>LR738712.1:387896639-388062354 GCA_902687465.1 Secale cereale
ACAAATACAACTTAGCTTGGAATCGCCTAAGTTACAAACATCCACTCCGAGTGAAGAGCAACCCTCTCACTCGGGGGCTTAGCTGCGGTCCTCCGAGCTACGTTGCAAGTATATGTGGCTCTGTCTTTCGAGCTCCGCCACAAATACAATGTAGCTTGGAATCGCCTAAGTTACAAACATCCACTCCGAGTGAAGAGCAACCCTCTCACTCGGGGGCTTAGTTGCGGTCCTCCGAGCTACATTGCAAGTATAATGTGGCTTTGTCTTCCGAGCTCCGCCACAAATACAACGTAGCTTGGAATCGCCTAAGTTACAAACATCCACTCCGAGTGAAGAGCAACCCTCTCACTCGGGGGCTTAGCTGCGACCCCGTGACTCGCCTAAGTTTCAAACGCCTACTCCGAGTGAAGAGCAACCCTCTCACTCGAGGGCTTAGCTGCGGTCCTCCGAGCTACATTGCAAGTATTATGTGGCTCCGTCTTCCGAGCTCCGCCACAAATACAACGCAGCTTGGAATCGCCTAAGTTAACATCCACTCCGAGTGAAGAGCAACCCTCTCACTCGGAGGCTTAGCTACGGTCCTACGAGCTACGTCGCAAGTATAATGTGGCTCTGTCTTCCGAGCTCCGCCACAAATACAACGTAGCTTGGAATCGCCTAAGTTACAAACATCCACTCCGAGTGAAGATCAACCCTCTCACTCGAGGACTTAGATGCGGTCCCGTGACTCGCGTAAGTTTCAAAACACTTACTCCGAGTGAAGAGCAACCCTCTCACTCGGGGGCTTAGCTACGGTCCTCGACTCAAAGATTTAAGCAATCAAAGAAGAGCCGCGAACCGAAAGATCAAAATCAGATAAAAGTCCCGCAAGATTCGGGCAAGAGTACGTGGGCCACAGGCCCACTAGAGTTTAACACAAGACCACTCGGCATTCTGAGGCGAATATAATTAAAGTATCAAAGTCACTCCTCAGGAGGAGGCGGGCTCGCGGGCACGACAAACTCGTCCAGGTCGATCCCGTCGGCGATGCAGGTGGCGGCTTCCAAGAAAGTCTCCATAAACGATTGGAATTGAAGCTCCTTCGTATTGGCAACCTTGACCGCCGCAAGCCTTCTCTCCTTCACCTCCTTGCAGTGCACGCGAACCAAGGACAGCGCCACGTCGGCTCCACTCCGGGAAGATGACTTCTTCCACTCCTGCACTCGGTTGGGGATCTCATTGAGTCGAGTCATCAGGGACTCGAGGTCGTTCTCCTGCACGACCCCCCTCCAGAGCGCGGTGTCGATTCGGGCCATCACCGCTTTCAGCCGTCCCAGATAATCCGTGGCCGCAGTAAGGCGGGACTCCAGCCTCAGGATGTTCATGGCAACCTCGTCCTTCACAATGGAATTGGCTGGGTCCAAGCCGGGCTCGACCCGCCCAGTCTCTTCCTCAAAGTTATGACAGAACTCTGCGCCGAAAATAGCAAGTCGAGTCAGCAAACAAGATATGGGTCGACCGGTCCAGCCTAACCCAAGCCGAAAGGGACATACCTTCAAGCACGAGGTACCATTTCTTGGTAAGGTCACCCAGATAGGCCTCAAGATCAACCCTCTTTCGGAAAAGAGCCTCGTACTTGCCGTTCAAGACAGTCTTGGAGTTCTTCAGCCAAGTCACCTCATGATTAGCCGCGTCGAGCGAGCCTCTCAGCCTGACGATCTCCGCCTCGAGCGCACCTACAGAAGCCAACTTCTGCGCCGCCAGTTCCGCCTTCTCTTGAGCCACCTGCTGTGCCGCCGCCAGGTCGAGATCTTTCTGCTCCAAGGCCGCCTTCAGTTGACCTACCAAAGCCACCACTGGACAGATGAACATGAAGGAACACAAGGCATATCTATCAAAAGTCAGTCGACAAAAGGTCAGTGTCGGTTACCAGCTGCCTCATCTTGCGTCTTCTTCAGGTGGTCCCGAGCCAACTGCAAGTCGAGATTGAGCTGGATTTGCTTCTTCTCAAGGTCCGCAAATTTGGCCCCAAACTCGCAAGATTTCTGTATCAACACGACAAAACAAGATTCTAAGACTACAGTCGAGTTAAAACACTCAACCGCAGTCTCGGGGACTACACCCAGTGGGTGCACTGAGCGTGCCCCCACTGGTTTCACTCGGCCGAGATCATTCCGGCTCGAGCTCAAAAAAAAAAAACAGCAAGGAAGAAAAGATCTATAGTAAGACCATGGACGACCGCCAGCAGTCGACCACGGTCTCGGGGACTACACCCAGTGGGTGCACTGCGCGTGCCCCCACTGGTTTCACTCGGCCGAGATCATTCCGGCTCGAGCTCAAAAGAAATCGAAAGCAAGCACATCAAGAACTCACCCAGTGGGTGCGGCGTCATCTCACGAACAAAGCATCAGATTCTCTCGAAGACAAAGACTATTTCAGTGGAGATAACGAACCTGGACGTTGGCCCGAAGAGAAGAACTAGCGTCATAAGCGGCCATGCTGGCCTCGTATGCCGCCTTCATCCTCTCCATCATCACCCCCGCCTGGCGAACGGCTTCTTGAGCCGCTCCCACAGGATCCTCCGGGAGGCGGTAGGAGGAGAAGAGAACAGACGAAGTGGCAGGCGTAGGGTCGACGGCAGGTACAGGCGCTGGGTCGACGGCAGGAGCGGGCACTGGGTCGATGGCTGGAGTAGACGCTGGGTCGACGACTGAAGCAGGCGCTGGGTCGACGGCTGTCGAAGCAAGGCGCACGGTCGACACAGGGTCAGCAAAGGAGACCGTGGCTCGGGCCGCGTCTTCCTGTTGCTGGGCCTCCGAGCCAGAAAGCGCCTTCCGGCCCTTCCTCCCTGTGCGTCGTCGGTCTCCTCCCAAGCGCTCCTCATCATCATCGTCATCTGGGAGCTCTATGACGAGGCGTGGCACTTCGAGTCAAGCAACAAGCAAAGTTCAGTCGACCGTCACCCATGACCGACGAAAGAAAACAAAAACAAGGCACGATCCATAGAACCCGCACCTGCGCGGGATGTCGCGGCATCTGCAGTCTCCTCGTCGTCTCGGCCCTTGTCGATGTCCATCGAGGTCGTGGAAGCAGCGGCGCTGAAAGGATCACTCGAAGATGAGTCGACAGAAGTTACGGTCGACCTCCAAAAAACAGAAAGAAACAAGACCAAGCGATACTTACGTGGAGGCGATGGGAACATCCACCTTGATCCTGGGAAGGGCCTTCCGGGGCTTGGTAGTGGTAACCTTGGGCTGCTTGGGCACCTTCTCAGAAGGGTCAGGAGTGGCCGTCCGAGTGCGCTTAGGCGTTCGAGAGCCTGAAGGACCAGTCCGAGGGCGTGCGGCCCCTGGGTCATGCTTCTCCTTGGACCGCCGCTCATCATGGGGAGGTGACTCGGCCTCCTCCCCGCTGCTATAGTCGTCGTTCTCCTCCTCGGTCTCCTCCTCCGACTTCCACTCGGCGGCGTCGCCCACGCCCTCCTCGCCCTCCTGGACCAAGTCCCCGTTGGGCAGCGAGTACATCTCAGTGTACATCTGCAGAGGGAGAAGTTTGGCCAAATTTCAGTCGGATCTGTCAATACAAATCGCAAGCCAACGGCAGAAAGATCACTCGGGAGCAGAAGACTAACCTTGTCGGGTAGATGGTCAGCGTCGAATGGGATGACCCTCTCAGACCCCCTGGGATTGTCTTTGTTCCCCGTGATGCACTTCAGGCACTGCGCCACGTACTTTACATCGGCCGCCTCCGGGTGGACTCGCGATGAGTCATCGGTGCCGGAGTACAACCACATCGGGTGGTCCCGAGCCTGGAGCGGCTGGATCCTCCGCATGAGGTACACCTCAAACAGATCCATCCCCGTTACACCCTCGCGGACCAACTGGACGACCCGCTCCACCAATATATCCACTTCGGCCCTCTCGGCCTTACCCACTATCATTGAAGGAGGCTGGCTGGCTCGACCCAGAGTGAAAGGAGGAAGACCAGTCGACTGACCCGGGGTCGGACTGTCCTTGTAATAAAACCAGGTCGACTGCCAGCCCCGAATCGACTCCGGAAAGATCATGGGGGAAAGGCGCTCCTATTCCTAAGTTGGATTCCGAGCCCACCGCACGCCTGGAGGACGTGCGTCTTATCATCGCTCGGATTCGCCCTCTTGACAGTTTGCGAGCGGCAGGTAAAAATGTATTTGAACTAGCCCCAGTGCGGCCGGCAACCGAGGAAGTTCTCGCACATGGAAACGAAGGCGGAAAGGAAAGCGATGGAGTTGGGCGTGAAGTAATGCAACTGGGCGCCGAAGAAAATCAAGAAAGCGCGAAAGAAGGGATGTAGAGGCATGGAAAAACCTCGGTCGACGTGGGTCGCGAGGAGGACGCACTCACCCTCCCGCGGCCGGGGCTCGAGTTCTCCCTCTGACATCCGCCAGGAACCGCGGGCGATCAGTCCTTCCTCCTCCAGATCCTCCGCCACGACGGTGGACCGGATCCAATCCCCCTGGATCCAGCCAGCGGGGAGTCCAGACCTCGACGACGATCCGCTCCGGCCGGACCGCCTCCCCTTCCCCGTTGCCGCCTTCTTCGAGCGCTCCATCGCCGCGGTCCTGTCCTTGCCCATGGCTCGCGCGCCGGCGGTCGCTGTGGAGAGGGGCGAGAAGAAGCAGAGGCGCAGTGAAGAAGCACAGGCAGAGGAAGAGAGATTGGGCGCACAGTGCTCCCGCTTCGGGCTCGGCGCGCTCTTATAGCGGCCCGGTCGAGTGGCTGACCGGTGGCCCCGAGTAATCTTATCAAATCCCGTAACAGGCGCGGGCGCGATACGTGGTGAAAAAGGTGGAGCGAGGATCGAGGCGTCTCAAGTGTATCCCTCCGATTGCCGCGGCACGTTCCGCCCCGCGCGCTTCCCCAAATTTTGATACCCCGCAGAATCCGGCGACCAAAGGGCAACCAACCCCGCCAAAAACTGCACGCGCTAACGGCGCCCGACGCCTAGCGCAAAGTTCAGTCGACGCAAGAAGCAACTAACACACTCGACGACTCCAGAATCGATCAAGGCGACCAAGGCGAGACTGAGGAAGACTGCCCAGTCTGCAAGCTCAGAAGCAATCTACCCCAGGGACGTCGATCCAGAACCGGAGCTTCCCTCAGCACTCTCTTGCTCGAGCCTCAATCCATTCGGGGGCTACTGACGAGGTTACAGACCTAGGGTAGGGTCACAGGCCCGACCAAGGTACCCCACCCAAGGTCACTACCCTAGAAGATCAAAAGACAAAACTTATGACGATAGAGACAGTCGACTGAGACAGTCCAAGAGAACACTCCACTCAACTGAGCCTCATCCACAAGACGACTCAACCCCACTCGACCAATCCAAGGCACTCGACCCCCGAAGGACAAGTGTCAATTGGGACATCAACGGTCTGGTATTTACTCACCATAGTAAACACCTTAATTACTCTTTACTACGGGCGTTATCAGTAACGCCTGCCTTAATGTACATTGAACCCTTGGTAACGTGGAGCATGGCTGGGGTCCTGGCGCACTATATAAGCCACCCCCCTCCTCCAGAACAAGGGTTCGCACCTCTGTAACTCACGTATACACATACCAGTCGACCAGCCTCTGGGCACCGAGACGTAGGGCTGTTACTTCTTCCGAGAAGGGCCTGAACTCGCTAACACCTTGTGTACAACTCCACCATAGCTAGGGCTTTGCCTCTCCATTCGTACCCCCTACTCGTACTGTCAGACCTAGAACCACGACACTAGCCGCCACCGCTTCCGCACTCGTGCGCCGCCCCCGGGGCGATCGGCCTCCATGACCGCCGCTGGGGGCCGTGCCGCCCGTACCTAGGGTTCGTCCGCCCGCCGTGTTGACCGGCTGCCCTAGAGAGTATTTTTCCCGAGCCCTTGCTCTGGGTTTTTCTCTCTTCCGTCGGTCATCTTGATTGGCGGTTTCTTTTTGGTTTTCCGATCTAAGATCGGTTTGCGTCGCCCGCCGCCGCCGTCGACCTCATGCGCCTCTACTCCGACTTCGGCTGCGACTGGCCGGCTACTTCATCGACCCGACGGCTTCGCGTGACAGGCGGCCCCTCAAGGCCGTCGTCCGCGCGCCGGCCAACTCATCGACCTGCGCCGGCCGTCACCGCCCTGCTCCGACCGGGACACCTGCATTGCCTTCGCCCGGTGGCCTCGCGCTATGCGACGGCCAATCATAGCCTCCGCTCGCGCGCCCTGCCCGCCAATTGATCCACGCCACCCGCCTCCGTCGTGTCTTCACTGCGGCTCTGCGGGTTGCCTCGCCGGCTTCATCTCGGACTCCGCCGCCACCCCGTCTTCACCAAGCGGGGTCCGACCTCGCGCGCGATCGGCTTGATCACCCACTCACCGCCGCGATCCGCCTCATCTACGCCGCGCGTTCGACCTGGCCTGTCGGTTACGCGCGCCTCCGCAGGTCCCGTGAAGATCGTCCCGAGTACTGCGCGCCTCTCCTCCGATCGTGCATCGGGCTGCCGCTGCGTCGCTCCGTCGGGCCGTAGCGCCGCAGCCCCGTGGTTCTCCTCGCGGCTGCATCGACTCGTGCGTCGCCCCTTCGGGACATAGTGTCGCGATATGCGGTCCCCACCGCCGCCCTGAGGCCGTCTGCGCGATTGCACCGACTCGCGAACCGCCGTTGCGTCGCCCCTTCGGGCCGCAGCATCGCGGCCCGCGGTCCCCGCCGCAGCCCCGAGGTCTTCCCTCCGTCGCCCCGACCCGCCTGCCGCCGCTGCGTCGCCCCTTCGGGCCGTAGCGCCGCGGCCAACGCTCCACTCCGCCGTCACCGCGCGTCGCCTTCCCGTGGTATGCGCCGCGTCATCTCCCTTGGCGCGGGAACGTCACCGTCCGCGCTGGTCTTCGTCATGCTGTCAGGGTTCTTCGCCTACTTCGAGCACCGCCGCCGCACTCCTAACCTAGCCGCCGCCGTCGCTCATCTTTGGCCGCCGCCGCCGTCAGGTCGCCGCCGTCGCCTGTCCACCCCTTTCGTCTTCGTCCAAGCACCAGCCCGTCGCCAGCATCGCCGTCATCTACCCCGACCACTTCGTCTACTCCGACCACCGTTGGTGACATCGGCCCCGCGTCGATGGTCGCCGCAAACATCGTCGAGTTCTTCTCTGCTGGCCCCTCCAACTTCTCCGACATGGCGTACAACTCGTGCAGGTCCCTCGTTTACGCATGCCCAATGCTGGCAACATCGATGCGTGCCTTCAGCCACGACGTGTCCCCAGGCCTGGCAAGCCTGGTCGGCGCTTCGTCAACTTCGTCTTCGTCCGTCTACACATGCCCGGTGCTGGCAACACCGGTGCGTGCCTTCGTCTACGATGTGTCCCCGGGCTTGGCAAACCCGCCGCGATGCGTCGTCAACAACATCTTCTTCCCGGCGCACCAGTACTTCGACACCACATCGCCCATGCTAACTCGACGTCCCCTTGCGCCCGCGGCTCCACGGCGACTTACCTCGACACCGGCTACCCCGACTCGACATCGACCACAGCATTCTTCGCACGACTACCTCGACCACGGCTCCACCACATACGTTCTCGGCTACATCGACAAACGGCACAAAGGGCTACCGCCTGCTTGAACAACCTCGACGGTTTCCACTCCAGCCACGACTCCGCGATGCGTCACCGTTCCGACTGTGTATGTGTGGGGGGGTGTCTGTCGGCTTGCCTTCGGATTCTTCTCCACTCTCACCGTCTGCGTCGCTACCGTTGTGACTGCGGGGGGATGTTGAGTAACGTGATTGTATTAGGAAACATAGGTTAGACTAGAAAATATTCTGGCTTTCCTTGTACTCCAAGTAGATCATGTACTCCTATATATATGCCCACGAGGCTCAAGCAATACAACAACTATTCCACCAAACCTCTCTCTCCCTTCTAACACTTCAAATGGGCACAGAAAGAAAAGGCGACCCCTTGTTTCTAGAACCTGCAAATTGCACAATGACAAGTACTCCATCCGTTCTCAAATGTAAGTCTTTCTAGAGATTCTAACAAGTGACTACATACGGAGCAAAATGAGTGAATCTACACCCTAAAATATGTCTACATACATCCGTATGTTGTAGTCCATTTGAAATGTCTAAAAAGACTTACATTTAGGAACGGATGGAGTATATGCCTATATTAGAAAATTCTTGGGTTGTAAAAGAGCTCTAGTGTTTAACATGTTTGCCAGAAGCCAAAAAAATATATCTTGTGTTTGACTTGGCAACATGTTTTCCACAGTGAAATAAACCAGCCAACGTTGCGTGCACAATCAACATTGATTTCAGAGGCTTGAGAGAAAAGATTCATCAACTACTGAAGTTGTTGTAACTTCTGGACATGTTTGCATGATTTTCAAAGTATATCATCTGCATATTCTAAGATAGGGAAATCAGGACAAGAATGGATTGGGGGCTTGATGACTTTTTTGAGGGCCGGTATATATTAATTAATAATCAAAATATTTACAAAGTACATGGTACAAAGAAAATTCAACCATGCTTGTTCTAGGTATCATCGGAAGTTTATAAATGGTTCTCAACCCAAGTAGCTAGAATATGTTCCTTTACTGACTTAGCTCTAATTATGGCTTGATCGATACCCTCCCTAAGGTAATGCAGCGAGGCTTGCAAGGTCGGTGTCTTTGCCTTGAAGATTTTATCATTCCCGATAGACCAAATGCTCCAACGTCGAGCTATAATTATGTCCATTGCAATTTGATGGGGTAGAGCCTCAAATGTCAAGCTGATTTCATCATACTGGGATATGCCTCTGCGTTTGGAAGGGAGGATTTGGTGCCAGCATTCTGCTGTAAAGTTGCAATCCCAAAATAGATGGACAATGGTTTCTTCCTGCTGCTCATTGCAAAGCTCACATATATAGCTTGGGAGGTGCATCGACTTTCTTTGAAGCAGGTTTTGGGTGTTCAAACGGTCTTGTGTTAGGAGCCAAATAAAAATCTTGTGTGTTAGTTGTGCTGCACTTTTCCAGATCCATCTGAAGATATCATGTGCTTTGCTAGGTCACCCAACATTGCTTTGTACATTTTTATGGAGGAGTATGCAGGGGATTTCCATTGGTATTTCCATACATCTTTGGTGTACTGCCTGTTGTGTTCCTGGAGGGTGTCCTGAAGGAGCAAGAACTGGTGATGAGCCTGGATTGACAATGGTCTATGGAAGAGGCTTTCGAGGTTGTCAAGTGCAAGAACTTGTTGTAGAGAGCATGTCTCATTGTTGGTGAAAGAGTATAGCGCTGGGAATGCAGTGTTGAGGCTATGATTGTTCCAGTTGTCAGACCAGAATATGATGGTGCTTCCAGTCCCAAGTTGGCATTTGGTCTGGGTCTTGTACAGACGAAGTAGCTTGATCACATGTCTCCACCAGAAGGAGCCAACAACTCTATCATTGGGTGGATTGTTTGAGTAATAGGTCTCCCATATGATGTGTACCCATGGAATATGTTCCTTGTTGAGGAATTTACGCAGATATTTCATTAGTAGCGCTTGGTTATGAGTGAATACATCAAGAACACCAAGTCCACCATGATCCTTTGGACGACAGACTTTTTCCTAAGCAATCAGGGGCATGCCTTTTTGGTTTGAGCCATATTTTCTCCAGAGGCAGTGTTTGAGAAGGATATTAATTTGATGGACTACTGACTTGGGCAGAGCTAGGGTACACATGAAGAAGAAATGCATGCTAGAGAAAACTGATTTCAATAGAGTCAATTTGTCTCCCATTCAAAGCAGAGTGGCACAACCTTCCAGTCTGTTGGAGATCCTCTTAAGAAGAGGTGAGTAGTCCCGTGCTCTGGGCCTAGTGATGCAGAGAGGAAGACCCAGATAATTCAGAGGAAGCTGACCAATCTTACTACATCCCAGCAGAGTGGAGTGATGTTGCATGATGTTGTCTGGTGTGTTGATGGCAACCATAGTGGATTTGGCATAGTTGACATAGAGACCAGTGTAAACAGAGAAATGCAGTAGAAGGTTTTTGACATGCATAAGTTGAGAGCCATTAGCAAGCAAGAAAAGGATAGTGTCATCAGCATACTGAATGACGGGAAAGTCTGTGCTAGTGGCATGTTGTATGGGGAGCATGATCATATTTGTGTGTATATCTTCATTGAACATGGATTGTAAGAGATCTATTGTTAGTACAAAAACTAGGGGAGATAAAGGGTCTCCTTGTCTCACACCTTGCTTACATTGGAACTGATTACCAGGTACCCCATTGAGCAACACAGATGAGAATCCAGTTGTATAAATCTGTTTAATCCATTGTATCCATCTGTCACCAAACCCTTTAGCCTGCATGATCTCAAAAATAGTATTATGATTGAGCATATCAAATGCCTTCTCAAAATCTAGTTTGAGTAGCACAATGTTCTTTTTAGAATGATGGCACTGATGAATGTATTCATATGCCCATGCCAAACAGTCCTGAATACACCTGTTGTTCAGAAATCCATATTGGTTCTTGTGAATGAGTTGCAGGATGTGTCTCTATAGTATATTTGCAAGAAGCTTTGTGATGATTTTAAGTGTGTAGCTAAGGTGGGAAATTGGTCTGAAGTCAGCAGGGTAAAGAGCAGAGTCCTTCTTGGGGATAGGTGTGATGAAGGAATAGTTGATGCTCTGCAAATTAATTATCCCTTCATAAAAAATCCTCAACGAGCTTATAAAAGTCTGGTGCTACAATCTCCCAGCAAGATTTGAGAAATGCAGCATTAAAACCACCAGGGCCTGGAGCTTTGTCTGGGGGCATGTTCTTCACTACATTGTCAATCTCCTCTTTAGTGAAAGGTGCTTCAAGATCTTGGAAGGTGTCATGTTGATGCAGTAGATTATGTAATTGTAGTGGATTATCAGTGACTCTACACCTGCCAAGTCTTTGTTTGAAAGCTTTGAAGAGGATAGCTGCCTTGGCTTGATGTTCATTGTGTTCAATATATGGTTCATCTCTGAGGAGTGCAATATGGTTGTTTCTGTATTTAATTGTTGCTTTAGCCTGAAAGAACTTAGTGTTAGCTTCTCCAAACTTGATGGTTCTGATAGTAGCTCTTTGTTTCCAGTAGAGTTTCTGTGAGTGTAAGCATGACTCTAGATGAGCTTTTAGTATAATCTTGCTCTGTTGTTCTTCTGTGGACAGATCTCTGTATTCTTCTATAGTGTCCCAGAAATGAATGAATTCATTAGTGTTCTCTGTCAACTGTTTAATATCAGACAATTTTTGTGCCCAGTTTTTAAGACCTTTTCTTAGTCTTTTAAATTTGGCTGTAAGAATCTTGGCACTATCTGATTCAGGAAAGTTTGATCCCAGATAGTTTTGACAACATCCTTGAATTGTAGGTGTTCCAGCCAGTACTTTTCAGATCTGAAGATTCTAGATTTAAGAATGGATGTGCCAATTCTGATGACACAAGGGGTGTTATCTGAAGTGGTTTTTGCTAATGGAATAGCCAAAGTGTTGGGGTAAGTAATAGTCCATGCCTCAGATGTGAAAAACCAATCCAATTTCTCTAGAAGAGGTGCTTCTTGCATGTTACTCCAGGTGAAATTTCTGCCTTTCAAAGGAATCTCAATAAGTGCCAGTTTGTTGATAGCTTCATTAAAAAGGAACATGTTTTGAATATTCCCCCCTCTTTGTTCCTGTTGGTAGGGTATCTCACATAATTAAAATCCCCAAGAATTAGCAAGTTATCATCATCCTCCATTTGTAAATTTTGGAACCAGTTCAAGAAGCCAATTCTGCTGTCTGTCTGGCAGGGCCCATAAACATTGGCCAGTATCCATTGCTCTCCATTAAGTTTAGATGTAAACTCAATGGTTAGAGAGAAATCATTTTTACAGAGGGTTCTAGCTGCGAAAATCTTATCATTCCATACAATGAGGAGGCCCCCAGAAGCACCAGTGGAGGGGATGTAATCAAACTTGCTCAGTTTCATGGGGCAGAATTTTTTGATGTAAGAGCTATCAAATACTTCTCTTTTAGTTTCTTGAAGAGTGATGATAGAGCAGCCTGCTTCAGCAATTTTGTTAGATAAATCAAGCCATTTCTTGGGATCATTGATGCCACGAATGTCCCAATTTAAGACATTCCATGATCTATTCATATGCAAGGTGATCTAGGTGTTGGGGAAAAAACAGCACTGAGCCAACACAATACTTAACACTGATGCATACCAGATTGAGACAGAAACATCACAACAGACTGAGCGAACAATACACATCACATAGACTCTGATATTAGGTTTTACTGCCAGAGAGGTATAAAGTGCAACATCCAAAGATAACTTGTCTAGGATCATAGCATTTCTTACAGATGGGTACCCAAAAGGCCATGCAAAAAGTACAGTAGGACTTGTCATTACATAAAAACCGAAAATGCAGGACAACAGTAGCTAGGACAGAAGCTACTTGCTCTTGTTGTTGTGCTTTGCTTTGCTGCTAGCAGTAGGGGCAGTGATGTTGGAGGAGCTCTTCTGCTTCTTGGCTCCACCCATCTGCATCACTTCAGTTTTAGTCTGGATGTTGACCTTGCAAAAGGAGTTGTTCAAGTTTTTAATCACTTTGGGAGGAATGACTGGGGGTAAAGCATTGCATGAGAGGCAATTTGTGTCAACACAAGCTTTAGATTTAAAACCTCCATGAAGAGCTTGTAGTCTACAACTCCTTACCTCTGATTCCACTAAAGGAACTCCTTTCTTTTCTTGTTGCCATAGAGAGCTGAGGTGGATGAAGCAGAATGTTCCATGTTGTCCATAGCTTTGCCGTTATCCCAGGAGGTAGAACGGTTTTCCTGATTGTCTAGGGTTTGCTCTCACTGGTAAGAATTATCAGGAACCAGTGGGCAAGAGTCAGGAATAGCAAATGATTTAAAGTTCTGTGATTCTGTGCCTTGAACAATATATTCCCAAACATCAGAGGAGATGAACTTTTATGCCCATTCAAACTTTTCAGGTGTTAAGAGAGCAATAACCAAAAAATTTACCCATTCAATTGGTACTTGTATTACTTTATTGCTGTCCTGTGTAGGTGCAAAGTGTGTTTTCCAAGTGGGCACTGATGTCTACTACGCAACCTTCTGCTTGTAGACGTTGTTGGGCCTCCAAGTGCAGAGGTTTGTAGGACAGTAGCAAATTTCCCTCAAGTCGATGACCTAAGGTGTATCAATCCGTGGGAGGCGTAGGATGAAGATGGTCTCTCTCAATCAACCTTGCAACCAAATAACAAAGAGTCTCTTGTGTCCCCAACACACCCAATACAATGGTAAATTGTATAGGTGCACTAGTTCGGTGAAGAGATGGTGATACACGTGCAATATGGATGGTAGATATAGGTTTTTGTAATATGAAAATATAAAAACAACAAGGTAAATAAAGATAAAAGTGAGCATAAACGGTAGTGCAATGCTAGGAAATAAGGCCTAGGGTTCATACTTTCACTAGTGCAAGTTCTCTCAACAATAATAACATAACTGGATCATATATCTATCCCTCAATATACAACAAAGAGTCACGCCAAAGTAACTAATAGCAGAGAACAAACGAAGAGATTATGGCAGGGTACGAAACCACCTCAAAGTTATCCTTTCTGATAGATCTATTCAAGAGTCCGTAGTAAAATAACACGAAGCTATTCTTTCCGTTCAATCTATCATAGAGTTCGTACTAGAATGACACCTTAAGATACAAATCAACCAAAACCCTAATGTCACCTAGATACTCCATTGTCACCTCAAGTATCCGTGGGCATGATTATACGATATGCATCACACAATCTTAGATTCATCTATTCAACCAACACAAAGTACTTCAAAGAGTGCCCCAAAGTTTCTACCGGAGAGTCAAGATGAAAACGTGTGCCAACCCCTATGCATAGATTTCCAAGGTCACGGAACCCACAATTGATCACCAAAACATACAACAAGTGAATCAATAGAATACCCCATTGTCACCACGGGTATCCCACGCAAGACATACATCAAGTGTTCTCAAATCCTTAAAGACTCAATCCGATAAGATAACTTCAAAGGGAGAACTCAATCCATTACAAGAAAGTAGAGGGGGAGAAACATCATAAGATCCTACTATAATAGCAAAGCTCGCGATACGTCAAGATCATGCCATCTCAAGAACACGAGAGAGAGAGAGAGAGAGAGAGAGAGAGAGAGAGAGAGAGAGAGAGAGAGAGAGAGAGAGAGATCAAACACATAGCTACTGGTACATACCCGCAGCCCCGAGGGTGGACTACTCCCTCCTCGTCATGGAGAGAGCCGGGATGATGAAGATGGCCACCGGAGAGGGATCCCCCCTCCGGCAGGGTGCCAGAACGGGTCTAGATTGGTTTTCGGTGGCAAAAGAGGCTTTCGGCGGCGGAACTCCCGATCTAGGTTACTTTCCAGAGGTTTCAGTATTTACATGATTTTTTTGGCGTAGGTCTCACGTCAGGGGGGTCTCCGGGATGTCAACGAGACAGGGGGGGCGCCACCACTCGGGGTGGGCGCGCCCCCCACCCTCGTGGGCAGCCCGTGGCTCTCCTGGCCCGACTCTTTTACTCCGGGGGCTTCTTTTGGTCCAGAAAAAATCATCAAAAATTGGCACGACAATTGGATTCCGTTTGGTATTCCTTTCTGTAAAACTCAAAAACAAGGAAAAAACAGAAACTGGCACTGGGCTCTAGGTTAATAGGTTAGTCCCAAAAATCATATAAAAGTGTATATTAAAGACCATAAAACATCCTAGAAGGATAATATAATAGCATGGAACAATAAAACATTATAGGTACGTTGGAGACGTATCAAGCATCCCCAAGCTTAATTCCTGCTCGTCCTCGAGTAGGTAAATGATAAAAACAGAATTTTTGATGTCGAATGCTACCTAACATAATTCTCAATGTAATTTTCTTTATTGTGGATGAATGTTCAGATCCGAAAGATTCAAGACAAAAGTTTATATTGACATAAGAATAATAATACTTCAAGCAAACTAACAAAGCAATCATGTCTTCTGAAAATAACATGGCCAAAGAAAGTTATCCCTACAAAATCATATAGTCTGGCTATGCTCCCTCTTCATCACACAAAATATTCATATCATGCACAACCCCGGTTTCAGCCAAGCAACTGTTGTCATGCTCAAAATTTTCAAACCTTTCAACTTTCACGCAATACATGAGCGTGAGCCATGGATATAACACTATAGGTGGAATAGAATGGTGGTTGTGGAGAATACAAAAAGGAGGAAGATAGTCTCACATCGACTAGGCGTATCAATGGGCTATGGAGATGCCCATCAAAAGATATCAATGTGAGTGAGTAGGAATTGCCATGCAACGGATGCACTAGAGCTATAAATGTATGAAAACTCAACAAAAGAAACTAAGTGGGTGTGCATCCAACTTGCTTGCTCATGAAGACCTAGGACATTTGAGGAAGCCCATCATTGGAATATACAAGCCAAGTTCTATAATGAAAATTCCCACTAGTATATGAAAGTGACAAAACAAGAGAGTCTCTATCATGAAGAACATGGTGCTACTATGAAGCACAAGTGTGGAAAAAGATAGTAGCATTGTCCCTTTTTGGGCCTTTCTTTTTTTCTTTGGCCTTTATTTCTTTTTTTTCTTCTTTCTATCTTTGGGACAATGCTCTAATAATGATGATCATCACACTTATATTGATTTATAACTTGATATTACAACTCGATAATAGAACAAAGTATGACTCTGTATGAATGCCTCCGGCGGTGTACCGGGATGTGCAATGAATCAAGAGTGACATGTATGAAAAATTATGCATGGTGGCCTAGCCACAAATACGATGTCAACTACATGATCATGCATGGCAATATGACAATGATGAAGTGTGTCATAACAAACGGAACAATGGAAAGTTGCATGGCAATATATCTCGGTACGGCGATGGAAATGCCATGATAGGTAGGTATGGTGGCTGTTTTGAGGAAGGTATATGGTGGGTGTATGGTACCGGCGAAAGTTGCGTGGTACGAGAGAGGCTAGCAATGGTGGAAGGGTGAGAGTGCGTATAATCCATGGACTCAACATTAGTCATAAAGAACTCACATACTTATTGCAAAAATCTACAAGTCATCAAAACAAAGTACTACACGCATGCTACTAGGGGAATGGTTGGTAGGAGTTAACCATCGCGCGCCCCAGACCTCCACACAAAGGATGACAATCAATAAATACCTCATGCTCTAACTTCGTCACATAGCGGTTCATCATACGTGCATGCTACATGAATCACAAACTTTAACACAAGTATTTCTTGAATTCATAATTACCCCACTAGCATAACTCTAATATCACCATCCTCATATCTCAAAACAATCATCAAGTATCAAACTTCTCATAGTATTCAATGCACTTTATGTGAAAGTTTTTACTATACCCATCTTGGATGCCTATCATATTAGGACTAGTTTCATAACCCAAAGCACATTACCATGCTGTTCTAAAATACTCTCAAAAGGATATAAGTGAAGCATGAGAGATCAATAATTTCTACAAAATAAAACCACCACCGTGCTCTAAAAGATATAAGTGAAGCACTAGAGCAAAACTATCTAGCTCAAAAGATATAAGTGAAGCACATAGAGTATTCTAATAAATTCTAAATCATATTTATCTCTCTCAAAAGGTGTGTCCAGCAAGGATGATTGTGGCAAACTAAAAAGCAAAGACTCAAATCATACATGACGCTCCAAGCAAAACACATATCATGTGGTGAATAAAAATATAGTCCCGAGTATAGTTACCGATAGATGAAGACGAAAGAGGGGATGCCTTCCCGGGGCATCCCCAAGCTTAGGATTTTGGTTGTCCTTGAATTTTACCTTGGGGTGCCTTGGGCATCCCCAAGCTTAGGCTCTTTCCACTCTTTGTTCTATAGTCCATCAAAGCCATACTCAAAACTTGAAAACTTCACAACACAAAACTTAGCCAAAAATATCGTGAGCTCCGTTAGTATAAGAAAACAAACCACCACTCAAAGGTACTGTAATGAACTAATTCTTTGTTTATATTGGTGTTAAACCTACTGCATTCCAACTTCTCCATGATTCATACCCTACGATACTACTCATAGATTCATCTAAAAAAGCAAACAACACATAGAAAATAGAATCTATTAAAAACATATTAGTCTGTAGCAATCTATAACTTTCGAATACTTCTGTAACTCTCAAAATTCTGAAAAAAATTGGTGGACATGAGGAATTTGTCTATTAATCATCTGCAAAAATAATCAACTAAAAAGCACTCTCCAGTAAAAAATGGTAGCTAATCTCGTGAGCGCTAAAGTTTCTATTTTTTACAGCATGATCACATAAACTTCACACAAGTCTTCCCAAAGGTTCTACTTGGCACAAACACTAACTAAAACACAAAACCACATCTAAACAGAAGCTAGATGCAATATTTTTTCCTAAACAGAAGCAAAAGCAAAGACACAAAAATAAAGTTGGGTTGCCTCCAAACAAGCGCTATCGTTTAACGCCCCTAGCTAGGAATGATGATTTCAATGATGCTCGCATAAAAGATAAGAATTGAAACATAAAGGGAGCATCATAAAGAATATGACTAGCACATTTAAGTCTAACCCACTTCCTATGCATAGGGATTTTGTGATCAAACAACTTATGGGAACGAGAATCAACTAGCATAGGAAGGGAAAACACGCATAGCTTCAAAATTTTAAGCACATAGAGAGGAAACTTGATATTATTGCAATTCCTACAAGCATATGATCCTCTCTCATAATAATTTTCAGAGGCATCATGAATGAATTCAACAATATAACCATCATATAAAGCATTATTTTCATGATCTACTTGCATAGAAATTTTACTACTCCCATCATAAGAAAAATTCTTCTCATTCATAGTAGTGGGAGGAGCAAATTCAACAAAATAACTATCATGTGAAGCATAATCTGAAAGTGCAACTAATCCCCGGGTGGTTTTGGTAATTAATAACAACATATATATCATTGAACTAATATTATCTTGAGAATCATTTCAGAAAAGTTCGATGATGTGGGTATGGAAATGTCTGAAGAAGTGGACCCCTCAAAATGCTAAGACAAGCATTGGCAAAAGCTCAAGACTCCTTTTTGGTTTAGTGATCAAAGATCACATTGAGTCCATAGGAAAGCCAATACTATTAAAAGGGGATGAGGTTGTGTTAATGTTCTTGTTGCTCAAGTGCTTGGTGATCTAACTCCCTCAACTATCAGCACTATTCACTACTTAACACACACCCATAAGTAATCTCGGTCACACCGATTTCTCCAACTCAGTCCCACCGAGATGAACCACTTCAGTTGTTTCTCCAAACCCTAGATTCTCGGTCTAACCGATTCTGAGTTTCGGTCTCACCGAAAAAGGGCTGCCAACCTTCTGTGATCAGTTGACATCAATTCGGAATATCCGAGTCTATATTTTCGGTCTCACCGAAATGGCAAACCCTAACCTTTGACTCACTTCGGTCTCACCGAGATGGTATTTTCGGTCCCACCGAAAATCCCAACGTTCACTATATTTGAACTTTCGGTCTGACCGAGTTTTAACTTCGGTCTCACCGAGATTGGTCAAATGTGTGTGTAACGGTTGGATTTTGTGTGGAGGCTATATATACCCCTCCACCTCCTCCTCATTCGTGAGGAGAGCCATCAGAAAGTACCACCACTTCTACCATACACTTTCTGAGAAGTGAACCACCTACCCTTGTGTTGAGATCAAGCCATTCCATTCCTACCATATGAAACTTGATCTCTAGCCTTCCCAAGTTGCTTTCCACTCAAATCTTTCTTCCACCACAGCCATATCAGTGAGGAGAGTTGAGTGTTGGGGAGATTATCACTTGAAGCACAAGAGCAAGGAGTTCATCATCATCAACACCGTCTATTACCTTTTGGGGGGTGGTGCCTCCTAGATTGGTTAGGTGTCGCTTGGGAGCCTCCGTCGTTGAGATGTGGAGTTGAACCAAGAAGTTTGTAAGGGCAAGGAGATCGCCTACTTCGTGAAGATCTACCCCGAGTAAGGCTAGTCCTCCGTGGGCGTAGGCCGCGATGGAATAGACAAGGTTGCTTCTTCGTGGACCCTTCGTGGGTGGAGCCCTCCGTGGACTCGCGCAGCCGTTACCCTCCGTGGGTTGAAGTCTCCATCAACGTGGATGTACGATAGCACCACCTATCGGAACCACGACAAAAATCTCCGTGTCACCAAACTGCGTTTGATCTTCTCCACCTCCTTTTACATGTGCAATTTACTTTCCGCTGCATATACTCTAGAATTGCATGTGTAGGGTGTTACTTGATTTGATCTTAATTGAAAAACTGCCAAAAACATTGCATGATCTAAAGGCAGATTTTTTATATTGTCAAGTAGTCTAATCACCCCCCCTCTAGACCTACTTTCGATCCTACAGTGTGCACGTATGTAAAATCCTCCAGATCGTAAAAACTAGAAGTCCTATCACCTCAATTCCCCAATAGCTTTCCAACGCCTATGAAAATGACGAAATCGGAGCTTGTTCTCACTTGCTTTGAGAGTCTCGATCAATTCGGACTCTAGGTTGATTTTTGTATTTTCTTTGATCACCGTTTCTTCGCGAGAGTTGGCCTAACACCCTATTGTATCCATACATGGGTGGGGCGCCCAGGACCTGAACACCAAAGTGATATGCCGGCTCATCAAAATTTGAGCTGTAATTGCGATAACTTTCATTTTTTCCAATCCTGCAGGCCATTTTTGAGGGCCAAGACGACCCTTTTTGGGCTCAGAATTTTCCACGCACGTGATCATGTGTGTGCACGTATGTAAAATCCTCTAGATCGTAAAAACTAGAAGTCCTATCACCTCAATTCCCCAATAGCTTTCCAACGCCTATGAAAACGACGAAATCGGTGCTTGTTCTCACTTGCTTTGAGAGTCTCGATCAATTCGGACTCTAGGTTGATTTTTGTATTTTCTTTGATCACCGTTTCTTCGCGAGAGTTGGCCTAACACCCTATTGTATCCATACATGGGTGGGGCGCCAAGGACCTGAACACCAAAGTGATATGCCGGCTCATCAAAATTTGAGCTGTAATTGCGATAACTTTCATTTTTTCCAATCCTGCAGGCCATTTTTGAGGGCCAAGACGACCCTTTTTGGGCTCAAAATTTTCCGCGCACGTGATCCTATGTGTGCACGTATGTAAAATCCTCTAGATCGTAAAAACTAGAAGACCTATCACCTCAATTCCCCAATAGCTTTCCAACTCCTATGAAAATGACGAAATCGGAGCTTGTTCTCACTTGCTTTGAGAGTCTCGATCAATTCGGACTCTAGGTTGATTTTTGTATTTTCTTTGATCACCGTTTCTTCGCGAGAGTTGGCCTAACACCCTATTGTATCCATACATGGGTGGGGCGCCCAGGACCTGAACACCAAAGTGATATGCCGGCTCATCAAAATTTGAGCTGTAATTGCGATAACTTTCATTTTTTCCAATCCTGCAGGCCATTTTTGAGGGCCAAGACGACCCTTTTTGGGCTCAGAATTTTCCACGCACGTGATCCTGTGTGTGCACGTATGTAAAATCCTCCAGATCATAAAAACTAGAAGCCCTATCACCTCAATTCCCCAATAGCATTCCAACGCCTATGAAAACGACGAAATCGGAGCTTGTTCTCACTTGCTTTGAGAGTCTCGATCAATTCGGACTCTAGGTTGATTTTTGTATTTTCTTTGATCACCGTTTCTTCGAGAGAGTTGGCCTAACACCCTATTGTATCCATACATGGGTGGGGCGCCAAGGACATGAACACCAAAGTGATATGCCGGCTCATCAAAATTTGAGCTGTAATTGCGATAACTTTCATTTTTTCCAATCCTGCAGGCCATTTTTTAGGGCCAAGACGACCCTTTTTGGGCTCAGAATTTTCCGCGCACGTGATCCTGTGTGTGCACGTATGTAAAATCCTCCAGATCGTAAAAACTAGAAGTCCTATCACCTCAATTCCCCAATAGCTTTCCAACGCCTATGAAAATGACGAAATCGGTGCTTGTTCTCACTTGCTTTGAGAGTCTCGATCAATTCGGACTCTACGTTGATTTTTGTATTTTCTTTGATCACCGTTTCTTCGCGAGAGTTGGCCTAACACCCTATTGTATCCATACATGGGTGGGGCGCCAAGGACCTGAACACCAAAGTGATATGCCGGCTCATCAAAGTTTGAGCTGTAATTGTGATAACTTTCATTTTTTCCAATCCTGCAGGCCATTTTTGAGGGCCAAGACGACCCTTTTTGGTCTCAGAATTTTCCGCGCACGTGATCCTGTGTGTGTGAAAGTGCAACTAATCCCCGGGTGGTTTTGGTAATTAATAACAACATATATATCATTGAACTAATATTATCTTGAGAATCATTTCAGAGAAGTTCGATGATGTGGGTATGGAAATGTCTGAAGAAGTGGACCCCTCAAAATGCTAAGACAAGCATTGGCAAAAGCTCAAGACTCCTTTTTGGTTTAGTGATCAAAGATCACATTGAGTCCATAGGAAAGCCAATACTATTAAAAGGGGATGAGGTTGTGTTAATGTTCTTGTTGCTCAAGTGCTTGGTGATCTAACTCCCTCAACTATCAGCACTATTCACTACTTAACACACACCCATAAGTAATCTCGGTCACACCGATTTCTCCAACTCAGTCCCACCGAGATGAACCACTTCAGTTGTTTCTCCAAACCCTAGCTTCTCGGTCAAACCGATTCTGAGTTTCGGTCTCACCGAAAAAGGGCTGCCAACCTTCTGTGATCAGTTGACATCAATTCGGAATATCCGAGTTTATATTTTCGGTCTCACCGAAATGGCAAACCCTAACCTTTGACTCACTTCGGTCTCACCGAGATGGTATTTTCGGTCCCACCGAAAATCCCAACGTTCACTATATTTGAACTTTCGGTCTGACCGAGTTTAACTTCGGTCTCACCGAGATTGGTCAAATGTGTGTGTAACGGTTGGATTTTGTGTGGAGGCTATATATACCCCTCCACCCCCTCCTCATTCGTGAGGAGAGCCATCAGAAAGTACCACCACTTCTACCATACACTTTCTGAGAAGTGAACCACCTACCCTTGTGTTGAGATCAAGCCATTCCATTCCTACCATATGAAACTTGATCTCTAGCCTTCCCAAGTTGCTTTCCACTCAAATCTTTCTTCCACCACAGCCATATCAGTGAGGAGAGTTGAGTGTTGGGGAGTTTATCACTTGAAGCACAAGATCAAGGAGTTCATCATCATCAACACCGTCTATTACCTTTTGGGGGGTGGTGCCTCCTAGATTGGTTAGGTGTCGCTTGGGAGCCTCCGTCTTGATGATGTGGAGTTGAACCAAGATGTTTGTAAGGGCAAGGAGATCGCCTACTTCGTGAAGATCTACCCCGAGTAAGGCTAGTCCTCCGTGGGCGTAGGCCGTGATGGAATAGACAAGGTTGCTTCTTCGTGGACCCTTCGTGGGTGGAGCCCTCCGTGGACTCGCGCAGCCGTTACCCTCCGTGGGTTGAAGTCTCCATCAACGTGGATGTACGATAGCACCACCTATCGGAACCACGACAAAAATCTCCGTGTCACCAAACTGCGTTTGATCTTCTCCACCTCTCTTTTACATGTGCAATTTACTTTCCGCTGCATAAACTCTAGAATTGCATGTGTAGGGTGTTACTTGAACTGATCTTGTTTGTGAAACTGCCAAAAAACTTTGCATGATCTAAAGGCAGATTTTTTATATTGTCAAGTAGTCTAATCACCCCCCCTCTAGACCTACTTTCGATCCTACAAGTGGTATCAGAGCTTTGGTCTCCATTGCCTTGGTTTCCATTGCATTGGACTCCATAAGCTTGGTTTCACAACCTAGGAGAGTATGGCGTCTAGTGAGGGTAATTATCGTAGAGGTCCTTACTTTGATGGTACAAATTTTGCTAGTTGGAAGCATAAAATGAAAATGCATATTCTTGGTCATAACCCAGCCGCATGGGGCATTATTTGTGTTGGCATGCAAGGTGACTTCTTTGAAGAAGGAAAAGTTCCGGATCGCGAAGCTACACCCGAAGAATTGAAGATGTTGCAAAACAATGCTCAAGCTTGTGACATTCTCTTCAATGCTCTGTGTCCCGAAGAGTTCAACAAAATCAGCCGTCTTGAGAATGCTAAAGAGATTTGGGATACTTTGGTTGAAATGCACGAGGGTACTGAATCTGTGAAGGAATCAAAGCTAGATATTCTTCAAGGTCAACTTGACAAGTTCAAGATGAAGGATGGTGAAGGAGTCGCTGAAATGTACTCTAGGCTTGCTCTCATCACAAATGAGATTGCTGGCTTAGGAAGCGAAGAAATGACCGACCGATTCATCATTAAGAAGATTCTCAGAGCTTTGGATGGAAAGTATGACACCGTGTGCACTTTGATCCAAATGATGCCAAACTACAAGACTCTCAAGCCAACTGAAGTCATTGGAAGAATTGTTGCCCATGAGATGACACTTAAGGATAAGGAAGAGCTTCACAACAAGTCAAGTGGTGCTTACAAAGCTACAAGTGATGCTCCTACTACCTCAAGTGACAAGCTAGTTTCCAATGAAGAGATAAGCCTAATGGTCAAGAACTTCAACAAGTTCTACAAGAATAGAGGCAAAGAAAGAAGCTCAAAGTCTAGATCATATGATGGAAAGAGATCTTCTAGTCGTGATCGAAACTGCTACAATTGTGGAAGACCCGGACACTTCTCAAATGAGTGTACGGCTCCCCACAAGAGAAGAGAAGAATCTCCAAGAAGAAGAGCAAGAGATGAGTCACCTCGGAGAGAGAGAAGGAGTAGAGATGATCGTTATGAACGAAGACCTTCTCGGAGAAGCAAAGATTCGGAGAGGAAAGACAAGTCATCAAGGAGCTACACAAGAAGAAGACATCAAGCTCATGTTGGTGAATGGGTCTCCGGCTCCGACTCTGACAGTCAATCCGATGGAAGCTATCACTCCGACTCCGACTATAGTCAAGATGAAGGTGTTGCCGGACTTGCACTAGTATCCTCCAACTCCAACTCCTACGACTTATTTGATTCACCAAATGAGGGAATTGGAAGATGCTTCATGTCTAAAGGCCCCAAGGTAAAACACCCTGAATTCATTGACTTTGATAGTGATGAGGATGACTTACTTGGTGAAGATGAGCTCTTGCATGATAAATCTGGTGAGCTTAGTAATGATGAAAATGCTAGTAGTCTTTATAGTCGAGAAGAGTCGAATGACAATGCTATGAAGGAGATTGAGCGTCTAACTAAAGAACTAAACACTCTTAAGTTAGCTCATGAAACAACTCAAGAAGATCATAGAGAGCTCCTAAGATCTCATGAGAAGCTACGCTTCGAGAAGCTCACTCTAGAGCAAGAACATGAGTTTCTAAAAGCGATCAATGACGATCTTCGAAAGAAGAGTTCTTCATATCTTGCCAAACGACTTCTCTTGTCTAATTTCTTGCCACCTATTAAGACTAAGCATGACAAGCATAAGAAAAATTCTTCCTCTAGTAGTAACAATAACAATGTTAAATCCAATGTTGTTACTTCTAGTAGTTCTCTTGATTCCACTAACAATGTTCCACGCCAAGTTTGGCACGGGCAAATTCATGTTGGATAGGAAGCACTTACCACTGCAGCCAGAGTATGAGGACAACGTAGTTGTGATGGATGAAGAGGATCCCACCTCAGTTGAAGGGCAAGCCAAGATCGAAGCTGCAAAGAAAGCCAAAGCTGACAGAGAGGCAGCAGCAGCAGCAGCTAAGCCAAAGAGCTTCGGAGATCAGATTCTTGAAGCAACCCGGAGAATTGAACAACGCCTGGCCAGCATTGAGCAATCTCAGGAGAGCCTTGAGAGGATCGTCGAGGACAAGATCCACGCTCTAGACGTGAAGCTGACTGAGATTCAGGTGTCTGTCAACAAGCTTGAGGCAGACATGGAGGAGACTAGGCAGGAGAGGGCAGAGCTTATGCAGGATGATATAGTCCAGGACTCTCATCGCCAGACTGCTCCGGTTCCCAGAGGATCCAGGTCTGCAGCTATCCCAGTGACAGACTCCAGGGCTACCACTTCAGCACCAGCTACAGCTCCAGCAGTTCCTTCAGCTCCAGCATCCACTCCTCCAGCGCAGACATCAGCAGAAGTCTTCGCCGATGCAGCTATCTCTACACCGACATCGACCCAGACGGGAGCAGCCAGCCGAGCCCGCAGTGACGTTTAGCTCTATACCTTTTCGAACTTTTTGGTAACTTGTTGCCAAAGGGGGAGAAATTGTTATAGATCATAGGGCTTCGAGAGAGAGAGTGCTCTTTCGTCTTTTCGTTCTTTTGCCGTTTTCCTTGAGATACATTGGTTTCTTTTGGTTCCAGATACTTTAAGTGTGCTTGCTACTACGTTTGATGCTACCTTAATGAGTGCTTAGTCATACTATGCCTTAATGTGTGCTTATTGTTTATCATATGCTATTTCTTATTGTATGGCTATTTACTCTTGTCTTGGTGATTGAGTGCATGTTATTCATTCTTATCATTTTGTGCGCTCCACCAAGATGTATGTGACATGGAAGAGTGACCCATAATCCTAATCGATTGTGCATTTGCATTCAAACGCAAATTTTAAATAATGCACAAATTTAGGGGGAGCTCTTGTTTATCACATACTTCTCAAAGCGACGATGTTATTCATTGATTATATCTTTTGTCGAAGCTTTGATCTATATGTTGTCATCAATTACCAAAAAGGGGGAGATTGAAAGTGCAACTAATCCCCGGGTGGTTTTGGTAATTAATAACAACATATACATCATTGAACTAATATTATCTTGAGAATCATTTCAGAGAATTTCGATGATATGGGTATGGAAATGTCTGAAGAAGTGGACCCCTCAAAATGCTAAGACAAGCATTGGCAAAAGCTCAAGACTCCATTTTTGGTTTAGTGATCAAAGATCACATTGAGTCCATAGGAAAAGCCAATACTATTAAAAGGGGATGAGGTTGTGTTAATGTTCTTGTTGCTCAAGTGCTTGGTGATCTAACTCCCTCAACTATCAGCACTATTCACTACTTTACACAAACCCTAACATCTCGGTCACACCGATTTCTCCAACTCAGTCCCACCGAGATGAACCTCTTCAGTTGTTTCTCCAAACCCTAGCTTCTCGGTCTTACCGATTCTGAGTTTCGGTCTTACCGAAAAAGGGCTGCCAACCTTCTGTGATCAGTTGACATCAATTCGGAATATCCGAGTTTATATTTTCGGTCTCACCGAGATGGCAAACCCTAACCTTTGACTCACTTCGGTCTCACCGAGATGGTATTTTCGGTCCCACCGAAAATCCCAACGTTCACTATATTTGAACTTTCGGTCTAACCGAGTTTTCACTTCGGTCTGACCGAGATTGGTCAAATGTGTGTGTAACGGTTGGATTTTGTGTGGAGGCTATATATACCCCTCCACCCCCTTCTCATTCGTGAGGAGAGCCATCAGAAAGTACCACCATTCTACCATACACTTTCTGAGAAGTGAACCACCTACCCTTGTGTTGAGATCAAGCCATTCCATTCCTACCATATGAAACTTGATCTCTAGCCTTCCCAAGTTGCTTTCCACTCAAATCTTTCTTCCACCACAGCCATATCAGTGAGGAGAGTTGAGTGTTGGGGAGTTTATCATTTGAAGCACAAGAGCAAGGAGTTCATCATCATCAACACCGTCTATTACCTTTTGGGGGGTGGTGCCTCCTAGATTGGTTAGGTGTCGCTTGGGAGCCTCCGTCTTGATGATGTGGAGTTGAACCAAGAAGTTTGTAAGGGCAAGGAGATCGCCTACTTCGTGAAGATCTACCCCGAGTAAGGCTAGTCCTCCGTGGGCGTAGGCCGTGATGGAATAGACAAGGTTGCTTCTTCGTGGACCCTTCGTGGGTGGATCCCTCCGTGGACTCGCGCAGCCGTTACCCTCCGTGGGTTGAAGTCTCCATCAACGTGGATGTACGATAGCACCACCTATCGGAACCACGACAAAAATCTCCGTGTCACCAAACTGCGTTTGATCTTCTCCACCTCCTTTTTACATGTGCAATTTACTTTCCGCTGCATATACTCTAGAATTGCATGTGTAGGGTGTTACTTGAATTGATCTTGTTTGTGAAACTGCCAAAAACTTTGCATGATCTAAAGGCAGATTTTTTATATTGTCAAGTAGTCTAATCACCCCCCCCCCTCTAGACCTACTTTCGATCCTACAAGTGGTATCAGAGCTTTGGTCTCCATTGCCTTGGTTTCCATTGCATTGGACTCCATAAGCTTGGTTTCACAACCTAGGAGCGTATGGCGTCTAGTGAGGGTAATTATCGTAGAGGTCCTTACTTTGATGGTACAAATTTTGCTAGTTGGAAGCATAAAATGAAAATGCATATTCTTGGTCATAACCCTGCCGCATGGGGCATTATTTGTGTTGGCATGCAAGGTGATTTCTTTGAAGAAGGAAAAGTTCCGGATCGCGAAGCTACACCTGAAGAGTTGCGGATGTTGCAAAACAATGCTCAAGCTTGTGACATTCTCTTCAATGCTTTGTGTCCCGAAGAGTTCAACAAAATCAGCCGTCTTGAGAATGCTAAAGAGATTTGGGATACTTTGGTTGAAATGCACGAAGGTACTGAATCTGTGAAGGAATCAAAGCTAGATATTCTTCAAGGTCAACTTGACAAGTTCAAGATGAAGGATGGTGAAGGAGTCGCTGAAATGTACTCTAGGCTTGCTCTCATCACAAATGAGATTGCTGGCTTAGGAAGCGAAGAAATGACCGACCGATTCATCATTAAGAAGATTCTCAGAGCTTTGGATGGAAAGTATGACACCGTGTGCACTTTGATCCAAATGATGCCAAACTACAAGACTCTCAAGCCAACTGAAGTCATTGGAAGGATTGTTGCTCATGAAATGACACTTAAGGATAAGGAAGAGCTTCACAACAAGTCAAGTGGTGCTTACAAAGCTACAAGTGATGCTCCTACTACCTCAAGTGACAAGCTAATTTCCAATGAAGAGATAAGCCTAATGGTCAAGAACTTCAACAAGTTCTACAAGAATAGAGGCAAAGAAAGAAGCTCAAAGTCTAGATCATATGATGGAAAGAGATCTTCTAGTCGTGATCGAAACTGCTACAATTGTGGAAGACCCGGACACTTCTCAAATGAGTGTACGGCTCCCCACAAGAGAAGAGAAGAATCTCCAAGAAGAAGAGCAAGAGATGAGTCACCGCGGAGAGAGAGAAGGAGTAGAGATGATCGTTATGAACGAAGACCTTCTCGGAGAAGCAAAGATTCGGAAAGGAAAGACAAGTCATCAAGGAGCTACACAAGAAGAAGACATCAAGCTCATGTTGGTGAATGGGTCTCCGGCTCCGACTCTGACAGTCAATCCGATGGAAGCTATCACTCCGACTCCGACTATAGTCAAGATGAAGGTGTTGCCGGACTTGCACTAGTATCCTCCAACTCCAACTCCTACGACTTATTTGATTCACCAAATGAGGGAATTGGAAGATGCTTCATGGCTAAAGGCCCCAAGGTAACACACCCTGAATTCATTGACTTTGATAGTGATGAGGATGACTTACTTGGTGAAGATGAGCTCTTACATGATAAATCTAGTGAGCTTAGTAATGATGAAAATGCTAGTAGTCTTTATAGTCGAGAAGAGTCGAATGACAATGCTATGAAGGAGATTGAGCGTCTAACTAAAGAACTAAACACTCTTAAGTTAGCTCATGAAACAACTCAAGAAGATCATAGAGAGCTCCTAAGATCTCATGAGAAGCTACGCTTCGAGAAGCTCACTCTAGAGCAAGAACATGAGTTTCTAAAAGCGATCAATGACGATCTTCGAAAGAAGAGTTCTTCATATCTTGCCAAACGACTTCTCTTGTCTAATTTCTTGCCACCTATTAAGACTAAGCATGACAAGCATAAGAAAAATTCTTCCTCTAGTAGTAATAATAACAATGTTAAATCTAATGTTGTTACTTCTAGTAGTTCTCTTGATTCCACTAACAATGTTTCAAGCCAAGTTACACTTGAGCAAGAAAATAGCTTATTGAAGGAAATCATAGAGAAAGGTGTCTACAAGAGTCTTGCCGGAAGCAAGAACTTTGAGGAGATTGTTCGCAAACAAGGAAGACACCGGAAGAATCAAGGGATTGGTTTTGAGCGAAAGTTCAACGCCAAAGGTGTTGAGTGGGAAGAAGGTCAATACCCTACTCCACAGTTTGTCTCACAAAAGGAGAAGTATGATCCTACTTCTTCCAATGTGGAACAAGCTCAAGATGACCTTCCACCACAAGACCACAAGCTAAAGGCCAAGGACAAGCTTCAAGAGGAGATTGATGCATTCATTGAAGCACCTCAAGCCGTGGTCAAGTGGGTTCCCAAGGACACATCAAGTTCTACTTCGTCAAGCTCAACTACAACACCAAGGATTCCCATCAAGATGATGTGGATCCCAAAGAAGAAGAACTAGTAGGTTCTTGAGGGTGACTCCGCCAACAAACTTCACTCATATTCATTTTGGCAAGAACTTGTGCAATCAACTTCCACATCATGCACTTGTTCATGGAGTCACAAACCCTCTTGTTGGTAAGTCAAGGGACAAGGTAATCATTGCTTTCATGGACATCATCTTTTGTGTACTTCACTCTATGTCCATGGATATTCTTGTTT
This sequence comes from Secale cereale, assembly GCA_902687465.1. NCBI lineage: Eukaryota > Viridiplantae > Streptophyta > Magnoliopsida > Poales > Poaceae > Secale > Secale cereale. The sequence continues at coordinate 387,926,446 of LR738712.1, forward strand.
GTTCCTTGTGGGACTAACCCATGTAGGTATTGAAAGTGCCCTAATCCAAAGGACTGCTCCTAACTCATGATGATCTACATCAACTTTGAGCATCCACATCTTCAACATCTACATGAAGTCTTCTACGACAACCCAAGGTTAGTTTGACCCTTTAAAAGGGGTTCTCACATCTAGGGGGAGCTTTGCTCTAAAAATTGAGCTAAAAGCATCTCCAAATGATGTGAACACATAAATGCTTTATGTAAAAGTGGTAACCCCACTTGTGCTTAAACGATGAGTATGACCTATGATCAAATGTTCTCATTTGACTCCTAAGTCAATATACTCATATATAGATGACCTAGTCATCGACAAATTGTGTGCTAGTAGCTAGAGTTTTGGTTGTGCATGTTTGACACATATTTCAGTTGCTATCTTATTGTGTGAGCATGTTGGATGCATGATTTTATCCATTCAAGGACATCCATTTGTTGTTTTGATTGTTTTGGTTTCCTTTTCTGGCCAAATGGATGGACAAGAATGCCTAAGCACTTTCCCTAGCTATCTATGCTATCTTGTCTCAAAATTCTATTCATGCTTATATCACAACTTTGAACAAGTCTTTTTCGGACAGTCCGAGTGAGGAGCACTCGGAACCACCGATTCGTCTAAGGCTGACTTCCAAAACCTTCTAAGTCTATTTCGGTCTGACCGGCTTCTCAATCTCGGTCCAACCGAAACACTTAGATTGATCTAGGTTTCATCTCGGTGAAACCGAGTTCAAAATCTCGGTCTGACCGATATGTGTAACTGCACAGCAGAAATACATCTCGGTGACACCGAGTTTTTCAACTCGGTCCCACCGACAGTACGGGGTTATATATACCGAGGGCTGCGCGCGATCTATTCCTTTCAAACCGTTCGCCCTCCAAGACCCCTGCTGCCGCCGCCCTGATCTAAGGATCGTCGCCTTCGTCGCCTGTGTGCCCTTGCCGCAGGTCTCCGCCGCCGTCAACGGTAATCTTCTCCTCCGTTGCCGCCGTAGAGGGACACCACCAAGTTAGGGTGTGTCCCGATCCCTATTCATGCTCCACTTCTGATTCTTGCATGATAGGACTGCCCTGATTCAATCCACGTTTGATATGTTCCCAATACATTGTTCAGATCGTTTAGTTTCGAGGAAAATTCTTAGGTTTAGGTTTCCACGGAATGCATCTCGGTGAAGCCGATTCCTGAAACTCGGACTGACCGATTTGGTCTCTGACCATTGCACTACATAGCTCGGTCTGACCGAGTTGTGAAAATCGGAATGTCCGAATTGAAGTTTCTGTGAAACCCTAAGTTTTCGGTAGGACCGAAACCCATTTCGGTCTGACCGAAAGTGGTGTGTAGGTTCTGTTGAACACTTCGGTTACACCGAAACTTGAAATCGGTTTGACCGAAATACATTCTGTGAAAACTCAAAACTAAGTTTTTAACTCATTTTTAAAAAAAAAAACTTCTGCAGTTGTGATAACTCTTCTACTCTGCCTATACCTTATCTATTCACAGGTTTTTTCAGCCATGTCAGATGTCAGTGACAGCCAGAACAGGTCTGAGTCACCGTTTGCTGAGATTCCAGAGGCAGGTACAAGTCCTGAGGCTAGCAGCTCCAGTGATGATGGTGAGAGGAGCACCCCTAGTGGTCTACCTCCTGCTGCTACGAGAACCAGGAAGAAGAGAACTTCTGATTCTGAGGATTCCGACTTTGTTGCTGAGGAAGTTACCTCCAAGCCAAAGAGGCAAGTGGTTGCCAAAGAGCTCCAAGGGCAGCAGCCAAAGAAAGGCACGAGCAAAGTGAAGCAGTCTGCAGTTGCCAAGAAGCTCAACTTGGAAGAGCCTGCTCCAAGCAAGGTGAAGAAGACTTCCAAGAGGAAGAGAGTTGTTTATGCTGAACCTCAAGTTGATGCTGCTGAAGAAGAAGAAGAAGAAGATGCACCCCAGCCTCCTCCTCAGAAAGCTAAGTTCATGGGTGATGCTATTCGGGCTCAAGCCTCCTCCAAGCCCAAGAAGCCTGCTCCAGCTAAGGCAGCTCCAGCCAAGCCCAAGAGGACAACCAGAAGCATTCCAGCTTCTGAGAAGAACAAAGGTGAGATGCCACCTTCTGAGTCAGATGAAGAGCATGTGTTTCTCAAGCTCCGTCCCAAGTTGCCACTCCACAATGATGCTCATCCTCAAGCTGAGGATATGAAGGCAAGAAAGGACAAAGGTCTCAGGCTATGGAGACAGTCTGATCCATATGCCGTAAGAAGAAGGACTGCTGTGGACCCCAGATTCCACACCAGAGAGCAGCAGGATTTCTATGAGACCGTGCTAATGGATAAGAAGCCCATTGTTGCTGACACCAGGTATGTTGACTGGAAGTACATTGACAGCAGAGAGCATCGGGACTTCTTTCCCCATGTGCATGAGAGCTTTACTGCATGTGGAGTTGCTGATTTTGTGGGTCAAGAACTGACAGCCTGGAATGACGAGATGATCATGCAGTTCTATGCCACAGCCCATTTCTACCCCGATGGCAAGATCACCTGGATGACTGAAGGTCAACGGTTTTCTTCAACTGTTGCAGAATGGGCAGAAATTCTGAACGCTCCAGTGCAGAGAGAGGACGACATTGATGTCTATGGGATTCCTAAGAAGAGTCATGATTCCATGAAGAATATGTACAAGGAGATCCCAGCTGCTGATTTGGAAGGATGGAAGCTCGGCTCAGTGTATTATCTCCAGGCAGGTCTGACCACCACCAAAACTATTCTGAGGCATACTTTGATGCCTAAGTCAGGTGACCACCGGATGATACGAGGCTATTCTATCAACATGCTGCACATTCTCGATGAGAAGGCACCTTTTAAGGTGATGGACTTGATGGTTGAGACCATTAAGAGGACTGCAGCTGACCAGAAGAGGTCATGTGGGTTTGCTCCGCAGATACAGATGCTCATCAACGCCAAGTTTGGCACGGGCAAATTCATGTTGGATAGGAAGCACTTGCCACTGCAGCCAGAGCATGAGGACAACGTAGTTGTGATGGATGAAGAGGATCCCACCTCAGTTGAAGGGCAAGCCAAGATCGAAGCTGCAAAGAAAGCCAAAGCTGACAGAGAGGCAGCAGCAGCAGCAGCTAAGCCAAAGAGCTTTGGAGAGCAAATCCTTGAAGCAACCCAGAGAATTGAACAACGCCTGGCCAGCATTGAGCAATCTCAGGAGAGCCTTTAGAGGATTGTCGAGGACAAGATCCACGCTCTAGACGTGAAGCTGACTGAGATTCAGGTGTCTGTCAACAAGCTTGAGGCAGACATGGAGGAGACTAGGCAGGAGAGAGCAGAGCTTATGCAGGATGATATAGTCCAGGACTCTCATCGCCAGACTGCTCCGGTTCCCAGAGGATCCAGGTCTGCAGCTATCCCAGTTACTTCAGCTCCAGCCACAGCTCCAGCTCCAGCATCCACTCCTCCAGCGCAGACATCAGCAGAAGTCTTCGCCGACGCAGCTATCTCTACACCGACATCTACCCAGACGGGAGCAGCCAGCCGAGCCCGCAGTGACGCTTAGCTCTATACCTTTTCGAACTTTTTGGTAACTTGTTGCCAAAGGGGGAGAAATTGCTATAGATCATAGGGCTTCGAGAGAGAGAGTGCTCTTTCGTCTTTTCGTTCTTTTGCCGGTTTTCCCTGTGATACATTGGTTTGATGCTACCTTAATGAGTGCTTAGTCATACTATGCCTTAATGTGTGCTTATTGCTTATCATATGCTATTTCTTATTGTATGGCTATTTACTCTTGTCTTGGTGATTGAGTGCATGTTATTCATTCTTATCATTTTGTGCGCTCCACCAAGATGTATGTGACATGGAAGAGTGACCCATAATCCTAATCGATTGTGCATTTGCATTCAAACGCAAATTTTAAATAATGCACAAATTTAGGGGGAGCTCTTGTTTATCACATACTTCTCAAAGCGACGATATTATTCTTTGATTATATCTCTTGTCGAAGCTTTGATCTATATGTTGTCATCAATTACCAAAAAGGGGGAGATTGAAAGTGCAACTAATCCCCGGGTGGTTTTGGTAATTAATAACAACATATATATCATTGAACTAATATTATCTTGAGAATCATTTCAGAAAAGTTCGATGATGTGGGTATGGAAATGTCTGAAGAAGTGGACCCCTCAAAATGCTAAGACAAGCATTGGCAAAAGCTCAAGACTCCTTTTTGGTTTAGTGATCAAAGATCACATTGAGTCCATAGGAAAGCCAATACTATTAAAAGGGGATGAGGTTGTGTTAATGTTCTTGTTGCTCAAGTGCTTGGTGATCTAACTCCCTCAACTATCAGCACTATTCACTACTTAACACACACCCATAAGTAATCTCGGTCACACCGACTTCTTCCAACTCAGTCCCACCGAGATGAACCACTTCTGCCATATTCCAAACCCTAGCTTCTCGGTCAAACCGATTCTGAGTTTCGGTCTCACCGAAAAAGGGCTGCCAACCTTCTGTGATCAGTTGACATCAATTCGGAATATCCGAGTTTATATTTTCGGTCTCACCGAAATGGCAAACCCTAACCTTTGACTCACTTCGGTCTCACCGAGATGGTATTTTCGGTCCCACCGAAAATCCCAACGTTCACTATATTTGAACTTTCGGTCTGACCGAGTTTTCACTTCGGTCTCACCGAGATTGGTCAAATGTGTGTGTAACGGTTGGATTTTGTGTGGAGGCTATATATACCCCTCCACCCCCTCCTCATTCGTGAGGAGAGCCATCAGAAAGTACCACCACTTCTACCATACACTTTCTGAGAAGTGAACCACCTACCCTTGTGTTGAGATCAAGCCATTCCATTCCTACCATATGAAACTTGATCTCTAGCCTTCCCAAGTTGCTTTCCACTCAAATCTTTCTTCCACCACAGCCATATCAGTGAGGAGAGTTGAGTGTTGGGGAGTTTATCACTTGAAGCACAAGAGCAAGGAGTTCATCATCATCAACACCGTCTATTACCTTTTGGGGGGTGGTGCCTCCTAGATTGGTTAGGTGTCGCTTGGGAGCCTCCGTCTTGATGATGTGGTGTTGAACCAAGATGTTTGTAAGGGCAAGGAGATCGCCTACTTCGTGAAGATCTACCCCGAGTAAGGCTAGTCCTCCGTGGGCGTAGGCCGTGATGGAATAGACAAGGTTGCTTCTTCGTGGACCCTTCGTGGGTGGAGCCCTCCGTGGACTCGCGCAGCCGTTACCCTCCGTGGGTTGAAGTCTCCATCAACGTGGATGTACGATAGCACCACCTATCGGAACCACGACAAAAATCTCCGTGTCACCAAACTGCGTTTGATCTTCTCCACCTCTCTTTTACATGTGCAATTTACTTTCCGCTGCATAAACTCTAGAATTGCATGTGTAGGGTGTTACTTGAACTGATCTTGTTTGTGAAACTGCCAAAAACATTGCATGATCTAAAGGCAGATTTTTTATATTGTCAAGTAGTCTAATCACCCCCCCTCTAGACCTACTTTCGATCCTACATAATCCAATTGAAAACTAAAATCATGATGACAAGTTTCATGGTTATCATTATTCTTAATAGCATACAAGTCATCACAAAAATCATCATAGATAGCAACTTTGTTCTCATAGTCAATTGGAACCTCTTCCGAAATAGTGGATTCATCACTAAATAAAGTCATGACCTCTCCAAATCCACTTTCATCAATATAATCATCGTAAATAGGAGGCATGATTTCATCATAATAAATTTGCTCATCAAAATTTGGGGGACTAAAAATATCATCTTCATCAAACGTAGCTTCCCCAAGCTTGCGGCTTTGCATATCATTAGCATCATGGGTATTCAAAGAATTCATACTAACAACATTGCAATCATGCTCATCATGCACATATTTTATGCCAAGCATTCTATGTAATTCTTCTTCTAGTACTTGAGCACAATTTTCCTTCCCATCATTTTCACGAAATATATTAAAAAGATGAAGCATATGAGGTAACCTTAATTCCATTTTTGTAGTTTTCTTTTATAAACTAAACTAGTGATAAAACAAGAAACTAAAAGATTCGATTTCAAGACCTAAAGATATACCTTCATGCACTCACCTCCCCGGCAACGGCGCCAGAAAAGAGCTTGATGTCTACTACGAAATCTTCTTCTTGTAGACGTTGTTGGGCCTCCAAGTGCAGAGGTTTGTAGGACAGTAGCAAATTTCCCTCAAGTGGATGACCTAAGGTTTATCAATCCGTGGGAAGCGTAGGATGAAGATGGTCTGTCTCAAACAACCTTGCAACCAAATACTCCCTCCGTTCCAGAATATAAGGTGTATTGGTTTCCGTGCAAGTCAACCATTTGAAAGTTTGACCAAGATTATAGAGAAAAATAGATACATCTATAATACCTAATAGATAAAATATGAAACTACCTTTCATGCTCGATCAAATGATATAAATTTCATATTGTGAATATTGATATATTTTTCTAAAAACTTGGTCAAACTTGCACTCGTTTGACTTTTGAAAAAACAAATACACCTTATATAAAGGAACGGAGGGAGTAACAAAGAGTCTCTTGTGTCCCCAACACACCCAATACAATGGTAAATTGTATAGGTGTACTAGTTCGGCGAAGAGATGGTGATACAAGTGCAATATGGATGGTAGATATGGGTTTTTGTAATCTGAAAATATAAAAACAGCAAGGTAACTGAAGATAAAAGTGAGCATAAACGGTAGTGCAATGCTAGGAAACAAGGCCTAGGGTTCATACTTTCACTAATGCAAGTTCTCTCAACAATAATAACATAACTGGATCATATATCTATCCCTCGACATGCAACAAAGAGTCACTCCAAAGTAACTAATAGCAGAGAACAAACGAAGAGATTATGGTAGGGTACGAAACCACCTCAAAGTTATCCTTTCTGATCGATCTATTCAAGAGTCCGTAGTAAAATAACACAAAGATATTATTTCCGTTCAATCTATCATAGAGTTCGTACTAGAATAACACCTTAAGGCCACGGAACCCGCAAGTTGATCACCAAAACATACATCAAGTGAATCAATAGAATACCCCATTGTCACCACGGGTATCCCACGCAAGACATACATCAAGTGTTCTCAAATCCTTAAAGACTCAATCCGATAAGATAACTTCAAAGGGACTCAATCCATTACAATAAAGTAGAGGGGTGAGAAACATCATAAGATCCAACTATAATAGCAAAGCTCGCGATACATCAAGATCGTGCCATCTCAAGAACACGAGAGAGAGAGAGAGAGAGAGAGAGAGAGAGAGAGAGAGAGATAGAGAGAGAGAGAGAGAGATCAAACACATAGCTACTGGTACATACCCGCAGCCCCGAGGGTGGACTACTCCCTCCTCGTCATGGAGAGCGTCGGGTGATGAAGATGGCCACCGGAGAGGGATTCCCCCCCCCCTCCGGTAGGGTGCCAGAACGGGTCAAGATTGGTTTTCGGTGGCAAAAGAGGATTTCGGCACCGGAACTCCCGATCTAGGTTACTTTCCGGAGGTTTCAGTATTTATAGGATTTTTTGGCATAGGTCTCACGTCAGGGGGGTCTCCGGGCTGCCCACGAGACAGGGGGGCACCATCACTTGGGATGGGCGCGCCCCCCACCCTCGTGGGCAGCCCGTGGCTCTCCTCGCCCAACTCTTTTACTTCGGGGGCTTCTTTTGGTCCAGAAAAAATCATCAAAAATCGGCACGCCAATTGGACTCCGTTTGGTATTCCTTTTCTGTAAAACTCAAAAACAAGGAAAAAACAGAAACTGGCACTAGGCTCTAGGTTAATAGGTTGTCCCAAAAATCATATAAAAGTGTATATTAAAGCCCATAAAACATCCTAGAAGGATAATATAATAGCATGGAACAATCAAAAGTTATAGATACGTTGGAGACGTATCAGGCACATATGCATTATCATAATCACATGGAAAATAGCAAGGATTAGGAAATCCAGGTGGAGATTCAGGGTCAGAATCAGTATGCTTACCTGAAGGGGTATCCATGAGAAGCTGTTCCTGAGGTGTTGCCACCACATCTACCTTTGCAACCTGGTGTGTACTATGATTCAGCATTGGTAACTCAGCAGTTTCCTCTATAGTGTTCTCTGCTCTATCAAAGTCAGGTAAAATAGAGAGGATTGGCTGTGGCCCTAGAGCTTTCAATTGCATGGGATCAGAAACTGGATCAAAGTCTGCAGTTGGTAAATTTGACAGAATGGGCTCCAGGTTGTAATCAGGCATGAGAAGCAGTATGTCCTCCTCATTCTGAGCAATAATGGCAGCAGGCCCATTAACAATAGCAATAGGAGCCAAAGGAGGCCCAACAACCTGGTGCTGCAATGGGGGCCCATTAGGTGCATTGAGGTCTGGTAGATCTTGGTTGTTGGGCACTAAGAGAGGCCCATTGGCAGATTTAGCAGAAGGAGCAGAGTCATTTGTGGGAGCCAGAGAGAGAGAGAGTGATGTTGTTGTTTGCATCTTCCATGGGAAAATTTTCTATGGCTTGAGCATGAGCTTCTGGCAGAGGGGCCATAAGATCCTCCAACTCCAAAAATTCACCTGGATGCAGTTCCAAATCAGGAGGTGCAACTTGGGGAAGAGCCCAATGACCCCATCTAGGAAATTCATTTTGATCATCTAAAATGTCCATATCCTCCTCATGTATGTCATGTTGTGCTAATTGTAGTTCCAGCTGTGGGTGTACCATGTTCAGATCAGGCAGATTGTGAACATCATCGTGCTCATGATGATTCAGAGGTCCAATAAAATGATTGTGCTGATTTGAGTGAAAATGATCCTGTTGTGGCATGGGGTGAGAGTTGCCCTGTGGATCAATGGGGTCCTCATCTAGACCCTCTGCTCCCAACATCCTCTGTTGCAGGATCACCACATTTACTGTCAGGGAATCAGACTGAAAGTCATTGCCCTCTCCAATGACAATACTAGAGGGGATATCTCTTAGGGCTTCCACTCTAACTTGGATTAATTGGTTGGCCTTAGTGCTCTTATTCCTGTCCCAGTGTATCAGAGATCCAAAGCTCCTAACTGCATTAGCAAGCTCGTGCATGCATCGTCTATCAAACGGAAAACCACATAACAATAGCTAGACCTCACGATCCAGGGCAAATCTCCTCAAATTCATGCCTTCATTATGCTTTTGGAAAATCAGATGGACATCAGTGAAAAGGTACGGGCCCTGCTAAATCAATTCATCTCTATCGAAGACACCGTTGAGTTTAACAAATGCTTGGCCGAAAGGACAAGGGATGATTTCAGAAAACCCTTTTCGCTTGATATCAGTCAGAAATTCGGCGATTACCTCTCGAACGTTGGCAAAAGGGACCAGTAGATTCGACATTGGCACGATTGAGACGATGACCCACTCCTCATGGGTAGGAGCCACCGCACCTGCTGCCACCCGAACCCTAGCCGGGCGCCCTTCTACCACAATGCTCTGGTGCCCTGCCGGGATAAATGGTGTTGGGTTGAAAGGGAAAGACGCCATTGGCGTCAGCGATGATGTGGATAAAGTATCTCTGCTGTGGTGGGGGATGAGCCGAGGGAGAGGTTGAGTTCGAGGTGGTGAAGCAGAGGAAGGCACAACGGCAGCTTGAAGACGCCCACCTACCATAGTAGTAGGAAAGCGAAGAGGCAGGGGGCTGGTTACTGGGGAAGGGGCAGTGACTGCGGGTTGATCGGCAGTCAACGCGGGAACAATGGAGGTTTGCCCAGTCGAGCCAATTATAGCAGTTGCGGAGTTGGGCTGATGCAATGGGGTGGGCTGAGTGTGACTGGGCCTAGAGTAGCAGTCCTTGGCGATGTGTCCCCAGTGTTTGCATCGGTGGCACTTGATGCGATTGGAACAACTGGGCCTAAGATGGCTTGATTCGAGACTACGAACACATAAAGGGTTTTGACTGGGGTCGTGTGCCGATGTTTGAACGGGATGTGGTCCCACCCGGTGATCCCGCCTGAAATAATCTCACGCTAATCGCTCCTCCCCTGCGGATTGTCAGCATGGGGAAGTTGGTTGACCGGACTGGATCTAGGATCCGATATGCTAATGTTCTGATAGAAGATAGGCGATCTAAGAGCTTGAACATAGGATTTGTGCGGGTGATTATGGAAAACATGAGTCCATTCATCTGCCTTTTCTTTTAGATAAAGATCAAGTTCCACCTCCGAGTTGGGGCCTCCCTCTCTGAAGATTAAAAAAATTGATGTTGAATTCTGGGATAGCAAGGTGACCTCCTTTGATGATAGAGTAGCCAACCTCTTTGGAAGAAGTAGATAATTTGAAGGACCAGTTTTGGTGTTGTTTTACCTTGTATAGGGATGCATGTCCTCCAAAACATGATAAGAGGATCATGGAAACTGATGATTCTGATAGCTTGATCTTAGATCTTGTGAATTCGGCCACCAGATGGAATTCTCCTTCTGCTTCCAGGGAGTTTATACGAACTCCCCATTGATCCCATATCTTCTGTTCAAACTCTTCGCCTCGTTTGAAGTCGAGGCTTGATAGAGACATGATTGACGGAGATGAGGTCGATGATGCAACTGATGGGTGATGGATGACAACGGGTGGAGGGCCGTGAGAGAAAGGATCTGATCGGAGAGGAAACAGGGAAGGCCGGTGGCCACCGCAGACGGAGTGGCCGGTGGCGCGGGCTAGGTCGTGGGAGGGCTAGGTCGTGGGAGGGCTAGGTCGTGGGAGGGCTATCGATTGGTTTGGGGGGCTTGATGACTCCTCTATGCATTGTTGGGGAACGTAGTATTTCAAAAAAATTCTACGATCATGCAAGATCTATCTAAGAGAAGCATGGCCACGAGTGGGGAGAGTGTGTCCACGTACCGCCATAGAACGAAAGCGAAAGCGTTTAATAACGCGGTTGATGTAGTCGAACGTCTTCGCGATCCAACCAATCCAAGCACCAAACGTACGACACCTCCGTGTTCAGCACACACTCAGCTTGATGACGTCCCTCGAGCTCTTGATCCAGTTGAGGACGAGTGAGAGTTTCGTCAGCACGACGGCGTGCTGACGGTGATGATGAAGTTACCGGCGCAGGGCTTTGCCTAAGCACTACAACGATATGACTGAGGTGTGTAACTGTGGAGGGGGGCACCGCACACGGCTAAGAGAAACTTTGGTGTGCCTTTGGGGTGCCCCCTCCCCATGTATATAAAGGAGGGAGGGAGGAGGAGGCCGGCCTAGGGGAGGCGCGCGCCCAAGGGGGGGGGAATCCCACTTTAAGTAGGTTTGGCCCCCCTTTCCTATTCCTACTAGGAGAAGGAGGAAGGAGGAGGAGAGGAGAAGGAAAGGGGGGGGGGGGGAAACCCTAAACCAATTCGGTTTGGGCCTAGGGGGGGGAGGCGCCCCACACCTTGCTTGCTGCCCATTTTCTCCACTAGGGCCCATTAAGGCCCATTGACTCCCCGAGGGGTTCCGGTAACCTCCTGGTACTTCGAAAAATACCCGATAAACTTCAGAACCCTTCCGGTGTCCGAATATAACCTTCCAATATATCAATCTTTATGTCTCGACCATTTCGAGACTCCTCGTCATGTCCATGATCTCATACGGGACTCCGAATAATCAGCGGTCATCAAAAACACATAACTCATAATACAAATTGTCATCGAATGTTAAGCGTGGGGACCCTACGAGTTCGAGAACTATGTAGGCATGACCAAGACACTTCTCCGGTCAATAACCAATAGCGGAACCTGGATGCTCATATTGGCTCCTATATATTCTACGAAGATCTTTATCGGTAAAACCGCATAACAACATACGTTGTTCCCTTTGTCATTTGTATGTTACTTGCCCGAGTTTGGATCGTCGGTATCATCATACCTAGTTCAATCTCGTTACCGGCAAGTCTCTTTACTCATTCCGTATTACATCATCTCGTGACTAATTCATTAGTCATTTTCTTGCAAGGCTTATTATGATGTGTATTACCGCGAGGGCCCAGAGATACCTCTCCAACACTCGGAGTGACAAATCCTAATCTTGATCTATGCCAACACACAAACTTTTGGAAACACCTGTAGAGCATCTTTATAGTCACCATGTTACATTGTGAGGTTTGATAGCACACAAGGTGTTCCTCCGGTATTCGGGAGTTGCATAATCTCATAGTTAGAGGAACATGTATAACTCATGAAGAAAGCAATAGCAATAAAACTAAACGATCATTGTGCTAAGCTAACAGATGGGTCTTGTCCATCACATCATTCTCCTAATGATGTGATCTCGTTGATCAAATGACAACACATGTCCATGGTTAGGAAACTTAACCATCTTTGATTAACGAGCTAGTCAAGTAGAGGCATACCAGGGACACTCTGTTTTGTCTATGTATTCACACATGTATCAAGTTTTCGGTTAATACAATTCGAGCATGAATAAAAGACATTTATCATGATATATAAGGAAATATAAATAACAACTTTATTATTTCCTCTAGGGCATATTTCCTCCAGTCTCCTACTTGCACTAGAGTCAATAATCTAGATTATATAGTAATGATTCTAACACCCATGGAGTCTTGGTTCTGATCATGTTTTTCTCGTGGAAGAGGCTTAGTCAACGGGTCTGTGACATTCAAATCCGTATGTATTTTGCAAATTTCTATGTCTCCTTCCTTAACTTGATCACGAATGGAATTGAAGCGTCTCTTGATGTGCTTGGTTCTCTTGTGAAACCTGGATTCCTTCGCCAAGGCAATTGCTCCAGTGTTGTCACGAAAGATTTTCATTGGACCCGATGCACTAGGTATTACACCTAGATCGGATATGAACTCCTTCATCCAGACTCCTTCATTTGCTGCTTCCAAAGCAGTTATGTACTCTGCTTCACACGTCGATCCCGCCACGACGCTCTGCTTGGAACTGCACCAACTGATAGCTCCACCATCCAACAAAAATACCTATCCGGTTTGTGACTTAGAGTCATCCGGATTAGTGTCAAAGCTTGCATCGACATAACCATTTACGACGAGCTCCTAGATCCATTTAGTAGAAGCCAGATAAACAGAACTGGGAGAAGTGAACTCAAAAGGAAAAAAAAAATAAAAACAGACTACAAGGTGAGAACACCCACTTCCTACATCAAGCTAAAAATGAAAGCATTAGGACAATCAAGACTCTTCTTATGACACATCGAAGAACACGAGGCTTAAGAGAAACAGAAACTACAACATATACACATCGAAGAACACGAGGCTAAATGAATGTAATTGAAAGGGTGTTACTTACCAAAGCTCAGTTTATAGTTTCGGTGCAGCTCCTCTTTAACTTGCCACGCTCCTTGAAGATGTCCCCAATATCCCGTGTTTGGTCTTCATTGCTCCTTTGCATGTTCGCACTCGTGGTTTTAAAATCTCAACATGCCAAGAAAAATATACTACTAGTAATACTCGCGCATCTTGTGGGCAACATTAAAGCACTCGTCTACCATGTTAGAGCATCTCCAACAGAATCGCAACGCGTGGCGCTTTAAAAAGCGTTTATAGTGCTGAGATCGAGAAGTAGAAATAGAGAGTAGAGGATAGTTCTCTGCATAGATAGATAAAAAAATAGATTATTCAACTACTCCTTATCGTCCGACTCCTCCTCGGTGATGTCCTCCTCCGACGTCTGACTGTAGGCCTGAAGATACTGATCGTCATCGAATTCCCAGGGCGACGATGCTCCTAGCCTCATGTTGAATTGAGCGTCCGCTTTTCTCCTATGCTTCTCCTCGCGATAGGCGGCTCACTCCGCCCTACTCTTATCCCTCTCCACCCTCCTTTGCTCGTAGAACTCGCGCTCGTTGATGATGTCCTGCAGGAAGCATTGGTGCCACAATGCCATGGCTTCCTCGTCCATCTCGGCGATGTCGAGATGGTGCTCCCGCCTCCGGTGGTCGCGGTGATCCTCATTGGTGATAAGCCGCGGCAGAGGCGCGAGCTCCTGTGCCCGCTCCCGCGTCGGCACGTTGGGGAAGTTCAATGTTCTATGAGGCCACCAGAGGTGCCACGCCGCTGCGTCGTACGCGCGGGCAGCCTCGTTGGCGGTGTTGAAATTGCCGAGGCCGAGGCGCATCCCGCGGAACCGGATCTCAGCGGACAAGCCGCCGGAGGGGCACGCGCGGACGCCGCGGTATCCCCAAGTTTCCCACCGACGCGGCGGCATGGCAGCGCGGCGGCGGCGAGGCGAGAAAGAGCGGGGAGAGAGCGGTGGCGAGGCACAGAGCAAGGAAAGAGCGGTGGCAAGGCATAAAGCGGTCGAAGGGCTTTGGATTTTATAAAGCGCGTCGGACGCCGCGCGCCAAAACTAGCGCACGCCCGGCCGCTTTTTCCCGCGTGCGCAATCCTTTCCCGACGTCTCTGCTATCTCTACTCTCTTCTCTATTGTTATATTTATTTAATATTTATCTCTACTTCTCTACTCTCTGTTTTTCTCTCTACTTTTTCCCTAATCTTCTAAAAAACGGAGTTGGTGATGATGGTTTTCCTGCCATCCTGCAATATAGGCCATCCGATTTATATTCAACGGATAGGAAGGAAACTGTGGCAATTTTGCAAAACGATACCCACACCCCTCTCCGCATTTGCAAATAAGGCATTCCCTCGTTCATCATTTTCTCCCACAAGATAAACTACTCATACTAATGAATCTTGATGCGTGCAACGCATGGGCATCTCGCTACTTCTAAAAAACTATCCATCATTTTCCACACTACTGGTTGCAGATGAAATACCTACCCAAGCACAGCGCGATACAGGAGCGACGCACAATTACAAGATGATATTATGTTGGACAATGGAGGCTATATCCAATTACTTTTATGGGATCAATAGCACCCACGGAATTTGAAGGGTAGGTATGAACAAAATTGGAACTGCACATATACTGCTAAGTGATTCAATACACACATTACCAATCGAGGAGGAGAACGATGGTAGTGGCGGCCTCTGTGAGTCATGGTCGGCAACGAGAGTCAGTTCATTGTCCACGACAGTGGTGCTTCTGCGCTTGGCGTCGTCTTCCGGGAAGCAGATCCAAGACCGTGGAAGACGGTGCCGGGGAAGAGGCTCCGTGTACGACGACGACGGTGGACCGGCTCCAGTGCAGCGTCCGAGGTCGTCGATGAGGCAGATGCGCTGCGGTGGACGAGTGCACCGATGTAGAAGGGGAGGAGCACGAAGGCTGTGGTGCCGTGGAGAAGTCTATTTTGCGGTGGGGATAGAAAATGGGGAGTATTCAGTTGTACTTACTCTGGGTGCCGGGATGGGGTTGGCTGGGTAGGGTGAACCTGAAGTTACGAAAACAGCCCCCTACTAACCGTCATCTGTCGGCCTGTTCCGAAGGCTATGATGGTAACTTCCCACTGCTCGAATCAGGGTCGTGGGAGATTTCCCGCCGACCTCAATATTTTGTGACACTGAACTCCCCGTGTGGCGTGTTGGGTGATTCGGCTACGCAACTAGCGAGCAGTACTAGTAAACTCTGCATATTAGGTTTGACCAAAGTCAAACTTCCTAAAGTTTGACCAAGTTTATAGTAAAATATAAGCATTTACCATAACAGATATTCATGATGTGAAAGTACATTCAATAATGAATCTTATGGTATTTATTTGTTATTGTATATGTTAATATTTTTGTTATAAACTTTCTGAGAGTTTACAAAACTTGACTTTGACCAATGCTAATACGCAGACATAAATAAAAACGGAGGGTGTACACATTTGTTTTACTAGTATGTAGTGAATTAAGCATTTGTTGAAATTGTGAAATAAATATATTAGGCTACTGACTTCGAATGTAAGGGTCTATACAATTCAATAGTTACAATCATTGTATAATTCCAAGATGTATACAAGGTCTATAGTACTTCACAACATGCTCAAACTCGCATAATCCCAGTCAAATGACAATCAAAATGCATTTCATAGTTATTACTTTGTAGGATGCAACAAAACCAATAATAACTCTACATCAGCCATTATAAAAGCAACATTTTGAACATATCTCAATGTGTGAATGAAACATGTAGAGAGAGCTTGCGAAGATGGAGCAGATAGGGCGGGAAAGATTGTATGTGTGTGGACGAGAGAGTAGGAGACAAACCTAACGAAACACAGAGATGGAGATAGCTAGAGAGAGAAAGAGAGAGGAAGAAGTTAGATCTGTGAGAAAGATTGAGACATGTAATATACGTGAGATGCGTGTGCATCCGGATTCTGTACACGTGGAAGGAGAAGAGACAACATGTTTGATGAGAGAGCTGGAAAAACATGGAGGAGAGGGGAAAGATCTCGTGGGTTGAGGGATTGATAAATTTGTGCGGGGGAGAGATGGATTGGTAATTTTGTGCGAGAGAGAGAGGGTGGGGGGAGGAGTCAGTCAGCCGTCGTCACATCATCCTGCCTCCAAATGGCCCCTCATTCTCTAGCGTAGTGTGGCTGCCGTCTTCGATCTCCTCGATGCCCTCTTTGAAGATTGAGGTGTTGTGCATGCTGGGGTGCAGAGAAACACAGGCGATAGTGGTCGCCATATAACCTTGGATGGGGATGAATTGTGTGCTCGAGGGAGGGGGTGTGTGTGTGCTGTGTGCCGTGTGTGTGTGTCAGATATTGAGAGAAAACAAACATAAGGAGAGAAATGTGTTTGTATGTGACGGAAAACTACTTGCTAAATAGGGTATTCACGAAGAGATTGTGCGTGCGAGATAGAGAGCGATGTGCGGCCCTTGAGGTGGGCAGGGGCCGGGTGAGGGTGTCAAAATGTGCGCGTTGATGCATTTGTTACATGCGATCGAGCGAGGGAGGGACGAATCGAGAGAGATGGTTGTTGTGTTACAGATGCTCCTCTCTCACACACACACACACACACACACACACACACACACACACAAGTAAAATGGAAGACCGTTCTCTCATGTATACACAACATATCGGCATCTATGTAACATCCTGGATTTTGCCCTTTTCTTTTTCTTTTGATTTTCTTGGATTTCATGATTTTATTTGCTTTTCAGTGGCTATGTGGTTCTGAAACTTGGGAAGATCTTGTCTTCCTAGGTTTTATAGTGGCTTGCCATCCTCATAATCATCCCAAGACCTTGCATTTCCATGCTTGACCTAACCCAATATTCTTTTTCCAAGGAATGTTCCGTTTCTATTAAAGGAATAATTCTTTTTTCCCTAGGTTGTGAAGCAACCTATATCTCTGTCATTCTAAAAATTCCCAAATAATTCTATAAATTGTTTGGGTCATATCTTGATCAAATATGGCAAAACATTTCATTGCCATGTTGAAAAATAATCCTCCAATAATCATTTTCCTATTCTGCCCTAAATGGCACTTTGTGAAGCAAGTGCTATTTATTTTCCCAATTGACCTCAAACTTTGTGGACATCTTTTTCTGTCCATATCATTGTCTTGTGCCAAAATTCAACTTCATTTGCCTAGTAATTATGTTTCAGTAATTTTCCAAAGTTTCTGTCCAGAAAGGAACTTTGTGAAGGAAGTATATTCTAGGCATGTCCAAATGAGTTGAAACTTGGTCGCATCATTAATTTGACCAAATCAAGCATCTCCACCAAATTTGAGCTCATGGAGATCATCTATGTGAGCTCAGCTCCAAATCTTGGTTTCTGGTAAAATTTTCACTTTGTGAAGCAACCCTATTTTACCTTGCTTCATTTGAGCTGAAAATTTACCAGAACATTCTTACATCTATACCTACTCCCTCCACCAAGTTTTGGCTCAATCCACTTAGCCATTACCCTCAGTAAATTCTCTTATTTTCTTGTCAGAATGGAGCTTTGTGAAGCAAGTGCCACTTTAGTAACTCCAAATGGCATGAGATTTTTACATCAGCTCCATATGGCCATATAATCCCACTCCACCAAATTCTAGCTCATGAACTTAAGTATGTGAGTGCAACATCATAGTGCCCTAATCTGGCCAGTTTTGCACTTTCTACAGCAACCATTATTTAAACTCCTCCTATTAGTCTGATTTTTGGTGATCTACATCATCCTAGTGTAAGATCATCGCCAGACAACCTAGTTACTGAGTTACCAAGCTGGTGTCCCCACTGCTCAGCACAAGCACTTGACTGCTTGTTTGTTTTGTGGCCATCTGCAAATCACTTCTTTGTCCCTAGACCAATTTCTTTCTTCATCTATACTAAGGTCACCAAGGTCTTTCTGCTAGACACGATTTCGGGCGCCAGAGAGCATTGAATGTCCATGGTCACGCGGTGACCATCGCCCTGGCATGCCATGGCTGCGTCCAGAATGGTTTCTTGCTTGGGCCCCTCTCCCTCTCGTCGCCTTAGCGCTCTTGAGCATGTCTCACCGTTTTACCGTGTCGTCGCCGTCCTCCTCGACCTCTCTCCCTCTCAGTAAAACCCCTCACCGACGCCCACCGAAGCTCGCCGCCGAACGCCCACGAGAGCACAGTGGTGATTTGGCTCTGTTTGTCGCCGTCTTCATCCTCCCCGCGCCCCCTTGGCCTCCTCTGCCCAGTGAGAGCTCTCCCATGTGCCTCTCCCGTGGCCTGCCTCCGAGCTCATGCGCGTGGGCACGCGTCCGTGGTGCCGGACACGCGTCCACAGCGGCGCCAGCACGGCTCCTCTTCCCCTCGGCTATATAAGCCCACCCGAGGCCCCACGACCTCACCACTCGTCTTCTGCACCTCCACTACCCCTCTCCAACCTCTCAAACGAGCTCGAGAAGCTCTCTGTGCTCACCATTGCCACCATGGCCGCCGTGGCCACCGCTCTCTCCGGCCTAAATCCCAGTGAGCCCGAGCCCCATTTCCTCTTCTGCCACTACCAGTGAGACCCCCTCCGTCCGGCGAGCCGCCCCACCTACCTGCCCCTTGCCGGAGTTAGCCGTAGCACCGAACATCACCACTGCCCCACCTCTCTCTCCTCCCCTGCCTCCTTCCGTCGCCGCCTCCCCTGCCCTCCCCGGCGTGCCCCTTCCCTCTGGATGGATGCAACCGGCCGAGCCGCGCCCGTCGGTGGCCTCTCCCTGGCCGGGGGTGGCCGGAGGTAGCCAGGCCGGCGCCGGCGTCCCCCTGCCTCGCCTCCTCTGTTCTGTCAAGGAACAGAATGAGGGGAGGAAGAAGACGACCGAGCCAGGCCAGGCGGGCCCCTCCTCCACATGGGCCCCGCGTGTCATCCTCAGCGCGTTGAGCCCGCGTAGCCACGTTAGTTAAGTGGAGACGTATTCTCTATAATACGTTTTCTATTTTTGAAAGCGTAGTTTCTTTCTGCTTCAATCCAAAGTACGTTTTTCAAGTTCTGAAAGCATATTTCTGATTTTGCACTTTTTTCTTATCCACTCAGGGACCCAGCTGTGAATATAATTTTTGTAGATTGGTCCCTGAGCTTCTACCCTTCATATCTTCGCGACCGTAGCTCCGAATGAGGTGAAACCAACGCTCACGTCTTCGTCTCGTCGAGCCCATTCTATTGGTATCATTTTCACCATGTGTTAACATTCTGAAAATGACCATTATACCCTTGCATCTGATCAGCCCCCTCCTTGAGAGAAGTGTTTCGACATTTCGTTCCGCGGCTTCATCACACTTCTTCCCAGAGTCTCCGTCACCCCAAGCAAGCCACAATAGCCACTTGCATGATAGCCATGCAGTAGCCATGGTTTTCAAATTGAATATTTAATAAAAGTTTGTTGATTTGCTACTGCTATCATTGTTTCGGTTATGCTCGTGGTTTCATGCTCATTTTCATGCTATGATCTCATGCTTCTTATTAGCGTGTACTACTCGCTAGTATCATGTTTGCATGTTATGCTTGGTAGTAGAATTGCATTCTAGTATTAGTGATGTTTATCTTGATGCATGCTAGTTGTCTGTCAAGTACTGTTGATATGCATGTTTCGTTGCTACTAGTTAGTTACATGCTTACTTGGTAATGTTCTTGCTATATTCTTGCATCGTATTTATTTATGATGTTAGTAGTCATGCATGTCATGAGTAGCGTTATACCTGTGATATTCATGCTAGTCAGTATGCCATGCTCATTTGGATATATGCTTCATTGTGGTTATGCTTGATGCTTATGTTGCACCTCTATGCTCATGTTGATATCATGCTCATGCATTATAGTTGAATCATGTAATTTTATCATGGCTCAACATTTTTGCATTCAAGTTTAACCGGATTAAATTGAACTTGAACAACTGTTGGCTGAGTCATGGTGCCACCATATCGAGCTGACCAGTGCAGCCACACTTGCCTTTATGGGAAGGCCCTAACTGGGTCTATTGTCATGCCTCTCGCCGGTGCCTCGAACGAGGGAAGGTTATGGGCGCGCGCTACCCTGATGAGGTAGGCGGACATAACCTTGTGTGCCCGTTGTTGTTGTTTTGAGCTCGGGTCCCCGTTTGGGGCCGTTTGGCCACGATAGTGGTTGTCGTGTCTTTGGTAGACATGGGGCCACCCAGGACAAGCCCAGTGGGGAGTGAGTCGGAGTGGACGGCAGAGTGTCATTGCAGTAGGACGGTTTTGTCAGAATGCCATTGGTCCACCCGAATGGGAATGCGAGGCCATGGGTTCTGTGGTGTGGGTACAGTGTGCTAACCTTTGCAGAGTGTGTGTCTAAATCTATCGATAGCCGTGCCCGCGGATAAGGGCCCAGTTCGTGCCGGTCACACTGTGAGTCAACAGTAATAATAATAACTTGATTAATAACAACCCCTTTTCGATGATGATAAGATGTTGGATGTGATCGTGAGATGATCACGGTGGTATCGAGGATACCGAGTTGTTGGATGTGATCGTGAGATGATCACAGTGGTATCAAGGATACCGAGTTGTTGGATATTTGGGATGTTCTGCGAGAATCAATGGTAAAGGTCAAGCTCCTTGTGGTCATTTAATGATTACTATGGTATTGTCTATACCAAGCTTGATTGGATCCTGAAATGATCGTGCGATGTCCATGATAGTATGTGATGCATGTGAGGGTTACGAGGTAACCCGAGCAGAGTAAGTTGGTGCATGTTAGTATCATGTTGCATGTAGCATCGTCATGTTCGTATGTTCATGCTATGCTTGTTCTAGTTGTATCATGTTCAGTTGAGCATGCCATGTTGTTCTGTTAGTACCATGTTCATGATTGAATTAACCTGCTAATGCCATGCTGTTGTTTGTCTTGATTGCTTTTGGTTTATTGTGAGCTTGCAAGTACATTCAATGTACTGACCTGGCGTGTCATGCCAGTTTGCAGGTCATGCCTGGATTGCTTTCTACTTTTGGTGCGGTTCCTATGTTTGTGAGCTAGGATAAACGTTCCAGCCAGAGTCCCTGCTAATTGGAGTCCATCATCGCCGTTCGTTGTTCCGCTGCTAGTAGAGGTTCCGCTGCCTCGAGTTGTTATGCTGCTTGCATAGAGCAACAATGGTTGCCGTAGTGTCGTCATGCCGGTGTTATTCATTGTAATATCGGAGACCTTGTATCCATATTCATGTTGTAATAGAAAGCTGGTTTGTTCTATGCTAAGCAGTTCCGTATTCCAGAAGACTTCACCTCGATCTCTGGGCTGGAATATGGGGCGTTTTGGTTTCTCTGAGCCGGGTGCCACAATCTTGGTATCAGAGCCGGTCTGGCTGTAGAGCGTCCTAGTCCGCTGGAACATTAGAAAACGGTAGTGTAGGGTCTGGTTGTTGCCCTTGCTTGCTGCATTTGGTTGTTGCATTTGTTTGTTGCATATAGTCTTATTCGGTTACGTCTAAGCCCTGTTTTGTGCGGAGATGGCGGCCAACTTCCATGATTTCAGTGCCCTCCTCAGAAATCCCGATGTTGTTCCTATTAAGTTCAGTCCCACTCCCGCACCTCTCAGCTTTTCCACCCTTCGTGGAGACATGTGGCGTAGCATTTATCCCCTCGGAGATCCACCCCAGTATCAAGTATTCTAGTTTTCTGTCGGAGGAAGTATCCTGGAGTATGTTGCTCATGTCCATCTGTCAGCCCCAATCCATGTCGGTAAGCACACCTATAGTTTCCACGGTGGTTACTGTGCTACTCCCGAGCGTGCGGTTCAGCTTGCCGCAATGGCAGGAATCACCAGTCTTCGTCATCAAGAGAGCATGGTGCATGAAAACCGTGCTTATCAGTATTACCCCACCATCATCGAGAATCCTAGGCGAATTCAGTTCCCCTCTGTCAACCCTCAAGATGACCCGGCTATCCTCGCCATGTCTCGTTACATGACGGCCGAGTGTCTTCTTATTTCCGAGTTAGTCCGAGATGCCATTCGAGCTAGGAGATTGCTTGGTGTCGCTTTACCTCAGTCTCTGCCAGCTTGTCCAACCCCTCCGCCTCGTCCATCCGGAGTTTCGGAGTCAGCCGTCCCGCTAGCTACTTCGTCAGCTCCCGAGTGTTTTCTCAAGCGTAGGGTGTAGTCCCGCTTGTAGTGCATGAGCATCTGCTGTAGTATCATTGCTTGTTTATGCTTGTGTGTGCTTGTGTGTGCCTGTGTGAAATAGTTTTGTAGCTTGTTTGTTGTGTGCTTTATTTAGCTTGTTTGTTGTGTGGTTTGTGCAATTGCTCATTTTCTCGTGTTTCTTTGTTTTGAATCTTCGCTATTACCCCCTTATGGAAATTGCTCATCAATACACTGGATCAGAAGAAACAGTGAGAAGTAAAAATATACACCAAGGCACTCAATTAAAAGTGATGAGATTTTCAGCCGATAGCATTGTATTACAGACATCCGGTCTGGATACAGATTATATTCTGCTCACACTTTTAGTAACAAGTAACCGTCGGAGATCTACCATTATTGCAGCAGGAGAAAAAAAATTGGATCTAAGTCCAACATGCCTTTTTCATTAAAGGTATGGTTCGTACACAATTATTAATTCTGCCATGAGTCAGATTTGAGACACGCGACACCCAGAAGTCAGTCCGAATATGCAATGAATTCAGCGAGGACTGTCAGGCAAATTTTGTCATACAAGTAATCAGCAGCCGGAATAACAAGAATATATGTTATTCATTCACAAAGAAAGTCAGGCCAGTCCTTCTCCACAAATTATCTACGAAGCGTGCAAGGCAAGATTCCCCAGTCGGCATCAGTAATGTATGAATGGATTTCCGTGCAAGATATTCTGTCTTTTTCAATAAGATACTGCACAAGCTTATGGCATAA
The DNA here is from genome assembly GCA_902687465.1 of Secale cereale. Classification (NCBI taxonomy): domain Eukaryota; kingdom Viridiplantae; phylum Streptophyta; class Magnoliopsida; order Poales; family Poaceae; genus Secale; species Secale cereale. Next base: position 387,949,694 of record LR738712.1, read on the forward strand.
GGTACTGAATCTTCCCTAGTAAGTCTTTAAGGGGGGAAGCTTCTGAGGTACGTTACCCAGTCTTCCTCAGCAAGCTATCCGCCGAAAGCTTTGAGCACAAGCGATCCAGTATTCCTCAACAAGATATCCCGATGGTTTCCAGTGCAAGCTACCCAGTCTTCTTCAGTACGACAATCGTACAAAAGATTAAGCAAGAAATCGTCAGCATACGACAGTTTATTTGAAGTGTCAGATCTACAACGGTTAAGTCAGAAATGAGAATCAGTCAGAACAAAGGTATGATGGCAGAATATTGCATATGACAACACTAAGGGTCGCAAAAAAAATAAAGGATATATAATGCCCAGTCTTTTAGTTAAAAATCCAGACACAGAAAATAATAATGAAGGATCAAGACCGACAATATAGTAAGGATCTCGCATCAGGACAACTTGCTTAGTCCACAGTATGCTCCAAACTGACAAGCATTGAATACCCGATGTCTATCACGTCTGACCACGGGATAGCTCAATATATTGACCTCAACGAAGAATCGCACGGACAATCATCTCCATGAATAAACTGGCAAAATGAAGAATCAGTATCCCCGACTGTCAAGTCTGCAAAAGTGATCATGAGGTGATGGTGAATTTTTCTATCGGACACATCAAGCAACCATCAAACCTCTGGATACGCGAGACTGTGAAGCCAGTCAATATAAATCAGAAACTCCTACAAGATGTCAGGATCCATTAAAAGAACAGGTATGGTTCACATCATAGTTTTGAAACCAGAAGGTATGCATATATATATTTGAGTGACACGATGCCTGGATAAAAGAGAATTGTTTGTTCCACGGGGAGGTATTCCCAACTCTGTGGAATATTCTCGATACTCGATACAGACTAATATCTCTCTCGAGGATCAATATCGAGAAGGACACATATGTCAGAATGATAATCTTTTGGACCTTAGCTAAGTTAGCAGTATGAAATAAAAATTTGAGACACTATGAACAGGAGCATATCAGGCAAGCCCGGCCAAAATTTTAGGTACGGTAAAGCAAACCACCCCAGATCAAGGCAGTCAATCAGATCAAATTTATTGGAAATATTATATGGGAACATAATGTGAGAGTGAATAAAAGAAACCCGAGTTGGAAAGGGTTTCTTCAAGTCAGAATATTTACTTGTTCCCTAAGCACATAAATCTCGAGGACGAGATTTCTTTAAGGGGGAAGGTTTGTAACAGCCTGGATTTTCCCTTTTCTTTTTCTTTTGATTTTCTTGGATTTCCTGATTTTATTTGCTTTTCAGTGGCTATGTGGTTCTGAAACTTGGGAAGATCTTGTCTTTCTAGGTTTTATAGTGGCTTGCTATACTCATAATCATCCCAAGACCCTGCCATTTCCATCCTTGACCTAACCCAATATTCTTTTTCCAAGGAATGTTCCTTTTCTATTAAAGGAATAGTTCTTTTTACCCTAGGTTGTGAAGCAACCTATATCTCTGTCATTCTAAAAATTCCCAAATAATTCTCGTAAATTGTTTGGGTCATATCTTGATCAAATATGGCAAAACGTTTCATTGCCATGTTCAAAAATAATCCTCCAATAATCATTTTACTATTCTGCCCTAAATGGCACTTTGTTAAGCAAGTGCTATTTATATTTGCCCAATTGACCTAAAACTTTGTGGACATCTTTTCCTGTCCATATCATTGCCTTATGCCAAAATTCAACTTCATTTGCCTAGTAATTATATTTCAGTGATTTTCCAAAGTTTCTGTCGAGAAAGGAACTTTGTGAAGGAAGTATATTCTAGGCATGTCCAAATGAGTTGAAACATGGTCATATTCTTCATTTGACCAAATCATGCATATCCACCAAATTTGAGCTCATGGAGATCATCTATGTGAGCTCAGCTCCAAATCTTGGTTTCTGGTAAAATTTTCACTTTGTGAAGCAACCCTATTTTACCTTGCTTCATTTGAGCTGAAAATTTACCAGGACATTTTTACATCAATACCTAATCCCTCCACCAAGTTTTGGCTCAATCCACTTAGCCATTTACCCTCAGTAAATTCTCCTATTTTCTGGTCAGAATGGAGCTTTGTGAAGCAAGTGCCACTTTAGTAACTCCAAATTAAATGAGATTTTTACAGCAGCTCCATATGGCCATATAATCCCAGTCCACCAAATGCCAGCTCATGACACTTAAGTATGTGAGTGCAACATCATAGTGCAATAATCTGACCAGTTTTGCAGTTTCTACAACAACCATCATCTAAACTCCTCCTATTAGTCTGATTTTTGATGATCTACATCATCTTAGTGTAAGATCATCACCAGACAACCTAGTTACTGAGTTACCAAGCTGGTGTCCCCACTGCTCAACACAAGCACTTGGTTGGTTGTTTGTTTTGTGGCCATCTGCAAATCACTTCTTTTCCCTTGGACCAATTTCTTTCTTCATCTATACTAAGGTCACCAAGGTCTTTCTGCTAGACACCATTTCGGGCGCCAGAGAGCATTGAATGTACATGGTCACAAGGTGACCACCGCCCTAACATGCCATGGCCGCGTCCAGAATGGTTTATTGCTCAGGCCCCTCTCCCTCTCGTCGTCTTAGGGCTCTTGAGCATGTCTCACCGTTTTACCATGTCGTCGCCGTCCTCCTGGACCTCTCTCCCTCTCAGTAAAAGCCCTCACCGACGCCCACCGACGCTGGCCGCCGAACGCCCATGAGAGCACAGTGGTGGTTTGGCTCTGTTCGTCGCCGTCTTCTTCCTCCCTGCGCCCCCTTGGCCTCCTTTGCCCCGTGAGAGCTCTCCCCTGTGCCTCTCTCTCGTCGCCTGCCTCCGAGCTCATGCGCATGGGCACGCGTCCGCGACGCCGGACACACGTACGCGGTGGCGCCAGCACGGCTCCCCTTCCCCTCAGCTATATACGCCCACCCGTGGCCCCTCGACCTCACCACTCGTCTCATGCACCTCCACTACCCCTCTCCAACCTCTCAAACGAGCTCGAGAAGCTCTCTGTGCTCGCCATTGCCACCATGGCCGCCGTGGCCACCGCTCTCTCCGGCCTAAATCCCAGTGAGCCCGAGCCCCATTCCCGCTTCTGCCACCACCAGTGAGACCCTCTCTGTCCGGCGAGCCGCCCCACGTACCTGCCCCTCACCGGAGTTGGCTGTAGCATCAAACATCACCACCGCCCCCACCTCTCCGTGCTCCCCTGCCTCCTTCCGTCGTCGCCTCCCCTGCCCTCCCCTTTGATGTGGTCGGCCGAGCCGCACCCGTCGGTGGCCTCTCCCTGGCCGGGGTGGCCGAAGGCAGCCAGGCCGGCGCTGGCGTCCCCCTGCCTCGCCTCCTCTGTTCTGTCGAGGAACAGAACGAGGGGAGGAAGAAGACGATCGGGCCAGGCCAGGCGGGCCCCACCTCCACACGAGCCCCACGTGTCATCCTCAGTGCGTTGACCCCACATCGCCACGTTAGTTAAGTGGAGACGTATTCTCTAGAATACGTTTTCTATTTTTGAAAGTGTAGTTTCTTTGTGCTTCAACCCAAAGTACATTTTTCAAGTTCTGAAAGCGTATTTCTGATTCCACGCTTCTGTCTTATCCACTCAGGGACCCAGCTATGAATATAATTTTTGCAGATTGGTCCCTCAGCTTCTACCCGTCATATCTTCGCGACTGTAGCTCCGAATCAGGTGAAACCAACGCTCACGTCTTCGTCTCGTTGAGCCCGTTCTGTTGGTATCATTTTCACCATGTGTTAACATTCTGAAAATGACCATTATAACCTTGCCTCTAATCAGCCCCCTTCGAGAGAGAAGCGTTTTGGCGTTTCATTATGTGGCTTCACCGCACTTCTTCCCAGAGTCTCCGTCACCCCAGGCAAGCTACAATAGCCACTTGCATGATAGCCATGCAGTAGCCATGGTTTTCAACTTGAATATTTAACAAAAGTTTGTTGATTTGCTACTGCTATCATTGTTTCGGTTATGCTCGTGGTTTCATGCTCACTTTCATGCTATGATCTGATGCTTCTTGTTAGTGTGTACTACTCACTAGTATCATGTTTGCATGTTATGCTTGGTAGTAGAATTGCATTATGGTATTAGTGATGTTTATCTTGATGCATGCTAGTTGTCTGTCAAGTACCATTGATATGCATGTTTTATTGCTACTAGTTAGTTACATGCTTACTTGGTAATGTTCTTGCTATGTTCTTGCATGGTATTTAGTTATGATGTTAGTAGTCATGCATGTCATGAGTAGCGTTATACATGGGATATTCATGCTAGTCAGTATGCCATGCTCATTTGGATATATGCTTCATTGTGGTTATGCTCGATGATTATGTTGCACCTCCATGCTCATGTTGATATCATGCTCATGAATTATAGTTCCATCATGTTATTTTATCATGGCTCAGCATTTTTGCATTCAACTTTAACCGGATTAAATTAAACTTGAACAACTGTTGGCTGAGTCATGGTGCCACCATATCGAGCTGACCAGTGCAGCCACACTTGCCTTTAATTATGGGAAGGCCCTAACTTGGTCAATTGTCATGCCTCTCGCCAGTGCCTCCAACGAGGGAAGGTTATGGGCACGCGCTACCCTGATCAGGTAGGCGGACATAACCTTGTGGGCCCGTTGTTGTTGTTTTGAGCTCGGGTCCCCGTTTGGGACCGTTTGGCCACAACGGTGGTCGTTGTGTCTTTGGTAGACACGGGGCCACCCAGGACTAGCCCAGTGGGGAGTGAGTCGGAGTAGCCGGGAGAGTGTCATGGCAGTAGGACGGTTTTGTCGGAACACCGTTGGTCCACCCGAATGGGAGTGTGAGGCCATGGGTTCTGTGGTGTGGGTATAATGTTCTAACCTTTGCAGAGTGTGTGTCTAAATCTATCGATAGCCGTGCCCGTGGATAAGGGCCTAGTTCGTGTCGGTCACACTGTGAGTCAACAGTAATAATAATAATAACTTGATTAAGAACAACCCTGGTTCGATGATGAGAAAGATGTTGGATGTGATCGTGAGATGATCATGGTGGTATCGAGGATACCGAGTTGTTGGATGTGATCGTGAGATGACCACGGTGGTATCAAGGATACCGAGTTGTTAGATATTTGGGATGTTCTGCGAGAATCAATGGTAAAGGTCAAGCTCCTTGTGGTCATTTAATGATTACTATGGTATTGTTTATACCAAGCTTGATTGGATCCTGAGATGATGGTGCGATGTCCATGATAGTAAGTGATGCATGTGAGGGTTACGAGGTAACCCGAGCAGAGTAAGTTGGTGCATGTTAGTATCATGTTTCATGTAGCATCGCCATGTTCGTATTTTCATGCTATGCTTGTTCTAGTTGTATCTTGTTCAGTTGAGCATGCCATGTTGTTCTGTTAGTACCATCTTCATGATTGAATTAACCTGCTAATACCATGTTGTTGTTTATCTTGATTGCTTTTGGTTTATTGTGAGCTTGCAAGTACATTCAATGTACTGACCTGGCGTGTCATGTCAGTTTGCAGGTCGTGCCTGGATTGCTTGCTAGTTTTGGTGTGGTTCCTATGTTCTCAAGCTAGGATAAATGTTCCAGCTAGAGTCCCTGCGGATTGGAGTCCATCATCACCATTCGTTGTTCAGCTGCGAGTAGAGGTTCCGCTGCCTCAAGTTGTTATGCTGCTTGCATAGAGCAACCGTGGTTGGCCTAGGTTCGCCGTGTCGGTGTAATTCATTGTAATATCAGAGACCTTGTATCCATATTCGTGTTGTAATTGAAAGCTGATTTGTTCTATGCTAAGCAGTTTCGTATTCCAGCAGACTTCACCTCGATCTCTGGGCTGGAATACGGGGCGTTCTGGTTTCTTTGAGCTGGTGTGCCACAATCTGTCTATGTCTCACTCATGCATGATCATTTGCACATTCACACCTCTCTATGTCTCTATCACACGCACATCGTCTCCACATTGCCCTTCCGCCACAACACACATATGGACACATACACACGTTCTCTCTCAGTCACACACACAAAATCAGTATTAAAAAAACTAGGGCGCACCTAAAACGTCCAAATCCAAATAAATACGAACTCGAGCTAAATTCAAATATATGGAAATATTGTAGCGTCAAGAACTTTTCCCAGAAAAAAAAGTTGAGTAATATTCGGGGATTTTTTTCACACACACAAACAGGTTCGGTGGATGTCCTTCGAGCGTGACACGGTGACGCACCGTTGGATCGACCGCGCGGCCGCGGTTCACGCGCTTGCACATGATTCCGTATCGTGGTTGTGGTATTACGTGTACTACTACGGTTTTCTTTTAAGTTTGACCAACCCTATATAAAACTAAATTAAGCTCCCATACGCGCACTCATCAATATGCCATCGCCGCCATTGCGCATGCCGGCGTCTGCCAGCTCCGGCCAACAATTTCTCGCCCATCACCGCCGTGTCGCCGCCAAGGCGAAGGCTCGCCTGCTCACATTGTCTGCAGTCCCTCCTCACGATGCCGCCGCGCTGCCAAGCATGCGAGCAGCTGGTGGAGCCGCGTCTATGCACGCATCGTACGAAGAGGAGGACGAGCGTGTGCTCCAGCACGCCGGCGAGGAGGAACTAGCGTACGAAGAGGAGGGCCTCAGCTCAACACACCCTTGAAAATAAACTAAGGAACTAGTATGCTTGACACTGTAGTAGAACCAGCATGAGCGACGACACTGCCACTTACTCAGAGTCCGAGTCCACGTCCTCGTCCCTCTTCCTCTTCCTCTTCGCCGACGCTTCTTTGGTTGAACCGGACACTGGGCTCTGCTTCTTCATCCAACCCTTGTAGATATTTAAACAAAGGTAGGCATCCATTGCTGCGTATAGGATGTGATCTTCATCTAATGTCTTCGACTCCAATGCATGATGAAACTCGTGGTGAGGTATCTTTAGTTTAGCGTACGAATGATCAATCATGGCTACTGCCTGGGTCTGCATTGAAGGCTGAGAGGAGGACAGCAGGCTCTCCTTCTGTAGATCGAAGGGCTCGCCTACAACGAGGCCTATCAGACCGAGGATTTCCTTGTCGTTCCTAAAGTCTACAGTAACGAATTTGATTCGACCGCCCTTGAGGAACTTCTTAAATTCCTCGCACTCAATGTCGCCATGGCATATGTGGTAGATCAATGTCATGCCCAAGATGCGATTCAATCCCGATCACGTGAACACCTCGTGATTGGGGCACAATCGCATTTCGGGCGCTTAGCAAGATGGATAGCATTACATCATACCATTACATAAATACATGGGGATACAACAATTCATGCCAGTCACATGAATAAAACAACATCCATACAAGACATCCGACTATGGATGCAAACATGAAAAGCACAACGACATCCATCCTACTATCCCAGGCTACCGACCAGGAACCTAACCCAAGACTGAGAAAGAAGAAGAAGAAAGAAAGAACTCCAACACAAAGAACATCGCTCTCATGCCAAGTCATCGGAAACATGCACCTACAACTGTTGTTGTAGTATCTGTGAGCCACGAGGACTCACGAGGACTCGGCAATCCCATAACCATGGGTATCAAGACTAGCAAAGCTTTATTGGGTATGGAAAGGGTAGTGGTGAGGTTGCAGCAGCGGCTAAGCAAAAGTATGGTGGCTAACTTACGAGTACAAGAATAAGATGAGCATCTACGCAAGTGATCGCAAACTTGTAATGATCGCTAAAGTTAATAAACTACCTATGAGTCAAACATAACCCCACCGTGTTCTCTTCTCAAAATGAAAAGAGACGGTCACCGTTACTCACGCGGTTATGCATTTTATTTTGGATCCTCTGTCAAGTTTTCTACAACCGGACATTAACAAATTCCAATCTGCCACATAACCGCGGGCACGGCTTTCGAAAGATCATAACCCTATAGGGGTGTCCTAACTTAGCCCATCACAAGCTCTCACGATCAGCAGAGGTAAAAATAATAATACCCCTTACCTTAGGGACAACCCGTTCAGACTCGGAATCCCGCTGCACAAGACATTTTGACAATGGTAAAACAAGTCCAGCATGACCTCCCGGCGTGCCGACACCCTGATAGTAGCCGCGCATATCTCGTCTCAGGCCAAGACCGGATGGAACATCCTACAGGTAAAACCAGACCTCGAGTTTCCCCGCGGTGGCCCTGCAGTCCGCCCGTTTGGGACCAACACCATCAGCATTCGCCCCCCATGTATGTAGAAAAGAATCATCGGGGACGCGACCCCCTATGCGAATTAATTAAGTTTTTATTATGAGGCAAATTAAAACCAATGTATGGCCTTGCTGGAGGAGTTTTATTCAAAGACGAACTGTCAAGGGGTCCCCATATACCAAACCGCGTTAGGAACACAAAATCAAGGAACATAATCGGTTCTAAAAGCGGCATGAGTGGAACAAAACACCAAGGAAAAAGCCAAGCCTTCCACCCATTGCCAAGTATATATGTGTGTTAATTAATAATAATAGATATTGTGATATTTCCAACATGCCAAGATCCGACATGGAGAAATCTTCATCTTCACCTGCAACTAACAACGCTATAAGAGGGGCTCAGCGAGCGGGTAACATAGCCACACAATGGTTTGCTGGGATGGTGTCAAAGGTTAGAGGTTTCATGGCAACAAGGAGATGCTGACAAATAGATAGGTAGCACGACATATAGCGATAGCATCGATACAACTAGCATATCAATGATAGTAAAGGTATCCAAGGTGACGGTCATCTTGCCTGAGATCCCACAAGGAAGAAGAACAAGTCCATGAAGAAGACGAAGAAGAAGCCATGAAGACGAACCAAGTGTAGTCGAACAAATCCTCACGATCGCAACGGAATATGAACTAGCGAGAAGAAGCACACAACATGGTAAACACCCAACACAAGAACACGACATGATGCTCAACCAAGTATGATGCAAGACAAGTCTATATGATGGAAAACATGGCAAGGGATGAAGCAAACAAGAACATCACACAAGCAAGTTTAAATGGGGCCGGAAAACAACATATAACAATTCCGGTAAGTCCTCATATGCAATTTTCAAAATTGGTCCAGATCTGAACAAACCTTAAGTTAAATTTGTTAAACAGCAGGTTAACATGCACCATGATGATCTACTCGAAATTCTAGTCAAGTTACATATAAAGTTCATTTTATTTGGAGCTACGGCCTAGAAGATATGAGCAAAACAAGTTAAGCATGGCAACGATGCAAGATGCATCCAACATCAAGTAAACACACTCCAAACTAGTATTCAACATGTTATTATGCATCTACATGCAAAAACACACAAGTTTCATATAGGACACGCTACAAACGGAGCAACGGTTCAACACATACACACGAAACAAGATATAACAACAAGCTGTCCAAAAACAGCAACATGGCACTTAGTTGACATGAAAACAACATGAAACTATAACACTTCATGGCAACAAAGGGCATGGCAAGCATGTACATGTCAAGCACTACAAGCATGATCACTAAGCTACTACAAAACACCACTAGAAGATGCTCAAAACATCATGGCAAGATTGCAAAAGATAACAGGTTCACAGACTTAGTGAAAATACGCTAGACATGACAGCAACAACGACAAGTAGGCATGTTTGCAAGCTTGTGCAACTCATCTCAAAGCATATCATGGCTTGTGAAGATAACCAACAGCAATAAGACATTTTTATGAAGCTACTCATGGAAAGAACATGGTCATAGGATGCATAGATCACAGGGAAATCACATGGCAAAACTGAACTTACTGATAACAGGCTGACAGAAAAATTTTATAGCAATTTGAGAGCAAAAAATAAACAAGCTACAGCAGGCCATATATGCAAACAAGGGCATGAAAGGATAGAGCATAACATGGACATCGAGACATGGTCATTGGACATCCCAAAACATTCATGAATTTGAGTGGGGCATCAAGCAAACATGGCATCAAGTTATAACAGTTTCAGACTTAGAGGTTTTTTAACAAGTCATAGAAAATAACAACAGCGAGTAGGCTACTTTACAAGCTTGTTGCAAACACCACAAGGCATATCATGAAAAGTGGTTTGCACCACAGCAAATATGACATGATTGTGCTTCTAAAACATATTGACATATTGCTCAAACAAAAATCACACATAAAGATATGAAAAAGACAAATCAGCATCTCATAACAAGTTTCAGCACTTAACAGCCACATGCACTTTTGCAACAGAGATAAACATGGAAATAAGGCACCTAATATGAATGCAACAACCACCATCATGTAGAGCACTTCACAATGAACATTTTGACATATCATACACTCCATTTGGACCAACATGCACAAAGATGTGACCTCTCAAACATGGTAACATATGGTTGACAGACAACAAGGACTTAACAACAACATCACATAGAAGTTTTGCAACGAAGATTAAGACATCGAGATGAGCAGTAACATGCATGCGGTGCAACTAACATGTAGAGCATATCACAACGAACATTTTGATATATCATATGCCTCATTCAGATAAACATGCACCAAGTTACAAGCATCACAAGAATGCAACATAATAACAGTTTTAAAGGACTTAGCCATTTTTCAGCGAAAACAGAGTGGGCGCGGTTTAGCTGAAGTGCGCATAGAGCGTGGATTTGGTGGGCGCTCACCAGGTGGGCTCGGCCCATGGCAGAAGGAGGAGGAGGCCGGCTGGACACGGGCCTTACGTATCTGGGCCGCGGTGGGGGCGAGCAGACCAGGCCCAGGAGGGAGAACAAGGCCGGCCGGGGCGCCGTTCCCCCTCCCACGCCCGTGCGTATGGGGCAGGGGCGCCATGGCGGCAGCGGAAGGGAGCTCCAGCGAGGCCGTCAGATCCGGACGTGGAGAGTCCATTCCCGATGACAAGGAGGGTTGGGGAGGCACGGACGTCGAGATCGGGCGGCACCGCTCTGCACACCCACGGGAGAGAGAGAGCGCGCATGAGATAGGGAGGAGAGGGAGGAGCAGCGTGACGGGGTCGACCTCAAGGTCCTCGATGGTGGAGACAGAAATCGGCGAGGTTGAGACAACGGCGGCGCGGAGCGGTCCGGGAGGTGGCGGGTCCGGCGGGATCCGGCCGTGCTGCGAGCTCCAGGTCCAGATCGAGTGGGGATGAGGCTGGAGGCCTCCGGCGAGCGACGGCGGAGCTCGGGCCCGGGACGGCTTGGGTGGGCCACGGATGGGCCTACAGGGCCCGCGCGGTGTGAAGGAGACAGGGAGGTGAGGTGGCGTGCGAGGATTGGCCTGCGGGGCGCGGGGTGGCGACGTGGCAGCACCCGGTTGGCCGGGACGACGCCTCAGGCAGTGCCAAGTGGCAGGGCTGAGGTGGCTGGGGCGCGGAATGCGATGAGGAGGGCGGTTGGCTGTGGCTGGAGGTAGGGGAAGGGTAGGGTTAGACTAGGGATGTCTAAAAATGGACTAGGGGGTTTAAATAGGGTAGGGGCTAGGGTTTGGAGGGTTTGGGGGTGTTTTTGCACCCTCGGATGCCGATCGGACGGTCCGGAGCGGAGGGGAAGTTCGGTGGCCTTAGTGGGCTGATCTGGTGGGTTGTGTAGAAGACCTCGGGCTGAGACGAGAGAAGAGAGAGAGTGGCCCGGCGGCAGTTTCGAAGACCGAAACGTCCGACGTTAGTACCGGCAACGACACTGCCCTATGTTTAACGGTTGGGCTATTAAACGAGCTCCGAATGCGATGAAATTTGACAGATGGTCTACCTATGCTATAATAAGACCACACGCCAAGTTTCAACCCATTCCGAGAATGTTTTTCAGCCACTTACAAAATAAGGATTCGGAGGTGCCACGGGCGCGTGCAAGTGTGTCTGGGCTCAGAACAGATAACTGAAAGGACGGGCGGACTTGGATGGATGCAAGTTTTGAAAACTATGCAGATGCAATGCACATGATGACATGGAAAAATGCAACACGCAAGCAGATGACATGGCCACGATGAAGAATAACTGTCTGACACCTGGCACATCGGTCTCGGGGTGTCACAACAATCCCCTACTAACAAGATATCTTGTCCCAAGATCTTAGGAACGAGACGGAAGAGAAAAAGGACGAAGGTGAAATCAAAGAACCTTGAGAGGTTGAGCCACTTGAAAGGAAGAATGCAACGGAGATGAACGAAGTTGCAAAGACTTCGTTAGACAAGAGGAACAAGGAATACAACGAGAATCAAAAGGTTGAAGGATATGAAGCAAGAGTTGAAGGAACAAGAATGAATTCGAAACCACTCCGGCTAAGTGGGATAGAAGAGGAATAAGAACAAAAAATTTAGATGCCACTCCGGTTGACTATGAATGGAATAGAACATAAACTTGACAAGATGGAACGATACTTGATGATATGAACAAAACGATACCTCCGGAGAATGAAAGAGTGAAATGAAAAGAACAGATAAGGGAACAACAAGTTTCACCTCGAATGAATTTGAAAGAGTATCTTCAAGAGAAAGGCTTGAACGGAGTTGTTGAGAAAATCAACAACAAAAGAATAAGCTTGGTTTGGACTTATTTAAACATCTCAAAATTTGAGATGAATTTGTGCCACCACAAAAAGATTGAATAGCTGAGGATGAAGAAATGCAAAACTCCATTTGAAAAGAATACGGAGAATTATTTGCATCTCAAGACGCAAGATAATAACGCTTAAACGGCTCCAACACGAATTTAATGACGAACATTTGACGAATGAATTAACGCGCGATGAACCACCATGAAGAACTCCGGTAACAAAATGATGATGAGATACAAATAAGGGATGGAAGAATAAGATTAAAGCCTCACAACGATTTAGACGGGGGTTCCAACGAGATGGTCGAGGAAACTGTGAACTTCAGAAAGAAAAGAATGAAACACTTGGGACTAGAATTTATTCGTCCATAAAAAAATCCGAAGGATGGAATAAATCAACTTGACGAGAATCAATAAGAATTACGTTATGCTTATCCTACACCAATTAAATTGATGCGAAGCAATGGATTTGCATACAACTTACTCGCGTTGACAAGATTAAAGAGGGATATAGCACAAAACTTGAGAAAGTCTTCATGAACTAGCGGTAGGATTGGAAAGAATGAATGAATTGATGTGATAACAAAGGAAAAGAATACTTGAGCGAACCACCGTAAGAATTGAAGCCGAATGAAGAAAAGGAACGAACCATCGTAAGGAATTGAAATCGAGTCAATACAAGAGAATTAATCGCCACGAAGAAAAATAACTTGAGGGAATTATAATGATGAGAACAAAGAGATCGCTAACTGATTAAATGATACTTGGACGAAGCACCGGAAGAATATAGACGAACGAAGAGGCATCAATGAAGAATATTGCGGAGGACGAAGTTAAAAACTGAGAACAAAGAAATCTTCTAAAATGATGGCCTTCAGAGGATCACACATGAAATAATTTATGAAATACTCCGGAAGAAGAAAGGTTGAACCAACGATGAAAAGAATTAAAAGTGATCATGGAGAAGGCACATGACAGATGGAATCCATACTTACGTCACACTTGAAAAGAATTTTGGAACACTCCGGGAATATTAGACGAGTCAGGTAAGATCCTGGGAAAGACCTGTGGGTTATGAGCCCACCGAAGAGAAAACACCGTTGGAAAGGATTGAAAGGAGATGATGCACCGGAAAAATTAAAAAACTTGAATGGGGTGACAACCTCAAATAAATTGGAACATAGACAAATCTCCTGAGATTTCTTTAGAACTCCGGAACAATTTAATGGCTTGAGGCAAATGAGCAAAGGGAAACATCTGAGCCGAGGGGAAAGAATATGAAGAACACCGAATACTCGAATTGAATCCGCTAGAAAAAAAACAAGAAATGAAGAATGGCGAACGAGACAAGAAATCATCGGTTGAAATAATTGATGAAAGAAATTCAAAGGCTTCACACGAGTAGGATGGATACTCGATTAAGGACTCCGGCTCCCAGGAGAAAAAGGGTGGGCGGGTGGGAAAAATAAAGACCACTTCGGAAGGGGAAACAACATCGGTTGGAAAGAACCGAGGATTGAAGCAAAAGACGAGGAGGGTCAAATCGACTTGACGAGAGATGCACCAGATGAAAAGAGCACACATCGCAACGATCGAAAACTAACCGCGTGATCCTAAAAAATTTGAAGGGGAAGAGGAGTAATTCAAAACACCTACGTCAAGATTCCTCACCAGAGTGACGAAGTGGCTGAGGAGTAAAAAGAATTCCTACTCTCCGGTATAACTAGACTCCAAAATAGTTTTCTTCTAGACTCAACAACGGCCAAGCTACGACCCATCAAGGGGGCTCCTATGGTCGGTCGAGGCTCTGATACCAACTTGTCACGCACAAGATGCGATTCTATCCCGATCAAGTGAACACCTCATGATTGGGGCACAACCACATTTTGGGCGCTTAGCAAGATGGATATCATTACATCATACCATTAGATAAATACATGGGGATACAACAATTCATACAAGTCACATGAATACAACAACATCCATACAAGACATCCGACTACGGATGCAAACATGAAAAGCATAACGACATCCATCCTGCTATCCCAGGCTGCCGAACAGGAACCTAACCCAAGACTGACGAAGAAGAAGAAGAAAGAACTCCAACACAAAGAACATCGCTCTCACGCCAAGTCATCGGAAACCAGCTCCTGCAACTATTGTTGTAGTATCTTTGAGCCGCGAGGACTCAGCAATCCCATAACCATGGGTATCAAGACTAGCAAAGCTTTATTGGGTATGGAAAGGGCAGTGGTGAGGTTGCAACAGCGGCTAAGCAAAAGTATGGTGGCTAACTTACAAGTACAAGAATAAGATGAGCATCTACGCAAATGGTTGCAAACTAGTAATGATCACTAAAGATCCTGAACTACATACGAGTCAAACATAACCCCACTGTGTTCTCTTCTCAAAATGAAAAGAGACGGTCAAGGTAACTCACGCGGTTGTGCATTTTATTTCGGATCCCCTGTCAAGTTTTCTACAACCGGACATTAAAAAATTCCAATCTGCCACATAACCGCGGGCACGGCTTTCGGAAAATCATAACCCTGCAGGGGTGTCCCAACTTAGCCCATCACAAGCTCTCACGATCAGCAGAGGTAAAAATAATAATACCCCTTATCTTAGGGACAACCTGATCAGACTCGGAATCCCGATGCACAAGACATTTCGACAATGGTAAAACAAGTCCAGGAAGACCTCCCGACGTGTCGACACCCTGATATTAGCCGCGCGTATCTCGTCTCAGGCCACGACCGGATGGGACATCCTAAAGGTAAAACCAGACCTCGAGTTTCCCTGCGGTGGCCCTGCAGTCCGCCCGTTTGGGACCAACACCATCAGCACTGGCCCCCCCTCTATGTAGAAAAGAATCCTTGGGGACGCGACCCCCTATGCGAATTAATTAATTAATTAAGTTTTTATTATGAGGCAAATTAAAACCAATGTTGGGCCTTGCTGGAGGAGTTTTATTCAAAGACGAACTGTCAAGGGGTCCCCATATACCCAACCGCGTTAGGAACGCAAAATCAAGGAACATAATGTCGGTTTATCGGTTCTTAAGGCGGCATGAGTGGAACAAAACACCAAGCAAAAAGCCAAGCCTTCCACCCATTGCTAAGTATATATCTGTGTTAATTAATAATAATAGATATTGTGATATTCCCAACATGCCAAGATCCGACATGGAGCGATCTTCATCTCACCTGCAACTAACAACACTATAAGAGGGGCTGAGCGAGCGGGTAACATAGCCACACAATGGTTTGCTGGGATGGTGTCAAAGGTTAGAGGTTTCATGGCAACAAGGAGAGGCTGACAAATAGATAGGTAGCGCGACATATAGCGATAGCATCGAGACAACTAGCATAGCAATGATAGTAAAGGTATCCATGGTGACGGTCATCTTGCCTGAGATCCGGCAAGGAAGAAGAACTAGTCCATGAAGAAGACGAAGAAGAAGCCACGAAGACGAACCAAGTGTAGTCAAACGAATCCTCACGATCGTAAGAGGATATGAACTAGCGAGAAGAAGCACACAACATGGTAAACACCCAATACAAGAACAAGACATGATGCTCAACCAAGTATGATGCAAGACAAATCTATATGACCCAAAACATGGCAAGGGATGAAGCAAACAAGAACATCACACAAGCAAGTTTAAATGGGGCCGAAAAACAACATATAACAATTCTAGTAAGTCCTCATATGCAATTATCGAAATTGGTCCAGATCTGAAAAATCCTTAAGTTAAAGTTGTTAAACAACAGGTTAACATGCACCATGATGATCTACTCTAAATTCTAGTCAAGTTACATATAAAGTTCATTTAATTTCGAGCTACGTCCGAGAAGATATGAGCAAAACAAGTTAAGCATGGCAACGATCCAAGATGCATTCAAACATCAAGCAAACACACTCCAAACAAGTATTCAACATGTTATTATGCATCTACATGCAAAAACACACAAGTTTCATATAGGACATGCTCCAAACGGAGCAACGGTTCAACACATATACACGAAACAAGATATAGCAACAAGCTGTCCAAAAAAAGCAACATGGCACTTAGTTGACATCAAAACAACATGAAACAATAATACTTCATGACAACAAAGGGCATGGCAAGAATGTACATGTCAAGCACTACAAGCATGATCACTGAGCTACTACAAAACACCACTAGAACATGCTCAAAACATCATGGCAAGATTGCAAAAGATAACAGTTTCACAGACTTTGTGAAAATACACTAGACATGGCAGCAACAACGACAAGTAGGCATGTTTATGAAGTTACACATGGCAAGAACATGGTCATAGGATGCATAGATCACTAACAAATCACATGGCAAAACTGAACTTACTGATAACAGGCTGACAAAAACATTTTATAGCAATTTGAGAGCCAAAAATAAATAAGCTACAACAGGCCATATATGCAAACAAGGGCATAGATGGATAGAGCATAACATGGACATCAAGACATGGTCATTGGATATCTCAAAACATTCATGGATTAGAGTGGGGCATCAAGCAAACATGGCATCAGGTTATAACAGTTTCAGACTTGGCAGTTTTTTAACAAGTCATAAAAAATAACAACTGCGAGTAGGCTACTTTACAAGCTTGTTGCAAACACCACAAGGCATATCATCAAAAGTGGATTGCACCACAACAAATATGACATGATTGTGCTTCTAAAACATATTGACATGTTGCTCAAAAAAATCACACATAAAGATATGAAAAAGACAAAGCAACATCTCATAACAAGTTTCAGCACTTAACAACCACATGCACTTTTGCAACAGAGATAAACATGGCAATAAGGCACCTAATATGAATGCAACAACCACCATCATGTAGAGCACTTCACAATGAACATTTTGACATATCATACACTCCATTTGGACCAACATGCACAAAGATGTGACCTCACAAACATGGTAACATATTGTTGACACACAACAAGGACTTAACAACAACATCACATAGCAGTTTTGCAACGAATATTAAGACATCAATATGAGCAGTAACATGCATGCAAGTGCAACTAACATGTAGAGCATATCACAACGAACATTTTGATATATCATATGCCTCATTCGGATAAACATGCACCAAGTTACAAGCATCACAAGAATGCAACATAATAACAGTTTCAAAGGACTTAGCGGCTTTTCAGCGAAAACAGAGTGGGCACAGTTTAGCTAAAGTGCGCACAGAGCGGGGATTAGGTGGGCGCTCACCAGGTGGGCTCGTCCCATGGCAGAAGGAGGAGGAGGCCGGCTGGACGCGGGCCTTACGGATCTAGGTCACGGTGGGGCGAGCACACCAGGCCGAGGAGGGCGAACAAGGCCGGCCGGGGCGCCGTTCCCCCTCCCATGCCCATGCATATGGGGCAGGGGTGCCATGGCGGTAGCGGAAGGGAGCTCTGGCGAGGCCGTCAGATCCAAACGAGGCGGCGAAATAGGGTGGCCCCGGCAAGGCCTTCAGATCCGGACATGGAGAGTCCATTCCCGGCTACGAGGAGGGTTGGGGAGGCACGGACGTCGTGATCGGACGGCCACGGCTCAGCACACCCACGGGAGAGAGAGCGCATGAGAGAGGGAGGAGAGGGAGGAGCAGGGCGACAGGGTCGACCTTGAGGTCCTCAACAGCGGAATCGAACATCGGCGGGGTTGAGGCAAAGGCGGTGCGGAGCGGTCCGGGAGGTGGCGGGTCCGACGGGATCCGGCGGAGCTGCGAGCTCCAGGTCCAGATCAAGTGGGGATGAGGCTGGAGGCCTCGGGCGAGCGGCGGCGGAGCTCGGGCCCGGGACGGCTCGGGTAGGCCGCGGATGGGCCTACAGGGCCCGCACGGTGTGAAGGAGACAGGGAGGTGAGGTGGCGTGCGAGGATTGGCCTGCGGGGCGCAGGGTGGCGACGTGTCGGCGCCCGGTTGGCCGGGACGACGCCTCAGGCAGTGCCAAGTGGCGGGGCTGCGGTGGCTGGGGCGCGGAATGCGATGAGGAGGGTGGTTGGCTGCGGTTGGAGGTAGGGGAAGGGTAGGGTTAGACTAGGGATGTCCAAAAATGGACTAGGGGGGTTTCAATAGGGTAGGGGCTAGGGTTTGGAGGGTTTGGGGGTGTTTTTGCACCCTCGGATGCCGATCGGATGGTCCGGAGCGGAGGGGAAGTTCGGTGGCCTTAGTGGGCTGATCTGGTGGGTTGTGTAAAAGACCTCGGGCTGAGACGAGAGAAGAGAGAGAGTGGCCCGGCGGCAGTTTCGAAGACTGAAACGTCCGACGTTAGTACCGGCAACGGCACTGCCCTATGTTTAACGGTTGGGCTATTAAACGAGCTCAGAATGCGATGAAATTTGACAGGCGGTCTACCTATGCTATAATAAGACCACACGCCAAGTTTCCACCAATTCCGAGAATGTTTTTCGGCCACTTACAAAAGAAGGATTCGGAGGTGCCACGGGCACGTGCAAGTGTGTTTGGGCTTAGAACGGACAATGGAAAGGACGGACGGACTCGAACGGATGCATGTTTTGAAAACTATGCACATGCAATGCACATGATGACATGGCAAAATGCAACACGCAAGCAGATGACATGGCCACGATGACGAATAACTGGCTGACACCTGGCGCATCGGTCTCGGGGTGTCACAACCAAGCATACGTCAAGCACGCAAACCTGGATCACGACGGGCTTCTTCTTCTCTGGCTCCTTTAGTTTCTTCTCGCTTCCCAGGACTGTGGTGTACTCAACATCTAGCCAAGCGACCCACACATCATTTGAGTTTTCGAACATGCGTTGGAAGCGAGCAAGGCACTCTTTCACCATTGTGGAAGAACGGGCGTAGATGACGTCGAAGTCATCGCCGGTGATGGTTCTAACCTTCTACTCACCGCCGATCATGGAGATTTGGGACGCCATGGATTTGGGAGGAGGGTTAGGATTGACGGGACAACTGGGAGAGAACTGTTGTAAGGTACTGTACTAGTAGAAGATGGGGACGAGTAGGGCGTGCGAACGGTGTGGGCTTGCTGGCTTGCCCGATGGATAAACGGCTGCAAGCCCCCAAAGAGTTCTCGAGAACTATGCGGGACCCACTAGATGTGATGTCTACTAGACCCATATCGTAGGCCTGACGGTATAGCTTCTGCATGTTCGCACGCTGCTACCTCTTGAGCTTGTGTTGTATTCCCTTGAAGAAGAAAGGGAGATGCAGCACAGTAGCGCAAGTATTTCCCTTGGTTTTTGAGAACCAAGGTATCAATCCAGTAGGAGACCACGCGCGAGTCCCTCGCACCTGCACAAACAAATAAGAACTTCACAGCCAACGCGATAAGGGGTTGTCAATCCCTTTACGGTCACTTACGAGAGTGAGATCTGATAGAGATGATAGTTTATATTTTTGGTATTTTTGGTTTAATAAAATAGCAAATAAAAGCAGTAAAGGTAAAGTAGATGTAGATTGATATGTTGAGAATAGACTCGGGGGCCATAGTTTTCTCTAGTGGCTTCTCTCGTGATAGCGATATTCTACGACAGGTAAACACATTATTGTCGAGCAATTGATAGAAAAGCAAATAATTATGAGACTATTTAGGCATGATCATTGTATATAGGCATCAGCTCTGAGACAAGTAGTCTGACTCCTGCCTGCATCTACTACTATTACTCCACACATCGACCGCTATCCAGCATGCATCTAGTGTATTGAGTTCATACGAACATAGTAATGCCTTAAGCAAGATGACATGATGTAGAGGGATAAACTCAAACAATATGATATAAACTCATCTTTTTATCCTCGATGGCAACAATACAATACGTGCCTTGCTGCCCCTACTGTCACTTGGAAAGGACACCGCAAGATTGAACCCAAAGCCAAGCACTTCTCCCATTGCAAGAACTATAGATCTAGTAGGCCAAACCAAACCAATAATTCGAAGAGACTTGCAAGGATATTATGAGCACACATAAAAAGTTCAGAGAAGAACCAAATATCTTTCATAGATAACCTTGATCATAAACTCACAATTCATCATATCTCGACAAACACACCACAAAAAGAGATTACATTGAATAGATCTCCTCGAAGATCGAGGAGAACTCTGTATTGAGATCCAGAGATAGAGAAGAAGCCATCTAGATACTAGCTATGGACCCGAAGGTTTGTGGTAAACTACTCACAACTCATGGTGAGGGCGATGATGATGATGATTAAGGCCTCCGTGATGGATCCCCCTCCGGTGGAGCTCCGAACAGGCTCCAAGATGGGATCTCCACAGGAACAGAAGCTACAGCGATGGAATTAGGGTTTTATCTCTGTGTACGGAGTTTTTGGGGTACGTGGACTTATATAGGAAGAAGGAGGGCACCGGGGGACGCTCGAGTGGGCCTCGAGGCAGGGGGGCGCGCCCCCACCCTTGAGGGCCACTCGAGGCTCCCCTGATGTGGTTCTCAAGTTCCTCTCGCGTGATTTTCTCCAAAAATATCTCTCGCGAAGGTTTCATTCCGTTTGGACTCCGTTTCATATTCTTTTTTTGCAAAACCCTGAAATAGACAAAAAAACAGCAATCTGGACTGGGCCTTTGGGTTAGTAGGTTAGTCCCAAAAATGATATAAAAGTGAATTATAAAGCCCATTAAACATCCAAGACTTCATAAATAATAGCATGGAACAATAAAAAATTATAGATACGTTGGAGACGTATCAAGCATCCCCAAGCTTAATTCATGCTCGTCCTCGAGCAGGTAAATGATAAAGAAAGAATTTTTGATGTGGAATGCTAACCAATATAGTTTTTCAATGTAATTCTCTTAATTGTGGCATGAATGTTCAGATCTGAAATATTTAAGATAAAAGTCTATATTGACATAAGAAACAATAATACTTCAAGCATACTAACAAAGCAATCATGTCTTCTCAAAATACTATGGCTAAATAAAGTTATCCCTACAAAATCATATAGTGTTGCTATGCTCCCTCGTTATCACACAAAAATATTCATATCATGCACAACCCCGATTTCAGCCAAGCACTTGTTTGTATGCTCTATCTTTTCAAACCATTCAACTTTCACGCAATACATGAGCGTGAGCCATGGACATAGCACTATGTGGAAGGGAGGTGGTTGTGGAGAAGACAAAAAGAGGGAGATAGTCTCACATCGACTAGCTAGCGTATCAACGGGCTATGGAGATGCCCATCAATAGATATCAATGTGAGTGAGTAGGGATTGCCATGCAACGGATGCACTAGACCTAAATATGAATGAAAGCTCAACAAAAGAAACTAGTGGGTGTGCATCCAACTTGCTTGCGCACTAAGACCTAGGGCATTTGAGGAAGCCCATCGTTGGAATATACAAGCCAAGTTCTATAATGAAAATTCCCACTAGTATATGAAAGTTACTAAACATGAGAATCTCTACAATGAAGAACATGGTGTGGAAAAAGATAGTAGCAAGTGTCCCTTTTTTGGCCTTTCTTTTTTTCTTTGGCATTTCTTTTTTTCTTTTTTTTTGCCGAGGGGCTTTATAGATTTAGCCTTTCCTCCCATGGGACAATGCTCTAATAATGATGATCATCACCCTTTCATTACAACACGATATTACAACTCGATACTACAACAATAAAGTATGACTCTATATGAATGCCTCCAGCGGTGTATTGGTATGTTCAATGAAACAAGAGTGACATGTATAAAAATTATGCATGGTGGCTTTGCCACAAATACGATGTCAACTACATGATCATGCATGGCAATATGACAATATGATGTGTGTCATATAAATGGAACGGTGGAAAGTTGCATGGCAATATATCTCGGAATGGCTATGGAAATGCCATGATAGGTAGGCATTGTTGCTGTTTTGAGGAACAATATGCTGGCTGTTTTGAGGAAGGATATATAGTGGGTTTATGGCACCGGCGAAAGTTGCGCGGTACAAGAGAGGCTAGCAACGGTGGAAGGGTGAGAGTGCGTATAATCCATGGACTCAACATTAGTCATAAGAACACGTATACTTATTGCAAAAATCTACGAGTCATCAAAACAAAGCTATCAACGCATGCTCCTAGGGGGGAGGTTGGTAGGAGTTAACCATCACGCGCCCCCGACCTCCACGCAAAGGTTGGCACTCTACAAATAGCTCATGCTCTAACATCGTCACATAGCGGTTCACCATACGTGCATGATACGGGAATCACTAACCTTAACACAAGTATTTATCAATTTCATAATAACTCTACTAGCATGACTCTAATATCACTATCCTCATCTCTCAAAACAATTATCAAGCATCCAACATCTCATTCTATTCAATGCACTTGGTGTGAATTTTTTTTTACTACATTGACATTGGACGTCTATCATGTGAAGACTAGTTTCTTTAGCCTAAACAGATTACCATGCTGTTTTAATATACTCTCAAATAGATATAAGTGAAGTATGAGAGTTTAACAATTTCTACAAAATATTACCACCACCGTGCTCTAAAAGATATAAGTGAAGCACTAGAGCAAAAACTATTCAACTCAAAAGATATAAGTGAAGCACATAGAGTGGTCTAACAATTTCTAGGCCATATTTAACTCTCTCAAATAGGTGTGTCCAGCAAGGATGACTGTGTCAAACTAACAAGCAAAGACTCAAATTATACAAGACACTCCAAGCAAAACACATAACATGTTGCGAATAAAAATATAGCTCCAAGTATAGTTACCGATGGATGAAGATGAAAGAGAGGATGCCTTCCCGGGGCATCCCCAAGCATAGGATTTTATTTATCATGAATTTACTTTGGGTGCCATGGTCATCCCCAAGCTTATGCCTTTGCTACTCCTTGTTCCATAGTCCATCAATGCAATACTCAAAACTTGAAAACTTCACAACACAAAACTTAGACAAAAATTCTCGTGAGCTCCGTTAGTAAAAGAAAACAAACCACTACTCAATGGTAGAACAATGAATTCATTCTTTGTTTATATTGGTGTTAAACCTACTGTACGATGCATTGGAATAAGCAAATAACATACGAAAAACAGAATCTGTCAAAAACAGAACAGTCTGTAGTAATCTGCAGGGTTCGCCTACTTATGGAACTCCAAACAATTCAAACTAAATTTGTAATTTTGGGCAATTTGTCTACAAATCCTATGCAAAAATAATCAACTAAAAATAATGCTCCAGTAAAATCCCACGACTACTTTAGCAAGCGCTAACGATTCTGTTTTTCACAGCAAGATCACATAAACTTCACACAAGTCTTCCCAAAGGTTCTACTTGGCACAAACACTAAACAAAACATAAACCCACATCTAATCAGAGGCTGGATGCAATATTTATTACCTTACTGCAAAAAAAACAAAAAACAAAAAATTGGGTTGCCTCCCAACAAGCGCTATCGTTTTACGCCCCTATCTATACACGATACAAAATAGATCTAGGTATTGCCATCCTTGGAAGGCAATCCATAAGTGGCTCTCATGATAGATTTATATGGTAATTTGATTTTATTTCTAGGAAAGTGTTCCATGACTTTCCTTAACGGAAATTGGAATCTAATATTTCCTTCCTTCATATCAATAATTGCACCAATCGTTCTAAGGAAAGGTCTACCAAGAATAATAGGACATGAAGGATTGCAATCTATATCAAGAATAATTATATCTATTGGCACATAATTCCTATTGGCAAAAATAAGAACATCATTAATTCTTCACATAGGTTTATTAATAGTGGAATCCGCAAGATGCAAATTTAAAGAACAATCATCAAGCTCATGGAACCCTAGCAAATCACACAAAGTTTTTGGGATAGTGGAGACACTAGCACCCAAATCACACAAATCATAGCATTCATGATCTTTTATCCTTATTTTTATAGTTGGTTCCCACTCATCATAAAGATTTCTAGGTATAGAAACTTCCAACTCAAGTTTTTCTTCATAAGATTGCATCAAAGCATCAACTATATGTTTAGTGGAAGCTTTATTTTGACTATAAGCATGCGGAGAATTTAGCATGGACTGCAACAAGGAAATACAATCAATCAAAGAGAAATTATCATAATTGAATCCTTTGAAATCCAAAGTAGTGGGTTCACCACTATGCAAGGTTTTAATCTCTTCACTCCCACTTTTAACAATTTTAGCATCAAGATCTAAAAACTCCGAATCATTGGGACACTTTAAAGCAGAATCATCTCCAATCCTATTCTCATCAAGATTAATACTAGAAAACAAGGATCTAATAGGAGACACATCTATAACTTTCAGATCTTCATATTTATTTTCATGATAACTAGAAGAACATGATTTAATATAATCTTCTCTTTTAGCACGCATTCTAGCGGTTCTTTCTTTGCATTCAACAATGAAAATTCTCATGGCTTTGAGAGACTCATTGATATCATGCTTAGGTGGGATAGATCTAAGTTTCAAAGAATCAACATCAAGAGTAATTCTATCCACACTTCTAGCCAATTCATCAACCCTAAGCAATTTCTCTTCAAGCATAGCATTGAAATTCTTTTGTGAGATCATAAACTCTTTAACATAGTCTCAAATTCAGAAGGCATCTTTCCATAAGAGTTGTTGTAGGAATTACCATAATTATTAGAGGAATTACTAGGAAAAGGCCTAGGATTAAAATTACCTCTATAAGCATTGTTACTAAAATTATTCCTACCAACAAAATTCACATCCAAAGATTCATTGTTATTCTCAATCAAAGTGGACAAAGGCATATCATTAAGATCAGAAGAAGCACTCTTAGCAGCAAACAATTTCATAAGTTCATCCATCTTTCCACTCAAAACACTAATTTCTTCGATAGCATGCACCTTTTTACTAGTAGATCTTTCGGTGTGCCATTCAGAATAATTAACCATGATATTATCCAGGAGTTTGGTAGCTTCTCCTAAGGTAGTTTCCATGAAAGTGCCTCCAGCGGCCGAATGTAAAAGATTTCTAGAAGCTAAATTCAAGCCAGCATAAAAGTTCTGAATAATCATCCATAGATTCAAACCATGTGTAGGGCAATTACGTATCATCAATTTCATTCTCTCCCAAGCTTGTGCAACATGCTCATGATCTAGTTGCTTAAAACTCATAATATTGTTTCTAAGAGAGATGATCTTAGCAGGAGGGAAATACTTAGAGATAAAAGCATCTTTGCACTTATTCCACGAATCAATACTATTTCTAGGCAAAGAGGAAAACCAGGTTTTAGCACGATCTCTAAGTTAAAACGGAAATAACTTCAATTTAACAATATCGTTATCCGTATCCCTTTTCTTTTGCATATCACACAAATCAACAAAGTTGTTTAGATGGGTAGCGGCATCTTCACTAGGAAGGCCAGAGAATTGATCTTTCATGACAAGATTCAACAAAGCAGCATTGATCTCACAAGATTCAGCATCGGTAATAGGAGCAATCGGAGTGCTAATAAAGTCATTGTTGTTGGTATTGGAGAAGTCACGCAATTTGGTATTGTTCTGAGCCATAGTGACAAGCAAGCAATCCAACTCACACAAGCAAACAAAAAGTAAGCGAACGATAAACACACAGCAGAAGAAGGGCAAATAAAACGGCAAGGGTGAAGTGGGGAGAGGAAAACGAGAGGCAAATAAATGTAATGCGAAGGATAAGGGATTGTGATAGGTACTTGGTATATGACTTTTGCGTAAGCCTCCCCGGCAACGGCGCCAGAAATTCTTCTTGCTACCTCTTGAGCTTGCGTTGTATTCCCTCGAAGAGGAAAGGGAGATGCATCACAGTAGCGTAAGTATTTCCCTCAGTTTTTCAGAACCAAGATATCAATCCAGTAGGAGACCACACGCGAGTCCCTCGCACTTGCACAAACAAATAAGAACTTCGCAGCCAACGCGATAAGGGGTTGTCAATCCCTTTACGGTCACTTACGAGAGTGAGATATGATAGAGATGACAGATTATATTTTTGGTATTTTTGGTTTAATAAAACAGCAAATAAAAGCGTTAAAAGTAAAGAAGATGTAGATTGATATGTGGAGAATAGACCCGGGGGCCATAGTTTTCTCTAGTGGCTTCTCTCATGATAGCGATATTCTATGACGGGTAAACAAATTACTATCGAGCAATTGATAGAAAAGCGAATAATTATGAGACTATCTAGGCATGATCATTGTATATAGGCATCATGTCCGAGACATGTAGACCGACTCATGCCTGCATCTACTACTATTACTCCACACATCGACCGCTATCCAGCATGCATCTAGTGTATTGAGTTCATAAGAATAGAGTAACTCCTTAAGCAAGATGACATGATGTAGAGGGATAAACTCAAGCAATATGATAGAAACCCCATCTTTTTATCCTCGATGGCAGCAATACAATACGTGCCTTGCTGCCCCTACTATCACTGGGACAGGACACCGCAAGATTGAACCCAAAGCCAAGCACTTCTCCCATTGCAAGAACTATAGATCGAGTAGGCCAAACCAAACCAATAATTCGAAGAAACTTGCAAGGATATTATGAGCACACATAAAAAGTTCAGAGAAGAACCAAATATCTTTCATAGATAACCTTGATCATAAACTCACAATTCATCGGATCTCGACAAACACACCGCAAAAAGAGATTACATTGAATAGATCTCCTCGAAGATCGAGGAGAACTTTGTATTGAGATCCAGAGAGAGAAGAAGCCATCTAGATACTAGCTATGGACCCGAAGGTCTGTGGTAAACTACTCTCAACTCATGGTGAGGGCTATGATGATGATGATGAAGGCCTCCGTGATGGATCCCCCTCCAGTGGAGCTCCGGAACAGGCTCCAAGATGGGATCTCCACGGGAACAGAAGCTACGGCGGTGGAATTAGGGTTTTCTCTCTATGTACGGAGTTTCTGGGGTACGTGGACTTAAATAGGAAGAAGGAGGGCACCGGGCGACGCTCGAGTGGGCCTCGAGTCAGGGGGCACCCCTTGGGAAGGGGGGCGGGCCCCCCACCCTCGAGGGCCACTCGAGGCTCCCCTAACGTGGTTCTCAAGTTCCTCTGCCGTGATTTTCTCCAAAAATATCTCTCGCGAAGGTTTCATTCCGTTTGGACTCTGTTTGATATTCTTTTTGTGCAAAACCCTGAAATGGGCAAAAAACAGCAATCTGGACTGGGCCTTTGGGTTAGTAGGTTAGTCACAAAAATGATATAAAAGTGAATGATAAAGCCCATTAAACATCCAAGACTTCATAAATAATAGCATGGAAGAATAAAAAATTATAGATACGTTGGAGACGTATCAAGCATCCCCAAGCTTAATTCCTGCTCGTCCTCGAGTAGGTAAATGATAAAGAAAGAATTTTTGATGTGGAATGCTAACCAATATAGTTTTCCAATGTAATTCTCTTAATTGTGGCATGAATGTTCAGATCTGAAAGATTCAAGATAAAAGTGAATGATAAAGCCCATTAAACATCCAAGACTTCATAAATAATAGCATGGAACAATCAAAAATTATAGATACGTTGGAGACGTATCACACGCCATGCCGGCTTGTGTGTAACTTCAATTAATTCCATCAACTGTCGCGCCTCCCACGACCTTCGGCCTGTTCGCACGCCATGCCGGCTTGTTTGCTATTCTCGTGTGCATGATACTCCCTCCGTTTCTTTTTTACTTTGCGCATAACTCGTAGCTCGCATACCAAGGAGAGGCCCGTTCAAAATTTTCTGGACAAGTTTTCCCCTGCTTTTGCGTGGATTAGAGTACTAGTCGCGTCGAATCCCTCCATGCATGTCACACGTAATCTCTCTCTCCTCCACTTATGTCTCTGCATGCAAACTAGGAAGTTGCGCCAATTATGGAGACTAATTGCTAGCAAAGCGGAAAGGTAGGGGTAGGCTGGGAAAGGTGCGCTACCCAAGGGGATCACACAGAACATTTGGGAAAACGGAAAAACATTTTGCGCAGAGTATAAAGGATCGCAGAGAGTACCACCTAAGATACCACCATTATGGCCAACCATAACCATCTCATGCAATAATTTAGTGCACCTTGAAATATGAACATGTGTGGGGCGTGTATGTTTTTAATGACTTGAGACTATACCTAGCCCGGCATGCAAGATGAGACTTTATGCACCGTGCCCCATACCTGCAGGAAGCCCGTTCATCTCCACATCTTTTCCTCTCCATGTGTGGAAACAATATGCCTGCTAGACTCTCCTTCTCCCTCCGGCGGTCCCACCACTCCACCCGGGACGCTGCTTCAGTTACTTAACTTCAGGTGCATTGGTCACTGACATATGGGCCCAACAGGGGTCTGGCCCACATGTCAGTGACGCAATTGGACCTACAGTTAAGTCAATGCAGCTTTGTCCATATCTTACGTAGGTGTGCCATTGCTCGTTGTAAATACTGCGCCTCCCGCGACATTCGGAACAACACTCACGTTCATCGCTATCCTGTCGGGGGAAACTGTCCTCCCACGAGCACCTATGGGACCGGAGCCCCTTCTACGTTGCGGTAAGGGAGCGGAGGGAGCACGGAGAGCAGATCGAGGAGCGCACGCGGGCAGTTTTACCCAGGTTCGGGCCGCGCGGACGCGTAAAACCCTACTCCTGCTTAGATTGTATTGAGTTCTTGAGCTCGGGAGCTTGAAGAGCTAGCTACACCGAGCGAATGAGTCGTCTAGGTTCCGAACCCTTTCTACGTTGTGCATGGGCCTCCTTTTATAGCTCAAGGGGTCACCGACCAGTGTCAACGTAGAAGAGGGTAAAAATGTAATTTTGGTGGTAGTTGTAACAGTGCGGGAATAGTGCGTGAACAGTGGATGAACAGTGGTCTTCATCTAACTTTTACAGTGGGGGACAAGAGCTTTAAATGCCCGTCGCCGTCGACCTCAAAAGTGTCCGTCCATGCTTCTCCGTCCGCCACGGCGGTAGCCTCGTCACCGTGGCTTACCACCGTGTGCCCCAGGCTGCACAGCCGTCCGCCACGCGTCCCTGGAAGGGCCCCAGGGCGACGCCTGGGCAGATGAGCTGGAGCGCGGGCACACAGTGTGGGCTTCCCCTGCAAGCACCTTGCCGGGGTCTTGATCTTGCCGGGCCCGGAAGCTTGCCGCTTCCCGGGTCCTGCCGGGGCGCATGATGCGCCGAGGCATCTCTTGAGGCATGTGTTCCTTGGTCCTCCTGGCAAGCTCCTCTTGCCAGGGTCTTGTGTTAAAGTGATAACCTTGAGCCTGGTACGGCCTCCCCGGCAAGCTCCACTTGCCGGGGTCTCGATCTTCTGACTTGTATACTTTGTTCTTGAATGGCTTCATAAGGACCGGAAAGGTACTTGGCGAGCACGTGGTAAACCCTGCCGCGGGAAGCTACTACTGCGCGTGCACAAGTTGGGGTACTAAGGTACCCCTATCTTAGTACACCGACAGGAGCCCCCGGGCCTGGGCCACAAACGGTGCCGAGCGCTGTTGGGCCAGGCCCAAAACAGTGTACGGGCACACGCGGCCCACGGCACGCCGTATCTCCTTCCGTATCCGCCGCATCCCTCCCTAAAGGCACGCGTCGATTGCGGCGTCGTGGGAGAGATCGTGGCCTTGTTCTTTAATGGGAAATGCGGAGCGTCCCCCACTTCCCCCTTAAAAGCAGAGGAAGCAGGGGCAGTTCCTCTCCTTCGTCTTCATTGCGCCTTTCTTCTCTAGAAACCTCTGCTGCTTCCTGCCTCCGCCCCTCCTCCGCCGTCTTCCGCATCCGCGGCGCCGTCGAGCTCCTCGCTTCTTCCCTCGCCGCCTCCGCCATGGCTCCGAAGAGCGACAAGGCGAAGAGCGACAAGGCCAAGAACGACAAGGCCAAGAAGGAGAAGTCCGAGCAGGCGGCGAAGCTGGCCGCCCTGCGGAAGAGGTCCGTGGTCTTCGCGCCGAGGCTTGGCGCGAGGGAGCTGCGGAACAAATACTACCTGTTCTGGGCGAGCGAGACCAAAGCTCATCCCCGCACCAGAGCCTTCCCCGCCGTCGCCAAAGATATGTTCCCTGGCGGGTATTTCTTCTTTGCTGCATTTTTCCACTGTGGACTGTGCCCTCCGTACTCGGAGTTCTTTTGTGATATCATGAACACATATGGCCTCCGCCTCCTAGATTTCACCCCCAACGTCATCCTTACGATGGCCGTTTTCGCACATCTGTGCGAAAACTATGTTGGGGTTCATCCCAATGTAGCTCTTTTCCGCCATTTCTTTATGCCTAGAGTAGAGGCTGGCGCTCCCCTCTCCGGCGGCATCTCATGGATCTTCAGGCTGAACAAGAAGGATTCATACCTGAAGGGAGAGCTCCGCGGCAAGTGGGAAGAATGGAGAGCCGATTGGTGCTGGGTGGTGGAGGAGAAGCCGGAGCCCTTCACTACGCCGCGCACGACTGCAATAGTGCGCGGCAGGGATTGGAGCGAATTGGCCCCGGAAGACAACAAGCTTAGCATCGCCCTTATCAGGATTATTCGTCTCCGGGTAGCCAATCTGACCATCGGAGAGGTTGGGGCAGATTTCCTCCGCCGCCGCATTGCCCCTTTACAAGAAAGGAAAAGGGCTGCCTGGGAATTCGGCAATGCGGCGGATATCATGAGGCTGCGCCCTGGATTAAACTATAACTTCACTTCTCTGGAATTGAAGGGGATGGTCCAAGAACTCTTCAAGCATGACCCGGCCCACCCGGAGTGGTTCAAACCTCCCCGGGGAGTGGTGCCGCTATGCAACAGCACTTCCCGGGATTCCTTGCGCGCGATGATGCCAGCGTGCGATTCCCATGGCGTCGTCCCCACCTGGATCGAGCCTCCGCCGGATACCGTGCTGAGCTTTTTTGACAACTTGGTCGAGACGCCCAAGAACACCGAGGAGAACAAGGGCCTCACCCGGGCCACTGCGGCAAGGGATATAGCCTACATCGCCACCAGGATGGAGGAGGCCGCCGCCGCGGCAGCCGCGGGTGACTTTGGATACACCGTGGACGAGGCATAGGCCGCGGACGAGGTGAAGCGGAGGAGGCGGAGATCCTCAAGCTGCTCAAGCTTCCGCCCGAAGAGTTTGCCGGGGTGCCATCTGTGCAGTTTGCCGGGACGAGCGAAGTCGCCGGGGGGAGCGAGGTCGCCGGAGGGAGCGAGGTCGCCGGAGGGAGCGAGGCCGCTGAGCATGGTGCTGGGTCTAGTGGGCCTGCCGGGGAGGAGGAGGACGCCGGAGCTGATGAAGACTCCGGTGGATCTCTGGGACTTGATGACGACGCCTCCTCTTCCTCAGAGAACTCCCCGCCTCCGGCAAGTCCCAAGCAGCAACCGAGGAAGCGCCTCCGCAAGGCGGCTGAGGCGGCGAGGCCACAGGCGCCTCGACAGCAGCCGGCGCGCCGGGCGATGCGCGCCACCAGGACGAGCGAAGTCGTCAAGGAGGCACCCCGTGCCCATGCGCCAAGCGGGGGAGGATCTTCCCGGAGCGGAACGGGTGCTCCATCTGCTCCTCGGTCCTCGGCGGCGACGGGAGCTGGGTCTTCGCAGCCCACAGCCCCGGAGACCGCCAAGCGACCGAGGGAGCCTTCTCCTCCAGCTCCTCGCGCGGGAGCGAACCAGGCGGAGTTCGACTTCTTCGCCCTCAGCTCCGACGACGAGGAAGAGGAGTAAGTGTTTGTACTTCTTTTAGTTTCTTCGATTTTGTCTTGATTTTCCTTGTTGATTCTGATCTTGTTTCCGTTTTGCTCTCAGGACCCTGACCCAGCGGATGGTGAAGAGGGCCAAGATCCCTGTGGTCGAGGTTGAAGATGACTCGCCCGTCGCGGCGACTGGAGACGTGCCAGCGGCAAGCTTGCCGGATCAACCTGCTGCTCCGAGGAGCAGCCCCCAGCGTAAGTCTGGGATTTGTCCTTCTGCTTGACGGGCGCGCTTGAGGTTATCGCTTGTACTGATATTTTGCTGTTTTGTTTGTCTTGTGCAGAAGTGGAGCCGCAGCCGCAGGAGCAACCGGAGGTCACCCCCGAAGAGTTGCCTGTTCCACCCTCCCCGCCAAGGGTGAACTCCCCGGCGAGGGAGAATGCTCCGCCAAGGACGGGCACCCCGCCAAGGGCGGGCACCCCGCCAAGGGTGAGCACCCCGCCAAGGGAGGGCGCGGGCGGCCCTCCGCCAGCAGGGGCCACCACTCCGCCGCCAAGGGTGGATTCCCCGGTGAGGGAGCCTGTCGTCGAAGAAGTCCGCGAAGGTAAATCCTTGTAGGTTTTCCTTCTTGAACTTGTCTTTTTGGATATTTGCTTGACTTTTTCTTTTCTTTTTCTTCTGCTGGACCCTCCTGCCCCAGAGCGGATGGAGACGGAGGCCACTGTTGAGGAGGAGGTGCACGGCGACGGCGGCAACGCCACTGCCGCTGAGGGCATGGCTGGAGCCGACGAGCCTGCCACTGAAGAGACCGCCCCGCCCGCAGACGCCGCGGCTGGGGAAGGGACCGGCGACCACACTGCTGGCCCGGAGGCAGCAGGAGCGTCAAGCGCTGCACCGGCCGCCGACCCTTCCGCCTACACAGCGGAGCAGGGCGTCTACCTGGAGGCCCCCAACGGGGTTTTCATACAAGTCCCGTGGGCGTCCTCGTCTCGAGCCCCCGTGGAGGGAGAGACCTTCGACGGAGAGGTCCTCGCCTCCGCGGGGTTGAAGGTTGTCGAAGCGCTCGGCGGTGGCGACGAGCCCGAAGAGGAGAAGCTCCTTCTCCGGCTCCTGGCTCTGTACCGGGCCAGGCAGGCGAAGCTGGAGTCTCGGGAAGCTCTCACCGCCAAGGCTGGAGCTGACTTGGAGAAGCGCGCCGCGGAGCTCTGCGCCGCCAACCAGGCGGCCCTCCACAACTTGGCGGAGGAGCGCGAAGGGCTTGCCGAGGAGCAGCAAGCATTCCTCCTTGAGAAGGCTGAGGCCGAGGAGCAGCAGCGATTGGTTGGCGAAGAGCTGTCCCGGCGAGAAGGAGCGCTCAACCAGCGGAAGGTCGACCTCGACGCCCACGAGGACGACCTCACCGCCCGGGAACAGGCCATTGGCGGAGCCCTGAAGGAGGCGAAGGCCGCCGCAGCCACCGCGGAGACCGCCAAGAAAGATCTTGAGGCCAAGGTGGAGCAGCTGGAGCGGTACCTAAAGGCGAGTGCGGACAGAATCACCGCGCTCAATGTGGAGCGGGAAAAAGACGCCCACACCAACTCTGATCTGCAGGTACGTCTCTCCAAGAAGGGCGACGAGCTTACTGCCGCCAAGGATTCCATTGCTGACTTAGAGTTGAAGGTCTCCACTCTGAATGATTCGCTCGACGCCGCCCGGGACCGCGAGACGAAGCTGAAGGATGAGCTCCGCAAGGAGCGGAACTTGGTGGAGAGCGCCGACGTCTCAGCGAACAACTTCAGTCGGGCAGTGGAGCAGTGGACTGACGATCTGGTCACCTCCGCTGCCAATATTGACAAGGAGTTGGTGGCGCTGAGGGCGGAGCATCTCGCTTACTCCCCGGACGAGAACCTCCCCCACAGCGCCAAGTTAAGTCTGTTCTTCAGGGGAATAGCGCCGGCACTTGCGCGGTTGTAGGAGAAGATCCCCGTGCAGCTGGCCGACGAGGCGCGTCGGCTCTGCATGGGCACCTTGGAGCGTGTCTTGACGAAGATCGTCTACCGCAACCCCGGCATCAACCTTGTCAACGTCCTCCGCACCTTGCCGGCCGAAGCTGATCAGGAGGCGTTGAAGGCGCAGGTCGCCCACACCGTCGCCAAGGTGAACAAGATCACAAGGCGTGAAGGCGACCGCGTAGATTAGATTTCCTTCTTTCTGTTTCCCTTGCCGCTGCAAGGCATGTTATGGACAAGAATCTATTAGTATTACGGCAAGCTATCTATATAATCTTATTTTGATCAGTCAATGCTATGTTATCTCCCTTGCTTTTGGTCCTTCACTTTGTATGCTTTCTACCCTACGCTTTCAGGGGACTTGCCGGCAAAGGGTCTCTTGCTGCGAGCGCTGAGTGCTGGACTCTTAGCAGCCTGCTGGCAAAAGACCTTGTCGGCAAGTAACCTTGCCGCAGCTAGTCGCAGCACACTTAGCTTGCTGAGTGAACTCAAAAACGAAGTAAGGGCACGACACTTGTTGCAGCTCACTTAAGCCGTTGAGCGTGCTCGAAAACAAAGTAAGGGCGCGGCTAGCCACGGGTAGGTTCCTTCGCGCACAGGTTTTCCATACAAAGTGTGGTTGTTCAAGGAAGACAACTAAAAATTAAAAAAATTTGAATTACTCAAACTTTGGTAACTTAGCTTTCATAGTTCGTTTGTTCTTCGGCAAAGCTTCTCTTTCTTGAACAGCACTTGGTTCATCCTCCACCTCCTTCCCCCCGGTAAACTTGTGCGCGAGGAATATTCCTTCTGCTTAAGAGGGAAAGAAAAAGAGGAGGGAAAACAAGTATAGGGCCTCTTGGCCTGCTAATGCTTACCGGGGATGTGCGTTGCACAAGATGCCAAACAATGCATGCAAATAACAAAAAAGCATGGAAATGGCAAATAGTGCGAAACACAAAAGCTTTACTGATGCACGGGATCTGCGCCCGGCTTTGTACAAAGGTTTACATGCAACAGCGGCAAGACTCGTACAAAAGGTGGTTGCCGGAGCGGATCGCGGCAACCGCGCCTTATGGGTGAAACTTGCGAAGATGCTCTATGTTCCAGGAATTGCTCACCGGTAAGCCTTCTTCGGTCTCAAGGCGGACAGCGCCGGGCCTTGTGACTTGTCTCACCTGATAAGGGCCTTCCCACTTCGGCGTCAACTTGTTGGAATTCTTGGTGGACTGAACACGCCGAAGAACAAGGTCGCCTTCCTCGAGACTCCTGGCCTTAACCTTGCGGCTATGATAGCGGCGCAAGGCTTGCTGGTATCGAGCAGCTCGTACAGCAGCCTGGAGACGTTCCTCCTCGAGGAGCAATGCATCATCTTGTCGCAGTTGCTCTTGCTCGAGCTCATCATAAGCGAGTGCTCGAGGAGATCCGTATACGAGTTCCGTGGGGAGAACTGCCTCTGCTCCATAGACAAGAGCAAAGGGTGTCTGTCCGGTGGCTTGACTTGGTGTCGTCCTGATTGACCAAAGAGCCGTCGGTAACTCCTCTATCCAGTTTCTTTCGCACTTGCGTAGCCTGTCGAAGGTTCTTGTTTTGAGCCCGCGCAGCACCTCAGCATTGGCCCTCTCCGCTTGACCATTGCTCCTCGGGTGAGCAACAGAAGCGAAGCAGACCTTGGCGCCAAGGTCTTGGACGTACTGCATGAAGGTGCGACTTGTGAACTGTGTGCCGTTGTCGGTGATGATCCTGTTAGGGATTCCGAAACGGCAAACAATCGCTCTGAAGAACCTGATTGCTGACTGTGCTATCACCTTTCTCACTGGTTCCACTTCTGGCCACTTTGTGAACTTGTCGATTGCTACGTACAAGTACTCAAAGCCCCCGGCAGCGCGGGGAAAGGGGCCGAGGATATCGAGCCCCCAGACCGAGAAGGGCCAGGACAAAGGGATCGTCTGGAGAGCTTGAGCTGGCTGGTGAATTTGCTTGGCATGGAACTGGCACGCTTCACACTTGGTTACTTGTGCAGTTGCATCTTGGAGGGCTTCTTGCCAGAAGAACCCTTGCCGGAACGCCTTCCCGGCAAGTGCCCTTGCGCCAATGTGGTGGCCACATATGCCTCCATGTATTTCTGCCAACAGCTTCTGTCCATCTTCTCTGGAAATGCACTTCAACCTGACACCATTGAGTCTTCTTCTATACAGTTCATTGTCAACGAACTGGTACATACTTGACTGTCTGGTTATTTTCTCTATTTCTTCTGGCTCATCGGGAAGTTCTCCAGTTTGCAGAAAACGGACGATCTGCTGTGCCCATGCCGGAGCCTGGGGATCAACGGCA
Source organism: Secale cereale (assembly GCA_902687465.1). Classification (NCBI taxonomy): domain Eukaryota; kingdom Viridiplantae; phylum Streptophyta; class Magnoliopsida; order Poales; family Poaceae; genus Secale; species Secale cereale. The sequence continues at coordinate 387,986,161 of LR738712.1, forward strand.
AGGACTAAAGGCATGAGGGCTGCTGCAGGAACCCCAGCTTCTACGGCAAGAACCTCCGGTTCTGCCGGAGCTGATGGTCCCCCGGCAAGCCTGCCGGGGCAAGGCTTGTCGGGAACGCCTGCTTCAACTGTACAGACCCTTGGATCTGCAGGAGCAAACTGTTCCTCAGCATCTCGGTTGTTGATCTTGGGGACCTTGGCGGCGGCTTCGGGAAGATCCGCCGGCAAGTAGTCGTCGGAGACCAACTTTCTCTTCTTGTTCTGCCCAACTGATGGTGTAACGGATGGCTGAGTTAGCTTGAGCAGGAAGGTCCCTGGTTCCACAGGTAACTTCATTGCAGCACACTTTGAGAGGCCATCTGCAATATCGTTCTGAGCTCTTGGGACGTACTCCATTTGCAGATCTTCAAAGTGCTCTTCAAGCTTCCTCACTTCATCGACATAAGCTTCCATCAACGGGCTCTGATAACTCTTATTCACTTGTCGGACCACCAACTGTGAATCTCCCCGCACAATCAACTTCTTGATCCCAAGCTCGGCTGCGATTCTGAGGCCGGCAAGCAGACCTTCATACTCAGCAGTATTGTTTGTCGCTTGTTCCCTTGGAAAGTGCATCTGGATGACATACTTGAGGTGCTCTCCGGTGGGCGCTATGAGCACCACGCCGGCACCGGCGCCTTGCAGCGAGAAAGCACCATCAAAGTACATCATCCATTCTTTGCTCGCTTCTTGGACGGGGACGCTTGTCTCTTGGACTTCTTCATCTGGCGTTGGGGTCCATTCTGCTATGAATTCTGCCAAAGCTCTGCTCTGTATGGTTGAAGTACTTTCAAACTTGAGACCAAAGCTTGACAGCTCCAGTGCCCACTCGACGATCCTACCTGTTGCCTCTAGATTCTGCAATATCCTCTTCAACGGAAAGCGAGTGACCACTGTTATCTCGTGTGCTTGGAAGTAATGGCGCAACTTCCTTGAGGCCATGAGGAGGCCGAAAAGCAACTTCTGCACCCCAGAGTATCTTGATCTAGCCCCCTGCAAGAGGGAACTTACAAAATACACTGGGCGCTGCACCATCTTCCTTCGCACTTCTCCTTGCTCCTGCGCAGAGTTGTCCTTGTCGGGGCCAGAGCTTGTCGGTGGAGCCCCCTGCTTGTCGCCGGATTCGCTTGCCGGAGGTGTGGGCTCTTCCTCTGCCTCCCTTTCCGCTACCAACGCAGCACTAACCACTTGATTGGTTGCTGCTAGGTACAGCAGCAACTTCTCTTGTGGCCTAGGTGCGACAAGTATTGGAGTAGAGGACAAGTATCCTTTCAAGTCTTGCAGCGCTGCCTCCGCTTCCGGAGTCCATTTCATAGGACCTGCCTTTTTCAAGATTTTGAAGAAAGGCAGGGCGCGTTCTGCAGACTTTGAAATGAACCTGCTGAGGGCAGCCACACAACCAGCAAGTCTCCTTACGTCCTTGACTCGCCTTGGGGCTTCAATCTGCTCGATGGCTTTTATCTTGTCGGGATTGGCTTCAATCCCCCTCTGGGACACAAAGAACCTAAGAAGCTTGCCGGAGGGGACTCCGAAGACGCACTTCTCGGGGTTCAACTTGAGCTGGATCTTGCGCAGATTTGCAAATGTTTCTTCCAAGTCTTGGATCAGGGTATCCTTGCTCTTGCTCTTGACCACGATATCATCCATGTAGGCTTCCACGTTTCTGTGTATCTGTGGCTCAAAAGCAGTGTGCACCACCCTTGCAAATGTTGAGCCTGCATTCTTCAATCCAAAGGGCATGCGTATGAAGCAATATGTGCCGCATGGAGTAATGAATGCAGTCTTCTCTTCGTCTTCCTTGGCCATGAAAATCTGGTGGTAACCTGAGTACGCATCAAGGAAGGAAAGCAGCTCACATCCGGCGGTGGAGTCAACAATCTGGTCAATACGCGGCAAGGGAAATGGTTCCTTGGGACATGCTTTATTCACATCAGTGAAGTCTATACAAAGCCTCCACTTCCCGTTGGCCTTGCGCACGACAACTGGATTTGCTAACCACGTAGGATGGATCACGCCTCTAACCAGGCCCGCTGCTTCTAGCTTCTTTATCTCTTCGGCGATGAATTCTTGGCGCTCCACGGCTTGCTTCCTGACCTTCTGCTTGACGGGCCGCGCATGAGGACAAACAACAAGCTTGTGCTCAATTACCTTCCTGGGAACGCCGGGGATGTCAGATGGTTGCCACGCAAACACATCGACATTCGCCTGCAGGAAGGCAACGAGCGCGCTTTCCTATTTGTTGTCGAGCGTAGCACTGATGGTGAAGGTACCACCAGTGCCGTCCTCTTTGACGGACACTTTCTTGGTTGCCGGTGGAGCCGCCATCCCTTTCTTGCACTTGCCGGTGGAGCTCGATGGAGCGTCCTCGACGGTAGCGCAGCACTCCGAAGAGGTGCGTTTGCCGGAGTGGGCCCCAGAGCTCTTGCCGGACTTGGTCTTGGTCTTCCCCCCGGGAGCTTCAGCGGCAAGTGTGTTGCTCTCCGCTGCGGCTGCTGCATCCCGGTAAATCTTGTCGGCGCAGATAAGCGCGTCCTTCTTGTCGCCAGGGACAGAGATGACGCTTATCGGCCCCGGCATCTTGAGTACATTGTAGGCATGGTGGGAAGCTACCATGAACTTGGCGAGGGCAGGACGTCCAAGTATCCCATTGTATGGCAATGGGATATCGGCAACATCAAACGTGATTTTCTCCGTCCTGAAGTTGAGCTCCCCGCCAAAGGTCACTGGCAGAGTAATCTTGCCCTTCGGCTTGCTCCTTCCCGGGTTGATCCCTTGGAACGACCCGGTTTCTTCGAGCTCGCCGTCTGGAATTTGTAGCTTCTTGATCACAGCTGAGGAGATCAAGTTCAGGCCGGCCCCGCCGTCAACCAACATCTTGGTGACCTTGAGGTTGCGGATAGTTGGTGAGACCAACATCGGCAAGCACCCGACCGCCGTGGTGCGGTCTGGGTGGTCCTCAAGGTCAAAGATAATGGGCGTGCCGGACCACTTCAGCAGCCTGCGTGACCCGACGGGCGGCTCTGCTGCGTTCACTTCTCGCACCCACTGCTTGAGCTGGCGGTGGGAAGTGTGCAGAGAGGCGCCCCCGTCGACACACAGAACCTCTGTGGCCTTCTGGAACTCCTGCTCGCTGTTATCTCCTTCTTCCATGTCGTCGTCGTCTTCTTCCTCATCCTTGTCGCGGCCCCGGGGAGGTCTGTCACCTTGCCGCTGCTTGGCCTTGCCGCGGCGTCCTCCCCGGCCATTGAACGGTTGCTTCTTGCTGGGTTCTCCTCCGCCTCCTTGGGCCTTCTCCTTGTCGCGACGCTCGTATTCAGCTTTCTGCTGCTCTACAAGGTACTCGACTCGCTTGCAGTTCTGAAGATCGTGGCCCTTGGTGCGGTGGATCTTGCAGTACTGCTTGTCGGAGCTGTCCTGCTTGTCGGCTGCCGCTACAGGAGCAGGCTCCTTGCCGGAACCGCCAGCCTGTGCCGTCTTGGCGGGAGCCTCCTTGCCGGACTGCTCGACAACCAGCACCTCCTTGTTCTTCTTCTTTCGGTTGTTCCGCCGCCGGCTCTTCCTTGCCGGGGCGGCATCCTCGCTGTCGCTTCCTCCTGCGCCAGTATCCTCTCCGGGGAATTTCCTCCTCTCTTCGGCGCGCGCGTACTTGTCAGCCAGAGCGTAGAGCTCGCTGACATCCCGGACTTGGTCATGGCCATCTCTTCCCTCATGCGGCGGTTACGCATGTTCTGGTGGAATGCGCTGATAACCGCGGCGGGGTGGACGTCGGGAAGAAATGGAGTTCTCCGGCAAGTGCATAAGCTAAGACCGCACGTTTGGCTTAAGCACTAGCGGGAAGTAGTTGGCTAGTATCTTCTCGTTGCGACCCCCGGCAGCCTGCACCGCGATGGTGTAGATGATGAGGAACTCCGAGGGGTGTGTCTTGCCGTCGTACTTCTCGGGTACGTCGGGCTTGAAATTTTTCATGCTGGGCCACTGTACTTGCCGCAGCTCACGGGTGAACGCAGGGCAACCTGCCGCGTATGGCAAGTCGCCTGGCTCACCGGGCGCGTGCGCGTCGACAGTGGTCCCAACACGCTGATCCGATTGTCTTCGGGCTTCTCGTCGACGCTTGATGCGAGTCCGAGCGTCTTCTTGTCGCCGGTCGTCGAGGACTAGGCGTTGGTCTCGACGAGCCCGCGGATCCGACGACGCCGTAGAGTCGTCGTCGACGTTGATCCGGCGGGGTGGCATCTTCTGCTTCCGCGGCGGGGAGTGCACGGTAGTTGCACCCCCGGCGGTCTTGTCGCCATCGGCCTTCGCTTGATCGACTTGCCGCGGCCGCGACGTCGCCGGCTGCTGCGGCGTGTCGTTGTTGGCGAAGGCAATGAGGCTCTGAATCGTCGCCCTCCAGTCTTCGGCCTTGTCTGCCGCTGGAGGGAAATCGAGGAGCAGCTGTGCTCTTGCTAGAGCTTCTGCTGGAGAAGAGGGGAACGGCGGCGAACGGTGCGAGGAGCGGGACACGCTCGGACTTCTAACAACGTTAGAAGGAGCACGTTCCCGCCCCGGCGACCGCGCCTTGCTCGTACCAGCGCGCTGGCCTTGAGCGTCCCGCGATCCTCCGGCTTGGCTACGTCCCAACAAGCGTATGGTACCTCCTGTACCACGCTGCTGCGGGTCTTGAACCTCCCGAGAGAGGCGTGGCGCGTCCACGGACACCGAGGCTTTGGAGTTCGCCCGGTCGTCCGTCTTGTCCTTAGACTTGGTGGCGCCGCGAGTTTCCTCGCCGGCGACCACCCTTCCACCGGCGTCTCCTCCACCCACCGTTGGTTCTGGTGGCGGTGGAATCGACGCAGACGGGCCTCCGACCTCCGAAGCCTTCTTCTTCGGGGCCATGTTGTTGTAGCTGTTGAAGTTGACGAAGCTGGAGAGGTTGATGAAGAATGCGCCCGCATGAGCGCTGGTTCAGGTTCGCGCAACCTCGACGCCCCCTACCTGGCGCGCCAAAGATGTCGGGGGAAACTGTCCTCCCACGAGCACCTATGGGACGGGGGCCCCTTCTACGTTGCGATAAGGGAGCGGAGGGAGCACGGAGAGCAGATCGAGGAGCGCACGCGGACAGTTTTACCCAGGTTCGGGCCGCGCGGACGCGTAAAACCCTACTCCTGCTTAGATTGTATTGAGTTCTTGAGCTCGGGAGCTTGAAGAGCTAGCTACACCGAGCGAATGAGTCGTCTAGGTTCCGAACCCTTTCTACGTTGTGCATGGGCCTCCTTTTATAGCTCAAGGGGTCACCGACCGGTGTCAACGTAGAAGAGGGTAAAAATGTAATTTTGGTGGTAGTTGTAACAGTGCGGGAATAGTGCGTGAACAGTGGATGAACAGTGGTCTTCACCTAACTTTGACAGTGGGAGACAAGAGCTTTAAATGCCCGTCGCCGTCGACCCCAAAAGTGTCCGTCCATGCTTCTCCGTCCGCCACGGCGGTAGCCTCGTCACCGTGGCTTGCCACCGTGTGCCCCAGGCTGCACAGCCGTCCGCCACGCGTCCCTGGAAGGGCCCCAGGGCGACGCGTGGGCAGATGAGCTGGAGCGCGGGCACACAGCATGGGCTTCCCCGGCAAGCACCTTGCCGGGGTCTTGATCTTGCCGGGCCCGGAAGCTTGCCGCTTCCCGGGTCCTGCCGGGGCGCATGATGCGCCGAGGCATCTCTTGAGGCATGTGTTCCTTGGTCCTCCTAGCAAGCTCCTCTTGCCAGGGTCTTGTGTTAAAGTGATAACCTTGAGCCTGGTACGGCCTCCCCGGCAAGCTCCACTTGCCGGGGTCTCGATCTTCTGACTTTTATACTTTGTTCTTGAATGGCTTCATAAGGACCGGAAAGGTACTTGGCGAGCACGTGGTAAACCCTGCCGCGGGAAGCTACTACTGCCCGTGCACAAGTTGGGGTACTAAGGTACCCCTATCTTAGTACATCGACATATCCCCTCCCCCTCCCTCTCACATCGACCACCATGGCATCGCCCCTCCCAAGCCCTAGGCGCCCCTCGATGCACCGCGCGGACGGTCACGCATCCTCGTTCCGTTCCTCGCCGCCACTAGTCGAGCAGGACGCGTCGGCGTTCCGCTCCTCGCCGCGAAGCGTCGAGGTTTACGCGTCAGCGTTCCCAATCTTACCAGCACGCGCGTTGGAGGACGCATCGGCTCCCCGCTACGACGAGAACGCCGCGCCACCCGCCGAGCCCCCCAGCCTTAAGGAGCTTTGGAAAGAAATGGATGTCGCCTTGTGGGAGGCTTTGCCTCCAGCAGAGCGCGCCAAAATAGAGGCGGAGAAGAAGCCCGAGGAAGAGAAGCGCACTGCGGGACAAGCTGCCTGGCAGGCCTATGTCGCGTTGAGAGAGTCAGGCAATTGGCTCTTTGGCAGAAGGCTCATGCGAGGGCCGTGAGGATGGCGGAGGACGCCCGCGCCAAAGCCCTGAGTGCAGTCGGGCCCAAGTACCTCATCTACGCTTGGCGGTACGTGGACCGGGTGCACGCTTCCAGCAAGGAGGAGTACCTGTTGTCGCGGATCACCACACCGGTGAGATCGCACTCACCCGCCGGAAAGCCGCCAATCAGCACCTGGCGAGTTGCGAGGCTGAGGAAGAGGCGTTGTATCGGTGCGTTGGGAAACGACCACGCATCAGGGCACTCGTGGCGCGTCGCAAGCGATCCTGCGAGCACCTTGGCTTTTAGTAGAGGTATAATTTTTGTTTCGTAAGGCGATCTCATTAGTTTTAGGAAGCAAATGATAAATCCCAAACATTCAGGAATTATTAGCGTCCTTAATTAAGTATGTAAAAAGGGAAAGTTTGGAAACCTTTTGTATTCGTATGCATTTTGTAAGTACGTGCATATAGCACGAACTTTACTATATACTATCGCACTACACGTCTCTCTCTATATATGCTTGCAGACTGTGCTACTCCCTCCGTCCAGGTCAATAAGTCATCTTTGGTTGTGCATCATGACTAGAAGACTTATACATCTAGACGGAGGGAGTACTATTACTTATGTACGTGCAAATGCACGTTTTAACATTATGATGCGGTTTTTGTAAAAGTAGAAAAACAGCACTAGTCAAGCTTGTGAAACGATTCAATGCTAAACAAATGCAAAAATGCTCATTTGATTGTTTACTTTTAGCTTCCTTCTTTGTGGTTATTTCTCTGTCGTACTTTGTACAGAGTAACTCACTGGTCAGAAAGGCATGCAAATTCCCAAACCGCTTCCTACACCCTGTATCGAATTTTTTGCCTAACAAGTTGTGTCGTGCAATTGGAATTCCAACTTGAGTACTACTCCCTCCGTCTAGGTGTGTAAGTCACCTTACGAAAATCAGATATTCCCAAAACAATTAGGCCCAATGTATTAAATTATGTCCTCGTTCCCCTCACTGCCTCGTTCATCAGCGAGCAATTTTTTTGGCTGAACCACGCGGGGGAGGAAGTTAATGCGGGAAAGAATGAGCGACCTAGGCATGTAGAGAAGGAACATGTTGATTAGGGGAGGGATTGACCCCAGTTTGCATGCACGTCAATGGGCCTGCATGGGTTGGCTGAAATGGCAGCCCTATTAATTAGGGATTCATTGCTAATCTCCGTTTGGTTTAGGAGGAAAGAAGTGGCGCGGTGATTGGACGAATTTTCGGTCTGATTCTTTGGCATCTTCCAATCCGCAGCCACCTAGGTCGCGTTGCTCCACCTTAGGTGACTTACACACCTGGACGGAGGGCGTACTACTAGTAGGAGTACCAGGGGCCAGTTCTTTTAGGCTTCTAGATTAGTAATCCCATAACTACTAAGTACCTCTGTCCTGGTTTATTAGTCCCCATTGTAATTGTGTCAAATTTTGATCATAAATTTAACTAATGAAATGTTAGTGCATGCCACATGCACTAACATTTTATCAGTTAAATCTTTGGTCAAAATTTAGCACAAATTACAATGGTGAGGAATAAACCAGGACGGAGGTACTAGTAGTAGTACTAGTTTAGAAGCCAAAATAAATGAGTGAGGCGCCTTAATGTTACTCTCCACTATGACTAGTTTTATGGGAAAAGCTAGGGAAGCCGCCAAAAGAACTAGCCCTAGGAGTAGTAGCTAGGGATACTAGGAGTAGCAGCTTGGGATCGAGTATGCGAGATGAACCGGAGAAAGTAAATGCAGAGAGATGAAATGCAAAAAAGACGGAGGGATGTGATGGTTGCTTGTCCGTTTATTTTACCAGGCCAATTATTACTAGGAGTGGTTGGGTTTTGTGATATGACGGCTTTACTGCCGCGCCACGAGCGGAGTAAGACTCCCGTGCAGCGCCGCCCTCTACACTAGTACTACTACATCGGTCGTGGTTTATCCCCCATTGAATTTGAATGAAGATTTAACTGACAAAATGTTAGTGCATGTCAACAAAAACAATATCGTTGGATTCGTATTTGAACATAGTTTTCAATGATATAATTTTAGGTGACATGCATCACCATTTATCGTACTATATATAATGTTACTTCCATTTTTGGTCGTACTAATCTAAAGTAAGGCGCCAGTGCGTTGCACGGAAGAGTGGAATGCATTGATCGGGGAGTTGTTTGTTTTGACAAAGGATGTGGGGGTCATCTCATGTGTGACGGGTATCGATAGGCTTGTTCGGATATTATTTCATCTCTAGAGCTCACAAACATCCGGGTGAAATAGATAAAAAGGTATCTTTTGCAAACAAAAGCGTTCAACTGTTCAACCTGCATCCAAAACTTGTGAAGAAATAACTCTTATTGTGCTTTGCAGGAAATGATCTTCAAGAATTAGTTTTTGAGTATCCATTGTTATACATGTTGGCTACAGATGACATGTCACTTTCTTATAGTCAACAGTTGGCTATACTATTTAAGTACTAACCATGCCCTTATACACCTAGACGGAGGGATTAAATCAGGATGACTTGAAGGGGGCAGAGGATATGTAAGAAATGGTTGATCATAAGTCTTTCACCAGTACTGTAGTAAAAATTCATACATGGAAGATTCTAGACTAAACCATAAATGGATACACTTTTATTAATGCGCGATACTCAAATAGAGCAAGATCATGCATGGAAGTGTCCACATGCTTAGACAGTGGATTACATTGAGTGAAGACTAATGATCAACATTTAACTTGATAATGCAGATGTCCAGGTGAACCTCCTTGGAGTCCCCGTGCACATTGTTGGGGGTCAAATAATACCGTGCGTCTTCCATGTCCACATCGGCGGGAAGGTCCCAGCTCGGCAGAGTCCAAGTCAGCTTGACGTAGCCAGTGTCGTCGCCCACGTACCTCTGAGGTGTAGTAACAGTGAGCACGCACCCGTACATCGGCCTCGTGTCAGTGTCAGCATCAGCGGTGTTGCCCTTGACGCACACTACAGAGATGTGGCGGCGGCCTGCGCGGGCCTCGCCGGTGCCCATGATCAAGAGGAAGACGTTGTCGTCCTCCTCTGAGACTAGCAGGCGGCGCTGATCCTCCAGCGACTCTGGCACGGTGAACGGGTAGCACGTCTCGTACTTGATGTTCTTCGCCAAGGGCCAGTAGTGATCTGCGAATTATAAAGACTTCACGCTAATTGCGTTCTTCAACCACGGTCTCGCCTATCTGACAGGTCACTGCGGTAAGTGGATAAATCTGCACGTCCATCGCAGGTTCATACATCCTCCATGGTTCTCTGATGCCATTGAACACAAGGGCTTCATTTACGCTGTCGACTCCTTCTATGGCTGGACATATTGCTGGCCTACTCCAGCCATCGCTACAAACAGCTGTTACAGCAGTATGTTACATTCCTATGATATCATGATGGCTTGCTTATATTACTGTCAACATTTACTGAAAAAATATGCATGCTCATAACATGTTGTTCTTAAGATTGACTACATCAAGAGCCCTTTTTTATTTGACTCCAACTTTTATTGAGGGTTATTTGACTCCAATTTGATATGATGTTGTACGCCGCCTGGTGTCCCTACCCTTCCTAATCCCAGAACCTTTCAAAGAAAAGCGGCATGCCAATTGCAGGTGGGTCCTGGCTCGATCAGACGACGACGAACGATTGATGATCGTTCGCACGTATCGAACGTGTTGTTTCGTGTAATACAATCACAGTCACTGCAAGGTCTTTGAGCAGGATCCCAGCTTCTCTGGGCCTTCAGGAATTTTTTACTAGAGGTTAGTAAGTAACCTGGGTACACACTCTCTGTTTGTCGGACTGAATTATACGATTAACCAGGAGATAACCGACAGCAAGGATCATGTTGGCAGCGCGGTTTCGTTCATCAGGCAAAACTGTGTGTACACGGCGTACCATGCGTATATGCATGCACCATACCCTGATATGTGCCGCCACACTCTGCAGCCCAAAGTAGGAGAGAGGGTCGCAAGTATCAGACTTCGACCTACTGGCTGGAGTTTCCCCCGTCAGGCACCCATCTGGTTCAAGCCGTCAGCCAATCTCCACAGCTTAATATATAGTAACGTCTAACTGAGCCGGTTAGTCAGATGTGTACACTTGTGTAGTAGGATCTTTATTTAGTTTGATGCATACACTTGTTCTTTTTTGGTAGCCCTTTTGTAATGATGGCTGATGTTTGGTTTGGAAGAGAGAGTTGCGTCTTCACTCTTCTGTCCTGCTTACTGCTTCTGTTGCACCCTCAGCCCTGGTTGTTGCTGCTGCTGTTTTCAATGTACAATCAGTAGTATATTTCATCTGTTTGTTGAATAAATGTGTTATTAGAATGACAAACACAATGTTTTGGAAGTCATTGCACGGTTCGATCCTTTAGTGCCCCATACCGTAAGTAGCGCATACTATTTTTCGTACGGAAAACATTTTCCACTTGTTGATAACATGCAACCCACTGATGAAGGCCCAATAGAGAAGCCCATAATTAACTGGAAGGGAGGCTCTCACATGAATCCGACCCAGGTACATGCTCATGGTCCCATAAACATAAATAAGTAATTCGGAGGAGCAAGCTATAAACTGGGTTGTGCGGTCTCTGTGGCCCGTCTAACAACATGACTAGCCCAGCAGTTTTTCCTTTGGGAAAATAGGTAGCCCAATATTTATTTTTGATGAATACCCAAGCTAGGCCTATTTGTTTTCTCCGACTTACTGGGCTGCAAATCTTTCAAGACAAGGAGGGATGCATTCCGGCCTAGCCAAAGAGTATGGTCAGTGTCTGTCAAAATTAATATCAAAAGGGGTTGCAAATTCCAAAAAAATATAGCAAATCGGATATTGGTTTCTTCTTTTGTTTTTGTTCTTCACTGATATCTTATACGCATTTCATTGGATTTAACATGACATAGTACTAATTTATTTTTAAATTTGTTTTAGTATCGCTACTAATTTTTGGATTAAGAATATTTTGTTCCCCAGCAAAAAATTGCGAATTTTCAAAATTTCCCACATATTTAGTTAATTTTTTTAACCCTGGTACTGACCAGAAAATGGGCAGCAATTCTAAAAATGGAAAACAGGCTGCAATAAATTCCATATGAATTGGAAAATAAGTAAAAATATAAAAATAATAGCAAATGGGCTGTACACGCCACAGATTTCGAGGTTGACTTGTTTACGCAAGGCTTTGTCAGTCAACACACGATTCTAGCAGCAGTGACTGTTGGATGTCCATCCAACGGCCGACGTGCTTCTTCCATCTCTAATCTTCCTACTCCATCCGCCTAAACTAGCGTCTGCCGGACTGCCTGCTCCCTCCTCTTGTGGCCCGTTGTGATGCCGCGCCGGCTTCCCCGGCCCACCCTACTCCCTCCGCTGGCCTGGCCGCACGCAATCAACTGCCTCCTTATTACGCGAAAAAATGATTCTTCCCACTGACATCTGGGGCGTGATACGTCTCCAATGTATCTATAATTTTTTATTGTTCCATGCTATTATTTATGAAGTCTTGGATGTTAAATGGCTTTATCATACACTTTTATATCATTTTTGGGACTAACCTACTAACCCAAAGGCCCAGTCCAGATTGCTTTTTTTGCCTGTTTCAGGGTTTTGCAGAAAAAGAATATCAAACGAAGTCCAAACAGAATGAAACATTCGCGAGAGATATTTTTGGAGAAAATCACGCACAGGGAACTTGAGAACCACGCCAGGGGAGCAACGAGGCGCCCACGAGGGTCGGGGGCACTCCCCCCTTCCCAGGGCGCGCCCCCTGCCTCGTGGGCCCCTCGAGCGTCCCCCGGTGTCCTCCTTCCTCCTATATAAGTCTACGTACCCTAAAACCATCAACAACAGAGAGAAACCCCTAATTCCACCGTCGTAACCTTCAGTTCCCGTGAGATCCCATCTTAGAGCCTGTTCCGGAGCTCCACCGGAGGGGGATCCATCATGGAGTTCTTCTACATCATCATCATCGCCCTCACCATGAGTTGTGAGTAGTTTACCACAGACCTTCAGGTCCATAGCTAGTATCTAGATGGCTTCTTCTCTCTATCTGGATCTTAATAGAAAGTTCTCCACGGTCTTCGAGGAGATCTATTCGATGTAATCTCTTTTTGCGGTGTGTTTGTCGAGATCCGATAAATTGCGAGTTTATGATCAAGGTTATCTATGAAATATATTTGGTTCTTCTCTGAACTTTTTATTTGTGCTCATAATATCCTTGCAAGTATCTTTGAATTATTGGTTTGGTTTGGCCTGCTAGATCTATAGTTCTTGCAATGGGAGAAGTGCTTGGCTTTGGGTTCAATCTTGTGGTGTCCTTTCCTAGTGACAGTAGGGGCATCAAGGCACGTATTGTATTATTGCCATCGAGGATAAAAAGATGGGGTTTACACCATATTGCTTGAGTTTATCCCTCTACATCATGTCATCTTGCTTAAGGCGTTACTCTGTTCTTATGAACTCAATACATTAGATGCATGCTGGGTAGTGGTCGATGTGTGGAGTAATAGTGGTAGATGCAGGCAGGAGTCGGTCTACTTGTCTCGGACGTGATGCCTATATAAAATGATCATGCCTAGATAGTCTCATAATTATTTGATTTTCTATCAATTGCTCGATAGTAATTTGTTTACCCGCCGTAGAATATCGCTATCATGAGAGAAGCCACTAGAGAACACTATGGCCCCCGGGTCTATTCTCAACATATCCATCTACATCTACTTTACTTTTTACGCTTTTACTTTCTGTTCTTATAAACAAAAATACCAAAAATATAAACTATCATCTCTATCAGATCTCACTTTCGTAAGTGATCGTAAAGGGATTGACAACCCCTTATCGAGTTGGCTGCGAAGTTCTTATTAGTTTGTGCAGGTGCGAGGGACTCGCGCATGGTCTGTGCTACCTCTTGAGCTTGTGTTGTATTCCCTCGAAGAGGAAAGGGAGATGCAAGTATTTCCCTATATTGACATAAGAAATAATATTGATATAATAAATAATAATACTTCAAGCAATACTAACAAAGCAATCATGTCTTCTCAAAATACTATGGCTAAAGAAAGTTATCCCTACAAAATCATATAGTGTTGGCTATGCTCCCTCGTTATCACACAAAAATATTCATATCATGCACAACCCCGATTTCAGCCAAACATTTGTTTTCATACTCTATCTTTTCAGACCTTTCAACCTTCACGCAATACATAAGCGTGAGCCATGGATATAGCACTATGGGTGGAATAGAGATGGTTGTGGAGAAGACAAAAAGGAGGGAGATAGTCTCACATCGACTAGGCGTATCAACGGGCTATGGAGATGCCCATCAATAGATATCAATGTGAGTGAGTAGGGATTGCCATGCAACGGATGCACTAGAGCTAAATATGAATGAAATCTCAACAAAAGAAACTAGTGGGTGTGCATCCAACTTGCTTGCTCACGAAGACCTAGGGCATTTGAGGAAGCCCATCGTTGGAATATACAAGCCAAGTTCTATAATGAAAATTCCCACCAGTATATTAAAGTGACTAAATATGAGACTCTCTACAATGAAGAACATGGTGCTACCTTGAAGCACAAGTGTGGAAAAAAGATAGTAGCAATTGTCCCTTTTCTTTTTTTTTGGGCCTTTTTTTCTTTGGCATTTTTTTTTGCGGAGGGGCTTTATAGATTTAGCCTTTCCTCCCATGGGACAATGCTCTAATAATGATGATCATCACACTTTCATTACAACTCGATATTACAACTCGATACTACAACAACAAAGTATGACTCTATATGAATGCCTTCGGCGGTGTACCGGTATGTGCAATTAAACAAGAGTGACATGTATAAAAAAATTATGCATGGTGGCTTTGCCACAAATACAATGTCAACTACATGATCATGCAATGGCAATATAACAACATGATGCGTGTCATATGAACGGAATGGTGGAAAGTTGCATGGAAATATATCTCGGAATGTCTATGGAAATGCCATGATAGGTAGGTATGGTGGCTGTTTTGAGGAACAATATGGTGGCTGTTTTGAGGAAGGATATATAGTGGGTTTATGGCACCGGCGAAAGTTGCGCGGTACAAGAGAGGCGAGCAATAGTGGAAGGGTGAGAGTGTGTATAATCCATGGACTCAACATTAGTCATAATAACTCATATACTTATTGCAAAAATCTACGAGTCATCAAAATAAAGTAATCAACGCATGCTCCTAGGGGTGAGGATGGTAGGAGTTAACCATCGCGCGCCCCCGACATCCACACAAAGGTTGGCACTCTACAAATACCTCATGCTCTAACTTCGTCACATAGTGGTTCACCATATGTGCATGCTACGGGAATCACTAACCTTAACACAAGAATTTCTCAATTTCATAATAACTCCACTAGCATGACTCTAATATCACTATCCTCATACCTCAAAACAATTATCAAGCATCCAACATCTCATTTTATTCAATGCACTTGGTGTGATTTTTTTACTACATTGACATTGGATGTTTATCAGGCGACGACTAGTTTATTTAGCCTAAACACATTACCATGCTGTTTTAATAGACTCTCAAAAGGATATAAGTGAATCATGAGAGTTCAACAATTTCTACAAAATATTACCACCGCCGTGCTCTAAAAGATACAAGTGAAGCACTAGAGCAAAAAACTATTCAACTCAAAAGATATAAGTGAAGCACATAGAGTGTTCTAAAAATTTCTAGGCCATATTTAACTCTCTCAAATAGGTGTGTCCAGCAAAGATGATTGTGGCAAACTAACAAGCAAAGACTCAAATTATACAAGACTCTCCAAGCAAAACACATAACATGTTGCGAATAAAAATATAGCTCCAAGTATAGTTACCGATGGATGAAGACGAAAGAGGGGATGCCTTCCCGGGGCATCCCCAAGCTTAGGCTTTTGTTTATCTTGAATTTACTTGGGGTGCCATGGGCATCCCCAAGCTCATGCCTTTGCTACTCCTTGTTCCATAGTCCATCAAAGCAATACTCAAAACTTGAAAACTTCACAACATAAAACTTAGGCAAAAATTCTCGTGAACTCCGTTAGTATAAGAAAGCAAACCACTACTCAAAGGTTCAGCAATGAATTCATTATTTGTTTATATAGATGTTAAACCTACTGTATTCCAACTTCTCTATGGTTCATATCCTCCAATACTATTCATAGATGCATCGGAATAACGAAACAACACACGAAAAACAGAATCTGTCAAAAACAGAACAGTCTGTAGTAATCTGCAGGTTTCGCCTACTTCTGGAACTCCAAAAAATTCAAACTAAATTGGTAAATTTGCGGAATTTGTCTAACAATCATGTGCAAAAAGAATCAACTAAAAATCACGCTCCAGTAAAATCTGAAGACTACTTTAGCGAGCGTTAATGATTCTGTTTTTCAGAGCAAGATCACATAAACTTCACACAAGTCTTTCCAAAGGTTCTACTTGGCACAAACACTAAACAAAACATGAAAGCACATCTAATCAGAGGATAGATGCAATATTTATTCCCTAACAGCAACAAAAACAAAAAACAAAAAATTGGGTTGCCTCCCAACAAGCGCTATCGTTTTACGCCCCTAGCTAGGCACGAAACAAGATAAATCTAGGTATTGACATCTTTGGAAGGCAATCCATAAGTGCCTCTCATGATAGATTCATGTGGTAATTAGATTTTCTTTCTAGGAAAGTTTTACATGCCTTTCCTTAACGGTAATTGGAATCTAAAATTTCCTTCCTTCATATCAATAATTGCACCAATCGTTTTAAGGAAAGGTCTACCAAGAATAATAGGACATGAAGGATTGCAATCTATATCAAGAACATTTAAATCTATGGGCACATAATTCCTATTTGCAACAATAAGAACATCATTAATTATTCCCATAGGTTTCTTAATAGTGGAATCCGCAAGATGCAAATTTAAAGAACAATCATCAAGCTCATGGAACCCTAGCAAATCACACAAAGTTTTTGGGATAGTGGAGACACTAGCACCCAAATCACACAAAGCATAGCATTCATGATCTTTTATTTTTATTTTTATAGTAGGTTCCCACTCATCATAAAGCTTTCTAGGTATAGAAACTTCCAACTCAAGTTTTTCTTCATAATTGCATCAAAGCATCAACTATGTGTTTAGTGAAAGCTTTATTTTGACTATAAGCATGCGGAGAATTTAGCACGGATTGCAACAAGGAAATACAATCAATCAAAGAGCAATTATCATAATTGAATCCCTTGAAATCCAAAGTAGTGGGTTCATCAATTTTAGCAATTTTAGCATCAAGATCTAAAAACTCCGAACCATTGGGACACTTTAAAGCAGAATCATCTCCAATCCTATTTTCATCAAGATTCATACTAGAAAACAAGGATCTAATAGGAGGCACATCAATAACTTTCAGATCTTCATCTTTATTTTCATGATATAACTAGAAGAACATGATTTAATATAATCTTCTCTTTTACCACGCATTCTAGCGGTTCTTTCTTTGCATTCATCAATGGAAATTCTCATGGCTTTGAGAGACTCATTGATATCATGCTTAGGTGGGATAGATCTAAGTTTCAAAGAATCAACATCAAGAGTAATTCTATCAAAACTTCTAGCCAATTCATCAACCTTAAGAAATTTCTCTTCAAGCATAGCATTGAAATTCTTTTGCGAGATCATAAACTCCTTAACACTAGTTTCAAATTTAGAAGGCATCTTTCCATAAGAGTTGTTGTAGGAATTACCAAAATTATTAGAGGAATTATTAGGAAAAGGCCTAGGATTAAAATTACCTCTATAAGCCTTGTTACCAAAATTATTCCTACAAACAAAATTCACATCCAAAGATTCATTGTTATTCTCAATCAAAGTGGACAAAGGCATATCATTAGGATCAGAAGAAGCACTCTTAGCAGCAAATAATTTCATACGTTCATCCACCTTTCCACTCAAAACACTAATTTCTTCGATAGCATGCACTTTTTTACTAGTAGATCTTTCGGCGTGCCATTGAGAATAATTAACCATAATATTATCTAGGAGTTTGGTAGCTTCTCCTAAGGTAGTTTCCATGAAAGTGCCTCCGGCGGCCGAATGTAAAAGATTTCTAGAAGCAAAATTCAAGCCAGCATAAAAATTCTGAATAATCATCCATATATTCATACCATGTGTAGGGCAATTACGTATCATCAATTTCATTCTCTCCCAAGATTCTGCAACATGCTCATGATCTAGTTGCTTAAAATTCATAATATCGTTTCTAAGATAGATGTCTTAGCAGGAGGGAAATACTTAGAGATAAAAGCATCCTTACACTTATTACACGGATCAATATTATTTCTAGGCAAAGAGGAAAACCAAGTTTTAGCACGATCTCTAAGTGAAAAAGGAAATAACTTTAATTTAACAATATTGTTATCTGTATCCCTTTTCTTTTGCATATCACACAAATCAACAAAGTTGTTTAGATGGGTAGCGGCATCTTCACGAGGAAGGCCGGAAAATTGATCTTTCATGACAAGATTCAACAAAGCAGCATTGATCTCACAAGATTCAGCATCGGTAATAGGAGCAATCGAAGTGCTAATAAAATCATTGTTGTTGGTATTGGAGAAGTCACACAATTTGGTATTGTTCTGAGCCATAGTGACAAGCAAGCAATCCAACACACACAAGCAAACAAGAAGCAAGCGAACGATAAACACACGGTGGTAGAAGGGAAAATAAAACGTCAAGGGTGAAGTGGGGGAGAGGAAAACGAGAAACAAATAAATGTAATGCGAAGGATAAGGGTTTGTGATAGGTACTTGGTATATGTCTTTTGCGTCAGCCTCCCCGACAATGGCGCCGGAAATTCTTCTTGCTACCTCTTGAGCTTGCGTTGTATTCCCTCGAAGAGGAAAGGGAGATGCAGTACAGTAGCGTACGTATTTCCATCCGTTTTTGAGAACCAAGGTATCAATCCAGTAGGAGACCACGTGCGAGTCCCTCGCACCTACACAAACATATAAGAACTTCGCAGCCAACGCGATAAGGGGTTGTCAATCCCTTTACGGTCACTTACGAAAGTGAGATCTGATAGAGATGATAGTTTATATTTTTGGTTTTACAAAACACCAAATAAAAGCGGTAAAAGTAAAGTAGATGTAGATTGATATGTTGAGAATAGACCCGGGGGCCATAGTTTTCTCTAGTGGCTTCTCTCATGATAGCGATATTCTACGGCGGGTAAACAAATTACTATCGAGCAATTGATAGAAAAGGGAATAATTATGAGACTATCTAGGCATGATCATTGTATAGGCATCATGTCCGAGACAAGTAGACCGAAACGATTCGTCATCTACTACTATTACTCCACACATCGACCGCTATCTAGCATGCATCTAGTGTATTGAGTTCATAAGAATAGAGTAACGCCTTAAGCAAGATGACATGATGTAGAGGGATAAACTCAAGCAATATGATATAAACCCCATCTTTTTATCCTCGATGGCAACAATAAAATACGTGCCTTACTGCCCCTACTATCACTGGGAAAGGACACCGCAAGATTGAACCCAAAGCCGAGCACTTCTCCCATTGCAAGAACTATAGATCTAGTAGGCCAAACCAAACCAATAATTCAAAGGGACTTGCAAGGATATTATGAGCACACATAAAAAGTTCAGAGAAGAACCAAATATATTTCATAGATAACCTTGATCATAAACTCACAATTCATCAGATCTCGTCAAACACACTGCAAAAAGAGATTACATCGAATAGATCTCCTCGAAGACCAAGGAGAACTTTGTATTGAGATCCAGAGAGAGAGAAGAAGCCATCTAGATACTAGCTATGGACCCCGAAGGTCTGTGGTAAACTACTCACAACTCATGGTGAGGGCGATGATGATGATGATGAAGGACTCCGTGATAGATTCCCCTAAGGTGGAGCTCCAGAACAGGGTCCAAGATGGGATCTCCATGGGAACAGAAGCTACGGCGGTGGAATTAGGGTTTTCTCTCTGTTCGTGGAGTTTCTGGGGTACGTGGACTTATATAGGAAGAAGGAGGGCACAGGGGGACGCTTGAGGCGGCCTCGAGGCAGGGGGCGCGCCCCCCACCCTCGAGGGCTAGCCTTCTGTCCCCTGACGTGGTTCTCAAGCTCCGCCTGCGTGATTTTCTCCAAAAATATCTCTCATTAAGGTTTCATTCCGTTTGGACTCCGTTTGATATTCTTTTTCTGCAAAACCCGGAAACAGGAAAAAAACAACAATCTGGACTGGGCCTTTGGGTTAGTAGGTTAGTCCCGGAAATGATATAAAAGTGAATGATGAAGCCCATTAAACATCCAAGACTTCATAAATAATAGCATGGAACAATAAAAAAATTATAGATACATTGGAGACGTATCAGTCTCCTACTGGATTGATACCTTGGTTCTCAAAAACTGAGGGAAATACTTACGCTACTGTGCTGCATCTCCCTTTCCTCTTCGAGGGAATACAAAGCAAGATCGAGAAGTAGCAGGGCGCACCGGTTGGGAGGCTGACCTGTGGGCCTACTAAGTTGACGCGTACGCAGGGCTTGTCAACTTAGTCAACAAACGATTCTAGCAGCAGTAACCGTTGGATTTGAATGGAACGATCATGCTGCTTCTTCAATCGCTGCTCTTCTTGCACCAGCCGCCCAAACCTGCACCGGCGAGACTGCCTGCTCCTGCCTGCAGTGGCCGGCTGTGCTATTGTTGAGGCCCATCGCCCCCTACTACTCCCACCGCTAGCCAGGCCATGCGGCGACGGCAGCCTCACACCGCAGCCGAACCAGTGAACCCTCGTACTCCTCTCCGCGTGGGCATCCACTGCCGCGTCTTCCCCGGCTCCGCGTCTTCCCCTTCCTAGGCCTCGCCGTCGTCCACCACCTTGGTGCTCTCGGCGCGGCGTAGTCAATGTGGTCAACGACCGACTTCCATCGAAAGAGTGTTGTATGTGGAGAGGCTGGCAGCTGGGTCCCCGGCCACAGCCTAGTTTTTTTGCGATTTGCCAAGTAAGTCGATTTGTTAGGCCTGTTGGGCTGCAAATCTTTCAAGACGAGGAGAGCTTTCATTCGGCCGGCCGAGAAAATGGCCTATCAGTAATGAGAAATGGGCTGTACATTTTTAAAACACATCAAACCGGCAATTAGTTTCAAATTTCTTTTTTTTCATTTTGAGATTTTAAATTGCATTGATTTTTATGCCTGGACAATTTGTCGGATTTTATATTGATATATATTTATTTTTAAAATCAGTTTGAACGTGACTCGAAATTTCGGGATTAAAAACAGTTCGGACTGCACCGAAATATGCAAAATTTCGTATAATTTTTTAACCGTGGCCACAATATGGGTTGTAATGCTAACAAAAAGAATATGGGCTCCAAAAAAGACCTTAAGAATTAGCAAATGGGCTGTAAATTATTAGAAATAATGGCAGATGGGCTGTATGATATTTTCCACAGATTTGAGGCTTTCCTAAAAAAAGGTTGACGCACAAGCAGTGACTGTTGGATGTCCATCCAACGGCCGTCGTGCTTCTTCAATCTCTCCTCTTCCTGCTCTAGCTGCTGAAACAAGCGCCGACGGGACTGCCTGCTCTCTCCTCCCCGCGGCCGGCTGTGCTGCCGCGCAGGCCTCACCGCTCCACTGTACTCCCATCGCTGGCCTAGCCATCCCTCTACTCACCCACACCTGCTGTTATTCTCCAGCAACGGCTGACGAACCAGTAAACCCTCGTATAGTCGTACTCCCCTCTGTGTGGGAAACAACTGCCGAGTCTTCCCTGGCTCCGTGTCGTTCCCTTCGTAGGCCTCACCATCGTCCACTGCCCTGGTGCTCTGGGCGCGGCCTGGTCAACGCGGTCAACGACCGGCATGCATCTGAAGTGGACTGTACGTGGAGAGGCTGACAGCTGGGTCCATGGCCGCACGCAAGGAAATGCCTCCTTATCACGCACAAAATAATGATTCCTCCACCTGACATCTGGGACCCACCGAAAGGGCCTCTGTATTTCGTGAAAAAAAAAACGTTACCGCCGCTGACAGCTTGGGCCCACCAGCTATATCTTCGCACGCAAGGAAGTGCCTCCATATTACGCACAAAAAATGAATACTCCCCCTGCTAGCTGGGACCCAGTATAGTGGGAGGCTGACTTGTGGGCCTACTAAGTTGACGGGGATGGAGGGCTTTGTCAACTTAGTAAATATGCACGATTATAGCTCGAGTGACCGTACGATATCGATCCAACGGCCGTAGTGCTTCTTTAACCTCTGGTCTTCTTGCTCTAGCCGCCCAAACCAGCGCCGGTCGTGCCTCGTGCTCCTGCCTCCCGTGGCCGGCTGCAATGCCGCGGAGGCCTCACCGCCCCCTACTACTCCCACAGCTGGCCAGGCCATCACTCTATGCACCCACACCCCCTGTTATTCTGCAGTGACGGCAGCCTCACACCGCAGCCGAACCAGTGAACCCTCGTACTCCTCTCCGCGTTGGCATCAACTGCCGCTTCTTCCCTGGCTCCACGTCGTCCCCTTCCTAGGCTCCGCCGTCGTCCACCGCCTTGGTGCTCTCAGCACGGCGTGGTCAGTGTGGTCAACG
Organism: Secale cereale; assembly: GCA_902687465.1. Classification (NCBI taxonomy): domain Eukaryota; kingdom Viridiplantae; phylum Streptophyta; class Magnoliopsida; order Poales; family Poaceae; genus Secale; species Secale cereale. Next base: position 388,008,266 of record LR738712.1, read on the forward strand.
AGCGACTTCCATCGGAAGAGTACTGTACATGGAGAGGCTGACAGCTGGGTCCACGGCCGCAGCAAGGAAGTCCTCCTTATTACGCGCAAAATAATTATTCCTCCACCTGACAGCGGGGACCCATCAGAAGGGCCACCATATTTCATGAATAAAGCATTTCCCCCTGACTGCTGGGACCCACCAGCTACTTCTTCGCAGGGAAGGAAGTGCCTAACAGTCGGGACCCACCTGGTCGAAGCGTACGTAGCGTTGTCATTCTAGTCGCGAACGTGTACGTACATACTGGTCGATGTAGAGGCGCGCACGTGTCGTAGTAGAAGCGCGCACGTAGCATGTACACGTACGTACAGCGATCGGTGTGCAAGAAAGAAAATACGGCCACGTACGTACATACGGGTAGGGTCTCGAATGCCTACTCGTCCATACGTACGACGAGGGCTCGTGTACATGGCTGGGTCAGAACGGAAAAACAACGTCGTCGTCGTGTTCATGGGGATCCAACCGGCTGGGTCGGAATGGAATGCGTCGTCGTGTTCATCGGGAGGGATTGGATAGAACAACTGATGGAAACGAGACCTGGCATACCGCAGAACGGAGGAAACGGCCTTGTGTTTGACCGGCCATGGTCGAAATGGGATCCTATTCATTGGGAGGGGTCTGGCGTCCCGCAAAACGGAGGAAATGGACCTCCTACGGTCGAAAGGGGGGTCATGTTGATCGGGAGGGGGTGTGGCATACCACAAAATGGAGGAAACAGACTTGTGTTAGAGCGCTACGGTTGAAACGGGGGTCCTGTTCATCGAAAGGTGTGTGGCATACCGCAAAACTGGACTCCACAGGATACTATTCATCTCCATCGTCGACCCCCTCCAGCCTCCACGGGCTACTATTCATCCATTGTCGACCTCCTCCTGCCTCCACCTGCGACTGTTCAGCCTCCACCGCACGCTACTCCATGGGCTCCTATTCAACCTGCCCTCTCCACGGGCTCCTGTTCAACCACCCCTCCACGGGCTACTGTTCATCCAGCCCTCCACCGTCTACTGTTCATCCAGCCCTCCACGGGGTGGTCTTGTTCATCCAGCCCCCCATAGGGTCCTGTTCATGCAACCCCAACCGGCTCGATCGTTCGGGGTCCTATTCAACACCACGGGTCCTGTTCATCCACCCCCACCGAGAACTATTCATCCAAAACCCCTAGTAATGCTCACTGTTCATGCAGAGGCAGCATCGATCAGCTTCAGTTAGCAGCAATAGTGAAGGAATCGCTCGATCAGATTCAGTTAACATCCATCGATCGATCGCTCGGGTTCAGTAACACGTAGCCTGCAGTGCAATCGCTCGGGTTCAGTTAGAGCCCAACGCCTCGCTCGGGTTCAGTTAGAGCCCAACGCCTCGCACCCACGCGCGTGCGTGTATGAGAGAAACGCGCATCGCTCGGCCCCGACCACCCACCGTAACCGGGAACACCCCGATATTTTCCTCGCCCTCGCTTCTACCATGGTTTTTCCGTCATGGACGACCCAAAGAATGTCATGCAGCTGCGTCTCCAGCCCGCCTAGGATGAAAAGCCCATTTTCTGTCATGATTTTTTGTCATGGAAGTAGGACCCCACCACATCTATGATGATACCGTGTTTTGTCACAATTATTGTCATAGAATTGTCATAAGTATGACAGAAAAAAAATTCGTTCGGCCCAAAATGTCACGGATGTGTCTTTTTTTGTAGTGTTGTGATGAGCATCTGGGATTGCTATTTAGTTTGAATGCTGACAGTCGTTTCGGAAAAATACATATCGGTGTGCTTCAGGCACGCAAACCACGGGGTGTTCAGACATCATCTGTCTTTGCTAATAGCGAGTGTCCTCGCACTCCTTGTAGGTTGAAACCAAGTAAACCTAGTGGTTCTGAAAGCCACAACATGTCGGCTGTCGCTAATTCTGCCACTTCTCCTCTCCCTCTGCACCTGATGTACAAGTAGATGTAGAGCCTGACGAGGAAGTGCCTCGAAATGATGATGAGGATGAGATTCTATTCCCTGAACTGGTAGATAGAGTCAGTTAACAGGCAATGGAAGATGAATATGCTGAGGAGCCTAGCAGCCGTGCTAGATTTGATGACACTGGTAATGAAAAGAGGGAGGAGAACATCGACTCCTTAGTTTTACAAGAATATGATGGTGAGGACATGCCAACAATTGAGTGGAACAGGGATAACCCTGACCTTACTCTAGGAACCATATTCAAATCGATGGTGGACTGTCGTAATGCAGTGACTACATATTGCATTCTCACTGAAAATTCTTATGAGGTTGATAGGAGTGAGCCAGCAAGATTCACTGTACATTGCCCTTATGATAGGTGTAGGTGGAGGTTGCATGCATCCACTATGCGAAAGAGCAAATTGCTTCAGGTATTGCAAGTGAATATTGTTATCATATTATTTATCCATTCTATATTCACATCATGTGTATTGTTTCTTAATTGTATTTGACATCATTTTTCATTTTGTTTCAGATAAAAAGCAACCCACACGGGCACACTTGCCCACCTGGATGGGAGGGGGAAAGGACAAATCTAAGCTTGCAAACACTGGTGGGTGGCAGATGCAATCTTGGATTGGGTGGGGGAAACACCAACAATTGGTCCAAGGGCACTCCTTGGGAAGCTATTTGAGAAGTACAAGATTATTATACCTTACATGAAGATTTTCTATGCTAAGGAAAGGGATCTTGATAGGATTAATGGTCCATGGAATGAGAGTTTTCAGTTGCTTTACACCTTCAAAGTGAAGTGGAGACGGCTAGTCCAGGGAGTGTTGTAGAGATTGACAAGCATACAGTTAAGTACAAATTAAAAGGGATGGCAATGGAGAAGGAGTGCTTCAGGAGGGCTTTTGTTTGTTTCAAGGCTTGCTGGCAGGGGTTTCTGAATGGTTGTAGGCCCTATTTGGCTGTCGATCTGACTGCTTTGAATGGAAGATGGAGAGGCCAGCTAGCAGCAGCTTCCGTAGTTGATGGACACAACTGGCTATTCCCAGTTGCATTTGGTGTGTTGGAGGTAGAGAGTGAGGATAGTTGGGTCTGGTTTCTGCAGCAGTTGCGCAACATTATAGGTACACCCTCAGGTTTAGTTATACACACAGATGCTTGCAAGGGTTTAGAAACCACAGTAGAAATTGTATTCCTTGGCGTGGAACATAGAGAATGTATGCGACACCTAGCATAGAATTTTAAAAAGAAATTCAAAGGCAAAGTTTATGATGAGAATCTATGGAAAACATCATACACATGCAGCTTGAGGAAGCATGAGCACCATTTGAGAGTGTTGTATGCTCATAATCCTTTGGTGAAGGAGTACATGGATGAACATCATGGAAAGTTGTGGTCAAGAAGCAAATTCAATGAAATCTGCAAAGTAGACTATGTGACCAATAACCTCTCCGAGTGTTTCAATGCAAAGTTCAAGTCAGTGAAAGGGCTTTTGTTGTGGCAAGCATTTGATAAGATCAGGCAGATGATCATGGTAAAGATGGCTCTTCGTAAAAGAATTGAGAAACACAATATGTTGGCCAACTTATGCTCCCATCTCTGAATAAGCCATTGCATGCCAAGGCAAGAGGACTAAGGATGAAATGCATTCAACCTTCAACATACGAGGCTGAGGTGACATACACTGACAGTAAAAATAGGGAATGGAGATATCCAGTGAACCTTGCAACCAATGAATGCAGCTGTAGGCAATGACAGATCCGCGGGAAGTCGTGCATACATGCCCTACATCTCATGACTGTTATTGGAGGTGAAGATGGTGAAGTAGATCAGTATTGCTCTGAATATTTCTCTTTTGCCAAATTTAAGGCTGCTTATGCTGAAAATGTGCCTGCACTCTTGGGAAAAGACCAGTGGAACATAGTACACCCAGGTTTTAGACTCTGTTCTCCTGTACTAACTAGACCACCAGGAAGACCAAGGAAAAACAGGATAAGAGCTAGTGAAGAGGTTCATGTAAAAAACAACGTATGTGCCAAAGATGTGGTATCCTAGGGCATATTGCTAGGTGTTGTACCAATCCAGTTGATGCAGCATTTGGAGAAGAGGAACAATGGGTAGCAACAAATGCAGAGGAGAATGCAGCAAGTTTAGAGAATGAAGCAAATGAAGCAGCAGCTTAGTATGTGTCGATTTTCTGTATGTGTTCAATTTTTTATCGATGGCTCAGCCTATTTCTGTTTGACCCAACTCTACGATAATAAGAGGCACATGACATAAAAGACCTAGAGAGGAAGAAACTTCGGTTGAACCATCATCTGATGCAGAATTTGAAACCATAGCTTATGAAGGTTTTGAAGATATAAGAGAGGACGAAGTTATTTTCTCTGAAGTCCCTTTAAAGATTACTGAACCCACAGATGACCGTCAACTAGTCATCACATGCTCAACAAAATCGCCGCCACCAGAAGTGAAGATTTGAAGCAACAAGACAAAGCTTTCAAAAGCACAAAATATCCCAGTGAGGGAAACCAGAAGCAAGACGGTTAACCCATACTAGAACAAAAGGAGCAAGTCAAAGATTTGAATTTGACTTGAATGCAAGTCTTCAACTTTGAACTTTAAGGATTTGTAATAAGGGTTCTGTCATTGAACTAATGTGAAAACATGTAAGGTTTAATAATTATATTTGTAAACTTTGAATTTGAACTATTGAGGAAACTTTGAATTTGAACTACAGAGGCAAAATTTGAATTTTAGGCAAACTTTGAATTTGAACCAACACTTGAAGTCCATTCCCATGTGGTGTGAGTTGCATAGTTTGCTGAACTATTATAAACGTTAGGTGATCAATCCGATCTCCTTTGCGTGCTAAAACTTGTAATCATGAGAAATGTGCTCCAAATGAGCTCCCAAGCTAGGGTAAACAGCCCCATTTGTAATCAAGTTTTTTTGGACCTACTCCAAATGAGCCAAATAAATTTTATTAACACCAATTCAATCTATATAGTGTAGATTCGAAGAATCACTATTTATTGAATTAATCTTTCTATTTTAGATTTAAAAAATACTTTAATATAATAAACATTAAAAAACATGTTTACCATATGAAAATGGAAAAATAAGTTCAGATCCTCCTTATTCACTTTGAAATCAAGCTTTGGTGATTTTTTTGATTTTTTATAAATTTTCAAAAACCGAAGGGATACCCTACCTCCTCTCCTTGGTCACTATGAAACGTTGTACGTGATAGCTCATATGTGTGAAGGTTTTTTCGTGAAAGTGTTCATAGACAAAGTTTATGATTTTTGGTTGGTAACATGTCACACAAGACAACATTGTTCGAAGGTTTCATATTTTTTTTTGATTTTTTAAATTAGTTATGCTCAGTCAAAGCCTCTCAAAACTCGTTGACCGGCTCAAAACCCCTCTAAACCCTGCGGGGTTTCGCTTAACCCTAGCTCCGAACATCAACCGTCCGATCATACCCTAGAGCCAAGCGACATCCCTCAGATGTGGTCTTCTAGAAGGAATGCCGTTGCGTGCAGACTCCGCACCATTGGATCACATGGACGGCTCCACATCATTGGATCGTGGGGCGATCCGCGAGACTTGTTGGTTGTGCCTCCCCTTTCTTCTGGTGCTCTGCAGCAATGAGACGACCCACTCCTCCTCTGCTTCTTCTTCTCTGGCAACGAGAGAAGCCACTCCTCTGCTTCTTCTTCTCCGGTGACTTTGGGCGATATGTCGAGCTCCACTTCAGCGTCCCGCCCCTCGTGGACTTAGTATGGTCCACTTCCCATGGAGTGATGTCCTGACAGCCCATGCAGCGTGCCACTGACACGGTTGACTTTGAAGGAGGTCAAGAATGGCAACTATGGGCGTGAGTTTGTGAAATGCGAGAGCAAGCCAGAGGGGCAGGTTTGATCTCATGATTTTTCTCTGATTTCTTTTTCTATTTGCTTTTAATTCTTTTTAGATCTGCAATTTAGGGTTCATGTTTTCGTTTCAAATCATGAAGAAATGCACACATTTTGAATGGATGGATGACTATGTTAGGCAGATTCGATTCAATGGGGCCCAAACCCGGGAGCTCAATCAGCCATCAGCACCAACGCATTCAGTCTCTGAAAGTGCCGCTCTGACAGTTGGCGATGCAGATCTGAAGGGGGAAATAAAGAAGACGAACAAGAACTTGAAGCAGATGATTCAGTTGAACAAATAGGCGAATCTGGTAGCTTTAGGATTTTATCCCTTTTATTTTTGTGTAGTTGCTCTAGGATTTGCTTACCTGCTGGTCATCACTCGTTAGAGATGTCATTAGTGTGGTGTCATGTGCTCTAGGATTTGGTTAAAATTGTGGATCATGTTCTCTATGATTTGCTTAAATTTGTGGATCATGTGTTCTATGATCTGTGTTGCTTAATTTGTGGATCATGTCAGTTTCGTCAGTTTTGTACACTTTTAGTTTCGTTAGACAACACCGACCGTAGAAAAAAAAACATAGTTCTATGGCCCAAATTGAAACTAAGCTCTGGTTGGGCTGTCTCATTGCGTTGAGTGTCGAAGGCCCACAAAGATAAAAGAGGCCTAGAACGTAGTGCATGCGCTGGCTCTGTTTTTTTCCTTGATTATTGGACTTGCCGATGTCAAATTTATTTGTACATATCAAGGAATTTTCCTACTCTATATATAGCCTACATCAGCGGGTATTATAAACATGTTTTTGTTGCAATAAAAATATTGTATACATGATTTTTTTTATTTAGAGCATGTCAGACTTAATTATGTAGATCATGATATGCATTTGAAACCACGTCTAAAATAAGGGAGTCTGGTGGCACCATTAGCCACCATATCCATCTAGAGAGCATGTCTAGGGCTCGTCTACGGCACCATATCCATCTACCGATATCTCATGTAGCAAGCATACATCCATAACATAGAAAGTACCAACCATAGCATACTTCTTACATAAAACATAGGGTGCCCTAAACCATATCATACGCCACAAACTAGTTCAAAAATTAGCTTGTTGTTTTCATACAATATACGGATAGGGACACCAACAATTCAAAAAAATTTAGCTTTTCTTCTTCTTCTTTTCAACATCAACATGGCTCATTTTTTGTAGCTTTAGTTTTCTTTTTGACACTTCAACTAGTCCATTATCCGCGCGTGCAAAAACTTGACCCTACTCTAAATGGGCCATTTCAAATTGACCTACACAAGTACTCCCTCCGTCCCAAAATTCTTGTCTTATTTATCTAGATATGGATGTATCTGGTCACATTTTAGTGTCCTAGATACATTCATATCTAGACAAATCCAAGACAAGAATTTTGGGACGGAGGGAGTACATACCATGAATATAACAAGACAAATGGGCTACCCTCCAACCCTTTTTACAAGGCTAACCTCAAAACTTGCTGGTTTTCACGTCAAATAAGATGGAAATAGCAAGCAAAATACAGATAACCAACGACATGTCAAATAGAAGGGTAGCAAGCAGAACATAGTTCGGATAGCTAACAAGTTCACGGTACAAGCAACGACATAATTAAGATAGAAATATATAAAAGATAAAAAGCTTGCCCTAACACGCTAGGGCAAGACAAGCTCACGAGACCGAGCCTTCACCACCATCTTCACTACGCTTGCTCTTCACTGCTCCTCTCCATGCCGTTCTCGCCGATGTGGTAGGGGAGGCTGTGCATACCGTCACGGGTGGGGAAGACACAGTCAAAGTTTGTGAAGATGTTGTTGGTTGTGAATGCAATGAATTCACATCCACATCAAAACACCTTGCCGAGGAGGTGGTACGCATCAAATCTGTTTGTGAAGATGATGGTGAGCCCTATCGGCGGAGACCAGGAGTTTGGACGCACTTCGTCCAGTCGGAACATCACTGGCGAGCCCGCCGAGAGGTGGGCGAAGCCCGCACGGAGGAATCATCGGGCAAACCCCGTTGCACCCCTCCAGTGTGAGAACGCCCACACGCGGAGCATGCTCTCCACGACGACGCTGGACGGATACCGTCTCTCCGGCACGGTCGGTGGGAGCCAGTAGGTGGGGCTGTTGTACTGCATCCCCGCCTTGCTCTATGAGTGCTCTGGGTTTGGGGGAGAAGAGAAGGGCGGCACAAATGGATGTGTGGAGAAGGAGAGGGCTGTTTGTTTAAATAGGGAAAGGGGAAGGGATGGGGAGTGGCATCGGCCGCGCTTACGTTCAAACGAGCCGTGTCGATCGATCCATATGCCACATTAATTGCCTTGTTGAATAGATGCGAGTGGATCGAAAAGTGTGAAACCAAGGTTTTAATTGCCACGTTGAATAGATGCGGGTGGATCGAAAAGTGTGAAACCAAGGTTTTAATTGCCACGTTTAATAGATGCGGGTTGATCTACATCGAGGAGATACGCGCGGGAGATGAGACGAACCAGCGGCAGCAACCGTCCCTGCGTCCGTGGCGGTTCCCCTGAAAAAGAGGTCGGTCAGCGCATCATGGCGGCAGGTAGAGGCGCATGCAGGTAGGCTAGCTACGTGCATGCATAGAAGGCTAGCTAGACATGTCATGCATGCATAACAGGCTTTTGGCATTGTGCCGCGTGCACGGCCCAACAGTCTAACCACGGCCCAACGAGCGAATAGCGGTACTGTCCGACGCAACCCCACTCATCAAGTCCAACGGGCGACACAGTCAGCGCGGCCCCACTCGTCAAAGTTAATGGTCAAAGCACTGACCCGACGGCATCCATCATTTGTGACAAGTTCTGAGGTTTTCGGGCAAGGGAGTGGGAAAAAGTGAGCAAAATTTAAGAGCGTGGGGATGAATGAGCATGGCTAAGGAACTAGGGGCACGGATGTAAAAATCCCATCTTTTTTAGCACGCATGTTAGCGGTTCTTTCTTTGCACTCATCAATGGAAATTCTCAGAGCCTTGAGAGGCTCATTCATATCATGCTTGTGTGGAATAGATCAAAGCTTCAAAGAATCAACATCAAGAGAAATTATATCCACGCCCTAGCCAAATCATCAATCTTAAGCAATTTTTCTTCAATCAAAGCATTAAAAGTCTTTTGAGTACTCATAAATTCTTTAATACTATTCTCAAAATTAGAGGGCATCTTATTATAGTTTCCATAAGAATTATAAGAATTACCATAATTATTAGAGGAATTACTAGGAAAAGGCCTATGATTAAATTTCATGTATAAGCATTGTTACCAAAATTGTTCCTACCAACAAAATTCACATCCATAGATTCATTATTATTCTCAATCAAAGTGGACAAGCGCATATCATTAGGATCAATATTATCACCCTTTCTTGCAAATAATTTCATAAGTTCATCCATCATTCCACTCAAAACATTAATCTCTTCAATTGCATGCACTTTTTTACAAGTGGAAGATCTTTCGGTATGCCTTTGAGAATAGTTAACCATTATATAATCTAGGAGTTTAGTAGCTTCTCCTAAAGTGATTTCCATAAAAGTACCTCCCGCGGCCGAATCTAAAAGATTTCTAGAAGCAAAGTTTAATCTGGCATAATTTTTTTGTATAATCATCCATAAATACAAGCCATGTGTAGGACAATTTATTATCATAAGTTTAATGCTCTCCCAAGATTGTGCAACATGCTCATGATCAAGTTGTTTAAAATTCATAATATCATTCCTAAGGGAGATGATCTTAGCGGGAGGAAAATACTTGGCAATAAAAGAATCTTTACAATTATTCCATAAATAAATAATATGTTTAGGCAAAGATGAAAACCAAGTTTTAGCCTGATCTCGTAGTGAGAACGGGAATAGCTTTAATTTAACCAGATCATTATCCACATATCTTTTCTTTTGCATATCGCACAAATCAACAAAATTATTCAGATGTGAAGCGGCATCTTCACTAGGAAGGCCAGAAAATTGATCTTTCATGACTAGACTCAATAAGGCAGCATTGATTTCACAAGAATCATCATTAGTAGTGGGAGCAATCGGAGTACTAATAAAATCATTATTATTGGTGTTGGAAAAGTCACATAATTTGTATTTTCTTGAGCAATCGTGACAAAGCAAGCAATCCAACACACAAGCACACAAAAATCAAGCGAGCAAGACGAACAAAAGAAGAACGAAGAAAAGGCAAAACTTTTCAAAAATCGTTTCAGAAGTGGGGGAGCGCAAAATGAGATGCGAATGGCAAATAATGTAAATGCAAGAGATGAGTGTTTAATGAAGGGTACTTGCCGGGTCTTGACTTGGCATAGATCTCCCAGGAGACAGTGCCAGAAATTCTTCCTACTACCTCTCGAGCTTGCGTTGGTTTTTCCCTTGAAGAGGAAAGGATGATGTAGTGTTGGTGCAACAAACGTTGGGTCTATTGCCCAGACTATGCACAGGTGCAAGACCAAGATTGAAGCACCAGCCCAAGTGAGAGTATAAGAAACCAAGAGAACCAGAGTACCAGCTTAGAGAAGAGAGACCAAGGCCAAGCCAGAGAAGCAAGACATCACCAAGAGAAGGGCCTCCCTTGCCGGGCAGGCGAGCCCGACAAGGGCGAGGCCACCCCAGGAAGCAGATAGCAGAAACACCTCGGCAGGGCCTGCCGGGGGGTCACGGAGGCCAAACCGCCCCACTGAACACTCAAGCACGACCCACGTCGTCAATCAATGCAGTGTCAAGCCGCAAGATGATTAAGTGGAAGCCATTAGCCACATGGCAGCCAGTTCCTACAAGAAGAACCCACAGATGACACCCGTCCTGCAACGTGGCATGAAGACAAGCGCGGAGCTGGAAAAGAAGCCTGACAAGCCTTGCCGGGCGACGAGTGATGTGACACTAAGCGGTGCATTTAATGCACCCTGTCAGCCCACAGAGTTAGGTATGATAGCACTGTTTGCTATAATCTTAGTGCATAATGACTACTTTGCCACTATGGTCGCCCCTTGATATATAAAAGGAGGCCCATGGCAACCGTAAAAAGGTTGGAATATAGATGAACCCACACCCCCATACGTGCGTAGTCACTACTGCCCAATGGAGACCATTGCCGGGCGAGTGTACTACGCTCCACCACCACCATTCCATCATCAATCCACCAAAGCAAGAGTAGGGTTTTACACCTCACGGCGGCCCGAACCTGGGTAAATTCTTGTGTGCTCCCCGTCGCGCTGGCGTGCGCTAGTCTGCTCTTTGTGCAACGTGATGTCCCCCTGCCGAACAAGCAAGGGGCCTCCAGGTCCCATATGTGGCCGCAGATATCCCACGACATGCAGCAAAGTAGAGTAATTATTTCCCTCAGTTTGAGAACCAAGGTATCAATCCAGTAGTAGATTATGAACAAATCGCCAAATACCTGCACAAACAATCAAGCAACTTGCAACCAACGATATAAAGGGATTGTCAATCCCTTCATGGTTATTTGCAAAAGTAACATCTGATAGAGATAGATAAACTAGTAAAGTAAATGTTTTTGGGTATTTGGTTTATAGATTGAAAAGTAAAAGATTGCAAAATAGTAGATCAGAAACTTATAAGAAGTAAAATAGACCCGGGGGCCATAGGTTTCAATCGAGGCTTCTCTCATATAGCAAATATTTTGGTGGGTGAACAAATTACTGTCAAGCAATTGATAGAAAAGCGAATAATTATGACGATATCTAAGGCAATGATCATGAATATAGGCATCACGTCTGTATCAAGTAGACCGACTCCTACCTGCATCTACTACTATTACTCCACACATCAACCAAAACGATTCTACATCTTGAGTATTAAGTTCATAAGAGAGCTCTTCACCACCATCGCCAGCAGGTGGAATCTCTTTCACGCTTGCTGGTCGGGGGCTAAGCTGGGGCCTTGGCATCGGGGCGCTCGTGTTGCTCTCTGCCGGGCGCGTCTTCCCCACCCTTGTCAATGGCTCCGTGCGCTTGAGTCACTTGAAGCGGTGGATGAGAGTCTCCTCCTCCTCCTCCCTGATGGCAACTAGTGAGCCAGATATGTCAATAAACAAAAGCAAGCATACTAAAGAAGACGCAAGGAATGAAGAGAAGGAGGAAGTAGTTTATCTTACTCTTCATCAATGAGCATGGAGTTCAGTTCGAACCCCACGGGCGGCGTGGAGGCCTTGCTCCTTTTTTGGGGTGGGGGAATGGAGCTTCCCGACAACTTCGAGCCTTGACGGGGCACTGGAGGATCCGATGAAGACGAGCTGTACGAAGAGCTCAAACTTGACTGGGCGCCAGAGTCTCCCCCAAGGTTACCAATTGCTGGGTAGAGGGAGCCCCAGCCTCGTAGAGCCGAGGAGAATGTTGACGCACGACCTCAGAAACCCTGACCTTGGAGGTGGTCTCCTTCGTTCTCCTTGAGGCTAGCGCAGGATCAAGGGCTACCACTCCTCGATTGGTTGCCCGCTTGCGGGGACGCGGGTCCAAGATCGGCTCAGGGACTTGGGGCCTTTTCACGTACCTCCACTTCCCTAGCCCCTTCTTTCTCCAAAGACTCTCTTGCCAAAGTGTATAGAGTATCGATCGCGGTAAGGCCGTCCCCGGCAGGCTCTCACCCGGTAGAATATTCCACAACAACCTCTTTCGGGACTTGCGTCCCACCCTTGCCATCGGAAGAGCTCTCATCTCCAGCCTTTCCACTTCCCTTTACTGTCTTCATAGCCTCCATAGCTACCGCAACACGGGCCGCCTTGTCTTCTTCAAGCAACTTCTTGATATATGCCACCTCCACCTTGGAGGTGCATTTGTACATCCTAGTTTCCACCTTAGTGACCCTTTCTACTAAGGTGGAAGACTATGCCAACTCTACATCAAGAGTGGGTAACTGCCAGTCACTCGAGAAGCCATCAGCATTACACTTCGGCATCCACCTCAAAATCTGACTCCTGGCAGAATTGATGTTGAGCGGGATGATGTTTGCCGGCAGCGGAATCAGCCCAAAGCGGCTGTATAGCTGATCGCATAACTAGGCGTGGCCATAAACTGCTAAGTTATTGGCCAAGCCAGGAAGCAATCTCATCCTATCCCCAGCATTCCTGTACTCCTAGGCAAATATGTCCCTCTTTTGCAGAGGAGCAATCTGGCGAAGGAGAAAATCTGCCCCTACATGCTCAACAGTCAGCTCGGCAGTCTTCAAGCGGGTAATCCTATTTATTGCTGGGCGCAGTTGATACGTCTCCAACGTATCTATATTTTTTTATTGTTACATGCTATGATTTATTATGTTTTGGATGTTTAATGGGCTTTCTCATACACTTTTATATTATTTTTGGGACTAACCTACTAATCCAAAGGCCCAGTCCAGATTGTTGTTTTTTGCCTGTTTCAGGGTTTTACAGAAAAGGGATATCAAACGGAGTCCAAACGGAATGGAACCTTCGGGAGAGATATTTTTGGAGAAAATCACGCATGGGAGACTTGAGAACCACGGAGTAGGGCATACGTGGTGCCCACGAGGGTGGGGGCGCTATAGGGGTGTCCTTTGCCTACTAGATCTATAGTTCTTGCTTTGGGTTCAATCTTGAGGTGTCCTTTCCCAGTGATAGTAGGGGCAGCAAGGCACGTATTGTATTGTTGCCATCGAGGATAAAAAGATGGGGTTTATATCACTAAGTTTGAGTTTATCCCTCTATATCATGTCATCTTGCTTAAGGCGTTACTCTGTTCTTATGAACTCAATACACTAGATGCATGCTGGATAGCGGTTGATATGTGGAGTAATAGTAGTAGATGCAGACTCATTTCGGTCTACTTGTCTCGGACGTGATGCCTATATATAATGATCATGCCTAGATAGTCTCATAATTATTCTCTTTTCTATCAATTGCTCGTCAGTAATTTCTTTACCCGTCGTAGAATATCGCTATCATGAGAGAAGCCACTAGAGAACACTATGGCCCCCGGGTGTATTCTCAACAAATCAATGTACAATCTACTTTACTTTTATGCTTTTACTTTCTGTTCTTATAATCAAAAATACCAAAAATATCAAACTATCATCTCTATCACAACTCACTTTTGTAAGTGACTGTAAAGGGATTGACAACCCTTTATTGCGTTAGCTGCGAAGTTCTTATTTGTTTGTGCAGGTGCGAGGGACTCGCGCGTGGTCTCCTACTGGATTGATACCTTGGTTCTCAAAAACTGAGGGAAATACTTACGCTACTATGCTGCATCACCCTTTTCTCTTCGAGGGAATACAACGCAAGCTCGAGAAGTAGCAAGAAGAATTTCTGGCGCCGTTGCCGGGGAGGCTACGCAGAAGTCATATACCAAGTACCTATCACAAACCCTTATCCTTCGCATTACATTTTTGCCTCTCGTTTTCCTCTCCCCCACTTCACCCTTGCCATTTTATTCGCCCTTTTTCTGTTTGCTTTTCTGTTTGCTTGTGTTGCTATGTGCCCTCTATGAGCTTGCATCTTTGCTTGCCAAATTATGGATCATCATCCACTTGCTAATCTCTTTAAGAGATCCAATTATGTTGAACCTATTGCTAGTGAGTTGCATGCACTAGATTATCTTTATGAGGTTTTGCTTGAAATTAGTGAATCTGAAAATTGTGAGGAATTGTTAAAAGAAAAAGTGATTCATGATAAGTCCTTAAATAATAAGCATGATTGCAATGATGTTACTATAAATTATATTATATTAATGTCAATTGTGTTAATGATATGCAAAACCCTAAGCTTGGGGATGCTTATTTGGCTATGCCCACTACTTATTGCAATGATCATGATTGGGGTGATGCTTCTTACGATCTTGAAAATTTATTTCATCCCCATAATGAATATGAGATTGATAGTAATATTTGCCATGATATTGAAAGTGGGTCTGAAAGAATGTCAACTTTTGATCCCACTACTTTGGATATTGATCAATCTTATGAAATTTTTGATAAAAGTGGGTTTGGAAAGGTCATGACTTTAGTTAATGTTGATCCCACTATTTTGGAAGAGTGTCAACTTCGCATGCATCTGGATCGTGTTGAGAATATGTTATGTGATAGCTATTTTGTTGAATTTTCTTATGATCCTACATGCAATTATCATGAGAGAGGAAAATATGGTCATAGAAATCTTCATGTTACTACATTACCTCTCTTCATGTTGAGATTGATTTTGTTTCTTTCTTCTTCTTTGCAAATGCTAGAAATTGATTGCCTTAATAATTTGTTCGCATATAAAATGCCTATGCATAGGAAGTATGTTAGACTTAGATGTGTTTTTCACATGTTCTATGATGCTCTCTTTGTGCTTCTATTCTTGTCTTTCATGTGAGCATCATTGAATTATCGTGCCTAGCTAGGGGCGTAAAACGATAGCGCTTGTTGGGAGGCAACCCAATTTTATATATTTTTTGTTTTTGCTTCTGTTTATGATTAAATATTGCATCTAGCTTCTGTTTAGATGTGGTTTTGTGTTTTGTTTAGTATTTGTGCCAAGTAGAACCTTTGGGAAGACTTGTGTGAAGTTTATGTGATCTTGCTGTGAAAAACAGAATCGTTAGCGCTCGCTAGAATGATCACCAGATTTTACTGGAGCGTGCTATTTAGTTGATTATTTTTGAATATGATTAATAGACAAATTCCTCACGTTTTCCAATTTAGTTTGAATTTTTTGGAGTTACAGAAGTACGCGAAACCTGCAAATTACTACAGACTGTTCTGTTTTTGACAGATTCTGTTTTTCATGTGTTGTTTGCTTATTTCAATGCATCTATGAGTAGCATTGGGCAGTATGAACCATAGGGAAATTGGAATACAGTAGGTTTAACACCAATATAAACAAATAATGAATTCATTGCAGCACCTTTGAGTAGTGGTTTGCTTTCTGATACTAACGGAGCTCATGAGATTTTTTGTCTAAGTTTTGTGTTGTGAAGTTTTCAAGTTTTGAGTATTGCTTTAATGGACTATGGAACAAAGAGTGGAAAGAGCCTAAGCTTGGGGATTACCATGGCACCCCAAGGTAAAATTCAAGGACAACCAAAAGCCTAAGCTTGGGGATGCCCCGGGAAGGCATCCCCTCTTTCGTCTTCATCCATCGGTAACTATACTCGGAGCTATATTTTTATTCACCACATGATATGTGTTTTACTTGGAGCGTCTTGTATAATTTGAGTCTTTGCTTGTTAGTTTGCCACAATTATCCTTGCTGGACACACCTATTTGAGAGAGTTAAATATGGCCTAGGAATTGTTAGAACACTCTATGTGCTTCACTTATATCTTTTGAGTTGAATAGTTTTTGCTCTAGTGCTTCACTTATATCTTTTAGAGCATGGTGGTGATAATATTTTGAAGAAATTGTTGAAATCTCATGCCTCACTTATATCCTTTTGAGAGTCTATTAAAACAACATGGTAATGTGCTTAGGATATAAAACTAGTCTTCACATGATAGACATCCAATATCAATGTAGTAAAAACTTTCACACTAAGTGCATTGAATATGATGAGAAGTTGGATGCTTGATAATTGTTTTGAGATATGAGGATAGTGATATTAGAGTCATGCTGGTGGAGTTATTATGAAATTGAGAAATACTTGTGTTAAGGTTAGTGATTCATGTAGCATGCACGTATGGTGAACCGCTATGTGACGAAGTTAGAGCATGAGGTATTTGTAAAGTGTCAACCTTTGTGTGGACGTCGGGGCGCGCGATGGTTAACTCCTACCAACCTCCGCCGTATGAGCATGCGTTGATTGCTTTGTTTTGATGACTCGTAGATTTTTGCGATGAGTATATGAGTTCTTTATGACTAATGTTGAGTCCATGGATTATACGCACTCTAGCCCTTCCACCATTACTAGCCTCTCTTGTACCGCGCAACTTTCGCCGGTACCATACACCCACTATATATCCTTCCTCAAAACAGCCACCATATATATTCCTCAAAACATCCACCATACCTACCTATCATGGCATTTCCATATCCATTCCGAGATATATTGCCATACAACTTTCCACTGTTCCGTTCATATGACACGCATCATATTGTCATATTGCCATGCATGATCATGTAGTTGACATCGTATTTGTGGCAAGGCCACCATGCATAATTTTTCATACATGTCACTCTTGATTCATTGCACATCCGAGTACACCGCCGGAGGCATTCATATAGAGTCATACTTTGTTCTAGTATCGAGTTGTAATATCGAGTTGTAATGAAAGTGTGATGATCATCATTATTAGAGCATTCTCCCATGTGAGGAAAGGCTAAATCAATAAAGCCCCTCCAAAAAAAGAAAAAAAAAAGAAAGGCCAAAGAAAAAAAGAAAGGCCCAAAAAAGAAAGAAAAAATAAAGAAAAGAAAAAGGGAAAATTGCTACTATCTTTTTCCACACTTGTGCTTCAAAGTTGCACCATGTTCTTCGTGATAGAGAGTCTCATGTTTAGTCACTTTCATATACTAGTGGGGATTTTCATTATAGAACTTGGCTTGTATATTCCAATGATGGGCTTCCTCAAATGCCCTAGGTCTTCATGAGCAAGCAAGTTGGATGCACACCCACTTGTTTCTTTTGTTGAGCTTTCATACATTTTTAGCTCTAGTGCATCCGTTGCACGGCAATCCCTACTCACTCACAATGATATCTATTGATGGGCATCTCCATAGCCCGTTGATACGCCTAGTTGATGTGAGACTATCTCCCTCCTTTCTTTCTTCTCCACAACCACCTCTCTATTCCACCCATAGTGCTATGTCCATGGCTCACGCTCATGTATTGCGTGAAAGTTGAAAGGTTTGAAAGAATAGAGTATGAAAACAAGTGCTTGGCTGAAATCGGGGTTGTGCATGATATGATTATTTTGTGTGATGAAGAGGGAGCATAGCCAGACTATATGATTTTTTAGGGATAACTTTCTTTAGCCATAGTATTTTGAGAAGACATGATTGCTTTGTTAGTATGCATGAAGTGTTATTATTTCTTATGTCAATATAGACTTTTGTCTTGAATCTTTCAGATCTGAACATTCATACCACAATTATGACAATTACATTGAACAACTATGTTGGTTAGCATTCCACATCAAAAATTCTGTTTTTATCATTTACCTACTCGAGGACGAGCAAGAATTAAGCTAGGGGATGCTTGATACGTCTCCAACGTATCTATAATTTTTTATTGTTCCATGCTATTATTTATGATGTTTTGGATGTTTAATGGGCTTTGTCATACACTTTTATATTATTTTTGGGACTAGCCTAATAACCCAAAGGCCCAGTCCAGACTGCTGTTTTCTGTCTGTTTCGGGGTTTTACAGAAAAGGGATATCAAACGGAGTCCAAACAGAATGAAACCTTCGAGAGAGATATTTTTGGAGAAAATCACGCACGGGAGACTTGAGAACCACGGAGTAGGGCATACGTGGTGCCCACGAGGGTGGGGGCGCCCCCCCCCCTATAGGGGTGCGCCCCCTGCCTCGTGGGCCCCACGTTTGGCCCCCGGTGCCCTCCTTCCTCCTATATATACCTACGTACCCCGAAACCATCAGAACAACAGAGAAAACCCTAGTTCCACCACCGTAACCTTCTGTTCCCGTGAGATCCCATCTTGGGGCTTGTTCCGGAGCTCCGCCGGAGGGGGGATCTTCCACGGAGTGCTTCTACATCATCATCATCGCCTCACCATGAGTTGTGAGTAGTTTATCACAGACCTTCGAGTCCATAGCTAGTATCTAGAAGGCTTCTTCTCTCTCTTTGGATCTCAATACAAAGTTTTCCTTGGTCTTCGAGGAGATCTATTCGATGTAATCTCTTTTTGCGGTGTGTTTGTCGAGATCCGATGAATTGTGGGTTTATGATCAAGATTATCTTTGAGAAATATTTGGTTCTTCTCTGAACTCTTTATGTATGATTATAATATCCTTGCAAGTCTCTTCGAATTATTGGTTTGGTTTGGCTTACGAGATCTATTGTTCTTGCAATGGGAGAAGTGCTTGGCTTTGGGTTCAATCTTGAGGTGTCCTTTCCCAGGGACAGTAGGGGCAGCAAGGCACGTATTGTGTTGTTGCTATCGAGGATAAAAATATGGGGTTTATATCACTAAGTTTGAGTTTATCCTTCTACATCATGTCATCTTGCTTAGGGCGTTACTCTGTTCTTATGAACTCAATACACTAGATGCATGCTGGATAGCGGTCGATGTGTGGAGTAATAGTAGTAGATGCAAGCAGGAGTCGGTCTACATGTCTCGGACATGATGCCTATATACAATGATCATGCCTAGATAGTCTCATAATTATTAGCTTTTCTATAAATTGCTCGACAGTAATTTGTTTACCCGCCGTAGAATATCGCTATCATGAGAGAAGTCACTAGAGAACACTATGGCCCCCGGGTATATTCTCAACATATCAATCTACAATTTACTTTAATTTTCCGCTTTTACTTTTTGTTCTTATAATAAAAAATACCAAAAATATCAAACTATCATCTCTATCAGATCTCACTTTCGTAAGTGACCGTAAAGGGATTGACAACCCCTTATCGCGTTGGCTGCAAAGTTCTTATTTGTTTGTGTAGGTGCGAGGGACTAGCGTGTGGTCTCCTACTGGATTGATACCTTGGTTCTCAAAAACTGAGGGAAATACTTACGCTACTGTGTTGCATCACCCTTTCCTCTTCGGGGGAATACAACGCAAGCTCGAGAAGTAGCAGCAGTCTATCCTCAGTGAGACCGAATGCCCTCCAGACATTGTCACGCTCGAGGCATTTTTTTCTAGTCTGGAAAAATTCAAGGGCCTTCTCGTCCTGAATCTAGCACCAATCTCCCATCTGTTACACTGACTGCCAGAGATGTAATCCCAGTTCTCCCCTGGCACCACCCGTGGCGTGCAGCTTATGTTGCGAGAGCGATGGGTTTTGTTCTCCACTTGCGGGATAAAGTAGTGCCGGAATAGATCAACACTGGCGGCTACCCCAATGAAGTTCTTGCACAAATAGGTGAAGATCGCCATGCACGCCATTGCATTTCGCGTGAAATCCAAGAGATGGAATCCATAGACCGCCATCATTGCTTCGAAGAAATCTTAGAAAGGAGGGTAGAGACCGTAGATGAAATATGCACAGAAGAATCTGTAGGAATTTGGCGGGTCCTCTTTCCCCTCCGTCAGAACCTTGGGAGCGTCGTGCCCCTACAAGACGGCCCTCTCCTACAAGTACCCATACCTCGCCTGCAGAATATTACTCTCAAGATTCGACGGAAAGAAGACGGCATTGCCTCTCCACTTCTTGTCCAGCTCCGTCGCCCTCCTGCTCCCCTCGGCAGCCGCCTCCTTTGTGTCAGCTGCCGGTTTCCCCTTGGACGTAAGCTTCTTCCCCATATCCCCGGGTTGCAGTAGGGGGTGCGGGAAGGAGATCGAAAGAGGACCGGAGGTGAATTTGTGAAGAAGAAAGTTGTGACACCCCGAGACCGATGCGCCAAGTGTCTTCCTCTTATTTGTTGCCGTTGCCATGTCATTTTCTTGCGTGTTGCATCTTGCCATGTCATCATGTGCATTCCATCAGCATGTCTTCAAACCTTGCATCCGTCTGTAGTTGTCGGGTCTCTCTGTTGTCCGTTCTGAGCCCACACACACTCGCATGCGCCTGCGGCACCTCCGAATATTTATTTTATAAGTGGCCAGAAAATGTTCTCGGAATGGGATGAAAATTAACGTGCGGTCTTTTTATAGTGTAGGTAGACCGCTTGTCAAATTTCGTCGCATTCGAAGCTCGTTTGATAGCCCAACCGTTAAGTATAGCGGCACCGTTGCTGATATTTTCGTCGGATGTTTCGGTCTCTGAAACGCTGTGCCAGGCTGCCATCTCCCTTTCTTCTGAGACCAACACCCACCTACACTGCCCACTAGGCCAACCTACCCCCTACCTTTGTCCAATTTGGATCTGAGGGTTTGAAACGCTCCGAAACTACCCCAAACCCTAATCCATAGACCCCTACCCTATATATACACCACCTCCATGCCAATTTTCGGCAACCCTAACCCTAGACCCTTCTCCCACATCCAGCCACCGAATCCTCCTCAGAAACCATGCCACCAGCCACCTCCACCCGCATCCCCATCGAAATCCGGCGCCCTCCACCTCACAATTGCCACTTGGCGGCGCCCCATTGGCCAGCCGCGCCACTAGCCCCGTCATGTCCAACCACCGCACGCCACCCGGCCTCTCCCCGCCTCCACCGCTCCAGGCCCATCTCTGGCCCGCCCTGGGACACAACCGAGCCCGGACGAGCCCGCGCGCCGCCGCTCGCTGCCCAGCGCCAACACCTCCCGCCTCTCGCTCTGCCCTGCACATCGGCCGACCCCGCCGTCGGAGCCACGAACCGCCGCCACCTCACTAACCTCGCTGGTCATCGGAAGTCGCATCGGTTCCACACGCCGCCGCTCTCTGCGGTGAGACCGCGCGCACGCCCAAGCACCGCCGCTCCTCCTGTCGATCTCACCACATCCACGTCGACGAAGCCACGACGCCTCGCTGGAGCTCCGTCCGCCGCGGCCAACAGCTCCTCCGACCTAACCGCGGTCAGATCCGGGGCCCCCGTGCCCGGATCCCCCCGTTCCCGCCGCCGTCGTCCATCCCGCGCCGCCGCCGCGTCGGAGGTCCTGCCACCGACGTTGCTCGCCTCAGCCTCGACCGGAGGTCGGGGGCCAGTTCCTCCGCTCGTGGGCTGAGCTCGAGCCGGCCCAGCTCCCGCCTCGTGGGCCCCACCGTGACCCGGTCCGCCTCACTCCAGCCCAGCCTGACCACCTCTCCTTATATACTTTTTGGGCCAGGCTCCATGGTGAGCCCGCCTAAATCCCGCTCTGGGCGTCAGATAGTTATTATGCACTCGTCTGTTTTTTTTCAGAAATTTGGCGGTCCCCAAAACCTGTTAATATGTGTGTATGTTCATCATCTCATATCTTTGTGCATGTTTACCCGAATGAGGTGTATGATATGTCAAAATGTTCGTCTCTCTGTGCTCTACATGATGGTTGCATTTGCATGCATGTTGGGGGTCCTTATTGCCATGTTTATCCCTGTTACAAAAGTGCTAAGTGATGTTAACTGCTGAAACTTGATATAACTTGATGTTTTGTCTTTTTCATATATTTTTGTGTGATTTTTGTTTGAGCATCACGTCAACATGTGTTAGGAGCTAATCATGTCATCTTTGCTATGGTGCAATCCACTTTTCATCATATGCCTTGTGATGAGTGGAACAAGCTTGTAAAGTAGCCTACTTGATGTTTGCAGATTTCTGAGACATGTAGAAAACTGCCAAGTCTGAAACTATTATATCATGATGCCATATTTGCTTGATGCTACAGTTATATCCATGAACGTTTTGGAATGTCCAGTGACCATGTCTTGAAGTTCTTGTTATGCTCTATACATACATGCCCTTGTTTGCATTTATAAGTTGCTATAGCATGCCTCTTTATTGCTCTCAAATTGCTATATAACGTTTCTGTCAGCCTGTTATCAGGAAGTTCAGTTTTCCCATGTGAATAGAAAGTGTTCTATGGATCCTATGACCATGTTCTTGCCATGAGTAGATGCATAAACATGTCTTCTTGTTGTTGCTTATATTCACATGCCATGATATGCTTTGAGATGAGTTGCACAAGCTTGCAAACATGCCTACTTATCGTCGTTGCTGCCATATTTAGTTTATTTCACTAAGTCTGTGAAACTGTTATCATTTGCAATCTTGACCTGATGTTTTGACCATGTTCTAGTGGTATTTGGAGATGGTCTAGCACATCCCGTGCCTCTTGGAGGAGGCTGTGTCGATCGGTACTGCGGCCGCGCACGGCACTCAATGGCCGACCTAGGGCCTGCTTCGCCCCCCTGGTCGCGGCGGTGGCTCGCGAGGGTCCCGTTGCATTGAGGTGACGACCGGGGTTATCCAGACCGGCGCCCGTACCCAGGGCCAGGGGCTCGGCCCCCAGCAGGTCCGAGGTCAGGCCGCTGGACAGCTTGGGGAAGCCCCAAGCGCCACCAAGTGGCCTAGGAGCAAACGAAGGTGCAACCTAGGTGAGCGTGACAATGGTGTCCTCGGGAGGCACCGTGACCCCAGAGTCGCGGGCCTCAGGAGACCACCTCTGGAGGGAGCCGGCCCTCCTGACTGGCACGAGCACGGCGGCAGGGTCCACCAAGGTCTTGGGGGGCGATAGCGCAGCCTTCTCCATCTCCTCGCCTGGATAGATCCTGAGGAGAAAGGGCTCAGGAGGAATCAAGGGGCAAGGACCAAAGAAGTGAGGGAACTTACTCGTCTGGGGTGATCCACCTCCTCTTCTTCAGCACCCATGAGTCCACGCCGCTGCAGCTGCCACGCTTCACCTTCTTTCAGGGGCTGCTAATATCCGGCGCGTACCCTCTCATCGGAGATGCTGCATCCGCACCCGCAGGAAGGGCGACTGAGGCTGCACGGGTGGGTCGCTGGGGGCCACGCGCCTCATCCAGCCATCCCGCGGCCGCTCGTGGAGATTTGACGGCGGGGCCTTCGATGCTTGGTACCACCAGGAGGGGGTTGTCGCGAGGCCTTGCGTCGACCCTGGGGAGCAGCTCCCATTCGTCAAAGCGCGACATCATTTCGGCAATCTTGCCCTCGTTCAGATAGTCATACAAGGGGTGCCCGCCCTCGGGAAGCTTAGGAACCTCCTCCCCGGCCAGGAGGTGGAGTACCCCGCACAACGCATGAGGATAAAGACAGGGTCGTTGAAGCCTCATGGAGTCCTCGCAGCCTGTGAAGGCCCACACCGGACAAGAATGGCGTTGAAGGGGAGCAATCCGGCGGCGGATGAACTCCCTCACCACCATCGCCATCGTCAACCTCGCCTCTTCCAGGATGGATAACCTAGCCCTGACTCATGCAAAATTGTGGGCCGGTCAGCTTCGAACGCCCCAAACCAGAGCTGGGTTTGGCGGGGGCCGTGGGGATCTCGAGCAAGGGGCTGTGCAATATGGCGTCCACATACACCCATTTCTTGCGGAACCCCTTTGCTATAGGAAAGGACACGAAGACGACATCCGCGCCCCCCCGACATGTCCGCTGGTCGGAGCGACACGAAACCAAAGCACTAGTCTTGGGCGACCAGCTCGAGGGAGAAGAATTGGCGAAGCCGAGCCAAGGACGGGGCGAGCCCCACGAAAGCCTCGAACAAGAACACGAAGGCAGAGAGGAGAAGGATGGACTCGAGATCGAAGTGAAGAGTATGGATCTGATAGTGCGCATGACGTTGAAGAAGTCCAAGAATGGTGGCGACAGACCAGAGAAGAGAGCATTGAGGCGAAGGGGAATGTCGGTGGCTGACCGATCCATCATAAGCCGTGAGGCGGGCCAAATCTTCGTCGCCTTCCACTTGTGTGAGTCGGCGACAGTCACGTACCGGAGCTTCTCCAACCCCTCAAGATTGACTATGGTGGACCGACACAGTGCAGGCTCAGGCCTCGCCAGGGGCGTCGTGGCCCTCCCCATCTTCTTCTTGGAGGCCATGGCGGCAAGGTGGGTGAAAGCAGACGCAATACGTGGTAAGGAGGATGAGGGCTCACAAGGGAAGGAAGGAGCAAGGGGCGAGCGAGCAATGTAAAGTGATGGCTTTTGCGGCGTGCACCCGACCTTTTTTCAGCACAGGCGGTTACTAATGTGACGTGGGGAAGTGGAGGAGCTGGCAACTCGCCGTGCGCCATGCGTCGAGCCTGACCCACAGGCGATTGGGGCCTACGAGATTGGTCCTCCGCTTCTGAGCAATGACCAACACGCCTTGGGCCCGGGGGCTACTGTCGGTGTTCTGGGAACTCGGGTACCCAGACTAGCCTGCCTACGGCCTAACGTGTGGCCTCGCAATGGCCCGACATGGCCCAGTCCAAGGCTACTCAAGGAGAACCCTCGCGAGGGGCCCCTGCCCTTGTGAGAAGAGGCTCGCCAAGACCTCCTGGGGAGCGGCTCCACAAGCCGCCTTCCGAGGGGAGGATATTCCTATGCAAGCACCCCCCGTCATGAGGGCGCCATGATGTGAGCCTTTACGACCGACGCCAGGTGGGCGCCAGCACGCGCAGAGGGAGCATTTTCCTCTTTGGTGCAAGGCGAACAAGGACAGATGCGGGTTCCCTAGAAATCCCGCAAGGGCTTCCTTTCCAGTGCAACAAGACCAAGACCGCCGGCTCAGTAGGGCAGATGTCATCGCCGAGCCCACCCCTGCATCATGACCAGAGACTTTGCAGGCGAAGACCACCTTTTCCAGGATAAGGTGTACCTTCTGTCCCCCTTTGAAATTGATAGTTGTGGAATCCCTTCCCGCCTAAATGGTGCGGAAGAGGACCGAGGCCACTATAAATAGGGACCAGCATTCATTGTAGATGGGGATCGACCCTTCTAACTCACCTTCCTCACACGAGGCCTCTCAAGGCCGTTCCGCCACTATAGCTAGTTCATATTCTGTCCCTCGCGAGGCCAATCCACCACAAAGCAGGAGTAGGGTTTTACACAGTAAGGTGGACCAAACTTGGGTAAACTGCCGTGTTCATCTTCTTCCCCTCCCACGTGAATCCGACTAGGTTAGTTTGTGGATCAACAGATAGGGGCCGGTGAGGTTGAGATCTTCATACACGCCCTAGTGTTCGAACCTCCTTGGGTCTGCGGGGTCCGAAGTCTAACAATTCCATCACTAGGTATCCTTAGCTTCGCTTCTCCATCCCTTGGACACTCCAAACTCCTGCGAGGCCACCTTACGGATGCAAGTCACCATCTTCATCCACTCATTGTTCGCACCCCCTCCTTCCTACCGAGGGCCGTCTTTAATGACCCTCTCCTTGAATGCCTGAGCTACTTCCCCCTTGAGCTTCCACCACCTTCATTTGGGGACTTTGGCACGCTTATCCCGCTGGACACAAATCCAAAAGTGGAAGTCAGCAACCACTAGCTTATGCTGAGGGACAACACTCTCTCCAGGTATCACCTTACAATCTAGGCATGCACGCCTATCTTCTCTTCTCGAGAGGATGAAATCAATCTGGCTAGAGTTTTGTCCACTACTAAAAGTCACCAGATGTGATTCTCTCTTTTTAAAGAGGGTGTTAGGTACGATCATGTCGTATCCTTGAGAAAAGCTTAAGACATATTCACCTTCTTGGTTCCTGATGCCATAGCCAAAGCCCCCATGCACCCCTTCAAAACATGTGTTAGATGTACCCATGTGGCCATTGAGGTCTCCTACTATGAAGAGGTTCTCACCATTCGTTACACTCCTAACCATGTCCTCCAGGCCTTCCCAAAACTCCCTCTTGGTGTTCTTATTGTGGCCTACTTGCGGGGAATATGCATTGACAACATTGGAAACTAAGTCCCCAACTATGAGCTTGACCGGGATAATCCGGTCCGCACATCTCCTAACATCTACCACTCCATACTTGAGGCTCTTGTTGATCAACATGCCTACACCATTTCTGTTTGCAGTCGCCCCATGTACCACAGCTTGAAGCCGGTATCCTCCACCTCCTTCTCCTTCTGACCCCTCCATTTGGTTTCTTGTACGCAATTGATATCAACACCTCTCCTCACCGCTGCATCAACTAGCCCCTGAAGCTTCCCTGTCAGAGACACTACATTCCAGCTACCTAAGAGAATCCTCTTAGGATCGACTAGCTTCCTTACCCTTTGCAGTCATCGAGTCAAATGCGAAGACCCTTGCTCATTTTCCACTACATTTGGGCGCCGATGTAGCACGACACTAAGGATGCGACGACCCGATCCTTGCTCACTTGACACCGTATCCAGATCAAGATATGATGCACCACTGGGGGTGACAGCCCGACCCTTTCCCATTTGGCACCACACCCGGGTTCCGATGTGGCGCGTTGTTGAGAGAGTTACGCCCCAACAAAAATCTTTTGGGTTTCATCTCCATAAGAGTGGCTGAATTTTTACATTGGCTCACCAAGCTTATCACAACCCTCCTCCTTGACCCGGGCTTGGGATCAGATATGCTGAGACAACATTTGTGGAGCTTGCACATTTCTAAACAATGTACACAATTTGACTCATCTCAATAAACACATGTAGCTCTAAATCGCTTGACCCTGCCACCAAAGGCGAGTAAGTTGACGTCTTTCGTTGGCAATAAGACTAAAGTTATTAGGCAACAAAGAGGTTCATCATATTTAATATGATCACTACTTTAGCTTTTTATGAACTATATGTTCACACCCTGATTTTTATGCCAGAACACTTAAGATAATAAATCATGATAAAATGTGGTTTTAAAAAAACTTTTGAGTATTTTAGACTTTGTTTGATTGGATTTTTGTCTACTATTTGCAAGTGCTCTAAAAATAAAATTAATCCTCCAACTCTTATACTTCTTCTCCCTGATCCAAAAATTTCCCCAATGATCATGCCATGTGTATAAAAGATAATAGTATTTACTTACAAAAATAATTTGGCCAAAAAGTTTTTTTTTCTAAATTAGGTTTCCAAAACCCCCTGAATTGAGACTTGAACTGCAAGTACTTAATTAAGGGTGTGAAAAATCTTTCAAAAATATATCTGACTCCTATTAGATATAGAACTCCCCAAAACCACAAAAATATTATTTTCAAAGTTATTTCTCTATTTTATTTAAAGACTTTTTCTTTAGGGAAGAAATAGTCTTTAATAGCTTGAAATTATTCTAATGTTTCAAAAATATTTGAGAAAATTTAGGGAAACTCACTGGACATATATTGTCCATATATAAGAGTTTAAACACATGGTGATATTCAAAATATTGGTCAAATCCATCAAAAACACTTTCTGGACATTTCAAGCTTTTGAAATATCTACAAAGGGAAATATTCACTGGAAATTCCAAGAAAATCCTGTCATGTCAAATATGACATATTTGATGATCTTGCCAAGCCTCATGGTCTTGGAGAACAATATAACATCACCAAAAACCCTCAAACCTATTCATGTTCATTTTGAAGTTTGAGCAACTTTACATTGCCAAACATGTCCAAATGATCTCAAACTTGGTGCACATGCTCAAATGGTGTAATTATGCATCTAGACAAAATTGCACAAGTTGGAGAGAAGGATAACTTGATCAAAGTGCCCCAAAGCCCTCTCTTCATAGAACCAAATTTGAACAACTCTACATTGCCAACTTTCTCCCTTTAGTGTCAAGTTTTGTGGACATGCTCAAATCCCGAAATGATGACACTACACCAAGTGGTGCATCAAGGAGAAAAGATTTGCATGACTAAATCTTGGAAAACCCATTTCTGTTGATTTCTAGGGTTTGCCAAAGTTACATTGGCAACTTTCTTCAAATGAGCTCAAACTTGTTGATCAACCTCAATTCTACATTCACTTGATCCTGTTAATTTTCATGTCCATTGGAATTTTTTTTGCCCAAAACAATATCAAACACCTTCTGCCACATTTTTGTAATCTCAATTTGGAGCCCCAAATCATTTCCCCTTTAGTTCAATTTTTTACCAGAGCTCACCCTAGTCACCTTCTACCACCAACACCTCCCACTCATCCAGGGTTCAATAATCGGGGGAGGGGGGGGGGGTAAAACTTCCATTTTCTTCACTGTTTCACCATGACAACATCTTGTTCGCACACAAACACGTCACCGTGTACCGCCAATGCCGAGAGTGATGCACCGCAGCTCACGTCGAAGGAGACCCGTCCGGAAGCGCGGTATGCAAGCAATCCGACGGACACTTTTGTAGACCCGAAACCCCACGCGCCCAGGAGGGACCCCGTCTAGACACACGGCGGCTATGGGCTGCCCTAGGTCGGCCTGACCGCCCCTAGGGCCTCGAGGTTCGCCGCCCTGCAAACGAAGAACGAGCGAAGAACGAGAAGAAGAAGAACTAGGGTTAAGGAGAAAAGATAAAAGATAAAAAGTGGTACATGAATTGATTGATTGTGTGTTGTTCTATCGGCCGTCGCCCCTCAGGTATATAAGAGGCGGCTAGACTTCCCATGCAAGGAAAAGGCTTGGATTCACGCCCAAAACCCTAGTCAAATTCAGATTGGTTTTGTCCGAACTTTCCAAAACTGTTCGGTTTAAACTAGCTGCACCTTGCGTGTCTTTTTTGTGGCAGTAAACGATCTCGGATAAAAATGCGCCCAAAAGCATATTTACTCGTTTCGACGAGGCGAACAAATTTAGTTTTGAACATTTTTCGATTCGAGGCCATCTTCAAGGCCAAATCGATCGCACAAAACGGACTATCACTCGCGCCACCCATCAGTGGTGGGGCGCGCCATATGTAGCCTTTTGGCAGGGCAACATTCGAATGTCTCTAATTTTTTCATACGATCTTGGATTGAGATGACTTTTATATCAAAATCGACTGTTTTGACGAGATGAAGACAATCCGTGTAGAAACTTTTCTCATATGAGGCCATCATGGGAGCGTAATCAGCCGAGTAGTGTTCTGGATAATAAATCTCAGTACTTCAAACACAACTTCGGCCTTAGAGATGAGACCGGATGGCGATGGAACTAATATCAAAGTTTATCCTTTTGATGGTACAAAACTTTCTCACTTTGAGAACTTTTCCATTTGAGGCCATCTGAATAACCTTTCGAGCTCATCTCCAACTTCTGGTCGATTGACTGTGACAGCCTCCACCCCGACAAGCTTTCCACCCCGACAAGCTTTTCACACCGGCAAGGTTTCTACCCGGAAAGCTTTCACATCGGCAAGGTTTCACTCCGGCAAGTATTCCACATCGGCAAGGTTTCACGCCGACAAGCTTTCACCCCGGCAAGGTTTCACCCCGGCAAGGTTTCCACTCTGGCAAGGTTTCTACCCCGGCAAGCTCCCACGCTGGCGAGATTTTTGGGTCGGCAAGCTTTCCACGCTGGCAAAGTCTCTATCCCGGCAAGCTTCATTCAGCCGGCAAAGGCCGAATGACTCGCGTGCCCCATCAGACATGTGTCTGGTACCTCGCGCCATATCATTGCAATCTGTATCTTGCCAAAATCAGGTGTCAACACATGCCCCCTTGTTTTTCGGCAAAGCTTGGATGCTGAAAAATAATTTGCACATAGCTTGTTCTAAGGACGATGTCAACACTCCATCGGTCATTTTTCCTGTTATTAGGATGATAAGTATATATCGACCATTGCTTGTTTGAACCCCTTGATGCAAACTTGGGTGAAAACTTCTCAACTTCTATAATAATCCGGTGATAAGGTTACATAGATCAAAACCAATCCTCCGAACCATATTGTTCACCCTTTCGCTAGGATTTCACAAATATTCAAGAATGAACTTCCCCCAATCCTTACTTCGCCTGCATAAAAGTTTCATTACTGGCCGAAGCTGTGGACTTCGGTTCGGCCTTACCTATGTTGACAAGACGAAGCATCGGCTATTGAGAGAAATATAATACACCATGATTAACATAGTAGCCGGATGCTTGTTGTGCCAACTCTCTCGAATTGTCATGTCTAAATATATGAACAATTTTAATGCAACCCAAGGTAAATTTTGCATCTAGACATACCCAATATAAACTATAAGTGATTCGTCAAAGCGTTGATAACCCTTGGATATTTGTTGCACTACTCATAACGAATCACCTAAAGCATCAATATGTATAGCACCTGTAGCAAGTAGAAGAGTCAATCCGAATAACAATGCATATTCGGCTTTGATTAATCATGCATAAAAATATTCTAAGCAGCACGAGGCTTCGAAAAATAGTACCACAAGGAGATATATACACAAAACCAACACTTTGGCCATTGCTACGAATTGAACCATCAAAACATAATCTCCATAGTACTAGAGAGACAAGGCTAACATCAATATTATGCATATCATTAATCTAATGTTCACTAATAAAATCAGCTATGATTTGGCCACTTATAGACCTCAAAGATGCATAAGCCAAATCATATCCAAACAAAGTATAAACCCACTACCCAATTCTGCAACTATGAATTGGTCTATGCAACGTATATTCAATGATGTCTCAACTCCATTCAATCATAATATATGCATACATATGAATTTCCATGAGCACATACCTTGTCTCGCTCTCCAATCGAACTAAGGACGATGCTAGAATACTACACCGGCCATGCATTGACATACTCTTAGGACCAAGTTTGGAAAAAGCGGTAGGCATAAGCAAGGCGGTCGGCCTTCGCCTAGTACCTAGGTAAGCACCATAGGCGCGGCCTATGCAGTAATATAGTTTTTACTCGCAGTGTCTTTGTGATTATTATATGGTTGTTGATAATATATAGGGTATATACATAAGTTAATTATCGGCTACGGCCATTGGAATATAAGCCGTTTGGCATATCAGTGCAGTATGTGGCCTGATTTCTTGGTAGGGTAGACAATTCCTTGCTCGCCCTGCCTAGACCTCCATTTATGCCCTAGGCGAGGCGTTTGGCCATCGCCTAGCGCCTAGGCGTGCCTAAGCGCCTCCTAGGCACTGCCTTTTCCAACAGAGCTTAGGACGATACATAAATATCAGCCATTACCATGTAAACATCATTCAAAGCACCTATAGCCGAAATAAACAAATGAAATGACAAATCAAGTATTTCGTCCCTTTGGATCAACAACAAACTTGTAGCTAATCAAATGTATAGTGACTTGGTAATACCCTTTCATGATGTAAGAAATTATATGGCATCCATGGATTAAAATAAACCCATTGAGGGTTACCAATCATACCTGATGACGAATTCCATGGCATAGGCGTTAATGGCATAGTTGAAGAATATGGATAATGTGTAGACCGAAGATGCTGAAACCTTCGGCTTGGTCCTTCATAGTTTTCACTCTTTTCCTTCTCCACCTTTGCTGCACTTCTTGTAATGGAAGCTTGAACATAATTTTTATTTTGAGCACTTCCTTTGGGAACACATGCCATTTTCCTTTATTCATGTTCTTGTGCACTAAGTTTTTGTAATTTCTTCTTTTGCCAATATGATAAGCCGAGTGGGCACCCTGGCCGCGATTTTGTCTGAAGCAATGGCAATTCTTGTTTTACCTTGTGCACTCTCAACTTCTTTTCTTCATATTTGGCACTTTGGCTATCAATAATTGGTTGCTTCGTTTCATTGCCTTTAGTAGCCAATGTCAACACTTTAATTGGCTCTTTTTCATTTGAGATCCAATCTGGAGTTGCATACTTACGACCATCTTTCTTGACCCGGTATACTTGCTTGACCAGCTCTTTCTTCGTCCATGGGGTCCGGACTGATTCCTTATGATTGAAATGGTCTTTAACATGTGATTGTTCAAATGTTGATCTTCTCGGAGCTGCATAATATTGGTGAGATGGTCTAAAATAGGATGGAGAATGTGCCCTTGTATCATACCTGTCCCATGATGGATATGGATCTACATGAGCATAGGGAGGCATCCACGGCATTAACATTGGCGGCCCAAAATAGGGATATGAATATGTTGCATGAAGATTCTCACTTTGCCAATACCGATCCTCATATTTGCGCCTCGGGGATGGTCTTGATGCTCTTAGATTACTTGGCCGATAAGCGCTGTTCTCCTCACCTATCTTCTGATATTTATCCAATAGTTAAGTGAAGGTGATTTTTGATCTCTTACACTTGCACTTCTTCCAGCCTTTGTTTTGTTTTGGTTTGCTTTCATCGATCATTAGATTTGCTTGCTGCCCCCTAGTCCTTGGCGTCTTCATTGTAGCCTCGACAAAATTCTCGCCCTCAAGATTATCTTCATTATGCTCTTCAACAACTTCTTTACCTGAAAGCTTGATCCCGTCACATGTAGCTTTTACCTTCTCTTTAAATGGATCGGCTTGAAGCAGCCGATGCAAAAACTTTTTGCCACCGGGACCAATCGGAATAGACTTGTCATCTCTTGGTATTTCAACAAATTTTAGTCGTCCCTTATCAATGGCCGATTTGACCATTTGGTGAAACATATTGCAATCCTCAAAATTATGTTTGAACGAATGATGCAACCTACAATACATTCATCCTTGAATCGATGGCTTGACATGGTGATCAAGAATTTTGATATAATTATTTTTAAGAAACAAATCAAATATTTTATCACACATGCTTGAATTGAAGGTATACTTTTATTCTCTAGATGATATTGCTGTGAGAATGGCTTTGGAGCTAAGCTAACGAATGGCTCAGATTTGGAATCTCCCCATTCGGCTATGCAATGTGTTTTGCACTCTATATCCGATGTCTTTCGATAAGATATCATAATAGCATCGGTTTTCTCAAAAGAATTTAACCTTGGCTTTAAATTTCTGAAATGAAAATAGCTAGAGCATACATGTCTCAATGGAGACCAAATGCAAGCCAAGTAATAAATAAGCAAAGCTACCCAATTAGATATTAACTTTAGATAAAGCAATAGGGAAAGACTTGGTTGCAACAATAAGTCACTACTTGTCTTTATAAATGGCACAATGGGTTGACCGATATGCTCAATAACAACTTTATCGCTAACAAGTCAATTACCCTTCTTCATTGGTCTTTCAAAATTTGTGACGCCCGAGACCGACGTCCCAGAGATTCCAGAAGATTCCAGATGTTCCGGGTTGCCCGTGTGTTTCAGTTCTGCTTGTGTTATTTATTTTTGCATTGCATCATGTCATCATGCCATCGTGTCATTTTTTATTTTTGCATCTCAACTTAAATAATCCGTGTGGGCCTTCGGTCCATTTAAATCGAGGGAAGATGTCTTCTCTTTATAACATATAAAAGCCTCTCAATATTTAGGGAGCTATATTAAATATTCCATTCTTTGGAATTACCCGCAACACACTTGCAAATATTCCCCATGCTTCTTTAATTCAAGTTACACCTTCAAAACCTTCCCTATATTCTTTTCTCAATTTTCGAGGCTCCTCCAATTATCTAGACTCTTTTCAAACTCCGTGAGGCAAGCTATTTATTTTTAGTTTGCACTTCCCTTTTTGTTGGAATTATTTTGTTGGGTTGGTTTTATTCCGTAAAGCCTTACAAAAATGTCCATCATTTTATTCTTATTCTTTGACTCTTTCTTTTTATTTTTGGCTCTCTCCTTATTTGTTTTTTTTCTGCTAAGAAATAAAGAGAGGCAGCCCAGCCAGCCGTCTGGGCCATCAGCCTCCTCTCCTTCCTTGGCCCAGCCGTTCCCTATCTCCCTCCAGCCATTCGGCCCATCCCAGAGGCCCAGGCCTCCTGGCCCACTCCGGCCGACCTAAACCCTAGCCCGATGCATCCCTCGAGCGCCTCACCCACTCCCCTCGCAGCACCTCTCCCTCGTGCGACGCCGCCACCCGTCGTCCCTCGCTCGCTTCCTTCGCCCCGCCTCGTCAAGGCCAGAGCCAAGGCCGAGCCCGCGCAGCGTCCGTCCCCGAGACTCTCCTCGCCCGATGCGCTGGTCGCTCCAGTGCAGCGCCGCGGCGCCACGAGCCGCCTAGGCCGCCGCGGTGCTCCTCTTCCGCCTCCCCGAGCGACTCCAGGAAGGCCCCGCTCCGCCGCACGCCGTGGCTTTTCCTCTGGCCAGAAGCCGCCTCTTCGCCTGGCCCGAGCCGGCCGGCCAGGGGCCCTCTTCCCGCCGCGCCTCCCTCCGGTTCTCAAGCGCCTCAGGACCTCCGCCGCCAGGACGCCGCCCTGCGCCTTCGGTCCTCCTCGCTGCGGGCCGGCCAGGAACCGTGCGGACGCCGCAGCTTCTCCAACCATGGCCCGCGCCCGTCCCTCCGCCGTGGCCCTGCGCCGACCAGTGCCGCCCCGAGCCCAGCGACCCATCGTCGCCCAAGGCCGCCTCTTCGTCCTCCTGCGGCCAGGAGCTGCGCCTCAGGCCCTCCTCCATCGCCTCGCACGCCGTGGCCTCTCCTCCAGGGCGCCGTCCCCTGCTGCCTCAAGCCGTGACCGAGGCTGTTTTTGTTGTGTTTTGTTTTTGTTTTGTGTGCCTGTGCTGTAATTTTTGACAGATGATCCGTGTACGACTACCGGCGACCCGACCAAGTACCTCTTCGAGACAAGTACCTCTACGTATACACCCGAACATCTACGGAAATGAGTACCCCTACACGGCGAAACGACGAGTACCACTACCCACACCGGAGCCATCGGAACCCTCAAGTACCTCGACGGCATGTACATCTACGACTCGAGACGAGACCGGCAAGACCGAACGGAACGAGTACATCTACCGTCGCCCGAGTACAACTACCGCTACGAGAACGACTACCTTCGGTGAAGAAATGAGAACGTCTACTTCCACTACACCCCGTGAACAACTACTTCCTCTTCGGCCGTGTACCACTACTTTCTCTACGAGTTGCGAGAACGACTACCTCCACTACTTCCCTCTACGGAACGGCTACTTCCTCTCCGAACGTGAACGCCTTCTTCCTCTACGTCTCGAACCGCCCCGAAACGCACGCTTCAAAGGTATAACGAGACGACCCCGTGGATGACCCGTGAGATGCTTGTTGTGTTGTATGAAATGTTTCCCGTGTGTGCTTCGTGCCCGTTCCGACCTTTTGTCATGTTCCTCGGTTGCCTCGTCACCGACTCGTGGGAACCCGGCAACGGGATCGACCCACTTCCATCTTGTTCGACTTGCTCACGTCATCTTCCTTTTGCTCCGGACTCTCAACGAGTTACCGGAACCGATATGATGCGTTGCATCATTTTCGGATCGTTGCCGTGGCACCCCTTTCTTTCCACCACGATGACAAATGCTTCATATCTCTCTTGTCAACCTTTTAATAAAACTTGCATAAACTTGATTATGTCATCCGCATCATGTCAACAACACTAAAATGTTTAATTGTTGTTTGCTTATAATTACTAAACATGCTCATGGGGTTTTTCCGGATATGTTGTTGTTATTTCCGGCCTCATTTAAAATGTCTAAATAGTGTAGTTTTATTATGCTTCACCTCTTGCCATGTTAAAAAACATGTAATCTTGTCTTGTTAATAATGAGAGTCAACTAAATAATTAATATGTGGTGTTTCGTCAATATGCAACTCGTTGCATATTGGTCTCCACTTAACTTGTAGTGTTGTTTGTGCACTTTGCCATGCCATGCATATTTAAACCGGACATGCATCATACTTGCTTGTGCATCGTATGCCATGTTTATGATATGTGTGTTTACCGTGTTGTTTGCTTCTTTCCGGTTGCTTCTCTTGTTAGCTTCGGTTTCGTTCCGGAGTTGTGAGGATCCGCTCGACGGTTGCTCCGTCTTCTTCTTGGATCCGTTCTTCTCCCTTGTGGAATCCCAGGCAAGATGATAATACCCTTGGATACCTTTACTACCATTGCCATGCTTAGTTGTCTCGATGCTATCGTTACATGTCGCGATACCCATCTTTTATGTCAGCCTCTCCTTGTTGCCATGAAACCTCTAACCTTGAAACCTTCCTAGCAAAACCACTGTTTGGCTATGTTACCGCTTGCTCAGCCCCTCTTATAGCGTTGTTAGTTGCAGGTGAAGATGAAGTCCGTTCCAGGTGGGAACTTGTTGTTGGTAAATCACAATATCTGTAATTATTAATAACACACCTATATACTGGGCATGGGTGGAAGGCTTGGCCTTTTGCTCGGTGTTTTGTTCCACTCATGCCACCTTAGGCGCCGATAAACCGGCATTATGTTCCTTGATTTTGCGTTCCTTACACGATGGGTGGATGGGGACCCCTTGACAGTTCGACTTTGAATAAAACTCCTCCAGCAAGGCCCAACATTGGTTTTTAATTTTCCTCATAATAACAACTTAATTAATTAATTAAATTTGCATAGGGAGTTAGCGCTACCCGAGGATTCTTAATTCTACATAACAGGGGGGCCAATGCTGATGGTGTTGGTCCCAAACTAGAGTCACTTGCGGTACCACCCAGTTATCTGGGGTCTTCGGTACTGTACGTAGCGCTCATCCGGACGTGGCCTGAGACGAGATACGCGCGGCTACTATCAGGGTGTCGGCACGCCGGGAGGTCTTGCTGGACTTGTTTTACCATTGTCGAAATGACTTGTGCTACCGGGATGCCGAGCCTGATCGGATTTTCCCTAAGATAAGGAGTGATGATATTATATTTATCACTTCAGCTAATCGTGAGAGCTTGTGATGGGCTAAGTTGGAACACCCCTGCAGGGTTATGATCTTTCGAAAGCCGTGCCCGCGGTTATGTGGTAGATTGGATTTTGTTAATGTCCGGTTGTAGAAAACTTGACAGAGGATTCGAAGTAAAACACACAACTCTGTGAGTAACCGTGACTGTCTCTTTTCACTTTGAGAAGAGAACACGGTGGGGTTATGTTTGACTCGTATGTAGTTAGGATCTTTAGCGATCACCTCTTTTGCGACCGTTTGCGTAGCTTCTCATCTTATTCTTGTAGTCGTAAGCTAGCCACCATATTATGCTTAGCCGCTGCTGCAACCTCACCACCTTACCTCTTCCTACCCATAAAGCTTTGCTAGTCTTGTTACCCATGGTTATGGGATTGCTGAGTCCTCGTGGCTCACAGATACTTCACCACACCAGATGCAGGTTCAGCCGAGTTTGATGCAGGAGTTGGATCAGATCTTCACCGGGAGTTTGATGAAGAGTTTGGCTGTTTGCTTGTGACGTTTCCGACGATCAGTAGTGGTTTCTACTAGGATTCGATCCTGACCTGTGGCTTTATGTTGTTTTGGTATCTTTCTTTGGTTCTTCACCCGTAGTCGGGTTGTGATGTTTTGAATAATGTATTGCTTATGTATTGTATTGTGTGAAGTGGCGAGTGTAAGCCAACTATCTCCTTTTGCAATTTAATCCCTCTTTTACATGAGTCGTGCAAAGATACCAAACTTGAGATCATTCTAGGATGGGCTTATACCTTTAAGTCGTGCCTCGACACGTAGGAGGTATAGTCCCATCCTGGGCATTACAAGTTGGTATTCAGAGCCTTCTCCGACCTAGAAGCCCCCACTGATTGATCGAATCGTTGACGGTTGAGTCTAGGCACACACTGAAAACTTTTTGAGTCCTATATTATATCAGAGAGTAGGATTTCTTTGCTTCTCATCCCCTTTCTCTCTGGTGAGGACTCCTGACGATTACTCTTATCTCTTCTACTTTCAAAAATTGCACCAATTTTTTTTTTAGGATCCCGCGAGTATTCTGGGATTGTTTCGATGTTCTTGTGACAAGGATATTGTTCTCGATGCCTCCTGTTCCCGAGGAGTTGAGCTTCGGGGTATTGTTGTCACAAGCATATCGCGACAGTACTAAATACTTAAGACGGCCGACATCGAAAATCTCTCCTATACGGCCAGTGGCAAGATAACCCCGACATCACCCAGTACTGGGGAGGTAGTTCGAGAGTATTGCCATAGCTTGTTATAGTGGATGTTTTTCGAAGGTCCGAGGTAAACAGTTTCCGAGAAAGACTAGTTATGTGTTGAAGGATGGATACACCTAGATGTAGGTTTAGAGTTGATTGCGCGGTGCTTCCCGTGTATCCCCAACACCTGATTGCATAACTGGAAATTTTCGGAAATCTATAGGTGGGTTCATCTAGTAGTTCTAGGCATTCTTCCAACGGATGCACGATATGAAGTTCGGGGTTCTACATTGAGTGAAGTGGTTTATGGACTTGTTCTGATCGGGAGTTGCATCTTAAAGGGTCCTTGGCTATGCTGATCCGGGGATTGCAAAACCCTTTTGTAACACGTTCCATGAGCTTTCAGCACGAAGATGTCGAGCGAAGCTTCTATCTTGTATTTGTTCTATCTGATCATTGTTCCTTTTTATTTACCTTTTGTTCTCCCAAGTGGCTTCTCGTCTAGTTGATGTACCTGCGGAATTCATTCGTTCAATATCTACCCTTTGTTTTGTTTTGATTCTGGTATTCGAGTTGCTTCGATGTCAAATGTTGATTCCATACCTTTCCTAATCGGTGTTCTCATATTTCTATGAGAGTGCTAGTCCTTTTTGATCATCAAGATGGTCATGTTAAATCCTTTTCAACCGGTGTGCCTTCTTTTCAAGTTTTTCCATACAGACATCATTGAGAAATCTGACGAATTGTCTGTTTCATTCATCCCAATTTGTCTTTGTTTTCCCCACCCTCCCACCCTTCTTCTTCTTGGAGCCAGAATTTCTCAAATGAAGTATCCATTTTATTCATGTGATGTTTCTTCATTCTTTTCCTTCAATGTTCTTATCCGGTGATTTCTCAGGAAGATGCTCAAGAGCTTCAAGTTCTTCATTCTCCGTTCTCGTTTCTTCTCTGGTGGATGTAATTCAAGATTTCGGTGTTGATCTTATCCTTTTTTTTCCTCTTTTCACAATGCATTCTTATTCCGGTGCACCAATTAATCATTCTCCTCTTGTTATACATATCCGGAGTGCTGAAGATTCATACTTCCATTCTTAATCCATTCAAGCTATTTTGAGACTGTTATCTTACTCTAGTCATTTAATTCAACCGGTGCTATATCTCGCAAGCAATCTTTCCAACGGTGATTTTCTTTGAGTGGGCCCTAACCCACAGGTCTTTTTCCAGGATCTTACCTGACTCTTCTTTCTCCGGAGAATTCTTTCAAAGTGTGACGTAAGAATGATTTCCATCAGTCACATGCCTTCTCCAAGATCGCTTTCAAATTCTTTTTCATCATTGGTTCAACCTTTTTAATTCTTCATTCCGGAGGGCTCAACAATTCTTCATGGCATTTCTCGTCTTCATTCTCAACATTTGAAGATCAGAGAAGTGTTTCTCTTAAATTTTGGCCCGTTCTCTTGAAGATTCGTGGTTCTAGCTTCATGCCATCCTCATTATTGTTTTGATTGTGAGGAATTCTTTTATGCCATCCGAAGCATTTCATGAATTCTTTTCCTTGTGTTCCTCCGAAGGCCATCAATTCAGAATATTTCTTCGTTCTCCAAATATTCTTCATTGATATCTCTTCGTTCGTCTCCCTATTCTTACGGGGGTTCATTCAAGTTTACTCTTCCGTTGTTATCGTTTTAATTCACTCGTTCTTTTCACAATCTTACCGGTGCTTGTTGAAGATTTATCCAAGCTTGTGCTAGATCTCTCTTTAATTCCTTGCAACGAGAATAAGTAGTATGCCAAATCCTTTGGTTGTCATCAATTTAAATTGGTGAAGGAGATGCATTACATAATTCTTATTCTTATTCCTTCAAGGTGATTTAATTCTTTTGTCTGGAGCTTGTTCATCATATCATATTCTCGGTTCTAAATTCTTCAACTTGTTTTCCGGAGTTCTATCTGATTCATCCCAGGCCTTGAATCTTATACTTTTCATCTTTCACTTCTCATGCTTTCTTTACCGGAGTTCTCATGGTGGTTCATCATGTTTTAATTCATCCCTAAAGTCTTAATCAAGATTCTTGTTGGAGCTCAAGCATTTTCGTCATGCTTTCCATTTGCAATTCTTTCTACCTTATCTTTTCAGGTGGTGTTATGTCATTTTGACAATTCCTTCATGTTTCATGATTCACGAGTTATTAAGAATGAGATATTTAAACCCATCTTTTTTTTTCTTTGTTCTGGAGATCTTTCCAACCATTCAATTTATTTGTTGGAGTTATTTTGGGTTGTATTTCACCTAAAAGCTTTCCCTAAGGATTGTTGCTAATTATGGTGCTTATAAATGACCCAAGTTCTTCATTATCCTTCCGGTGAATAAGTTTATCATCTCCTTGTTGAACTCAATCCAATCAATTGTTTTCGTTAGTGGCCGGTTGTCACCTCATAATTTTGAGATGTTTTCCATAAGCCCATATCAAGCTTATTTTTTCGTTGTTGATTTTTCCAACAACTCCGTTCAACCCTTCTTCGTAAGGATGCCCTTTCAAATTCAATTGTGAGAGAAATTGTCATTTTCTTCTCCATTCTTTTCTTTCTTTGATGTATATTCTATTCTTTCGTTCCGGAGGCTTTGTAATGTTGCTCTCTCCAAACCATCATCTCGTTTTTATTGGGATCATGTTCTTTCCCTTGTTTATCATTTAACCGGAGTGTTGTATTCTCCACTCTATATTCTCTAATCTTATCATGTTTTGCCTCTCTTTTCAACCGGAGTGCTGTCTGAATCCTTTCTTACCCCTTGTGTCATTCTTTCAATTGTTCCGGAGGCTGTGTGTTGTTGTTTTCATCAAGTATCACTTCACCTCCTTTAGTTCCTGTTAATTCCTTCCATTTTCAGACGGAGTGCTGTCCAAATTCTGTCATTCTTATTCCTTGGCTATACCATTGCGGTTTCATATTCTTTTCGTTCTTAAGCTCTTGTTTCATGTCTTCAACCTACAAGGTTCTTGTTATGTTCCTTGTTCCTCTTTTCTAACGGAGTGTTTTCATCTTCGTTCATCTCAATTCTATTCTTTCCTTCAAGATTGTTCAACCTCTCAAGGTTCCTGGTTTCACTCGTCTGTCAAAGAAGCAACTTTGTTTTACCTCTTCTTTTCCGTTTTTACCCGGTGATATCTCTAGGATCTCGGGTCGAGATCCTCTGTTAGTGTGGGAGAGTTGTGACACCCGAGACCGACGTCCCAGAAGATTCCCGAAGATTCCAGATGTTCCGGGTTGCCCGTGTGTTTCAGTTCTGCTTGTGTTATTTATTTTTGCATTGCATCATGTCATCATGCCATCGTGTCATTTTTTATTTTTGCATCTCAACTTAAATAATCTGTGTGGGCCTTCGGTCCATTTAAATCGAGGGAAGATGTCTTCTCTTTATAACATATAAAAGCCTCTCAATATTTAGGGAGCTATATTAAATATTCCAGTCTTTGGAATTACCCGCAACACACTTGCAAATATTCCCCATGCTTCTTTAATTCAAGTTACACCTTCAAAACCTTCCCTATATTCTTTTCTCAATTTTCGAGGCTCCTCCAATTATCTAGAC
This sequence comes from Secale cereale, assembly GCA_902687465.1. Classification (NCBI taxonomy): domain Eukaryota; kingdom Viridiplantae; phylum Streptophyta; class Magnoliopsida; order Poales; family Poaceae; genus Secale; species Secale cereale. Next base: position 388,050,142 of record LR738712.1, read on the forward strand.
TCTTTTCAAACTCCGTGAGGCAAGCTATTTATTTTTAGTTTGCACTTCCCTTTTTGTTGGAATTATTTTGTTGGGTTGGTTTTATTCCGTAAAGCCTTACAAAAATGTCCATCATTTTATTCTTATTCTTTGACTCTTTCTTTTTATTTTTGGCTCTCTCCTTATTTGTTTTTTTTTCTGCTAAGAAATAAAGAGAGGCAGCCCAGCCAGCCGTCTGGGCCATCAGCCTCCTCTCCTTCCTTGGCCCAGCCGTTCCCTATCTCCCTCCAGCCATTCGGCCCATCCCAGAGGCCCAGGCCTCCTGGCCCACTCCGGCCGACCTAAACCCTAGCCCGATGCATCCCTCGAGCGCCTCACCCTCTCCCCTCGCAGCATCTCTCCCTCGTGCGACGCCGCCACCCCTCGTCCCTCGCTCGGTTCCTTCGCCCAGCCTCGTCAAGGCCAGAGCCAAGGCCGAGCCCGCGCAGCGTCCGTCCCCGAGACTCTCCTCGCCCGACGCGCTGGTCGCTCCAGTGCAGCGCCGCGGCGCCGCGAGCCGCCTAGGCCGCCGCGGTGCTCCTCTTCCGCCTCCTCGAGCGACTCCAGGAAGGCCCCGCTCCGCCGCACGCCGTGGCTTTTCCTCTGGCCAGAAGCCGCCTCTTCGCCTGGCCCGAGCCGGCCGGCCAGGGGCCCTCCTCCCGCCGCGCCTCCCTCCGGTTCTCAAGCGCCTCAGGACCTCCGCCGCCAGGACGCCGCCCTGCGCCTTCGGTCCTCCTCGCTGCGGGCCGGCCAGGAACCGTGCGGACGCCGCAGCTTCTCCAGCCATGGCCCACGCCCGTCCCTCCGCCGTGGCCCTGCGCCGACCAGTGCCGCCCCGAGCCCAGCGACCCATCGTCGCCCAAGGCCGCCTCTTCGTCCTCCTGCGGCCAGGAGCTGCGCCTCAGGCCCTCCTCCATCGCCTCGCACGCCGTGGCCTCTCCTCCAGGGCGCCGTCCCCTGCTGCCTCCTCTGCTGCCTCAAGCCGTGACCGAGGCTGTTTGTGTTGTGTTTTGTTTTTGTTTTGTGTGCCTGTGCTGTAATTTTTGACAGATGATCCGTGTACGACTACCGGCGACCCGACCAAGTACCTCTTCGAGACAAGTACCTCTACGTATACACCCGAACATCTACGGAAATGAGTACCCCTACACGGCGAAACGACGAGTACCACTACCCACGCCGGAGCCATCGGAACCCTCAAGTACCTCGACGGCATGTACATCTACGACTCGAGACGAGACCGGCAAGACTGAACGGAACGAGTACATCTACCGTCGCCCGAGTACAACTACCGCTACGAGAACGACTACCTTCGGTGAAGAAATGAGAACGTCTACTTCCACTACACCCCGTGAACAACTACTTCCTCTTCGGCCGTGTACCACTACTTCCTCTACGAGTTGCGAGAACGACTACCTCCACTACTTCCCTCTACGGAACGGATACTTCCTCTCCGAACGTGAACGCCTTCTTCCTCTACGTCTCGAACCGCCCCGAAACGCACGCTTCAAAGGTATAATGAGACGACCCCGTGGATGACCCGTGAGATGCTTGTTGTGTTGTATGAAATGTTTCCCGTGTGTGCTTCGTGCCCGTTCCGACCTTTTGTCATGTTCCTCGGTTGCCTCGTCACCGACTCGTGGGAACCCGGCAACGGGATCGACCCACTTCCATCTTGTTCGACTTGCTCACGTCATCTTCCTTTTGCTCCGGACTCTCAACGAGTTACCGGAACCGATATGATGCGTTGCATCATTTTCGGATCGTTGCCGTGGCACCCCTTTCTTTCCACCACGATGACAAATGCTTCATATCTCTCTTGTCAACCTTTTAATAAAACTTGCATAAACTTGATTATGTCATCCGCATCATGTCAACAACACTAAAATGTTTAATTGTTGTTTGCTTATAATTACTAAACATGCTCATGGGGTTTTTCCGGATATGTTGTTGTTATTTCCGGCCTCATTTAAAATGTCTAAATAGTGTAGTTTTATTATGCTTCACATCTTGCCATGTTAAAAAACATGTAATCTTGTCTTGTTAATAATGAGAGTCAACTAAATAATTAATATGTGGTGTTTCGTCAATATGCAACTCGTTGCATATTGGTCTCCACTTAACTTGTAGTGTTGTTTGTGCACTTTGCCATGCCATGCATATTTAAACCGGACATGCATCATACTTGCTTGTGCATCGTATGCCATGTTTATGATATGTGTGTTTACCGTGTTGTTTTCTTCTTTCCGGTTGCTTCTCTTGTTAGCTTCGGTTTCGTTCCGGAGTTGTGAGGATCCGCTCGACTGTTGCTCCGTCTTCTTCTTGGATCCGTTCTTCTCCCTTGTGGAATCCCAGGCAAGATGATCATACCCTTGGATACCTTTACTACCATTGCCATGCTTAGTTGTCTCGATGCTATCGTTACATGTCGCGATACCCATCTTTTATGTCAGCCTCTCCTTGTTGCCATGAAACCTCTAACCTTGAAACCTTCCTAGCAAAACCACTGTTTGGCTATGTTACCGCTTGCTCAGCCCCTCTTATAGCGTTGTTAGTTGCAGGTGAAGATGAAGTCCGTTCCAGGTGGGAACTTGTTGTTGGTATATCACAATATCTATAATTATTAATAATACACCTATATACTGGGCATGGGTGGAAGGCTTGGCCTTTTGCTCGGTGTTTTGTTCCACTCATGCCACCTTAGGCGCCGATAAACCGGCATTATGTTCCTTGATTTTGCGTTCCTTACACGATGGTTGGATGGGGACCCCTTGACAGTTCGACTTTGAATAAAACTCCTCCAGCAAGGCCCAACATTGGTTTTTAATTTGCCTCATAATAACAACTTAATTAATTAATTAAATTTGCATAGGGAGTTAGCGCTACCTGAGGATTCTTAATTCTACATAACAGGGGGGGGCCAGTGCTGATGGTGTTGGTCCCAAACTAGAGTCACTTGCGGTACCACCCAGTTATCTGGGGTCTTCGGTACTGTACGTAGCGCTCATCCGGACGTGGCCTGAGACGAGATACGCGCGGCTACTATCAGGGTGTCGGCACGCCGGGAGGTCTTGCTGGACTTGTTTTACCATTGTCGAAATGACTTGTGCTACCGGGATGCCGAGCCTGATCGGATTTTTCCTAAGATAAGGAGTGATGATATTATATTTATCACTTCCGCTAATCGTGAGAGCTTGTGATGGGCTAAGTTGGAACACCCCTGCAGGGTTATGATCTTTCGAAAGCCGTGCCCACGGTTATGTGGCAGATTGGATTTTGTTAATGTCTGGTTGTAGAAAACTTGACAGAGGATTCGAAGTAAAACACACAACTGTGTGAGTAACCGTGACTGTCTCTTTTCACTTTGAGAAGAGAACACGGTGGGGTTATGTTTGACTCGTATGTAGTTAGGATCTTTAGCGATCACCCCTTTTGCGACCGTTTGCGTAGCTTCTCATCTTATTCTTGTAGTCGTAAGCTAGCCACCATATTATGCTTAGCCGCTGCTGCAACCTCACCACCTTACCTCTTCCTACCCATAAAGCTTTGCTAGTCTTGTTACCCATGGTTATGGGATTGCTGAGTCCTTGTGGCTCACAGATACTTCACCACACCAGATGCAGGTTCAGCCGAGTTTGATGCAGGAGTTGGATCAGATCTTCACCGGGAGTTCGATGAAGAGTTTGGCTGTTTGCTTGTGACGTTACCGACGATCAGTAGTGGTTTCTACTAGGATTCGATCCTGACCTGTGGCTTTATGTTGTTTTGGTATCTTTCTTTGGTTCTTCACCCGTAGTCGGGTTGTGATGTTTTGAATAATGTATTGCTTATGTATTGTATTGTGTGAAGTGGCGAGTGTAAGCCAACTATCTCCTTTTGCAATTTAATCCCTCTTTTACATGAGTCGTGCAAAGATACCAAACTTGAGATCATTCTAGGATGGGCTTATACCTTTAAGTCGTGCCTCGACACGTAGGAGGTATAGTCCCATCCTGGGCATTACAAAATTACTTATGAGGATTTTTCTAATAGATGCATAAACTATGAAGTTTCGACCAAATCTGAAAATAGGAAAATTACTTGCTAGGCATACCTCTTCAAATATGTTGGGAGAGCATGATGGTGGTGTGACTTGAACGATATCTTGCTCCATCTTTGGATGGCTCCCGAACGCCTTATCATCATCTTTTTCTTGATTCTGTGAATCATTACTTTGAAGATCTTTGTCAGGCGAACTTTGTTCGGCTACTTGCTCTTGTTCTTGAGGCTTGTCAATTTCTACGGCACGGAACTCATAGGGCAGGAAGTAGGTTCCATTAACATCAGAAAAATCAAGCACCGTTGTTTTCCAATGCTTGCCATGCCCTTTCTTAGTGATGCTTGCCTCGTTGGATTTGATAGATTCAAACATATACTACTTGATTCAGCTTTTTCAACCGAAGCACTTTTAGTTTCTGAATCATCATTCTTTTCATCGGTTCTACCAATTGGCAATGCTTCTTTTATTTGAGTCAATTCTTTTTCTATTTGTTTCTGGCGGCAAGCGGAAAAATTGGCTTTAAGCTTTTTTTCTGAATTTCAGCCCACTCTAGATATGATTGCCCCCAATGCTTTTAGATTCTTTCGGCAATGACACATGGGTGTTGCCGAAACTCTAAAATTGTGTAGGCGGTGTATAATATGATGTAGTACTAGGTGAAGGCATATGCATTGTTGTAAAACTATATTTTTGCTCGCCAATTTTATCAATTGGCAAAGATTCATCTTCTTGCAAAACTCTAGCTTTTATTGCATTATAATCAGGAACTAGCCCCTTATCATGTTCTTCAAGGCAAAGAGCACTAATCTTGTTATGTTGGGCTATATCCTTTTTCAACGTAGCCACTTACCATTCTGTAAGGGATTTCTCCGCAATATTCATAGATTCTTTTGGCAATGACGTGTTATATGCTACTATATTAGATGATGGCATGTGCACTCCTGTAAAATTTTCACTTATTCGGCTATGACCATGAAGGTGCAGGGCCGAATTATGAACATCTACAGCTGTGTACGGTGCTGAAAAATCATTAACATGAGGTTTAGCATATGATGGTTGAGAGTAACTAGCCAAATAGCTAGTAGTAGCATGGCCAATTCTCCCATTGTAATGCCCAGGATGGGACTATACCTCCTACGTGTCGAGGCACGACTTAAAGGTATAAGCCCATTCTGGAATGATCTCAAGTTTGGTATCTTTGCACGACTCATGTAAAAGAGGGATTAAATTGCAAAAGGAGATAGTTGGCTTACACTCGCCACTTCACACAATACAATACATAAGCAAAACATCATTCAAAACATCACAACCCGACTACGGGCGAAGATCCAAAAGAAAGATACCAAAAACATAAAGCCATAGGTCCGAATCGCCCCTAGTAGAAACCACTACTGATCGTCGAAAATGTCACAAGCATACGGCCACGCTCTTCATCGAGCTCCCAGCGAAGTACTTGAACCAGCTCCTGCATCATACTCGGCTGAACCTGCATCTGGTGTTGTAGTATTTGTGAGCCACGAGGACTCAGCAATCCCATAACCATGGGTAACAAGACTAGCAAAGCTTTGTGGGTAGGAAGAGGTAAAGTGGTGAGGTTGCAGCAGCGGCTAAGCATAATATGGTGGCTAACTTACGAGTACAAGAATAAGATGAGCATCTACGCAAACGGTCACAACTAGTAGTGATCGCTAAAGATCCTGAACTACATACGAATCAACCATAACCCCACCGTGTTCTCTTCTCAAAGTGAAAAGAGACAGTCACGGTTACTCACACAGTTGTGTGTTTTACTTCGGATCCTCTGTCAAGTTTTCTACAACCGGACATTAACAAATTCCAATCTGCCACATAACCGCGGGCACGGCTTTCGAAAGATTATAACCCTGCAGGGGTGTCCCAACTTAGCCCATCACAAGCTCTCACGATTAGCTGAAGTGATAAATATTATATCATCACCCCTTATCTTAGGGAAATCCGATCAGGCTCGGCATCCCGGTGCACAAGACATTTCAACAATGGTAAAACAAGTCCAGCAAGACCTCCCGGCGTGCCGACACCCTGATAGTAGCCGCGCGTATCTCGTCTCAGGTCACAACCGGATGGGACATCCTACAGGAGCCAGATACCTCGAGTTACCCCGAGGCGGTCCCGCAGTCTGCCTGTTTGGGACCAACACCATCAGCACTGGCCCCCCTGCTATGTAGAAAAGAATACCCGAGGGTGCGACCCCCTATGCAATTTTAATTAATTAATTAAGTTGTTATTATGAGGCAAATTAAAACCAATGTTGGGCCTTGCTGGAGGAGTTTTATTCAAAGTCGAACTGTCAAGGGGTCCCCATCCACCCATCGTGTAAGGAACGCAAAATCAAGGAACATAATGCCGGTTTATCGGCGCCTAAGGTGGCATGAGTGGAACAAAACACCGAGCAAAAGGCCAAGCATTCCACCCATGCCCAGTATATAGGTGTGTTAAATAATAATAATAGATATTGTGATATTCCAACAACAAGTTCCCACCTGGAACGATCTTCATTTTCACCTGCAACTAACAACGCTATAAGAGGGGCTGAGCAAGCGGTTAACATAGCCAAACAGTGGTTTTGCTAGGAAGGTTTCAAAGGTTATGGGTTTCATGGCAACAAGGAGAGGCTGACAAAAAAGATGGGTAGCGCGACATGTAACGATAGCATCGAGACAACTAAGCATGGCAATGGTAGTAAAGGTATCCAAGGGTATGATCATCTTGCCTGGGATTCCGCAAGAGAGAAGAACGGGTCCATGAAGAAGACGGAGCAATAGTCGAGCGAATCCTCACAACTCTGGAACGAAACCGAAGCTAACAAGAGAAGCAACCGGAAAGAAGCAAACAACACGGTAAACACACAAGCATAAACATGGCATACGATGCACATCCAAGTATGATGCATGTCCGGTTTAATTATGCATAGCATGGCAATGTGCACAAACAAGTACTACAAGTTAAGTGGAGCTCAATATGCAACGAGTTGCATATTGACGAAACACCACATTTTAATTATTTAATTGACTCTCGTTTACTTACAAGACAGGTTTAAATGTTTGTTAACATGGCAAGAGGTGAATCAAAAGTAAACTACCTATCTAGGCAATTTAAATGAGGCCGGAAAAATAACAACAACAATTCCGGAAAAATCCCCATATGCATGTTTAGCAATTTTTAAGCAACAACAATTCACACATTTTAATGTTGTTAACATGATGCGGATGACATGATCAAGTTTATGCAATTTTTATTAAAAGTTAACATGAAGAGATATGAAGCACTTGTCACCGTGGTGGAAAGGAAAGGGTGCCACGGCAACGATCCGAAAATGATGCAATGGCAACATCTCGGTTCCGGTAACCCGTTGAGAGACCGGTGCAAAAGCAAAGGTGGAGTGAGCGAGCGGAACAAGATGAAAGGTGGGGTGATCCCGTCACCGGGTTCCCACGGGTCGGCGACGAGGCAACCGAGGAGCACGACAGAAGATGATATGGACACGGAGCACACAAGTACTTCATCTCATACAACACAAGCATTCCACGGGTCATCATCTCGGGGTTATACCTTCGGAACATTCGTTTCGGGGCGGTTCAAGGTCGTCGAGGGACGTAGTGGAAGTAGTTGTAGACAGGGTCGTCGTGGAACTTCTCGGTCTCGGGACTTGGCGACGATAGTGGTACACGTTTTCTTGACGAGATCACGACGGCGGTAGTTGTACAGGTTCCGTAGTTGTTCGGGGTCGGTGTCGAGGTACTTGTCGCATCGCCGATCGTAGTGGCACTTGGCGTCTCATCATGTAGTCGTACTCGGTGTCCTCAGGGCATCGACTGTCTTCGGGGCGACGGTAGTGGTACTCGGTTCCGGGAGCTTGGGCAGCGAGTCGAAGCAGCAAGCAGGGGTGCGTCCCAAGGGCCAGCGGTGATGGCCGTCATCGAACGTGAAGAGGCGAGGCCGAGGACAGGGACTTGGCGGGCGACGACGGTGAAGGAGAGGGGCGCGCAGGGAGCTGCTCTCCCTGGAGCGAGGAGGAGAAGCCGGGGCGTCGGCTTGGAGGGCGCGTCCATGCGGCTCGGGAGGCGAGGAAGGGGCTGGAGGTGCTCGGGGCGGCACCAGCGCTGGCGACGCGGCATGAGGACGGGGAGGACGGGAGCTGCTCGAGGGCGCCATGGGGAGGCGGAGAAACGAGGAGATGAGGCAGGGCCTGGGGCGGCAGGGAGCTGCTCGAGCTGGCAGCGGCGTCCACGACCAAAGGCGGACGGCGGGGCGGCTCCTGGCCGGCCGGGCGGCGCGGCAAGGCCGGCCCGCGGCTGGAGGTTGCAGCAGGAGGGGGGGAAGGCGACGGACGTCTTGCTCGGCCTGACGATGCGGGGCGACCGAGCTCGAGGACGGGGCACGGGCCATGGCGCGGAGGAGGCGATGCCGCGGCCTTGGCGACGCGAGGAGGAGAAGGAGGCGCTGGGCGCTCAAGGGAGATCGAGGGAGCGAGCCTAGCGGCGGTCGAGGGAATCGGGGCAAGGGGGACGAACGAGCGAGGGGAGAGAGGTCGAACGAGAGAGCGTTCGCTTCTGGCGGCGCGAGGGAATAGGGAGAGAGCGAGGGGATCGGGCTAGGGTCAGCGTTAGGTGCAGCTGGGCCAGAAGGGAAGTTTGGGCCGGCTGGGAGGGCGAGGGAAGGCTGGGCCTCGGGCCAGCTAGGGTAGTAAAGCGCTGGGATTGGGCCTGGCGGCTTTGGAGAGGTTGAGAGCTGCGGTTGGGAGGTGGCTGTTGGGCCAGCTGCGGCTGGAATGGCCTAGAGGCCTACCTCTCTCTCCTGCTGAATTTCTCCTGCCATATCCAATTACAGAAAAATAGCCTTGAAGAAAAGAGAAGAACGGAAGGGTTTGAAACAGAATTTGGACAAGAGGTTAATTTTTCTGGACTCGCAAAAATGAGCACGGTCCGAGAAAAATAGAAAAAGGCATGATCGAGATATAATTCAAACATACTTGAATTTAATTCAAAGAGTTTGAACTAAGACTTGATTATAGAAGTGCCCAAAAATGTTGAGGTTTTTGGAGGAACCTCGATAAACGAGAAAAGAAATATAGGGAAGGTTTTTGACGATGAAACTTGAATTAAGAGGCATGGGGAATATTTGCAAGTGTGTTGCGGATAATTCCAAACAATGGAATATTTTTATAATAGCTCCATAAATATTAGGAGGATATGTTATAAAGAGAAGTCATCCTTCCCTCGATTTAAATGGACCAAAGGTCCACACAATTTATTTAGGTTGAGATGCAAAAGATTAATGACATGATGGCATGATGACATGATGCAAAGCAAAATAAATAACACAAGCACAAATGAAACACACGGGAGAACCCGGAACATCTGGAATCTCTGGAATCTTCTGGGACGTCGGTCTTCGGGCGTCACACCCATCCATCGGCAAGGTTGGATTCACATATTGCAAATTAGTTGCCGATGAATAAAAGGGTGAAACACTTTCTTGTATGTTATTGGAAATATTAACATGGGGTGTTCCAAATTGATTAATCGAACTCACCATGCTGTTCATCGGCATAACAATATGTGGGGTTGCCGATGCATGAGAGTTGGGATACATATGATGCATGTTACTAGTACCATAAGAAGTTGAAGCATGTAAATTACTTTGATCATCCCTTGCACATAGTTAGATGCTTGATTGAAAAAAACTAGGGCTGGCCAATAGAGTATACTCATTGAACGATCTAGTAACACCATATGAATTATGTGCATCTACAATAGGGAATTGGGTATTCATATTACCTTTGTAGATTGCAAACCCTAGATGACGATCTCTTCGTAGCAAGAACGGGTCGGAGACTGTTGGAAGCTTCGTCTCCAGCGGAGTCGCCAAAAAGTGTGTTCGCACACGAACATGTCACCGTGTACCTCCAACACCGAGGGTGATGCACCGCAGCTAACGTCGAAAGAGACCCGTCCGGAAGCGCGGTACGCAAGCAATCCGACGGGTACTTTTGTAGACCCGAAACCCTACGTGCCTGAGAGGGACCCCGTCTAGACGCACGGCGGCTATGGGCTGCCCTAGGTCGGCCTAACCGCCCCTAGGGCCTCGAGGTTCGCTTCCCTGCAAATTTAGAACGATAAGAAGAAGAACTAGGGTTAAGGAGAAAAGATAAAAGATAAAAAGTGATAGATGAATTGATCGATTGTGTGTTGTTCAATCGGCCGTCACCCCTCAGGTATATAAGAGGCGGGTGGACTTCCCGTGCAAGGAAAAGGCTTGGATTCACGCCCAAAACCCTAGTCAAATTCAGATTGGTTTTGTCCGAACTTTCCAAAACTGTTCAGTTTAAACTGACTGCACCTTGCGGGTCTTTTTTGTGGTAGTAAACGATCTTGGATGAAAATGCGCCCACAAGCATATTTACTCGTTTCGACGAGACGAACATCTTTCATTTTGAACGTTTTTCGATTTGAGGCCATCTTCAGGGCCGAATCGCTCGCACAAAACGGACTGTCACTCGTGCCACCCATCAGGCATATGTCTGGTGGGGCGCGCCATATGTAGCCTCTTGGTAGGGCTGCATTCGAATGGCTCTAACTTTTGCATACGATCTTGGATTGAGATGATTTTTATACCAAAATCGTCCGTTTCGACGAGACGAAGACAATTTGTGTAGAAACTTATCTCATATGAGGCCATCTTGGGAGCCTAATCAGCCGAATAGTGTTCTGGATAGTAAATCTCAGTACTTCAAACACAACTTCGGCCTTAGAGATGAGACCGGATGGCGATGGACCAAATATCAAAGTTTATCCTTTTGATGATACGAAAGTTTCTCACTTTGAGAACTTTTCCATTTGAGGCCATCTTAATAACCTTTCGAGCTCATCTCCAACTTCTAGTCGATTGACTCTGACAGCCTCCACCCCAGCAAGCTTTCCATCCTCGCAAGCTTTTCACACCGGCAAGGTTTCTACCCGGCAAGCTTTCACACCAGCAAGGTTTCACCCCAGCAAGGTTTCCTTCCTGGCAAGGGTACTACCCGGCAAGCTTTCACACTGGCAAGGTATCCACTCCGGCAAGGTTTCTACCCCGGCAAGCTCACACCGGCAAGCTCCCACGCCGGCGAGCTTTCAGCGTCGGCAAGCTTTCCACGCCAGCAAAGTCTCTATCCCGGCAAGCTTCATTCAGCCGGCAAAGGCCGAATGACTCGCGCGACCCATCAGACATGTGTCTAGTACCTCGCGCCATACCATTGCAATCTGTATCTTGCCAAAATCAAGTGTCAACACATCTCCTTCCCCCCTCATTTTTATCTTCCTACCTCAACCTTTGCCCCTAAGCTATCCTAGAGCATCTGCATATGCACCAGAGGCTAGTCGACAAGCCAGGGCACGCCTAGAGCACGTGAGGCATGCCTGGCATGCCAAAACGGCGCTCTAGAGTGCGCTACAGTGCCCAAACCGCATTGTTGTCGCCCCCATTCCAATGCCCCGACGACCTTGGGCACTAGGAACATGTCCCCCGAGGCCACCTCGGCGTGCGTGACATGCCACACGATCGCCCCCTCCTCCTTCTCTCTCCACCGCCCCTGTCATGCGTGCCCGAGCACCGCCTGTGTTCTTTGATCATCGCGCACGCCCCTGGCCCGCCTCGCGCTCGACCTCCTCTCCCTCTCTCTTCTCCTAGCCATGGAAGATCCCCAGGAACGCCCACGACCTGAGTCGGACCCTCTCCAAAGCCGCCATGGCAAATCCCGCGGGGGCCGTGAGCTCAGGCCACGGCGAGCCCCTGGCCTCTCAATTTAAGGCCGCCCACGCCCCTCTTTGCTGTGCTCCTCGTCACCACTCCCCAATAGCCCCCTAGACCATCCAACCCTCCTCTCGGACTCCTGCAATCAGGATCGACTGGAGCCTCGCCGCCTCGGGTCGCCGTTGATCTCACGGTACCGGCCTCCTCCGGCCCTCGTTTCCTTCTCCCTCAAACCGCGGCAAGCCCCTGACCCTTTCCCCTTCTTCTCCCGATCCATATGCAGAAAGGGATGTCCCAGGTGATCACCTCCTGAAGCTTCTCCGCCGCAGGACCTCGTCGCCGACGAACCACAGCCTCCCTCCGACCAACTCCGGCACCGCCCGAAC
>LR738712.1:388062478-388131278 GCA_902687465.1 Secale cereale
CCCCCGAGTCCAACGGTGCCAACCGCTTGACCTTCCGTGCCCCCAGTAGTCGCCGATGAGTCCGTGCTCCTCCCTGGACGCGAGGTTGAAAATGACAGGTGGGGACCGCCTGTCATCCTCACCTCCCTCTCCTCCCCTCTCTATCACTGCCCCCGGGCCCCAGCCGTTAGGTTTGAACGCAGGTGCGCATGCGCACCGGTTTGCCTAGGCTGGCGTGGCTCTGGGACAGCCCAGCTGCATGCTGATATGGCCGGCCAGACCCGTCCAATTCTTTTTCTTTTTCTTTGTCCCGTGGAATTCAAAAATCCCTAAGTAATTCAAATCAAGTCCAAATTTGATGATTCAAATTTCTGGCGACTCCATAAATCATGCGCTATTTAATAGGAAACAGTGAACATTTTTACTATGCCCTTTTTCCATTGAATCTCCTTAATAAGACATTTATTCACATATGTCAACTTCAAAAATCCATATTATATTCATTTCATCGCCAAATCCAGTGAAATCAATTTCTAAATGCTTCTAAAATCATGCCTCATTTAATGGGTACTTTTACTCATTTTTATAAAGAGGCATTCTGTAGACAACTTGCAGATCCATTAAATCCTTTGTTTCCATCATATTGAAACATTCAAAAATCCTCACTGATCCAATTCCAATAAAATAACTTTGATCATTTTTCATATGACCAAAGGTATCCTAGAAAAGTCCAACTCACATTTTTAGAGCACGTTTATGTTTGCCCTGTTGTATTGCTTATTGTGGTTGTTTCCGACGTTAGTGGACGAAGGAGTTGGACCAGAAGAATTTGAAGACCTTGGAGACTTGGTTGAGCCAGGCAAGCAACCCTTTGACCATGTCTATGAAACCCTTTTATTTGCATGTCACATAGCACCTTATTATCGATGCATTGGAATCGTGTTGACATGATAACCACTTTGGTGGGTTGCCTTCGTTACTTCCTTGTTGAAACTTGCATTTTGCATGACCCTACCTTCCTATGGGGGATTATGCGGGTGGGAGTAGATAGGATGCTAAAGTAGTGGCTACACAAATGGGACGGGTATCTGCATGGTGATGGAGACAAAAGTATTTTTAAAAGAGTTTTTCAAAAATCCCATCGGGTGCCACTAATGCCCGAGGGAGAAGTTGAGTTAGGTAACCACTTGATGTCAAAGTGGGGTATAGAGGCAGGTGTGTGTGTGCTATTTTCGAAAAACGGATAGGTTTAAGTTGCGACCGTTATTCCAACCTTACATGTACAACCACTCTACCCCTTATGGGACGGGGCATTATTAATTACCTAGTCCGATGCTGGCATGGTGCCCACATTACTAGTTACGGGGATGACATAGTTCACTCTCGAGACGGGGTCGTGCTTGGATAGGCGGCCATGACTGTTTTTACAGGGCACCGGACACGCCGTTGGTTCCTTCATGTATGTGTGATAACAAAAAGGGCAAAGTCCTAAGATCTTTATGCTTATATACAAGGGTCGTGTACCAATGAGTGGAATCCATGTTAGTATCGCCTAGGGAAAGATAGTGATCGGGTGCTTCCCCCTAGTACTTGAGGTACTGCGGGATCGTGGATGACACAAAAGCATCCCGGATCTTGTGGGTAAAGTGTGCAACCTCTGAAGAGTGTAAAACTATTCTAATAGCTGTGTCCACGGTCAAGGACAGTTGGATAACCGCTCTTGGGGTACGTCCACTGTTTACAAAACCTGGTGTGTGTGTTGTTGAATGGAGAAAAACTACTTGAGTCGAGTCAAACAACTCGACATGTTGATTAAGATGGAGTTGATTGAAACTTGACTTATGTTGATATCTATAACCTGTTCACATGGATATCTAAATTCTTATGATGCATGCTTTACAAGTTGGTAGGACATGCCCCTGCACTCAAAACTAGCTTTCTACAAACATTTCCCATTTAGTCCTATATCATGGTTTGTCATACTTGTTCCAAAACATGGGTTGCTTGCGAGTACATTCAAAGTACGGACATGCTTGCCACTAATTATTTAATTGGCCAGGCATGGAAGAGCAGGAATATGAGGAAGAGTACTTCGGTGATGAACATGCGAACTAGGACGCTTTCCCAGTCAGAATGCATGTAGGGTTAAGGCAGATGTCATGGGTTCTACTTATAAACAAGTATTTCTGCTGCTTGTGTTCTATTTGATGTTCAACCCTTGAGGCTTTATCTATGTAAGACTTGACCATAATGGTCATAATTTGTGTAAGACGGTATGTATGGATGTAAGACTCTTGTTATTCAGCTTCTGTGTGTTCAGTGAGCATTGATCTCTGGGATCACTGTACACGTGCATTCGATGATCTTGACTGATGAGTCAGGGTTCCCATAGAGCTGGTATCAGAGCCATCCCGACTGTAGGAAGCCTTAGTTAGCATGGATGTTAGTTAGGACAAGAACTAGACCCCAGACCCCCAAATCACTTGCAAGACTCATTACACTTCTCTTGTCTTCTGATCTAGCCAACAATAAAAACCTCTCACGCTTGTCATACTCTCTCTTGTCATATTGACCCTTCTCTAACCTCGTTGTCGATGGCTGTCGCCCCCACAAAACTCCTCATGGCCGGATTTCCACCACTCCTAAGGGACTTCCTCCAGCAATGCCACTATCCTTCGAAGCCAATGTACACCTTGCACGAACTAGACAATGGCGAGTTGAAAACAGAGTTCTATGCCAAGGTGATTGTACCTACCAAGACCTCACCCCAGAGCTGGTTCTTTGTCGGACCACCTGTGCCAACCAAGGACTTGGCCGTTCAGCAGGCAGCCTATGAAGCCCTCCTTCGTCTTCGGCACCTCCTCCCGGAAATGAAGGAAGGTCAAGCTACCTGCTACCTAGCCAGCAAGAATGGATCAGGGACCTCCTCTCAAGCAATGATTTCCACGAGAGACGAAGACCCAACCCTGAAGCTCCAGATCTGCTTCACCCTCATAGTCTATTACCTTCTGCGTGACCTTACCGAAGAGTTCCTCAATTCCCACCAGGACTTCCCTTCACTTCTACATCTCCACTGCCTCGAGATGAAGAAGGTGATGGAGCAATAACAACAAATCACTTCCCTACAAGTTTAGATCGCTAATCAGAAGCAGCAAATTGAGGAACTTCAAGTATCCCACAACCAAACTCCGTGAAGAAGGCATAAGAATGGATTTACATATCCACCTTGTAGAGGACCATCGTCATGCCATCGACAACAGATCCCAAGACTAAATAACAACCTTTTTGCTTCCATCACATGTCACAGGTGTGGTAAACTTGGGCATATTAATAGGATGTGTCCCAACAAGCAGCCGACTGTTGCATACCCATTGGCACCACAAGGGGAACCCAGAAACTGAAGACATAATGATCTTTTCTCTGAGTGATGAAGCAAGCACGACTATCGAGTTCGAGAACCCCTAGGGTAGGATGAGTCGTGTACCCCCTATAGTCGAGTCTGTGTGGTGGTTCAAATGAAACCATGTTGTGTGTTGCTTGTTCTTGTTTGTTTGTGTTTCAATATAAGTCGCATTTTTGCCTTGGGCAACACGTACGCGACTATATCACCTATCTTGCCTTAGTGAAATTGTGTGTGGCCTTTATGACACTTGTTTGTTTGCACTTGCACCATAGAATCCCCTTTAGGCATCCCCCATCTATGCTACATTTTCCCTCTCATCTCTCTCCTCAACTAAAGACCAGCAAGACAAGATACACCAAGGATTCTACTTCAACAACCAAATAGCACTGAAGACTTTTGCTACCGCCTCCTCGACCAAGAGCAACCCCGTAGAGTTATGATTACCCTTCAAGATTAGAAACCCATCCCCAGACCCCTCAAGACTTTGCGGGATACCCCAGCTCGAATTATTAACCATGTGCTTAACCCACAAAATTGCAAGAGAACCAGTTGAGCCTCAACAACCTTTGCTATAGGAGTAGAGGACCAATGACTTGATGAGTTTATATCAGTGACCTTGAGGAATTATCTGACACTTTTTGTGGATTATGAGGCTTTCATGTCAGTAGATGAACTTGGTGGGATCATGATAATAGAGTAGCGTGACTTTCATCACCCCGTAGTAAATTAGATTTAGTAGGACAGTTATAATCGCAAGCTGAAATTCTTGGAAGTACAAGGATTTGACTTAACCAGGGGATATTGATAGGAGATAGTTGACACTACGATAATGATTTGGGGGAAACATGTAGGAACTCTCGTTGAACATGAGATTTAGATTTAAATAGGTGATCCTAGTGAAGTGTAGATACTGAGTAAGTCTACATGGTTCGGAGTAAAAAATGGATTTAGACTGATGATCTCGATCATGATACCATGTTTCTCGATGGACGAGAAACTAGGGGACTGGATTAATTGTTGGAGTTGATTTAGAGATGTATATAAGCCTGACCTTAGAGTTTACTTGACCATGGTAATGAAAATTGTGGACTTACTATAGTGGATATAGCACTTTCAAGTATTTGGGGATTATAGCGACTCTAGGAGGTCATGTGGAATACCATAAACATTGGATTTGGAGAAAATGGATTGTGTTGTGATCAATGGAAGTTAATGGGCTGTTGGAGTTGACTCATAGGAAGGAAACCAGATCTTGGAGTGGTATACAACGTGTTTCCTTAGGATAGATATGCACTATCTTGGATCTTGGAGAATAGGTTGAGCACTTGGATTGTCATGTTTAATCCAAGTTTGGTAGTTGTATGCTCTACCCATATATTTTTACATAGGGATAGCCATACACATGAGTTTGGGGATAGTGGACATGTACGATTTTGTTAGACCTCCTCTTGGGAGTCATGAGGGTACGAATGGCATGAGTAATGATTGGAGTTGACCTATACGAGATGATGCTTTCGGTGGTATAAAGTGATTTGTTTGAAGGACTAGATAGAACTATTGGCATCTCATAAACCATGCTTAAGGATAAGATGATAAACGTTCACCCACAGACTAGAGTCCTTGAAACCCTTAAGCCCTACCAAGCGACAACTTAGTCAGATCATGACCATGGGCTTTGGCTCTAGATCGAGAAGACCTTGGCTAATACTCAACCGTGACCACCATCAATGCCCCAACCTGCTTTATGCACCCCATGAACAAGTCTTCATGGAGTACTTGGACAAGTTAGTTGTCATCTTTTGGTGACCTACTTGTCTACCTAAAGACGAAAGAAGAGCCTTTCAGCTGGTCAGAAAACATTCGAAGACCGCCATGTCAAGGAGGAAGAACTACACCAACCACCATCGTCAAGAAGTATACTTCCACGTCGAAGACCATGTGTATCTGCAAGCTAGTCCTCTCAAAGAAACCAAGCATTTCCATGTCAAAGGGAAATCCACACCAAGCTTTATCGGGCCTCTCAAAGATCACTTCAAGACGAAGAGTAGATGGCTACCAGCTGGAGTTACCATCTGAGTTACCCGATGTGTGCAACATTTTCCACACGACACAAACCGAGGAGTGTTTTCAACTTCATGTCAAGCACAATCCAAGGACATCGATCATCGAGTAATTGACCCCAGCCCGATTAGACCTACATCGAGACACCCATTTGCAACCTGGATCAAGAAGAACGTTATACATGAAGCTACACCATCGAGTCTTCATGGTTTAATGGAGCACTACTCGGAAGCAGAAGCAACATGAGGATGTGAAGACCACCCTAGATCCAAGTTTCCATATTCCTTTCCGCGCCTAGCTTGGGAATTTCAGGGACGAGATTCTTGTAAGGGGGGGGGGGGTAGGTCTGTCACACCCTAATTTTTATGCCACAAAACTTAAGCTAATAAATCATGATAAAATGTGGTTTTACACAAACTTTTGAGTATTTTAGACTTTGCTTGATTGGATTTTTGTCTGCTGTTTGCAAGTGCTCTAAAAATAAAATAAATCCTCCAACTCTTCTCCCTGATCCAAAACTTTCCCCAATGATCATGCTATGTGTATAGAACATAACAGTATTTGCTTACAAAAATAATTTGGCCAAAAAGTATTTTTCTAAATTAGGTTTCCAAAACCCCCTGAATTGAGACTTGAACTGCAAGTACTTAATTAAGGGTGTGAAAAATCTTTCAAAAATTATACCTGACTCTATTAGATATAGAACTCCCCACAACCACAAAAAAATTATTTTCAAAGTTATATGTCTATTTTATTTAAAGGCTTTTTCTTTAGGCAAGAAATGGTCTTTAATAAGTTAAAATTATTTTGATGTTTCAAAAATATTTGAGAAAATTATTTTGATGTCCATATATAAGAGTTTAAACACATGGTCATGTTCAAAATATTGGTCAAATCCATCAAAAACACTTTCTAGATATTTCAAGCTTTTGAAATATTTACAAAGGATATATTCTCTAGAAATTCCCAGAAAATTCTATGATGTCAAATATGAAATATTTGATGATCTTGCCAAGCCTCATGTCTTGGAGAACAATATAACATCACCAAAACCCCTCAAAACTATTTTTGTTCATTTTGAAGTTTGAGTAACTTTACATTGCAAAACATGTCCAAATGCTCAAATGGTGTAATTATGAATCTAGACCAAACTGCACAAGTTGGAGAGAAGGATAAATTGATCAAAGTGCCCCAAAACCCTCTCTGTACAGAACCAAATTTGAACAACTCTACGTTGCCAACTTTCTCGTTTTAGTCTCAATTTTTGTGGACATGCTCGAATCCCCAAATGATGACACTACACCAAGTGGTGCATCAAGGAGAAAAGATTTGCATGACCATTTCTTGGAAAACCCATTTCTGTTGATTTCTAGGGTTTGCCAAAGTTACATTGGCAACTTTCTTCAAATGAGGTCAAAGTTGGTGATCAACCTCAATTCTACATGCCACTAGATCCTGTTCATTTTCATGTCCATTGGAATTCATTCGTTTCCCCAAAATAGCATAAAACACCTTCTGCCACATTTTTGTAATCTCACCCTAGTCACCTTCTACCTCCAGAACCACCCAATCATCCAGGGCTCAATGATTGGGGGGTAAAACTTCCATTTTCTTCACTGTTACCAAGACAACATCTCCTACCCCCTCATTTTTATCTTCCTACCTCAACCTTAGCCTGTAAGCTATCCGAGAGCATCTGCATATGCACCAGAGGCTAGTGGACAAGCCAGGGCATGCCCAGAGCACGTGAGGCATGCCTGACATGCCAACACGGCACTCTGGAGCATGCTACAGTGCCCAAACCGCACTGTAGCCGTCCCCATTCCAATGCCTCGACGACCTTGGGCGCCGGGAATGTGTCCCCGGAGGCCGGCTCGGCGTGCGTGACACGCCACACGATCGGTCCCCTCCTCCTTCTCTCTCTGGCGCCCCTGTCACGCGTGCCCGAGCACCGCCTGCGTTTGCCAGTCATTGCGCGCGCTCCTGGCCCGCCTCGCGCTCGACCTCCTATCCCTCTCTCTTCTCCTAGCCATGGAAGACCCCCAGGAACGCCCATGACCTGAGCTGGACCCTCTCCGAAGCCGCCATGGAAAATCCCGCGGGGGCCGTGAGCTCGGTCCACGGCGATCCCCTCGCCTCTCTATTTATGGCCGCCCCGCGCCCCCTCTTGCATCTGCTCGCCCTCACCACTCCCCAATAGCCCCCTACACCATCACCCCTCCTCCCGAAGCCCCTGCGCTCGGGATCAACCGGAGCCCCGCCGCCTCGGGTCGTCGTTGATCTCGCGGTACCGGACTCCTCCGGCCCTTGTTTCCTTCTCTCTCGAACCGCAGCAAGCCCCTGGCCCTTTCTCCTCCTTCTCTCGCTCCATTTCCAGCAAGGGATGGCCCAGGCGATCACCTCCCAAAGTTTCTCCACCGCAGTACCTTGTCACCGGCGAACCACTACCTTCCTCCGACCAACTCCGGCACCGCCCGAACAACGACATCGCCTTGAGTCCAATGGTGCTAACCGCTCGACATGTCGTTCCCCCAATCGTTGCTGATGAGCCCGTGCTCCTCCCTGGATGCGAGGTTGAAGATGACAGGCAGGGCCCGCCTGTTATCCTCTCCTCTCTCCCCCTCTCTGTCACTGGCCGCTGGACCCGAGCCGTCAGGTTTGAACGCAGGTGCGCGCGCACCTGTTTGCCTGGGGTGGCGTGGCTGTGGGCCGGCCCAGCTACTGTCTAATATGGCCGGCCTGACCTGGCCAATTCTTTTTCTATTTCTTTGTCCAGTGCAATTCAAAAATCCCTATGTAATTCAAATCAAGTCCAAATTTGATGATTCAAATTTCTGGTGACTCCATAAATCATGCTCTATTTAATAGGAAACAATGAACATTTTTACTATGCCCTTTTCCACTGAATCTATTTAATAGGCCATTTATTCACATATGTCAACTTGAAAAATCAATATTATATTCATTTGAACTCCAAATCCAGTGAAACCAATTTCTAAATGTTTCTAAAATCATGCCTGATTTAATGGGTACTTTTACTCATTTTTATAAAAAGGCATTCTGTAGACAACTTGCAAATTCATTAAATCCTTTTTTTACATCATATTGAAATGTTCAAAATCCTCACCGAAACGATTCCAATAAAATCACTTTGAACATTTTTCATATGACCAAAGGTATCCTAGAAAAGTCCAACTCACATTTTTAGAGCACTTTTATGTTTGCCAGGTTGTGTTGCTTACTGTGGTTGTTACCAACGTTAGTTGACGAAGGAGTTGGAACAGAAGAATTTGAAGACCTCGGGGACTTGGTTGAGCCAGGCAAGCAACCCTTTGACCGTGTCTATGAAACCCTTTTTAATGCATGCCATATAGCACCTTATTATCGATGCATCGGAATCGTGTTGAGGTGATAACCACTTTTGTGGGTTGCCTTCGTTACTTGTTAAAACTTGCATTTTGCATGACCCTACCTTCCTATGAGGGATTATGCGGGTGGGAGTAAATAGGATGCTAAAGTAGTGGCTACGCAAATGGGACGGGTATCTGCATGGTGATGGAGACAAAAGTATTTTTAAAAGACTTTTTCAAAAAGCCTGTCGGGTGCCAATAATGCCCGAGGGAGAAGTTGAGTTAGGTAACCACTTGATGACGAAGTGGGGTACCGAGGCATGTGTGTGTGTTGTTTTCAAAAAATGGATTGGTTTAATTTGCGACCGTTATCCAACCTTACATGTACAACACTCTAAACCTTATGGGAAGGGGCATTATTAATGATGATGGCATGGTGCCCACATTACTAGTGACGGGGGTGACGTAGTTCACTCTCGGGACGGGGTCGAGCTTGGATAGGTGGCCATGATTTTTTTACATGGCACTGGACACACCGTTGGTCCCTTTGTGTATGTGTGATATTGAAAAGTACATAGTCCCAAGATCTTTATGCTTATATACGAGGGCCGTGTACTAACGAGAGGAATTTATGTTAGTATCGCTTAGGGAAAGATAGTGATCGGGTGCTTCCCCAAGTACTTGAGGTACTACGGGATCCTGGATGACACGAAAGCATCCCGGATTGTCACACCCTGATTTTCATGCCACTTTGCTTAAGCTAATTATCATGTTAAAAATGTGGATTTGCAAAAACTTTTGAGTGTTTTGACCTTGTTTGATTTGACTTTTGTCTGCTGTTTGCTAGTGCTCTAAAAATCAAATAAATCCTCCAACTCTTATACTCTTCTCCTTGATCCAAAACTTTTTCCCAATGATCATGCCATGTGTATAGAACAATATAGAATTTTCTTATAAAAATATTTTGGCCAAATAGTATTTTCTAAAATCAGTTTTCCAAAAACCCCTGAATTGAGGTTTGCACTACAAGTACCTTATTTAGGGTGTGAAAAATCTTTCAAAAAGTATATTTGAAACCTATTAGGTGTAGGACTCCCAGAAACCACAAAATTATAATTTTAAAAGTTATTTTTATATTTTATTTAAAAGCTTTTTCTTAAGGCTAGAAATGGTCTTTAATAGGGAAAAAATATTTAATTATTTCAAAAATATTTGCCAAAATTCAGGGAAACTCATAGGACATATATTGTCCATACATAAGAGTTTCAACACATGGTCATGTTCAAAATATTGGACAAATCCTTCCAAAACCCTTTCTGGATATTTCAAGCTTTCGAAATATTTACAAAGGAAATATTCTCCAAAAATTCCAGGAAATTCTATCATGTCATATGTGACATATTTGATGATCTTGCAAAGCCTCATGCCTTGAAGATCAAGGAAACATCATCTAATCCCCTCAAAACCATTTCTGTCCATTTTGAAGTTTGAGCAACTTTACAATGCCAAACTTGTCCAAATGCTCTCAAACTTGGTGCATATGCTAAAATGATGTAATTATGCATCTATGCCAAATGTCACAAGATTTGGAGAAGCATAACTTGGTTTAAGTGCCCCAAAACCATTTCTGTTCAAATTCAAATTTGAACAACTCTACATTGTCAACTTTTTACCTGGGGCCTCAAACTTTGTGGGCATGATCATAACCCCAAATGATGATGCTACACCAAGTGGTGCATCAAGGGGAGATGATTAGCTTAACTCAAACAAGGTGAAACCATTTCTGTTGATTTCTAGGGTTCACCAAAGTTACATTGGCAACTTTTCCCAAATGAGATCAAATTTGGTGAAAGGCCCTAATTATATGTGACATTTGATCCTGTTAAGTCCCATGTAAAGTGGAGGTCATTTGCTTTCCCAAAACATGATCAAACACCTTCTGCCAATTTACCAAAACCATTGTTTGGACCCCTTTTACTATTTCCCTTTACCTCATATTCTTACCATAGCTTGCTCTGATCATCTTCTACCCCCAGTAAACTCCCCATATCCTCAGCTCAATGATTGGGGGGTGAAAACCCCATTTTACTCCCCTGGACAGCAGCAGTCTCCTCCTCCCTCACCTCCCTCCTCATTTCAGTGGCTTCCCAGGGCAACCAAGACCATCCCACATTACTTTACTCCTCCCCTGACCTTCTAGACAACCTTGGACACGATGGACATGACCAGAGCGGCGAGGACATGACCGTGCCAGCCATTCGGGCGCTCTGGAGCGCGCTACAGTGCGCTCCCGCACTGTAGCCGCCTCCAATCGGCTGCACCCGACAGCCTGGGGCCTCCCCCTCGTGTACCCCGAGGCTGCCTCGACGTCCGCGACCTGCTGGACGGTCGGCCCTTTCCTCTCTCCCCCTCTCTCACCTCTGCTCACACGCGCACCGGCCGACCACGGGCTCCAGTGAGCAAGCTCGCACGCGCGACCCCTCTGGCGCCTCCCCGCTCCTCCTCTCTCTTACTCTAGGCGTGGACCAGCCCCACAAACGCCCTGGACATGCCCAGTGGTGCCCCAGTGGCTTGCAACGACAGCAACGGCCTCGCCGGCGCATGCGTCTTCGGTGGACCGCCGCTCACCTATTTATAGGCCGCCCCCGAGCCCCCTTGTCGCTCCTTTGTCCTTCCCTTCTATCATACGCCTCCCAGGCCAACTCATCGCTCTCCCCGTGCCTCGCAGCCACCTTTCTGCCGGAGTCCCGCCGCAGGCCTCCGCACGAATTCGTGCCAGCCCGAGCTTTCCTCCCTCTCCTACCCCCACCAGCGGACTCCCCTGAGCTAGGCGGACCTCGCACGATCTTCCTCTCATCAAATGGCGCACCATAGCACCATGCCCAACTCTTGCCAACGCCACAGTCCGCCGGCGTCCAAGCCGCCGTCGATTCGATCATCCCT
This sequence comes from Secale cereale, assembly GCA_902687465.1. NCBI lineage: Eukaryota > Viridiplantae > Streptophyta > Magnoliopsida > Poales > Poaceae > Secale > Secale cereale. Next base: position 388,074,215 of record LR738712.1, read on the forward strand.
CGCAGCCGTGGCATACATGAGGGGAAGCGGCGTTCTTCGCTGAGTCCATTCATAGCCCGAGCGTCGCCGGAGATGCCCTGCAGCGCCGGCAAGCCGCCGTCGAGCATCGCCTCTGTTCCTCCCCGCCGCGTCGCGCGGGAGAAAGAGGATGAACCTGAGCGCTGGGCCCTGCGCGTCAGCGACCTGGAGGCTGGGCCTCGTCGTTTAAGTGGAAGCGGCTTCGGCCGAAACCGCCTAGCCGCCGCAAAGGCGTAATCCCCCGCGGGCGCCTTCTTCGTGGCCAGGCCCCTGCGCGTGGCTATGCAGTTGGGCCGGCCCAGTACACTGCGGCGTTATACTGCGCCCAAAACGTAGTATAGGTATAAAACCCTTCCCTTTTTCCTTTTTCTTTATCCAGTCAACTTCAAAAATCCATGATCAAATCATTTGAACTCCAAATTTGGTGATTCAAATTTCCAGTGACTCCATAAATCATGCTCTATCACATGGTGCAACATGCACATTTTTCCAGAATCATTTCCTTCACAATAATTATCAAATGCCATTATTTCATTTTCTGTGATGAACTTTAGAAAATCACAGAGGGCTCAAATTTGATCCAAATGTAGTGGTTCAAATTCCTAGATGCTTGTCATATCCAAACTTAGTTTTGGAACATTTTTATTAATACTTTCTGTGCCCCACCAAATAATGAGCCATTTCTTCATATTTACCAGCTTTGCAAAATCCTAGGAAATTCATTTGAATTCGAAATCCATTAAAACCAACTCCTAGATGCTTCTAAAATCATGACTTGTTGATGGGTGCCTTTGCTCATCATTCAAGAAAATATTTCTGTATACTTCTTTCAAATCCATAAACCCCTTTGTTCCATTATATTGAAATGATCCAAACTATCCATTGATCCAATTCCTATGAAAACACCTTGGTCATCTCTAATATGACTAGAGGTATCCTAGAAAAGTCCAACTCCTATTTTTAGAGCGCTTTTATTTTTGCCTTGTTGTGTTGCTTATTATGATTGTTTCCATCGTTAGTTGACGAAATAAATGAAGTACTCGAAGATGGACCAGAAGGTTTGAAGACTCGGGAGAATAAGGCAAGCAGCCCTTTGACCATGCTCGAGAAACCTTTTTATGCATGTCTCATAGCACCTTATTATCAATGCATCGAAATCATGTTGAGGTGGAGAACACTTTGGTTGCTACCTTTGTTACTTACTATTGATACTTGCATCAAACATGACCCTACCTTCCTGTGAGGGTTATGTGGGTGGGAGTAGATAGATGTATGCTATAGTAGTTGGCTACGCAAAATGGGTCGGGGTTATGCATTGAGTGAAACAAGTGTGGTTTGACATACTTGCATATGACCCAGTGGGTGCCATTAATGCCCCTGCGAGATGATGAGGAGCTAGGGCACTACTTGGTGAAGAAGTAGTGTGCCGAGGCTTGACGAAAGTGTTGTTTACAGAGATGGATTAGAATTATGTGTGACTACCGTCCCAACCAAACATGCGCAACCACTCTACCCTTATATGGGAAAGGACATTATTGATTACCTAGGTCGATACTAGCATGGTCCCCGCATTACTAGTGACGGGGGTGACATGAGGTCACTCTCGGGACGGGGTCGTGCTTGGATAGGCGGCCATGACTGTTTTCACAGGGCACCGAACACACCGTTGGTACCCCGTGTCAGTGGTATGTGATGAATATGGGATCAAGGCTCCACAATCTTTAAGATGTGAAATGTGTGCACGGGGCTGTTACCAATCGAGTGGACTCTATGTTAGTGTCGTCTAGGGAAAGATAGTGATCGGGTGCTAACCCCGGGTACTTGAGGTACCGCGGGTCGTGGATGTCACGAGAGTTCCCCGGATCTTGTGGGTAAAGTGTGCAACCTCTGCAGAGTGTCAAACTATTCGAATAGCCGTGTCCGCGGTCAAGGACAGTTGGGTGGTGCTACTTAGACTATGTCCATAAGTTTCTGCAAAACAACACGGTATGGTGGATCTGTTGATGTGATTCCTGAGGAAGTCACAATGAGCTTGAGCATGAGTTGATTACAACTCTTTCTCGATAATGATGTCGGTGACCTCCTGATACTTGTTGCAGACACATGCATGCCCATGTTATATGTTGATCATACTTGCATTTGAAAAACTAGCTTTCCGCAAAACTGCCAATTTAGCAGTAGAGCTTTGCATAATTATTCCGTCATCACACTTGGGTTGCTTGCGAGTACATTCAAAGTACTCATTGGCTTGCCACTGGTTATTTTATTGGCCAGGCATGAGAGAACAGGTTATGATGAAGATTTCTTGGTGACGAGCATGCGAGCTAGGACGCTTCCCAGTCAGAATGCCTGTAGGGTTAAGGCATATGGCATGGGTCCAAGTTGATATTGAAGATTTCCGCTGTGATGATATAATCAAGGCTTGACCATAATGGTCCTATTTGTGTAATACGGTATGTATGGATGTAAGACTCTTGTTATTCAGCTTATGTGTGTTCAGTGAGCATTGATCTCTGGGATCACTGTACACGTGCATTCGGTGATCACGACTTATGAGTCGGGGTCCCCACAGAGCTGGTATCAGAGCCATCCTGACTGTAGGAAGCCTTAGTTAGCATGGTCGTTAGTTAGGGTAAAACTATTTTCAAAACTATTACTAGTTTTCAAAACTATCTATACTTCTCTTCTCTTCTCAGTTTTTCGAAATCTAGGCTATACCTAATCTCTCCCCCCTTCAAAATTGTTGGTCGCTAGAACCCTTATGCCCCTGACCACTGGATTTTCTGAAATCCTTGTGGAGTGCACCTTGCCAAACACTCACCCGCCACTTCTGCGCACAAGATTGGCGACACCACGACAAGACGATACCAACGGAAATTACATCCTCGATGGATGAGGACATGAAGACCCCGAAGAAGGTGATACCTTTGACAGTGCCCCAAGAAGATGCAACATTGGCCTATGATGACCAGGGTATAGGTTATGCCAAATCATGATATGCATCGCTAATAGAGTAATCCTGTCAATACCGTTGTTGTATCGGCAACCACCGGTAGATGAGAACCTCGCCATTTGGTCCGCCTCACTATAGTGAGCAGGAAAAGGGTTCTCTTCGTCCCCCGCTCTTGGTGTTGATGTTTACATCAACGAGACCGACATGTTGGACCTCTATTATGCCTTGTTGTTGACATTGCATACGGATTGCCCACCTGGTACCCTCGACGTCCCAGAAGGTACAAGGGGTCGTCATGATTAAAGAGACAAGAGAAGACCAAGCCAACGCCAGCTACAAGGAGGCACCTTCACCACGTCACCTCATCAGGCGAGAAGTTGTTGAAGATTCTTCAGGCTCGACCCGGATCATTCATCAAACAACTACGAGGGACATAGCAACACCTGAGGAAGCTCAGAAGACTGCATGAGGCACAAGTCACGACACTGAGTCCGAGAACCCCTAGGGTAGGATGAGTCGTGTACCCCCTATGCGCAGTCGAGTCCGTATGATGGTTCGAATAGAACCATGATTGTGTGTGTTTGCTTTTATTTGTTTGTGTTTTGATATAAGTCGCACTTTTGCCCTAGTTAACAAGTGCATGGCTATATCACCTTCCTTGCCTTGTTTCTTTTGTTTCGACCTTTTTGCACCTGTTTGTTGCAGTTGCACTATAGAACCCCCTTTAGGCATTTCCCTCCTCTATGCTACCTTTCTCTCTCTTCTCTCTCCCCCAATTGAAGACCCGCAAGACAAGATGCACCAAGGATCTACCTCGGCAACCAACTGGCACTGAAGACTTCTGCTACAACCTCCGTGACCAAGTGTAACCCCGTAGAATTATGTCTAACCCTCCAGACTAGTAACCCATTCCTAGACCCTTTGAGACTCCACGAGACACTCCAGCACGAACCCTTAACCATGTGCCTAACCCATAGTATCGCGAGAGAACCTGTTAAGCCTTTATAACCTTGCAGAACACTGGATTCGTAATGGAACTAGTGGACACAATGAACGAGCACATTTTCATCCTAATATAGCACAAGGACTGACGATGCCATAGATAGACCAATTTGTGGATATAAGACAGATGACTTGGTGGCTTTGTATCAGTGACTTCGAGGAATTATCTGAGACCTTGATGGATTGTGAGATTTCATATTGGTGGGATCATGACCTTGGGGAAGCATGTAGGAGTACCCGTTGGATATGAGATTTGGATTTATGTAGGTGATTCTGGTTGGTATAAGGGCTAGTTATGCCTGCATGGTTCGGAGTAAATTGGATTTAGACCTATGATCTTGATTATGATACCATGCTTCTCGGTGGACAATAAACTAGTAGATTGGATTATTTGTCGGAGTTGATTTAGGGATCTATATAATCGTGACCTTGGAGTTTACTCGACCCGGGTGATGAGAATTTGGTGGACTTACTATCGTAACGCATAGTCCTTCCAAGTATTTGGGTATTATAGGGACTTGAGATCTTGTGGAACACCGTAGACATCGGATTTGTAGAATTGTTGGATTATGTGGTGATTGATGGGAATTACCGGGCTATTGGAGTTGATCTATAGGAAGGAAACAAAATCTTGGAGTGGCACATGACGTGTTTCCTTGGAATAGAGATGCATTATCGTGAGCTTTGCAAGAATAGATTGAGTACTTGGATTGTGGAGTTTAATTTAAGCTCAGCAGCATGTGTGACCTACCCATGGATTTTAGGGGTAGACATACACATGGATTTGGGGATCGTAGACAAGTGTAATTTTGTTAGACCGCCTCTTGAGTCATGAGGACATGTGTGGCATGAGTTGTGATCGAAGTTGGTCTATGCGAGAAGAAGCTTTTTTGTTCGGAGTACTAGATAGAGCTATTGGCATCTCAGAAACCGTGCTTAATGATAAGATGATAAAAGTTCACTCACTCACTAGAATCCTTGAAACCCTTAAGCCCCACCAAGCCACAACCTGGTCAGATTCTGACCACGGGCCTTGGCTCTAAGTCAGGAAGAACTTGCAAATACTCAACGGAGGCCCCCCAATACCCCAGCCTACCTTGCGTACCCCCATAGACCTCATGGAGTAATTGGACAAGTTGGGTAACATCATTATTTGATGGCCTACTTGTCTGCCCGAAGACAAAGAAGAGATGGACAGCTGGATAGAAGACATTTGAAGACCGCCCTATCAAGAAGGAAGAACTACACCGGCCACACTCATCAAGAAGTAAACTCCTGCGTCCAAGACCGGGCGTATCTGCAAACCACTCCTCTCAAAGGGACCGAGCATTTTCGTGTCGAAGGAACGCTCACACCAAGATTTATCGACCCTTCTTCAAGACCATTGCAAGACAAATAGTAGGCGGCTCCCAGCTAGATTTACTACCTGAGATACCCTCCGTGCACCAAATATTCCACGAGTCCCCACTCTGGAAGTGCTTCTTACTTCCTAACTAGCCCGGTGCCCGCAAGGACATCACCAAGCCTTTGACAGCTAACCCAACCTAACCTATACAAGAGACCCCTCAGCAACCTGCTCAAAGAGGTAACCAGCAAGAAGCCACACCACCAAGTACTTCAAGATCCCATGAAGCACCACCCGGAAGCAGAACCAACAAGAAGAAGTGAAGACTACCCCGTATCCAAGACTTCGTATTCTCTTCCACGCCTAGCCTGGGAATCTCGGGGACGAGATTCTTGTAAGGGGGGTAGGTCTGTCACACCTTGATTTTCATGCCACTTTGCTTAACCTAATTATCATGTTAAAAATGTGGATTTGCAAAAACTTTTGAGTGTTTTGACCTTGTTTGATTTGACTTTTGTCTGCTATTTGCTAGTGCTCTAAAAATCAAATAAATCCTCCAACTCTTATACTTCATCTCCTTGATCCAAAACTTTTTCCCAATGATCATGCCATGTGTATAGAACAATATAGAATTTTCTTATAAAAATATTTTGGCCAAATGGTATTTTCTAAAATCAGTTTTCCAAAAACCCCTGAATTGAGGTTTGCACTACAAGTACCTTATTTAGGGTGTGAAAAATCTTTCAAAAAGTATATTTGAAACCTATTAGGTGTAGGACTCCCAGAAACCACAAAATTGTAATTTAAAAGTTATTTTTATATTTTATTTAAAAGCTTTTTCTTAAGGCCGGAAATGGTCTTTAATAGGGAAAAAATATTTAATTATTTCAAAAATATTTGCCAAAATTCAGGGAAACTCATAGGACATATATTGTCCATACATAAGAGTTTCAACACATGGTCATGTTCAAAATATTGGACAAATCCTTCCAAAACCCTTTCTGGATATTTCAAGCTTTTGAAATATTTACAAAGGAAATATTCTCCAAAAATTCCAGGGAAATTCTATAATGTCATTGTGACATGTTTGATGATCTTGAAAAGCCTCATGCCTTGAAGATCAAGGAAACATCATCTAATCCCCTCAAAACCATTTCTGTCCATTTTGAAGTTTGAGCAACTTTACATTGCCAAACTCGTCCAAATGCTCTCAAACTTGGTGCACATGCTAAAATGATGTAATTAGGCATCTATGACAAATGGCACAAGATTTGGAGAAGCATAACTTGGTCTAAGTGCCCCAAAACCATTTCTGTTCAAATTCAAATTTGAACAACTCTACATTGTCAACTTTTTAACTGGGGCCTCAAACTTTGTGGGCATGATCATAACCCCAAATGATGATGCTACACCAAGTGGTGCATCAAGGGGAGATGATTAGCTTAACGCAAACAAGGTGAAACCATTTCTGTTGATTTCTAGGGTTCACCAAAGTTACATTGGCAACTTTTCCCAAATGAGCTCAAATTTGGTGAAAGGCCCTAATTATATGTGACATTTGATCCTGTTAAGTCCCATGTCAAGTTGAGGTCATTTGCTTTCCCAAAACATGATCAAACACCTTCTGCCAATTTACCAAAACCATTGTTTGGACCCCTTTTACTATTTCCCTTTACCTCAAATTCTTACCACAGCTTCCTCTGATCATCTTCTACCCCCAGAAAATTCCCCATGTCCTTAGCTCAATGATTGGGGGGTGAAAACCCCATTTTACTCCCCTGGACAGCAGCAGTCTCCTCCTCCCTCACCTCCCTCCTCATTCCAGTGGCTTCCCAGGGCAACCAAGACCATCCCACATTACTTTACACCTCCCCTGACCTTCTAGACAACCTTGGGCACGATGGACATGACCAGAGCGGCGAGGACACGACCGTGCCAGCCATTCGGGCGCTCTGGAGCGTGCTACAGTGCGCTCCCGCACTGTAGCCGCCTCCAATCGGCTGCACCCGACAGCCTCGGGCCTCCCCCTCGTGTCCCCCGAGGCTGCCTCGACGTCCGCGACCTGCTGGACGGTCGACCTCTCCTCTCTCCCCCTCTCTCACCTCTGCTCGCACGCGCACCGGCGGACCATGGGCTCCAGCGAGCAAGCTCGCACGCGCGACCCCTCTGGCGCCTCCCCGCTCCTCCTCTCTCTTCCTCTAGGCGTGGACCAGCCCCACGAACGCCCTGGACATGCCCACTGGTGCCCCAGTGGCTTGCAACGACAGCAACGGCCTCGCCGGCGCATGCGTCTTCGGTGGACCACCGCTCACCTATTTATAGGCCGCCCCCGAGCCCCCTTGTCGCTCCTTTGGCCCTTCCCTTCTCTCATACGCCTCCCAGGCCAACTCATCGCTCTCCCCGTGCCTCGCAGCCACATTTCTGGCCGGAGTCCCGCCGCCGGCCTTCGCTCAAATTCGTGCCAGCCCGAGCTTTCCTCCCTCTCCTACCCCCACCAGCGGACTCTCCTGAGCTAGGCGGACCTCCAACGATCTTCCTCTCATCAAATGGCGCACCATAGCACCATGCCCAACTCTTGCCGACGCCACCGTCCGGCGGCGTCCAATCCGCCGTCGATTCGATCATCCCTCGCAGCCGTGGCATACATGAGTGGAAGCGGCATTCTTCGCTGAGTCCATTCATAGCACGAGCGTCGTCGGAGATGCCCTGCAGCGCCGGCAAGCCGCCGTCGAGCATCGCCTCTGTTCCTCCCCGCCACGTCGCGTGGGAGGAAGGGGATGAACCTGAGCGCTGGGCCCCGCGCGTCAGCGACCTGGAGGCTGGGCCCCGTCGTTTAAGTGGAAGCGGCTTCGGCCGAAACCGCCTAGCCGCCGCAAAGGCATAATCCCCCGCAGGCGCCTTCGACGTGGCCAGGCCCCTGCGCGTGGCTGTGCAGTTGGGCCGGCCCAGTACACTACGGCATTATACTGCGCCCAAAACGCAGTATAGGTATAAAACCCTTCCCTTTTTCCTTTTTCTTTATCCAGTCAACTTCAAAAATCCATGATCAAATCATTTGAACTCGAAATTTGGTGATTCTAATTTCCAGTGACTCCATAAATCATGCTCTATCACATGGTGCAACATGCACATTTTTCCAGAATCATTTCCTTCACAATAATTATCAAATGCCATTATTTCATTTTCTGTGATGAACTTTAGAAAATCACAAAGGGCTCAAATTTGATCCAAATGCAGTGGTTCAAATTCCAAGATGCTTGTCATATCCAAACTTAGTTTTGGAACATTTTTATTAATACTTTCTGTGCCCCACCAAATAATGAGCCATTTCTTTATATTTATCAGCTTTGCAAAATCCTAGGAAATTAATTTGAATTCCAAATCCATTAAAACCAACTCCTAGATGCTTCTAAAATCATGACTTGTTGATGGGTGTCTTTGCTCATCATTCAAGAAAATATTTCTGTATACTTCTTTCAAATCCATAAACCCCTTGGTTCCATCATATTGAAATGATCCAAACTATCCACTGATCCAATTCCTATGAAAACACCTTGGTCATTTCTAATATGACCAGAGGTATCCTAGAAAAGTCCAACTCCTATTTTTAGAGCACTTTTATTTTTGCCTTGTTGTGTTGCTTATTATGATTGTTTCCATCGTTAGTTGACGAAATAAATGAAGTACTCGGAGATGGACCAGAAGGTTTGAAGACTCGGGAGAATAAGGTAAGCAGCCCTTTGACCATTGATAACCCTCAACCGTAAGGGATCGAGATAGTCTTCGCGGGTAAGAATAACCCAATTTATTGATTCGACACACGGGGAGCCAAAGAGTATTTATAAGCTTTAACAGTTGAGTTGTCAATTCAACCGCACCTGAAATATACTAACTTGCAACAAAAGATAAGTGGTAACAGTGATATGATAGTGATGATAGTAATAGTAAAAGTAAAACAGCAAAAGTAAATAGCAGTAGTAAATGGCAGAAGTAGCAACTAGTGACAGGCAAGGTTTAAAATACTGTAGGCTAGGGAGATGGATGGTTGGGCGCTGCATGGATGAGATAGATTCTAACTTGGGGCACGGCACACGGAAAAGTAATGATCATCTAGGCAAATATCAAACATTAGGCATGTATCCCGTAGGTAGTTGTACGTGCTTGCACAACATCTTTTGTCCTACCATCCCGCTACGAACGGGGCCAAAAGGAACTAATGGATATTAAGGTGCTCCTGTCAAAGAGCACTGGAACAAAGCAATGAACTCAATGGATACATGTAATCCTCAAACTACGGACCATCCCCTTTGGTGTCCCAAGCTTTCACTTTTGGGATCGCCGGTTCCGAACCGTAACAGGTGCATACAACTCATAGATAGGATCAAGAACACAAATATATTCATGCAAACACATATGGTTCAGATCTGAAATCATGGCACTCGGGCCCTAAGTGTCAAGCATTAAGAATAACAAGTTGTAGCAAAGATGATAAACACCATACTAGATGATAGGCAACATGCCCCCAACAATCTGACGAACTATTACATGATCTAACTCATCCAATCCCTACCATCCCCTTCGCCTACAGCAAGGGAATTACTCACACATGAAGGGGGAAGTCATGGAGGGATGATGGAGTGGTGATGATGATGACGATGGCGACGATCTCCCCTCTCCGGAGGCCAAATCAGCCTCCAGATTAGCCCTCCCGAAGAAGAACAGAGGGTGGCGGCGGCTCCGCGACGAAAAACAGCGAAAGGACTTCCGATTTGGGGTTTTTGCGTCCGGAGGAAAAATACGGGCTAAAGTAGGGCACCAGGGGGTGTGGGCCCCACCCAGGCGCCCCCCCGGCGCGGCCCAGGGGGGGGCGCCCACAGGGCGCCTGGGCACCCCCTGGCCCCCCTCTGGCCCCACTTCTGGCATTTGGTTTCCTCGGGTGCGTGGATTTTTCGTGATTTTTTGTGGATTTTTCTGAGATGCTTAAAAATCCGTTTTCCTGCACACAAATAAACCATACAGGCAGCTCTGCTGAAAACAGCGTCAGTCCGGGTTAGTTTAGTCCAAATCATGCAAGAATGAGGTCAAAACAATATCAAAAGTGTTTGGAAAAGTAGATACGTTTGAGACGTATCAACTCCCCCAAGCTTAGCATATTGCATGTCCTCAAGCAATTCAGTTCAACGAACTGGATGCGACAAAGAAAACTTTGACAAACTCTTTTGCTTCATTAGATGTATATAAGCATGTACTACGAAAAGAGTTCAACAAGTATTAAAACAGTACTTATGAGAACAATGCAAGGAGCAATCCTTCTTTCAAGTGACCAGTCACAAATAATTAGGAGTAAACAATATATTACCAAAAATCAAGACAAGAACACTTTGCATATAGCTTGAGCATATTAAGGTGGTATCTCGCTAGCCTCCATGAGTGAAGCAAAACATAAATGCAGAGACTCCTCCAGAGTTTTTTAAAGGAGACTAGAACTAAGAATTTCAGAATAAATCATATCACAAGTATGCAAAAGATAATGTAATACTTTGGGACAATGCACATTACACTCAGAATGACAATTATGCTCTCCTAGTCAGTGCTTTGAAGAAAGAAGATGAGACTCTCGAACCGTGGCTTTTATTGGCAAAGTTGAAAACCCGTGATCGGAAACAAAAACTAAACATGTACCAGAGCTCTTGGTTTTAAAAACAGAAGTAAATATGTTTTTGAGAGGTGCATATTTCGTCAACGAATGCTAGCAGATAACTCAATCACTTTTTCAGCTAGACAAGTCTCGAGGAACGGCTCCCGCCTGAGGACGATCACATCCTCTTAATCTCCTTCGTTTATCACTGCCAAAGTTTTCTGATTTCTCATGAACAAAGCGTGAAGGAGGGTTCGTTTGTTATATTATCTTTTTGAGCCGGGCGCACTCAATGCCAGTTCCTTTTCATATTAGGGGTTCGCACATTATACATGCAATCCAGGGGTGAGACTTGTCCAACTTAAAGAGATCATGAATTAACTACTACTTCCTCATGAGCTAAAACATAGGCACAAAAAGAGAAATGCTTTTGATTAATTTCGAGATGGTACATGAAAGTCTTCGTTAGGAATGGCAAGTAAATACCATGTATAGGAAGGTATAGTGGACTCATATGGCATAACAGGTTTAAAGGTTTTGGATGCACAAGCAGTCATTCCGCTTAGTACGGGTGGAGGTTTAGCAAAAGACTGGGAAGCGACCAACTAGAGAGCAATAACGGTCATAATCATGCAGAGCGACAAAGCAACATTGAATCGGGCATGAAAGTGATATAACTATTCTAAAACTCAAAGATCATCAAGGCAAGGTAGACTTTTTAGTCTTAAACATGTGTAAGCATGTGCCAAGTCAATCCAAAAATTCTCTAAAGAGAAATACCACCTTAGTATGCCAGACTATGAACAGCGCAATGCATGTAGATCATTTCAATAACACATTATGTACTCTAGTTATTCGGGACTAGCCACAAGGAAAGCATGAACCACTGAAAAAGCATTGTAAACATAGCACTATGTCGCTACAAGCTGGTCTCTAGATCATAAGTACATGCATATGTACAAAAGTAGAAACAGAAAGAGTTCATACCGGTCTTCCTTGTTGCTTCCTTTCAGTCGATCTTCATCATTACTGCTTGTCACTTGCACGATCGAATGTAGGAAATATAATCAAATGCCATCACGGACTCGAGCTGATCTCTGAAAACAAAGCAAACTAAAGAGAGAAAGGAAATCTTTTTGAGTTTTTCAAAAGTTGAATAAAAAGCAAAAGAAAGAGAAAAATCTTTTTGTTGTTTTTGCAAATAGAGGAATAAAGAAGAATGGGCAAAAACTTCGAAAAGATCAAAGCGAATAAAACGGATAATACAATGAAAAAGTGAGAAGGGCACGTACTCCCCCAAGCTTAGGCTTTTGGCCTAAGTTGGTAGCAGCTACTGCCCCCAGGAGCCTCCCGCTCCAGGGGTATGGTGGTGAGACCAAGGGTCGTAGAAGGATGATGGCGCGTACACTGAACTCCTCGGAGTCTCCCACGAGGAAGGTTCCGAGCGCCAAACAGAGGAAGACCCTTCACCACACTCGGTGGCGGTCTCATCCTGAAAATGTGGTATCTCACCGTGCCTCTCCTCGTCGGGCACAACCCCCTCCATGGGGTTATGGAACTGATGCTGGACCATGAACTCATCAAACTGGACAACATCAAAGGACCATCCGTTCCTGCGAGAAAAATCAAACAAAAGAGGTGCAGGTAGACGGATCTCGCGTTCCGCGGTAGTTCCGAAACGCAAGATATAAACAAGGTTATCAAGCTCAGAACCCATGGTAACAAACTTATGCCTTTTCATAGCAGCAAGATCAAAGCTTAAATAAGTAAAAGGAGTATCATCAGGGTGTGGGGTGCCTCCAAGCTGCTCTAAGATAAGCGTGGCATAAATGCCACCATATAAGTCCCCCTTGTTACCGTTCATAGCAAGGCGTCGAGCAATTAAGGTACCAATATTATAATTAGACCTCCCTGAGAGGGCTGCTGCCAGGATAGCAATATCCGGAGCAGAAATGTTGCTCGTGTTGTCACGAGCTAACACCCCTCTAGCAATATAATATGCAAACTACCTGAGGTGAGGAAACAAGATGCTGGAGATCTTCGACCGATGAATATCCCTCGTACCCATGCTGCAGAGAGAGTTGATGACGGTTTTCAGCTCGGAGGGCTGCGTGGCCATCCTTGCCGTCCTCCCAACGTTCGGCACACCTATTACTTCACAAAAATTTCCCAGAGTCATGGTGATAAGATCATTATAAATTTTAAACTCAATAGCACCTGAATCAGGATTATATCTAAAACTGTTAATGAAACCGGAGGTGAGTTTCTGATACTGAGTAACACGGCTCATGACGAGTCGTGTCAAACTTGCATTAGCACAAAGATTATAAAACTCATCCTTGATTCCCGCAGCTTCCATGAATTCATCACATGGAAGTGTCATCACACGTGCTGGACTTGTGTCTTCCAACAACTCCAGGGGCACATGATCCTCATTATAGCTCACCCTAACAGTTGATGGTGAAGTTGCGGCTCTAGTGACTCGATCGGAGTGTGCGGACCTCCTCTTCTCAAGCCATCCTTTTGCCCTTCCTAACAAACTCATTTCTGAATTTTTTTATAATTTACAAAAACGAGGATTAAAACAAAGTGAGCTAAGGCAAACTACTCAACTCACTTGCCCAAGGCATAAACTTGCATCAAAACTTGGAAAACAACTTTCTACATATGCATGCAAGCTCATCTCTACAACACCAAGAACTACTAAATACTCACAAATGAGGCCACCAATCAAAAATCTAATTGGAGGGGTGGAGGAGTCACACACCAGGGAGTATTTGCTCAAAATTTCAGCTCAAATGATGGGCTGTAGAGAGAGATCGAAGAATCGCCCCCAAGAAACAGCAAGAACAAGAAGAACACGACCAGAACTCAGGTTTCTGGAAAAAGAGAGAGAGAGAGGGGAAGAAGAAGTACCTGGAGGTGGGTCCCGTGGGCCCTAGGCGCCCTGTGGGCGCGGCCAGGGGCTGGGCCGCGCCAGCTGGCCGCCTGGTCCACTGGTGGCCCCCCTGGCTGGCCCCAGGACTTTCCGGGTCTCTCCCGTTGTGGAAATTTTTAATATAATTTTTCAGGAATTTTTCTGAAAACTTCACTGTTGAAAATTTTTCGAAGTTCAAAAAAAACTGCGAAACTCTCTGAAAACTTGAAGCAGTTAGTAGTATTGTGAAGCTTCAAAAACATAGATACTTGGTACAGCAAGTAGGACAACACTAAAAACAAATGAAAACATAGCAAGCTCAACTTTTTATCCATATAAAACACGTTCACTAGTAAGGTTGATCAAGTCTTACCAACAAACAAGCGATATATAGAGCAAAAAGTCTCACCTCCTACGAAGTAATCACTGAACTTTTACCTTGATGGACATTGTCCCTACCATGATAGTTTTGTATTTGTGAGGCATATGTAGTGGACAATCCCATTCTCCAATTTTCACGGTCTCGATATTCTCTATAGAGTTGAGGGCATGCCTCCTGTCGGTCTTCTTCGGAAAATATACCGTGTGTTCTTTATCATTCACATGAAAGGTAACCTTCCCTTTGTTACAATCAATAATAGCACCTGCGGTGTTAAGGAAAGGTCTACCAAGAATAATGGACATGCTCCCATCCTCGGGCATGTCGAGCACAACAAAATCAGTAAGAATTAAACAATTAGCAACTTCAACTGGAACATCCTCACAAATACCTATCGGAACAGCGGTTGACTTGTCAGCCATCTGAAGGGAGATATCTGTAGGAATTAGTTTCTCTAAACAGAGCCTCTCGTAAAGAGAGAGAGGCATAACACTCACTCCCGCTCCAAGATCACACAAAGCAGTTTTGACATAATTATTCTTTATGGAGCAAGGAATGGTGGGTATACCTGGATCACCGAGCTTCTCAGGAATCTTTCCACTGAAAGAATAGTTAGCAAGCATAGTAGATATTGCATTATTAGGAACTTTTCTCTTGTTAGTGACAATATCTTTCATATATTTTGAATAAGGAAGTAACTTAATAGCATCAGTCAAAGGGATTTGAAGAAAAAAGGTTTAATCCATTCACAAAACTTATTGTAATGCTCTTCTTCTTTAGATTTGATGGACTTACCTGGAAAGGGCATGGGTTTCTGTACCCATGGTTCTTTCTCCTTCCCATGTTTTCTTGCGACGAAGTCTTCTTTAGTGTACCTCTTACGTTTGTCAGGTGCTTCTTCTTCTCGAACTTCAGGCGGATCATTCTTCTCATTATCATTACCTTCAGGTTCAGCACCGTCTTCAGTCTCAGCATCGGAAATAGATACACTGTTGGGATCAATAGCTGGCTCTTCATCTGCAATAGGATCATTAGAATTGTCAGTCTCTTTATGTTTCTTCTTCTTATTTGGAGAGACAACAATTTCTTCCTCCTGCATTTGAGAATCTTGCTCGATTCTCTTCGGATGTCCTTCTGGATAAAGAGGATCTTGAGTACTAGTTCCCCCTCGGGTCTTAATCCCAAAAGCCTGCAATTTATCTTGTTTGGCATTGTTAGCGAGCAAATCTCTTTGCACATTAGAAATTTGATCAAGCTGAGTTTGAACCATATGAAAATGCTTCACAAGACATTGAACATCATTAACTGTTCTATCTAAAACACCAAGCAACTTTTTGATAGCAAGGGAATTATCATGCAACTGACTTTCTATCCTCTCATTAAAATGATTCTGTTTCATAATAAAATTATCAAACTCATCTAAACATTGATCAAGAGGCTTACCATGAGGGATGTCACTTGCGTTGAAATCTAAAAGAGAGTGTACCTCTACCATAGGAGGGTGAGTGGTAGGCTCACATAGCTTCTCAATAGGGGGTAGATTCTTCACGTCTTCAGATTTAATACCTTTCTCTTTAATAGACTTCTTTGCTTCTCGCATATCCTCGGGGCTTAGAACAAACATGCCCCTCTTCTTTGTTGGTGGAGGTGGTTCAGGGACGGACCAATCTTCATGGTTTTTGGCAATCCTGCCCATTAAATCTTCCGCGTCGTCCGGTGTTCTTTTCCTGAAAACACAACCAGCACAACTGTCCAGATAGGACCTAGATTCATCAGTTAGACCAGCATAGAATATATCAATTAATTCATTCTTAGGGATTTCATGTCCTGGCCTAGCCCGAATCAAACCGCAGTACCTCCCCCAAGCTTTAGGGAGGGACTCATCCTGCAACTGTTTAAAGTTATAAATTCTTTGTAAAGCAGCATGTTGCATATGAACAGGAAAGTACTTATCAATAAAAGAGTGAGCTAAGTCCTGAGGACTCTTAATAGAACCTCATGGGAGTGAATCATACCATGCTTTAGCACCTTCCTTCAAGGAGAAAGGAAGAAGCTTGGTCACATAAAAGTAGCGTATCTTCTCATCTGTGGTAAACAGTCTACCTAGTTCACCAAGTTTAGTTAGGTGTGCAATAGCATCATCATTTTCTCTGCCGTAAAAGGGGTCAGCTTCAACCATAGGTATAAGTGAAAGACCAACAGAGAAATCAAAATCAGGATCATCAATGCATATAGGAGATGTAGCAAACTCAGGATTAGGAATGGTTTTGTTTTTCAAAGAGTGTTTTTCAAATATTTTCTTAATAGTTTCAGGGTCAGAGCCGGCAAACTCTGTCAGTTCCCTGCATAAATCTTCATCAAGTATATAGTAATCATCATCAAGGAGCCTCTCCTGGAGTTTACTCAAATCAGGATAATCATAAGTTTCACCAATAGGGTAGCGAGTAACAGGAAGTTCAATTCCATATTTTTCAGCAGCAGCAGTAATTTGTTTCTCAAGAGCATAACCAAGCGAACTAATATCATCATCAAAAGTAGTGGAAGCATCATCAAGAGTATCAGACATAATAACAGATTCAGTAGGAGCATCATGTGGTGGTGGTGAGGCAAACTTACTCATAACAGAAGGTGAATCAAGCGTAGCACTAGTGCTCAGAGCAGTACCTCTTCTTGTAGTGGATAGTAAGATCGGAACCTTGGGGTCACCTTTCTTACCCATAGTGAATAAAGTGCAGCAGGTAGGATACCTCAAGTAGACTTGTAAATATTGCTATGCTCCCCGTCAACGGCGCCAGAAAACGGTACTTGATAACCCTCAACCGTAAGGGATCGAGATAGTCTTCGCGGGTAAGAATAACCCAATTTATTGATTCGACACACGGGGAGCCAAAGAGTATTTATAAGCTTTAACAGTTGAGTTGTCAATTCAACAGAACCTGAAATATACTAACTTGCAACAAAAGATAAGTGGTAACAGTGATATGATAGTGATGATAGTAATAGTAAAAGTAAAACATCAAAAGTAAATAGCAGTTGTAAATGGCAGAAGTAGCAACTAGTGACAGGCAAGGTTTAAAATACTGTAGGCTAGGGAGATGGATGGTTGGGCGCTGCATGGATGAGATAGGTTCTAACTTGGGGCACGGCACACGAAAAAGTAATGATCATCTAGGCAAATATCAAACATTAGGCATGTATCCCGTAGGTAGTTGTACGTGCTTGCAATAAGAACTTGCACACCATGTTTTGTCCTACCATCCCGCTACGAACGGGGCCAAAAGGAACTAATGGATATTAAGGAGCTCCTGTCAAAGAGCACCGGAACAAAGCAATGAACTCAATGGATACATGTAATCCTCAAACTACGGACCATCCCCTTTGGTGTCCCAAGCTGTCACTTTTGGGATCGCCGGTTCCGAACCGTAACAGGTGCATACAACTCATAGATAGGATCAAGAACACAAATATATTCATGCAAACACATATGGTTCAGATCTGAAATCATGGCACTCGGGCCCTAAGTGTCAAGCATTAAGAATAACAAGTTGTAGCAAAGATGATAAACACCATACTAGATGATAGGCAACATGCCCCCAATAATCTGACGAACTATTACATGATCTAACTCATCCAATCCCTACCATCCCCTTCGCCTACAGCAAGGGAATTACTCACACATGAAGGGGGAAGTCATGGAGGGATGATGGAGTGGTGATGATGATGACGATGGCGACGATCTCCCCTCTCCGGAGGCCAAATCAGCCTCCAGATTAACCCTCCCGAAGAAGAACAGGGGGTGGCGGCGGCTCCGCGACGAAAAACAGCGAAAGGACTTCCGATCTGGGGTTTTTGCGTCCGGAGGAAAAATACGGGCTAAAGTAGGGCACCAGGGGGTGTGGGCCCCACCCAGGCGCCCCCCCGGCGCGGCCCGGGGGGGGGGGGGCGCCCACAGGGCGCCTGGGCACCCCCTGGCCCCCCTCTGGCCCCACTTCTGGCATTTGGTTTCCTCGGGTGCGTGGATTTTTCGTGATTTTTCGTGGATTTTTCTGAGATGCTTAAAAATCCGTTTTCCTGCACACAAATAAACCATACAGGCAGCTCTGCTGAAAACAGCGTCAGTCCGGGTTAGTTTAGTCGAAATCATGCAAGAATGTGGTCAAAACAATATCAAAAGTGTTTGGAAAAGTAGATACGTTTGAGACGTATCAACCATGCTCGAGAAACCTTTTTATGCATGTCTCATAGCACCTTATTATCAATGCATCGAAATCATGTTGAGGTGGAGACCACTTTGGTTGCTACCTTTGTTACTTACTATTGATACTTGCATCAAACATGACCCTAGCTTCCTGTGAGGGTTATGTGGGTGGGAGTAGATAGATGTATGCTATAGTAGTTGGCTACGCAAAATGGGTCGGGGTTATGCATTGAGTGAAACAAGTGTGGTTTGACATACTTGCATATGACCCAGTGGGTGCCATTAATGCCCCTGGGAGATGATGAGGAGCTAGGGCACTACTTGGTGAAGAAGTAGTGTGCCGAGGCTTGACAAAAGTGTTGTTTATAGAGATGGATTAGATTTATGTGTGACTACCGTCCCAACCAAACATGCGCAACCACTCTACCCTTATATGGGAAAGGGCATTATTGATTACCTAGGTTGATACTAGCATGGTTCCCGCATTACTAGTGACGTGGGTGACATGAGGTCACTCTCGGGACGGGGTCGTGCTTGGATAGGCGGCCATGACTGTTTTCACAGGGCACCGGACACACCGTTGGTACCCCTTGTCAGTGGTATGTGATGAATATGGGAGCAAGGCTCCACAATCTTTAAGATGTGAAATGTTGGCACGGGGCTGTTACCAATCGAGTGGACTCTATGTTAGTGTCGTCTAGGGAAAGATAGTGATCGGGTGCTAACCCCGGGTACTTGAGGTACCGCGGGTCGTGGATGTCACGAGAGTTCCCCGGATCTTGTGGGTAAAGTGTGCAACCTCTGCAGAGTGTCAAACTATTCGAATAGCCGTGTCCGCGGTCAAGGACAGTTGGGTGGTGCTACTTAGACTATGTCCATAAGTTTCTGCAAAACAACACGGTATGGTGGATCTGTTGATGTGATTCCTGAGGAAGTCACAATGAGCTTGAGCATGAGTTGATTACAACTCTTTCTCGATAATGATGTCTGTGACCTCCTGATACTTGTTGTAGACACATGCATGCCCATGTTATATGTTGATCATACTTGCATTTGAAAAACTAGCTTTCCGCAAAACTGCCAATTTAGCAGTAGAGCTTTGCATAATTACTCCGTCATCACACTTGGGTTGCTTGCGAGTACATTCAAAGTACTCATTGGCTTGCCACTGGTTATTTTATTGGCCAGGCATGAGAGAACAGGTTATGATGAAGATTTCTTGGTGACGAGCATGCGAGCTAGGACGCTTCCCAGTCAGAATGCCTATAGGGTTAAGGCAGATGGCATGGGTCCAAGTTGATATTGAAGATTTCCGCTGCGATGATATACTCAAGGCTTGACCATAATGGTCCTATTTGTGTAATACGGTATGTATGGATGTAAGACTCTTGTTATTCAGCTTCTGTGTGTTCAGTGAGCATTGATCTCTGGGATCACTGTACACGTGCATTCGGTGATCACGACTTATGAGTCGGGGTCCCCACACAGATCTTGTGGGTAAAGTGTGCAACATCTGCAGAGTGTAAAACTATTCGAATAGCCGTGTCCACGGTCAAGGACAGTTGGATGACCGCTCTCGGGCTGCGTCCATTGTTTACAAAACCTGGTGTGTGTGCGGTTGAATGGAGAAAAACTACTTGTGTCGAGTCAAACAACTCAACATGTTGATTACGACAGAGCCGATCCAAACTTGACTTATGTTAATATCCGTAACCTGTTCACATGGATATCTAAATTCTTATGATGCATGCTTTACAAGTTGGTAGGACATTACCCTCCACTCAAGACTAGCTTTCTGCAAACATTTCCTATTTTGTGCTATATCATGCTTTGCCATACTTGGTACAAAACATGGGTTGCTTGCGAGTACATTCAAAGTTCTCATTGACTTGCCACTGGTTATTTAATTGGCCAGACATGGAAGAGCAAGAATATGAGGAAGAGTAGTTCGGTGACGAACATGCGAACTAGGACGCTTTCCCAGTCAGAATGCCTATAGGGTTAAGACAGATGGCATGGGTCTACTTATCAACGAAGATTTCTGCTACTTGTGTTCTATTCGATGTTCAGCTCTTGAGGCTTTATTTATGTAAGACTTGACAATAATGGTCATAATTTGTATAAGACGGTATGTATGGATGTAAGACTCTTGTTATTCAGCTTCTGTGTGTACAGTGCGCATTGATCTCTGGGATCACTGTACACATGCATTCGGTGATCTCGACTTATGAGTTGGGGTCCCCACGTATATTTTACGCGAAATAGGAAAAATAGAGACTACTATGAACCTGTATGCATAATTTTTCAATTATCATTTCCCCCTTTATTGCAACCTTCTTTAGTGATCAAATCATAATCGACTAATTTTATATGCAAACACCATGAGCTTCTTTCATCCCACCAAGTCAACCCACTCGAAATCCATGCTAGAGTCGCCCAAACCCCAATACATAGTCGTCCGCCACAACCCACAAATCGACTAACCAGGTGAGAACTAAGTTGCCGATGACTATCGCGCGCAACGAGTCGCCCACTGCCTACTATATTATCGCCACACCCAAACACAAAACTTTACCAACCAAACACACTAAGTTGCCCCATGCCTAATCCTTGACGAAGTCACCCAAACTCCAACATGATAGTTGGCCGCTACCTGCCACAAATTCGACTAACAGGGGCGAACTAAGTCGCCCACGGCTATCGCGTGCAAGGAGTTGCCACCATGCCAATATATAGTCATTGCAACCAAGCACAAACTCGACCAACCCAACACACTATGTTTCCCCACACCTAACCCATGACAAAGTCACCCAAATCCCAATATGCTAGTTGCCTGCCACCTCCCACAAATTTGACCAGCGGGGGCGAACTAAGTCGCCCACAACTATCGTGTGCAAGGAGTTGGCACCGTCCCAGTATATAGTCGCCGCAACCAATCTCAAGCTTGAGCAACCCAACACACTAAGTTGCCCCATGCCTAATCCATGATGAAGTCACCCAAACCCCAATACAAATGTTGCCCGCCACCTCCGACAAATTCAACTAATGGGGGCAAACTAAGTTGCCCACCTCTATTGTATGCAAGGAGTTGCCATCGTCCTAGTATATAGTCACCGCAACCAAGCACAAACTCGACCAACCCAACCCACTAAGTTGCCCCATGCCTAATCCATGATGAAGTCAACCAATAACCAAGACAATAGTTGCCCACAATCTCCCACAAATTCGACTAACGGGGGCAAACTAAGTCGCCCACTGCTATCGCGTTCAAGGAGTTTCTACCAACCTAGTATATATTCACCGCAGCCAAGCACAAACTTGACTAACCCAACACAATAAGGTGCCCCATCCCTAATCCATGACAAAGTGAACTAAACCCCATATGATAGTTGCCCGCCACCCCCACAAATTCAACGAACGGGGGCGAACTAAGTTGCCCATGACTATCAAATGCAAGGAGTTGCCCACCATCCCAGTATATAGTGTCACAACCCTAGAATTGCTTGTAACTAATTGCATGAAAGCATTCATGTCATCATGTTTAAATTCAAGAAATTTGAAATGGGGGTTGATAGATGCTAGCATAAATGCAATTCAAATAGGTTCAAATATTTTTTTTTCAATGAACCCAAAATGCCCTTTGAAAATGTTCATGGTTTCTCATAAAGGTGAATACCTCTACCAAAAATTATGAACATATTTCTAGGCCATTCCTGGATTTTCGAATTTAATCATAGTGTATTTCAATTTGAGTATTTAATCTCTACTCCTAATGGAGCAGTTGGTAGTCTTTGTTCCAGGTTTTTTTTCGTCCCACCTCGTCTGATTTTTTTTCGTCCCACCTCGTCTGGTTTTTTTTCAACCGGTTTTTTTTCGCTACAATTAACCCACCCCAACCCCACCGCACTCACCGCACGCAGTCAGGTTCCATTTCCCCCCTTACGTCCCCGATTCATGCATGACAATCAATTCTTTCCAAACGCAATAATGCATGACAATCAATTATTTCCAAACGCAATCAATTAACTTAAGGTAACCAGACACAATCAATTCTTTCCAAGCGCAATAAAAACTTTCCTAATTTTCCCAAAGTTTCCTAACTAGACACGTTATAAATGGGCAGGAACCGATAACACGTTACCAATTAATAAAGTTTAGTTTTATGACCATCAATTCCAAATCCTAATTTTCCTAATGCATTGACAATCAATTCTTTCCAAACGCAATAATGCATGACAATCAATTATTTCCAAATGCAATCAATTAACTTAAGGTAAACAGACACAATCAATTCATTGATAACACAATAAAAACTTTCCTAATTTTCCCAAATTTCCTAACTAGACACGTTATAAACGGGCAGGAACCGATAACACGTTACCAATTAATAAAGTTTAGTTTTATGACCATCAATTCCAAATCCTAATTTTCCTAATGCATTGATGTTTGCCTTTTCTAAGAACCAATCAATAATCAATATAAGAGAAAAAAAACTCCGCACCTAGCGAGCCAGCCGTGTCTCTTCCCGATTAACAATCTTGCGCTAGGGTTCCTTGTGTTGTGTCGCCGCCGTGGAGCTCCTCGACCAGCCCGTCTCCTGCCGCCTTGCCCCTCTCTCTTCCCTCCAACCTAGAAGCTGGCGACGAGGCGCACAACGCCCTCACGGCCCTGCTCGATCGCTTCGAGAACCCACCATGCGTGTCGAGGCGAGGCACCTCCTGGGCTCCGTTCGTCGCCGCTTCGCCGATGACCCCCACGCGTCTGTCGCCGCTGCACCGACGAACCCGCTGCCGGGCAGGAGGGGTGCTTCGGCACCTCATTGCCTCCATCCGTCGCCGCTTCGCGGACGACCCCCACGCGTCTATCGTCGCTTCGTCGACGACCCCGCTGCCAGACAGGAGGAGTGCTCCGGTGAATCATGGGCTCCGTCCATCACCGCTTCAACGACGGCCCCCACGCGTCGGTCGCCGCTTCGCCGACGCCGACGACCCCGCCGCTGGGCCGGAGTGCTTCGGCGCATCATTGGCTCCGTCCGTCGCTGCTTCACCAACAACCCCCACACGCCGGGCAGGAGTAGTGCTTCTGTGCCTTCAACCTCAGCCTCCGCGCTGTCGTACTCTACGCCCACCTGCAAGGTCCCCCGCCCCGAATCCCCCTGGTCCTTCCCAGCAAATGGATTTGAAAATCATGGAACATGTCTGGTTGTTGATCGTAATTATGACATGATTTGTGGGTGTTTCCTTTTTGTTTTACATCTATAATAAATCGTTATTTACATTGCTGCTATAGAATTATGAAGTTAGTATATGCATGTGTTTTTACTTTTCTTGACTTCATCTGGCACCGGTAATTGCACAAGTGTCGGGTCGTATTGAAATAGCGTGGTTAAATGAGTTTTGTTGATTCGGATATGTCATAAATTGCCGTATTGGAAGTTAGCAGGCCCCTTGTGTAGTTTTAAAATAGTAACTAGGTACGAATTTTAAAATTGCCATAGTGTTTGTGATGCAATGGTTGGTCAAATATGGGACCTGGATGTTATACTCATGTACGAGTTTATGTCTATCAAACGTGATCTCAGCTTGAAATGTGTCGAAAAGGTCACTATCAGCATCTAATATTCAGTATCCTCCCCTGAGCTTCATACACGCTTATTACATGTTAAATTTATGTATTCTGCAAGAACGTGTTAAATTTCATTTGAAAATGTTGTGACTTGTAGGCTTTACAAAAAAAACAAAATTACGTCCCAACAACAAAAATAAAAGGCCGGGTTCGTCATGTTAAGTACCATCAGTTTCTCTCCAAAGAAAATTTTCTTAGTACAGGAAGAAAATACTTATTATGATTTTTGCATGCCGTCATGGTTCTTCCTTGGATTGCGGGGTTTGCGTTAGTGCGTGCAAGCCGAGATTGACAGTGGGCCATCACATTTTGTTCCTTATTTCCGTGAGAGTTGATCATAGTTCTTCTATTTTTATTAACTGTATTTCGGCGAGAGGTGATCATAGTTCTTCTATTTTTATCAATCATGCTATGATAAATACAAAGAATCTCATCAGCTTTTGGGTGCGTATAAAAGAAACAAGCATGTACTGATGTTGAACCATGACAAAGTTTGGCAACTTAGGCCGTAAGAGAAATAGGGAGAATCATTGGAGGGATTGTAAATAGTTGAGATAGCAAAATATGCACATCTGATATTGATTCGGTTTTCTATGAAAGAATTTCCCATTACAGGGATCCCCTACTTGTTGAAAGTTTTATTGTCAACAAGAAGGGCAAGGAGCACGAGCCTATGAGAGAAAAAGGGCAATGCAGAGAGGAGGAACTGGATGCTCCGTCATGAAGTTGTGTCATAGTAGCCATTTAGAGAGACGGCAAAGCATGCAATCATTTGCACAATAGAATACAACTATGCTGCACGAGTCATCAATTCAAGTGAGAAGAACTTGTTTTATGTGATTTTTTGTGGACAAAAGAAAAAAATGTTTTAATAACGGTTAATTCGACAACACAAGTGATATGCCTTGATCATTATGTGCATATGATATGATTCTAGCTATTTTCCTTTGTATGGGTGATTTTAATCCTTGGGTATAGGAGAATTCTTACGAGTGGGCCTATCAGCTCTCATGCAACGTAGCGAAGTAATAACACAATTATTGAAGCGCTGAAGTTGAGGGGCTCTAACATAGAGAGGTAATAACACAATGATTGAAGAGTTTAAGTTGAGGGGCTCGTCATAGATTCATTTCTTGGCCCGTGGCAACGCACGGGCGTTCTACTAGTTCCTATTTATATTTCAGTTTCCCAAATAATTCTGAAACTACTTGTGGGCCACTGGGATATTTTGGAAGGCAACAAAGAGGTTCATCATATTTAATATGATCACTACTTTAGCTTTTTGATGAACTATATTTTACGCAAAATAGGCAAAAATAGAGACTACTATGAACCTGTATTCATAATGTTTCAATCATCTTTTCCCCCATTATTGCACCCTTCTTTAGTGATCACATCATAATCTACTAATTTTATATGCAAACACCATGAGCTTCTTTCATCCCACCAAGTCAACCCACTCCTAATCCATGCAAGATTCGCGCAAACCCCAATACATAGTCACCCACCACCTCCCACAAAATCGACTAACCAGGTGTGAACTAAGTCGCCGACGACTATCGTGCGCAACGAGTCGCCCACTTCCTACTATATTATCGCCACACCAAAACACAAAACTTGACCAACCAAACACACTAAGTTGCCCCATGCCTAATCCATGATGAAGTCACCCATACTCCAATACAATAGTTAGCCGCTACCTCCCAGAAATTCGACTAACAGGGGAGAACTAAGTCGCCCACGGCTATCGCGTGCAAGGAGTTGCCACTGTCCTAGTATATAGTCGTTGCAACCAAGCACAAACTCAACCAACCCAACACACTAAGTTTCCCCACGCCTAATCCATGACAAAGTCACCCAAATCCCAATAAGGTAGTTGCCTGCCACCTCCCACAAATTCGACTAATGGGGGCGAACTAAGTTTCCCACCGCTATCATGTGCAAGGAGTTGGCACCATCCCAGTATATAGTCACCGCAACCAATCACAAGCTTGACCAACCCAACACACTAAGTTTCCCCATGCCTAATCCCTGATGAAGTCACCCAAACCCCAATACAAATGTTGCCCGCCAGCTCCCACAAATTCGACTAACGGGGGCAAACTAAGTCGCCCACATCTATAGCATGCAAGGAGTTGCCATCGTCCTAGTATATAGTCGCCACAACAAAGCACAAACTCAACCAACCCAACCCACCAAGTCGCCCCACACCTAATCCATGACGAAGTCAACCAAAACCCAAGACTATAGTTGCCCACAATCTCCCACAAATTCGACTAACAGGGGCAAACTAAGTCACCCACTGCTATCACGTGCAAGGAGTTTCCACCGACCTAGTATATAGTCGCCGCAGCCAAGCACAAACTTGACTAACCCAACCCACTTAGGTGCCCCATGCCCAATCCATGACAAATTCAACTAAACCCCATATGGTAGTTGCCCGCAAGCCCCACAAATTCAACAAATGGGGGAGAATTAAGTTGCCCACGGCTATCACATGCAAGGAGTCGCTTAACGTCCCAGTATATAGTGTCACATCCCTAGAATTGCTAGTAACTAATTGCATGAAAGCATTCATGTCATCATGTTTAAATTCAAGAAATTTGAAACGGGGATTGATAAAACATAGCACAAATACAATTCAAATAGGTTCAAATAAAATCTTTTTCAATGAACCCAAAATGCCTTTTGAAAATGTTCATGGTTTCTGATAAAGGTGAAAACCTCTGCCAAAAATGATGAACATATTTCTAGGTCATTCCTGGATTTTTGAATTAAATCATAGTGTATTTGAATTTGAGTATTTAATTCCTATTTATATTTTAATTGCTCAAATAATTCTGAAACTAATTGTGGGTCACTGTGATATTTCAGAAAGTGTCCACAAATCATTTCAGGATTTAAGAAAATGATTTACTATTTGAACTAAATCAAAACAGAGGCAAATAAAAGAAAGCAAACAGAGATGGAAAGGGAAAGGGAGTACTTGCACTTACCTGGCCCAGCTCCCGTCGCAGCCCACTAGAGCCCAACTACTAGGAGCTTCTTCAAGCTCTTGTCAGTAGGAGCAGCTGTGTGCTCGCCCGACAGCCGGCCGCTGCCATGTCCCCATGCCACCTCATGCTTCCCCTCGTCCCCATCCGTTTGCCAGTAGATGCCCTGGAGCCCCTCTGTCGTTCCCCACCCTTATCTATCTCTCTGCCTCTTCCTTAGCACCGAATCCAAGCAGCCCCGAGAGCAACTGCCAGCCCGTGTAGCCCACTTTGCACCCTACGCCCTACCGACGTGTCCATCGACTTCAGTTCCACGCCGAGCATCTTTGGGCAGAAGAACCGAAGCCCATACGGCATACTTCCCCCCAACGCCGCCGTCTTCGACCTCGGGTGCCGATGATCCCCACCGCTCGATATGGCGCGTCCAGAGCCTCCCTAGCCCCACCATCTGCACCATCCGCCTCGACATGAGCTCCTGCCCATTCCCCCTCCTTTGTTTTGCTCCTTCCCGTACGGCAGCAGCCTCGCCCACGTGCCGGAGCACTACCATCCACCATGGCCGCCTAGCTCCCTTGCCCCACGCCCCTCCGCTCGAACCCTTGGCACCAGAGTGCTTCTAGAGACCCATTGATGCCATCTAGTGCACCAGCTACTCCCCTACTGCCCTGCAGCCCTGCGCCCGCACCTGATCGAGCTCCGGCCGCCATCATGGTCGATGCCGCGGTCGTCTTCGGCCACCCCAGCACCTGCCACCACCACCCTCGGGCGCACCTCGCTGCGTCCGTCCCAACGCGTCTAGCCATGCGTCTAGAAGCCACCGGGAAGGGCCAGCCGGAGAAGCGCCGCCGTGCTGGATTAGCATCGGCGATTAATCACTGTTTAACTTTCTATTAGTTGCTAACCAACCACCATGGGTCCATGACATGTGGGCCCCATGCTCTAATTAACCCAGGGATTTATTTCCTGTTTAGTTTAGATTAATCCATCCGGACCCACATGTCAGTTTGACTTTGCCACGTCAAACGTTGACCTGGCCCTAGTGGCCAGCCTCTATTGCTGAACCTGTTACACCGACGTGTGGGTCCCAGCTGTATGGTTTGACCTGGGCTTGCGCTTTTGACTGCTGACGTCATGCTGTCGTCATGCCGACGCCGATAATCATTTTCTGGGTTTAAAATAATCCAGGAAATTCCAGAAAATAGTTAAAACTTCTAAAAATCATAGAAAATAAGCTGTAACTCCAATGAAAATAATTTATATATGAAAAATGATAAAAAAATCCAATCTATCCAATGGCACTGGTTTCATGCATAAAAACATGGCTAAGCTTGAAGTTTAGTTCAAAAAAACTAAATGGACTTTGAAAATTCATATGTTAAGTTTGAATTTGAACCTTTGGTTCAAATCAACTCAAACCCTTCTGTTGCTACCTGGATTAGCTAAAATCAAAGCATATTACCATGTCACATTCATACATCATATTGTTGCATTGCATTGATTATGTTCCTTCTTTGTTTGCTGGTGTTCTTCTCTCTCAGTGGACGTTGTCCCAACGTTGTGATCGTTGACACCGATGAAGAGCTATACTATCTTCGGAAGTGCTAGGCAAGCAAACCCTCTTTGATCACTCCGATACAATCCCACTCTCTTGCTCCTGCTCTCATTTACTGCATTGGGATAATAAACGATTCAACTGTTACATGTTGCGGTAGTTGAACCCCATTCATTTGCATGACCTGTCTTTGCCACAGTAAATAGTTGAAACCCACTAGCATTAGTATGAGTTGCTTGAGCCATGATGTGCTTAATCATTCATGCTTGTTTGTCATGCCTGCTATTGCTTAGAGTTGTGTCAGGTCTAATTATCGGGGATGAATTGGAATGTTGTGAACATATGCTACATTTGAGAGGTAAGTGTGTGAACACGAATTGGTAAAGGTAGCGATGAGAGGCCATGTAGGAGTACATGGTGTGTTGTCTCACTGAAACCATCCTCAGGAATTTATGTGTTTGTGATCCAAGACAGTTAGTACCACACATTGGGTTCCGGTAACTCGGCCCCTCTCGGCTTATTAATCACCTTGATCTCTGTCCAGGAGTTGCAACTAGCTTCTGGTGTTTGTAGGTTGTGTTAGTAGTCTACTAAGTGGCACCCAGCCAGATGGGCTTGGGATTAACTAGGCACCGTGGCCCGGTGTACCAAGTGTCACCCGGATGGTGGACTTGGGAACTCTGCACACATTGTTTGGGGACATAGTGGAAACCTCAATCGGACTTCCTTGCGGATGGACTAGAGTCTTGCGTGGCTAGTCAGGTCGTGGCCGACACCCTCACCGGGCTTCTGGTTGACGGTTGCCGAGTACATGTCGTGTAAACAGTGATAAGTGGTGAGAGCGTGTGTGAAGAAGCACACCACTGCAGGGTAATATGATCTATTCTCATAGTCGCGTCCACGGATATGGACTACTTGGAGCGCTTACATTGTTCATAGACAAGTGGAAGTGGATACTCTAAAATGCGCAAGATAAGCGTGAGTGCTATGGATGGCCTTCTCGTAGGGAGACAAGAGCGGATTCATAGTGGTGTATTAATACAGTGAATATGTGGACTCGTGTGCGCCACCTCAAAGAAATTGCCGGCAGTCGTAGTTAAGGATAGCCACTGAGTCAAAGCTGGTTTGCTGTAGTGAAACTCCACAACCCCCTTTGTTGATAATGATGCATATGTAGCTAGTTCTAATGTAAGTCTTTCGAGGTACATTTGTACTAACGTTTTCTTAATTTATGTTTTGCAGAGAGACTTCAGTCTCATTAGTTGTTCTACGTGGGCTTCGACAACTAGCTTGGGAATCCCAGACAGAGGTCTGGTTCCTATGGAGGGTCTTATAGATAGTCAGGCTTTCCAGCCTTCTTTATTTTTAGTTGTCTGTACTCAGACAGGATAAGCTTCCGCAAGTGGTTGTTGCTTGTATGACTCTGTATGTTGGGTCATGAGACCCATGTTTTTAATATTATGTGATTTATGGCTCCTCGAAGCCTTTCAAATAAATACTCTGGTCGTAGAGTTTTCTTGTGATGCCTTGTTGTATTTACACATATTGAGCATATTGTGTGTATGTTATTGAAATGCTTGGTATGTGTGGGATCCGACACCTGGTTGTTTATTCTTGGTAGCATCTATTATGGGGAAATGCCTCCTAGTGCTTCCACTGAGCCTTGGTAGCTTGCTACTGCTCCAGAACACGTGGATTAACCGGCATGTGTCCATCCTTGCTCTTGTGTCTTGTCCCTTACGGGGAAATGTCATTGGGTGTTTTACTGGAGTCCTTATAGCTTGACACGACTCGGTTACACTCGCTTCTGACTGACACGTGCATTGTTGGGTCATGTATGCATGTCCTTGTAAGTTTGTGCCACCTTGGGTTTACGACTAGTCATGTCGGCCCGGGTTCTCTATCATATGGATGCTAGCGACACTATCATATACGTGAGCCAAAAGGCGAAAACGGTCCTGGCCTAGGTACGGTGTCAGCCGTGGGACTATCATGCATGAGGCCGTAAAGTGATATGATGTGTTACATGCTAGATTGGTGTGACTTAGGATCGGGGTCCCAACAGCTTTGGTATCAGAGCCTGACTACACGTAGGATTACCAAGCCAAACAGGTCAAAGTCGTGTCTGGAAATTCTTTAGTTATAAAGGGGAATTGATTGTGGAAGGGAACGTAAGGCTCTTTTTACTCCTTTACCTTATGTCCTTCTGATCTGAGTCACCCTCTTCTTTTCTATGGGGATTAAGAACTAGGCTTGTCATCAATTTATAAGGATCACGTTAATGGTGGATTTAACTCTCAATTCAGCTTCAAGTACTTCCGTGTGTTAAACATGTGGTCTATGAACCTTGACATTATGATGTTGAGTGGTTATGCTACCTTTTACTTGAATCTCAAAGTTTTTTTAGCATTTGCAGCCGTTATACTGTTTGAGCTATCCCATGTTTCTAAATAGTCTGATGCATTTGCAATCTTTCCTCCCCGTTCTTGATGTAATTTTCTGTCAGATTAATCACACTAACCTGTGTGTTCAGGTACTGTAATGCCTCGACCTATATGTTTAAGCTATCACTACAACACTAGGGTATCTTAGAGAACCACCCAGTAATTTAGCCATGTATTGTATCCCCAGTGTGATAACTCTGGCCATCATTCTCAAAAGCATCTCGCGATGTTATTTAGTTAGTAGGTATTCCATCCTTCGGTTCTTGAACCCAAGATCCACTCTACTTACTTCATGTTGATAGTTGCTCATTCCTGTAGGATGTTAGTAATCTTTGTGATAGTCCTCGAGGTCTGTGGTGTATCATTCTTCCAACACCATGAACCATCCTTAGCAGAAGTTCTTTGAACCAAAATATCACAACCATAGTGCTCTTGATGAGTTATCCATTCTACATTGTGAAAAATCCTGTGCATATATACCTTATGGTGTCGCACCAGTATGGTAGACTTATTAGCACATTTTTTTATCCATGACATAACAAAAATGCCTAGTTGAAGTTTAGCTAACATGCGTCTAGGTTAATATATCTGTAAAAAATAGTGCCATTCATACATTATTAAAAACCTTCAAAAGAACGTCACAATACACTTTTGTTCCATTTTCCCGGTTTCTCTGGTTGCCAATCCTACTTTCTGCATGGGTTACTCGGAAGAAATATGTGGAACATGTTCAGCATACTAATCTATGCATCCATAACTCAGAAGGTTATATGTTCCTTCAGTTGTCTCTCGTTAATTGTATTTCGGCCTTCGCCTATCAGCTGATAGTCAAGGGTATGTGCGCATTCGTGTTCATCAATGCCTCTTACTCTTGTGGTCCGTCAAGCCATTCTATTTCAGAATGTCTCGGAGAAACAAACTCCAGTACCTCATCCATATCTAGGATTGGATCAAAGCAGATGTATTCCACACATCAAAATGCCAATCCAGCTTTTGTTCTGTTCTACCTTGGAGTATTACCTTCTTTTGTTGAGAACATCATGGGAACTGCACACTATCCTATGAATTCTTGATGCAGTTGTATTTCTCGCCATCATTATCCATTATGTGGTCTCCGTGTTGGTTCTAACCGGAATGCCGAGAAGTGAACCGTGATGTGTGAAATCAATACTCCTAGCAACCCCATTGCTTGGTAGTTAATGGATGATAATTTCATTCTTAGTGTGATGGTTGTTGAATCACTATTCTAAGGTTGACTGTGCTACCTAGTCCATATTTCCTGGTGCACTCCTCAATCAATGAGTTAGGATTGTGTCAATCTCTCACTCTTTTGATCATACCGTGTTGCCTGAAAAGCAAGATTGTTCTCGAACTTCGTAACATATCGGTGGTTTGTGATTTTCTGAATATCTTCTCGGAAGTATCACCAGGTTGTCCCCTGACCGTTATGTTGAGTTCATGATCAAGTTGGTTTACCTCTATAAACCACCCCTTCTCTAGGAGTCTGAGTTAGATACCCCTGAGCTAGTTAGTTAAGCTAAACAACAACTTGGAGAGCTGAAAGATAAAAGGTTGCCTAACTTAGTTCATTCGAAGTGATATCTTTGCATGTGTATTGAAGAAATATGCCATCTTCATCGATTGATTTTCGTGATCAGATGTTTGATCTATTGTCTTATCCAATCTTAGATTTGCGTGTGGGCTATCGTCAAATCAACCCAGTACTAATGAATTTCATAACGTGGTCTTACTCGTGGTTGTTTCCTCGAGCACACGCCATTTTATTGTTTTGGTCTGGCCTATGCAATCAACTTGTTCACATAATTATTTAATTCCATCTTCATGGAAATCCCAGTGACTTGTTGTTGACCCCATCAGCAACATTTTATCTCCTCCATGATGCACGATGAACATTAAGCTAGTGTTGGAAACTTTGTAAGCAATGCCTTCATGTTCCGTTCATGAGGTATATGTTTGGATGAGAGAAGTGACTTCCTCTAATTCACGTGTATTTGAAGTAAGTTGCCACGATGAATTCGAGAAAGCTTGTTTTTGCTTCCTCTGGAATCATCCCAAGTCAGTCATGCATGTGCGAAGTATCCTACGGTTTGATAGACTAATCATCTTCATTCTGTATGTATTCCCTAGAACACCAAACCACTGCTTCATTTTGTTTAAGGATAAGAAGTTCATCGATAAGTGCACACGGATTTTGATATCCGCGATTATGGTTCCCAACCAGAATTCGGTAGTGTTTTGTTGTAAGAACTCTATGTGGACATGACTGTCCTGGACATTCTGTTCACATGTATCTTCCAATCCAGCTCATGTTTTGGAGCTCGCTATCGTAGTTCATTTCCCGAGAAGCTCGCAACATCATCTTGTTGGTTGTGTTGCGAACTTTCTTTTCCACACATGTAGTCTGAAGTATCCTGTCACCAATCGGATCTAAATCTTAGGCAAGTATGATGGTTGGAACATTCCCATCACTTGCTTTTTGTTCCCAACATGCACTGCCATTGTGCCAAATTCCCATGGGCTGCCTTCTCAGTAATTGCTGTTCAGGGTCATCTTCAAAAGTGGGCTCA
This sequence comes from Secale cereale, assembly GCA_902687465.1. Classification (NCBI taxonomy): domain Eukaryota; kingdom Viridiplantae; phylum Streptophyta; class Magnoliopsida; order Poales; family Poaceae; genus Secale; species Secale cereale. The sequence continues at coordinate 388,107,867 of LR738712.1, forward strand.
CCATGGGTCCCATCCATTTCCGATGATAAGTAAACAAAACTCATTGCGTGTCTTCTACAAGGTAGTCCATATCGCCCATTCTAATCTGAGTATGCCATCTTCCAAACTCCTTCAAACAATCAATTGTGTTTTGCCTTAGGTAGGTATGGAGAGTTCCAATGATCTAGATATCAAAAGTAATTCTTTTACCACTTAAGGGATAACTCTATGAGTGACCTTCCCTAAGATGCCATCATGGATTCATGGCAATTATCTCCTCGCTACTTTGACACCTACTCTCCATTTATTTAAGCATGGAATTGTTGCCTACCAAGTTGAACCTTCGTCATATGTTTCTTTCCGTCCCTCTCGATAGGTGTTGGTGTCTCAGCTCAAGAGATGTTTCAATGTCTCATTTCATGAATTGATCATGAGCTGCTCGATCTTCGAGAGGATTGATTCATGTAGAGTTTCTTTTTGTTGTATCATGTTGAATGATGTTTTCAGAGCAAAGACGTCAAGATCAACATGAAGTGGTGAATCAACATCTTCGAGAAGGGCAGTTGGATCGAGAAGATTGTGTTAGCTTTGTGTCCCCTCTGTCTTCTTACCTCACGTCTTGAATCTTGGGACGAGATTCTTGTTTAGTGGGGGTGAGTTGTCACAGCCCTAGAATTGCATGTAACTAATTGCATGAAAGCATTCATGTTATCATGTTTAAATTCAAGAAATTTGAAATTTGAATTGATAAACCCTAGCACAAATGCAATTCAAATAGGTTCCAATAAAATATTTTTCAATGAACCCAGAATGCCCTTTGAAAATTTTCATGGTTTTCGATAAAGGTGAAAACCTCTGCCAAAAATGATGAACATATTTCTAGGTAATTCCTTGATTTTTGAATTAAATCATAGTGTATTTGAATTTGAGTATTTAATTCCTATTTATATTTTAATCTCTCAAATGATTCTAAAACTAATTGTGGGCTAATGGGATATTTCAGAAAGTGCCCACAAATCATTTCAAGATTTAAGAAAAAGAATTAGTATTTCAACTAAATCAAAACAGAGGGAAATAAAAGAAAATAGACAGTGATGAAAAGGGAAAGGGGATACCTGCCCTTACTGGGCCCAGCTCATGTCGCAGCCCACCAGAGCTCAACTGCCAGGAGCTTCTTCAAGCTCCTGCAAGTAGGAGCAGCTGCGTGCTCGCCCCATAGCCGGCCACGACCACGTCCCCACGCCACCTCCTCCTTCCCCTCGCCCCCATCCGTTTGCCAGGAGATTCCCTGGAGTCCCTCTATCATTCCCCTCCCTCTCTGGCTCTCTGCCTCTTCCCTAACACCAAATCCAAGAAGCCCCGAGAGCAACCGCCGTCCGCCGCAGCTCGCCCGCGTAGCCATCACGGCCCTTGGGACAAGAGTGCTTCTGGTAGCCCGTCGATGCCATCTAGTGGACCAGCTAATCCCCTACCGCCCTGCATCCCCGCGCGAGCACCTGACCGAGCTCCGACCACCGTCGTGGTCGACGTCGCGGTCACCTCCGGCCGCTCCAGCACCTCCCACCACCACCCTCGGACGCACCTCGCTGCGTTCATTCTAACGCGTCTAGCCACCCATCCAGAAGCAACCGAAACGGCCGGCCGGCGAAGCGCCGCCGTGCCGGATTAGCACAGGCGATTAGCCGTTGTTAAACCTTCTGTTAGCTGCTAACCAACTGCCACGAGTCCATGACATGTGGGTCCCATGCTCTAATTAACCCCGAGATTTATTTCCTATATAGTTTAGATTAATCCATCCGGACCCACATGTCAGTTTGACTTTGCCACATCAAACGTTGACCTCGCCCCACTGGTCAGCCTCTAATGCTGAACTTGTTACACCGACGTGCGGGTCCCAACCATCTGGTTCGATATGGGCTGGCACCTTTGACTACTGACGTCATGCTGTCGTCATGCCGACGTAGTTAATCATTTTCTGGATTAAAAATAATCCAGGAAATTCTAGAAAACAGTTAACACCACTAAAAATCATAGAAAATAATCTGTAACTCCAATGAAAATAATTTATATATGAAAAATGGTCAGAATAATCCAATCTATCCAATGGCACTGGTTTCATGCATATTAAAACAAGTTAAGCTTGTTGTTTAGTTCAAAACAACTAAATGGACTTTGAAAATTCATATGTTAAGTTTGAATTTGAACCTTTGGTTCAAATCAACTCAAACCCTTATGTTGATAGCTGCATTAGCTAAAATCAAAGCATATTTCCTTGTCACATTCATACATCATATTGTTGCATTCCATTGATTGTGTTCCTTCTCCGTATGCCGGTGTTGTTCTCTCTCAGTGGATGTTGTCCCGACGTTGTGATTGTTGACACTGATGAAGAGCTATACTATCTTCGGAAGTGTTAGGCAAGCAAACCGTCTTTGATCACTCTGATACAATCCCACTCTCTCACTCCTGCTCTCTTTTAATGCATTAGGACAAAAAACGATTCAACTGTTACATGTTGTGGTAGTTGAACACCATTCCTTTGCATGACCTGTCTTTGCCACAGTAAATAGTTGAAACCCACAAACATGAGTAGGAGTTGCTTGAGCCATGATGTGCCCACTCATTCATGCTTGTTTGTCATGGCTGCTATTGCTTAGAGTTGTGTCAGGTCTGATTCATCGGGGATGAATTGGAATGTTGTGAACATATCCTATTGTTGAGAGCTAAGTGTGTGAACATGATTTGGTAAAGGTAGCGATGAGATGCCATGTAGGAGCACATGGTGGGTTGTCTCATTGAAACCGTCCTCATGAACTGAGTTATGTGTTTGTGATCCAGGACAGTAACTACCACACATTGGGTTCCTGTAACTCGGCCCCTCTCAGCTTATTAATCACCTTGATCTCTGTCCAGGAGTTGCAACTAGTTTCTAGTGTTTGTAGGTTGTGTTAGTAGTCTACCTAGTGGCACCCTGCCAGGTTCGCTTGGTATAGACTAGGCACCGTGTCCTGGTGTACCAAGTGTCACCCAGATGGTGGACTTGGGAACCCTGCACACATGGTTTGGGACCGTAGTGGAAACCTCGTCTGGACTTCTTTGCGGATGGAACTCAAATAGGCGATAAACCTGGACTAGAGTCTCGTTTGGTTAGTCAGGTCGTGGCCGACACCCTCGTCAGGTTTCCGCTTGAATTTTGCCAAGTACATGTCGTGTAAATGGCGATAAGTGGTGAGAGCATGCGGGAAGAAGTAAACCCCTATAGGGTAATATGATCTATTTGAATAGCCGCGGCCGCGGATATGGACTACCTGGAGCAGTTACATTGTTATAGACATGTGGAAGTTGATACTGACTCGTGTGCGCCACCTCAAAGGAATTACCGACAGTCGTAGTTCAGGATAGCCACCGAGTCAAAGCTGGATTGCTATAGCTAAACTCCACAACCCCCTGTGTTGATAATGATGCATATGTAGCTAGTTCTGATGTAAGTCTTGGTGGGTCCATTTGTACTCCCGTTCACTTAATTTATGTTTTTGCAGAGAGACTTCAGTCTCACTAGTAGTTCTACGTGGCCTTCGACAATTTCCTTGGGAATCCCAAACATAGGTTTGGTTCCTATGGAGGGTCTTATAGATAGTCAGGCTTTCTATCCTTCTTTCTTTTTAGCTATCTATACGCAGGATAAGCTTCCGCATGTGCTTGTTGCTTGTATGAATCTGTATGTTGGGTCATGAGACCCATGTTTGTAATATCATGTGATGTATGGCTCCTCAAAGCCTTTCAAATAAATATTTTGGTTGTAGAGTTTTGTTGTGATGCCATCTTGTATTTACACATATCGAGCATATTGTGTGTATGTTATTGAAATGCTTGGTATGTGTGGGATCCGACACATATTTGTTTATTGTTGGTAGCCTCTCTTATGGAGAAATGCCTCCTAGTGCTTCCACTGAGTCTTGGTAGCTTGCTACTGCTTCGGAACACATGGATTGACCGACACGTGTTCATCCTTGCTCCTGTGTCTGTCCCTTATGGGGAAATGTCATCTAGTGTTTTACTGGAGTCCTTGTAGCTTGCTACGACTCGGTTACACTCGCTGCTGACCGACATGTGGATTGGTAGGTCATGTATGCCTGTCCCTGTAAGTTTGTGCCACCTTTGGAATCCTTGTAGCATGCTATGACTCGGTTACACTCGCTGCTGACCAACACGTGCATTGCTAGGTCATGTATGCTTGTCCCTGTAAGTTTGTGCCACCCTGGGTTTATGACTAGTCATGTCGGCCCGGGTTCTCTGTCATATGGATGCTAGCAACACTATCATATACGTGAGCCAAAAGGCACAAACGGTCCCGGCCCAGGTAAGGTGGCAGCCGTGCGAATACTGTGCATGAGGCCGCAAAGTGATATGATGTGTTACATGCTAGATCGGTGTGACTTAAGATCGGGGTCCCGACATATAGTCACCGTATCCAAGCATAAACTCGACCAACCCAACACACTAAGTTGCCCCATGCCTAATCCATGACGAATTCAATAAAACCCCATACGATAGTTGCGTGCCACCCCTCACGCATTGAACTAAAGGGGGTGAACTAAGTCGCCCACGACTATCGCATGCAAGGAGTCGCCCACTACCCCATAGTCGCCGTAGCTAAGCATAAACTCGACCAACCCAATACATTGAATCACACCACTCCTAATCCAGGATTGAGTCTCCCAAACCCCAATACATATTGTAATCTGCCACTTCCTATAAAATCAACTAACTAGGGTCAAACAGAGTTGCCTACGACTATCGTGTGCGAGGAGTCACCCACCATCCAGTATGTAGTTGCCGCACCCAAGCCCAAACTCGATTAACCCAACACACTAAGTCGCCCAAGCCTAATCCACGACGGAGTCACCCATACCAAAATACATAGTAGTCGCGTCGCCTCAACAAGTCGACTAATGGGAAATGAACTAAGTTGTTTTACGACCATCATGTGCAAGGGGAATAGTGCCATATATAAGAAGACATCAACCATTTCTGGTGACTTGCCCACACCATCGAACGATGTAGGCAAACCTAAGAGGTGTGTGTGGGGGGGGGGGTGCGCTTGCATGCAATAGAGAGGGGCATCGACATCGACATCATAATCCGTCGGTGTTCTGGGTTGGAGGTACCCAGACCTGCCTACCCGCGGCCCAATGCGCGGCCTCATGATGGCCCAGCAGGGCCCAGTTTTAGGACTGCTCAAGAAGAGCCCTTGTGAGGGGGCCTTGCCTTCGTGAAGTAAGACGCGCCAAGACCTGCTGGGGAGCGACTCCGCAAGCTGCCTCCCAAGGGGCGAAGATTCCTATGCAAGCGTCCCTCCTCATGAGGGCCCAGTGACGCAAGCCATGACGACCAAGGCCAGGCAAGTGCCAGCGGGCGCATAGGGGACAGTTTCCTCTTAGGTGCTAAGGAGACAAGGACAAACGCAGGTTTCCAAGGAATCCCCCAAAGGTTTCCATTCTGGTGCAACAAGACCAAGACCACGGGCTCGGTAGGGCGGGTGCCATCGCCGAGCCCACCCATGCGAAATGGATAGACACTTTGCAGACGAAGACCACCTTTCGTTAGGATAAGATGTACCTCTTGCCCCCCTTCAAAATTGGCCATTGTGGGATCCCTTCCCACCCAAATGATGCAGGAAGAGGACCAAAGCTACTATAAATAGGGACCATCATTGATGCGGGGCTAACCTGGTCTAGGCCGATCATTCACGATTGGAGGGATCCCCGATGATGAACACGAAGAACTCGAGGGTAAAACTGGAGTGAAACGAGAGGAAAACACTCAAATCAACAAGAACAATCACACATGTGCTAGATCGATGAACATAAAGAGTGATACAAGATCCAAACTCAACAAAGGAAAGATACACGGTAGCTAGTTCATCTCCGTGAGGAGGTCTTGAATCCGCGAGGGATTTTCCTGTGAGGGGTCTTGAATCCATGCATGGATCTTCTCCGTAGAGGCCGCATTCTCTTGGTGGTGTAGAACCACATGGATGAGCAAAGGTCTAGGTCTCAAATGAGCTAGCACAGAGCTTACCCTCAAATGGTGGAGGTGGAGAAGTATATATAGTGTAGGGTTACGAAGGAGTAAGTGAGGGGCGAAACGGGTACATGGACCTCGGCCCAAGTCATGCACGCAGGCAAGGTCGGATGATCCGGATGGGGTTCCCGATGATCCGGGCATGTCCGGGTGATCTATGTCTTCGTCTGGATGGTCTGGTTGGGTCGCTGTAGCTTTGGATGGTTCGGAAGTCCAGGTGCGCGTCCGGATGGTCCGGGCATCTTCCGGATGATCCGGGTATGGTCTTGGATGATCCTGCTTCATTGTGAGCATTCGGGTACCTTGAGGTGCATTAGCCCGACCATCCGGGCATCGTCCGGATCGTCCGGGTGGATGTCTGGATCATCCGGGCAAGTGCAGACTTGTCTGTCTTCTTCTCCTTTCTTCCGTCTTCTATTCCATGCTTCCCTCGCAGATGGTGTAGTCTTTCCTTGGTGCTTTGAACCCTCCTCGACATCTGTGAAGCTCCGACAATACCTATGCATGCACACGGGAGAAGTTTGAAGTAGTATACCATCCTCGAAGGGGTCAAGTGAACACGTGTAAAGGAGATGATTCACCTTTGTGTATGTGAAGTAGATGTCGCACGTGTCACTTGCCAAATAGACTCTTGACATGGTGATTTCCATAGGATACTTCGCATCATCCCCTCCCCCTTGAGAAAGATCCGACCTCGGATCAAAAACCAAATCGCCATGGGAAAGAGATGGGATCACCATGTATCAGTGAATGATCGCCAAGTACTCGTCATCTTGAAGATCGAAATGGTCACTCTCCAAGGTCACGCCATCTAGTGATTCCTTCAAAAGGAGTAAGGACAACAAACACTTGGAAAAACAAATGTGGTTAGCGTTAGTGCAAAACCAAGCATTAAGAAGTGATTCACCCAACAAGTGTCGTCATCAAGCATAGCATATGGTGTGACAAAGGATTGTGACATGGCATGTAAGCACATAAATTGAGCACAATCATGGACATCATGGAAACAAGCATGTAAATGTGAGGTAGTGATGCAAATATGTGTGACAAGAGAATAAGCATCTACCTCATGGTGTTAGCAAGCATTCACAAATCGCTCAGTGAAATGTCTATGGTAGGCATATGAATCATTCACAACACCAAATAAAATGAAGTGTCTAAACACATGTGTCACGGGCAAGACAATCCAAGCATAATGTGCATAGGGTGTAGAGTATGGCACTCAACACAATAGAAAGAGCAATTGTTTATCATGTGTGTGGCAATCAAGTCAATCATGTGACAAGCAATGTGACATGGCATATGTGAAGAGATGACATTGTTGCAACCAAGCATATGAAGGGAACAAGTAATCCAAGAATTGGATGGAACACACAAGGTATATATGGCATGAAGCATGGAAAGGTGAATATGACAAGTCGAAGCAAGATCTCTAACATGTGTGCAATCAAGCGGTCCAAGATGACCAGGAAGTCTCATGGTGCAAGCAACACAAGTATTATGATCCACAATATTCATGATCATGGTTTTGGGGTTCTCGAAAGATAAAGATATCACCTGGAAAGTGTGTCCTTGTGCGTCCTTCACAATGCCAAAGCACAAGCAAGTGTGATGTAGAAGCGTCGTAGTCGAGTGTGGTTCGCTCTCAAGAGCTCGAATGGTCAACTCACGGGAAGTCAAAGTTGACAGGAAGTCCAAGTATCCTACACATGCACAAAATAAAGCAAAGAACATATGCACATGGTAGGTAAACACACCATCCATCATGATGGTTCTCTTCTCTTGCACATGACCATTAGAACACAAGTGCATGAATAATATGATGCAACAATGGCTATATTCATGGCACTAGGTATATGGTGCAAAGAGGTAAGACAAGCATGCTTCACAAGAAATATGTCAAAAGCTCCAAATTTATGTGAGAATGCTATGGGGGCGATCTCATTAGCAAGACTACAATCATTGTTGCACTGAAGACATGGCAATCCATCTAGCATGAGAGAGGCAACATATGGAGACATATGACAACAAGCAATAGAAATCATGTGCAAAGCATGGTAATGGATGCCATTAATCGCATGAAACAAGCAAGTATGGATTATCGTTGATGCAATACACAAAGCAAGCAAATCAATAATGTTGTGCAAACACTACTAGGAAAAGGGCTATAGATGGAATTGACACTAATGGCGCACCATGTGTTGGTGCGCCATTAGTATCCAAATACTAATGGCGCACCGTTGACGTGGTGCGCCATTAGTAACAAATTTTTTTTCATATTTTTCTCAAAACTACTAATGGCGCACGAGTGGGTAGTGCGCCATTAGTATTTGAACTACTAATGGCGCACCACATCCACGGTGCGCCATTAGTAATTTTTTTTCAAATTTTGTTTTTATTTTTTTTATTTTATTTTCAAAAAATACTAATGGCGCACCGTGGGAGTGGTGCGCCATTAGTAAGTCAACTTACTAATGGCGCACCACTCCCACGGTGCGCCATTAGTATTTTTTTTCTTCATATATTTTTTTATTTTTTTATTTTATTTTCAAAAAATACTAATGGCGCACCGTGGGAGTGGTGCGCCATTAGTAGTTCAAGTTACTAATGGCGCACCACTCCCACGGTGCGCCATTAGTATTTTTTTTTTCATATTTTGTTTTTTTTTAAATACTAATGGCGCACCGTGGTTGTGGTGCGCCATTAGTAGTTGAACTACTAATGGCGCACCACTACCACGGTGCGCCATTAGTAACTTGGCCATTACTGCACCCCCCCTGGACCGCCTTTTTCAGTTAAAAAATAAATAAAAGAAAATGATGTAAATGTCAAAAAAATAAAAGAAAATAAGTTTCCCATGTGATATGTGGTCTACTTGTTGGGAAAATTTACAAATATGAATTCTGACTTTATTTGCAAAATATCTCTGGAATTTAGTAAAACGGGTATAACTTTTGCATACGAACTCGGATTTAAAAGTTTTTTATATGAAAAATCATCTACTCGAAAAGTTACTTCCGAATTTAATCGGGGGAACCCCGTTAAACATTTTCTAAATCCCCAAAAACCTAACAGAAAAAAAGTTACGGGGCTTTTAAGATCTACAGGCAAAAAAATTCAAAAAATTTCAAACTTACTAGTGGCGCACCGTTTGCTAGGTGCGCCACTAGTAACAGAAAAAAAAATATAAAATTTTCGAAAAAAAATTTATAATTTTTTTTCCAAAATATGATACGTAATATGACCGGGAAGTTTGAAATATATTTTCAAAATTTCATCATACTCATGAACATTAACAAACTCCTAGACATCAAGAAGGGTTAATAGGATTGATATGATAGATATATCAAAGTGCGTGTGAAGTGAGCTGGTGCTGGGGTTTGATAGAACTACGAAGTTAAGCGTGCTCGGGCTGGAGTAGTGTGAGGATGGGTGACCTTATGGGAAGTTTGACCACAGAGTGCAATTTGACTTGAGATTAAGGAAATTGACCCCAGATTAAGCCATAATAATCTGAGATTAAGAAAAAAAAATTGAAAAAAAAAATTTGAAAAAATAAATTTGAAAAAATAAATTAAAAAAAATACTAATGGCGCACTAGTGGTGCGCCATTAGTATCTGGGATACTAATGGCGCACCAGAGATGCGCCATTAGTATCCAACTACTAATGGCGTGCTAGTAATGGCGCACCGGTAGTGCGCCATTAATGGGCAAAACCGGTGCGCCATTAACAGCCCTTTTTGTAGTAGTGAAACTAGTGGAGCTAAGATGCAACGCAGTAGATGAAATCATGTCAATCATGTCATGCGAGAAAATAATAGGCATATGCATAGGCAATGCACATAACATATCGCAAGCACGATCACAAATCAAGATCAAAGCATGATCATAAGCATTGGGCACAAAGTAAACATGGAAATAACAAACAATATCTCCACCAAGGTTGCGAACAAACATACAAGTAGTAGAATCAATCATCATGTGTAATGCAAATCATGGGTCACAAATGCATGGCAAAGGCATATGAATGAGCATATCATGCAAAGTGAACATGGCAAGATGGGTAAATGATATAGACTGAACAATAACACATAACCATGTGAGGGCCATGCGCGAAATCGGTGCGCAAAGGGAGCGGTGGGAAAGACAATCCACGGGATCCCAAGTCAGCATTGCTCTCTAGAGCTCATTTCGTCAACTCGTGCTCTTGCGAGGTGGACAAGTAAGTATGGGGACCTACATAAGAAAGACATAAATGAAACAAAGTGTGTGCGTGGTAAATGTGCACATCATCCATCATGATGTGTATGTGCACGGGTGAGTTAGCACAAGATAAGCAATGCTCAAAGAAATTTGAGGAACGATAGAGAAATATGTCATCCATCATGAAAGAATAGTTATTATGTATAGCACGATGGGGACACAATTTAGAACAAGTATGTGGCACAACAATAGCATTTTCATTCATCGGGAGCATACAGTGCACACAATCATGATAATCATGCAATGGATGGGATGGATCGATCCTCCTAACATGTATGAGGGAACTGTGGGGGTATCCTCAAGTGCAATATCGGAAGCATAATATGGAGAAGTGGAACAACATCCAAAACAAGGCATATCCAAAGCTGGGTGTTCATGGAACGACATATGAGATAAATGATGCAAAGGGAGCATATCAATATCATCACAAGAAGAAAAATGCCAATGACCATGGGCTTGTCATCTATGCCATATGTGCAAATTGGGTTCATTCTAATGGCATATGCATAGTCACTATGATGAGATTGCAAATTGGACATATTGTTGATCTCACGCATAGCATACGACAAGTCAAGCAGGTTGTCAAACATGATGTGACCTAGAGAATTATTGCATGAAATCCTATGTAACATGGCATCACAACTAATAAACCCACATGGAAATCATCAAACTCATCATAAATGGGTAAATCATCGCATGTGGGAATCATACTAGCATGAAGCATGTGAATAGGTGGATCAACATCATGCAAGCAATCAATGTTAAGATAGTCCACTAGTGGGAAAAGAGCATCACCTTCACCTATATTACCTTTCTCCATTCATGTGGTGTAGGTGAGGTGGGAAAGACCAAATGGTGCTCATCTTCATCGTGATGGAACCTTGTGGGGGTGCCTCATATTCCACCATGGCCATCGATTTTCCCATTGGAGGTATGGACTCGTCGAGGATTGGCGCTTCGTCTTGTTGGAGATCTAACACCAAAGAAGAAAACACAATCGGATTAGAGGTTAAGAAATTAGAGATCATAGTGGCCTCACATGCCCTTTCAACTACCTCACTCACTAAGTGTTGTGGCTCACTCACTCCCTCTTGGATTCTCTCACTCATATGGTTGGTGGAGTCACCGAAATGGCTTTCAACCTCACATTGTATGTGTGGCATGCTCTCATGTGTGGGGCTAGTGGCAGTCACTCTCATCCTCTCAATGGAAATGCTCTCAATGTCACATATGGTGGAGTCACTCATATCACTCATGGTGGGGTGGCTCTCGTCACACGGGAATTGGGTCATCTCGTCATATGTAGGTGTCAGAGAGATGTAAGTGCAAATGTCTCCATGCTCAACTCCTATCACCTCCGTGGTTGAAGGGATAGTCCCACGCTCAACCTCCTCATCCATAACACCTCCAAATATGAATGCCGTAGGATGTGGCAAATCATCACTCTTCCCCGAGATCAAAGAGAAGGTCTCATGTGCGCTCGCGTAGCTTGACTCAGAGTAGGGGACGTATTGGGGCGGCGTTTTCATGTTTTTGAAGAGGTTCATGCTCATCGCCTTAGTCGAAGGGGATGGCCCTTGCTTGATCATATTATCGCCATCTTGTTGTAGAAGGGTCATATGATGTGGGAGGCTTCCGAAGATGCGAGTGTCATCCTCGTTTGTAGGTGATCGCCTCGTTGATGAAGATGCCGATGTAGGTGAACTCATGGGAAGTAGGCGAAGATGCCGTACGTCCAAAGGAGAAGATGCCTTGAGAACACTTGGCTAAGATGCCGAAGTGGTGGTCGTAGCCGTAGCTCTGTCTTGGTGGTGGTCGTCTCGCAGTCTTCTCTTTTGCTCATGAAGCTTGGCCTTGGCGTGAAGTAGAGCTTGTTCAGACTTATAGGTTTGCGCTTGTCAATCATCTTCATGATGATGGTGTTGTTGTCGTGCTTGAGATCAAAGAAGATGTCGTTCGTCGTCGTTGTTCACATGATTCTTGGAGGTGACTTGCCCTTCAAGACGATGTTGATCACGAATGTGATGATGGCCGTCACGAAGATGTTGAGGTGGACGAAGTGTGCTTCCCTCGTTTACGCGCTCTGAAGACTTGTGATTTGAGTGTCGCCGTCATGAAGACGATGAAGGTGAAGAAGTACGAGTGATCATCAAGGCACGTAGATCTTCCACTTGAGTTTTCATGTTGGCCTTGAAAACTTCGATGACATGTGCCATGGATGTGTCGAAGTAGTTGTTCGCGCTGTCGTTGTCGAAGACTGGAGATAAAATGCTTTGCCTATCCATCACAAGACTCGAGCAAATGTGAGTGGGAGAAAGAGATGAACTAGACCAATGTACCTTACCTGGTGTTGAAAATGGATCAATGATCACTCAGTAATGTATCAAGGAAATAGCACTATTGGTACCGATCTTGTCAATTCTCACACCTATACAATAAGGCTTATGGAGTAGCTCGGTGAGGATAGTGGCACAAAAATATGATGCAAAATGTTAGCACGAGTCAATAATGTTGAAAGAGATTCACAAATTCGCAAGTGAAACAAGTAGATCAATAGCAATGAGCGGCACATGCAAACACACGCACGATTAGATAAATGTGGTTGTGCAACCAAGGATTGAGCGGAAAATGTGGAATCCACGGAAAATGCTCTTGTCAACAACACTAGAGAGACGCTAGCCGATTGCTCAATAAGCGGATACAAACTTGTGCACTACCTATATGAGACAAAATGTAGCAACTTTCTATCCCAAGTATGCTATTTATGTATGTTGTTCCGGTGCTTTAGCACAAGATGATCCAAGATGATCGAGTATGATATAATATGATATTTTGTGATGCCATGGCTCTTGCTTAGAAGCTTCTTTGTTTTTCTCTTTTGCTTAAAAGCTTTTTCTCTTTTTCTTCTTCTTTGGCCACTTTTGCAAATGCTCAAACCAAGATAGCAATTGTGTATATGCGGGAACAATCTTATGACACAAGACATGATATGATGATACCAAGATGGGTATGTATGCAATGGAAGGCATAGATCGATGATCAATAATGTGCAAAAGTAGCGTGGCCCGACAGTACTCACATGGCTAGTCTCGATAGGCAAGTGACACAAAATGGGCTAGGGGTTAACAATGTAATGGCAAGGGAGAATATACAATGATGTCATAAAAGTTACCGTTCCTTGCTTACAGTGGTGTCAATGGTGAAGTGGTCAATGTCAATGACGACCTCGAGGCGATGATGAGTGGCGGTGTTCTCGATGTAGAACCGTTCCTAATTAGCCGAAACACGTTAGGGAACGGAAAAAACCACGAACTCAAAATCTCAAATGTCAAATGTCAAAAGGTGGTAGCGGAAAATGGTGGTGGTTTTGCACTCGGCAATGCGGAAGTAGAATGATGGTTTATGCGAGTCGAAGTCGAATTTACCGTCCCTAAGTAGCTGAAACACCTTAGGAGACACAAGCCACAACTCAAACAAGCTCAAACAAAATCGGGTTAAGTTGGGTTGGCGGAATGTATGGTGGGCAAGGTTATGCGGAAGTGGTGGTTGTGGTTGATGAAGAAGCAACAGTCCCTAAGTAGCCGAAACACCTTAGGAGACTCAAATCACTACTCAAGCAACCACTAATGCTACGGGGAACAAAATGGGTTAGGTTGCGGAAGTCGGTGGTGGTATAGCGGATGATATGGTGGTGTCCCTAGGGAAAGATGCCAAAGTTCCAAACATTTGATGGAGCCAAATGATGATGGAAGTATTTTTTTGGGATGGGGGATGTTAATATCTTCAAAACGAGCTAAAGAATGTAAAAAACGAACTCCGAATGAATTAGTTACGGACAAAACAAAATTTCAACCGCGTGAGTTTCAGGGTTACCCGGACACCCCGGAGTAGGTCCGGATGATCCGACTTCGTCAACCGGATTCTGTAGTTTCAGGTGCGTGGGGTTATCCGGACTTCCGAGAGGGGGTCAAGCTGATACGGGTGAGGTCCCAGATGATCCGGGTAGGTCAATCCGCTCGGGACTCGCTCTCGGGAATGCGATTTTGGGGCAAAAATGGATGATTTTGGGGGCAAAATTGGGAGGATTTCGTGGATGGAAAGCGGGGAAACTTGTGGGAAGCTAGATCCACTCGAAACACATTGAATCCATGGATCAAAATCAACAAAACATCATCAAATCAACAGATCAAAAAAATTAGGGCTATTTTTTGTGGGGAATTTTTTGAATTTAAGATGAAATCAAGTAAAACCAGGCTAGAAAACGGTGGGGGGGGCTCCAAATTCGTGATAAACCAAGGCTCATGATATCATATGATGCGGGGCTAACCCGATCTAGGCTGATCTTTCACGATTGGAGGGATCCCCGAGGATGAACACGAATAACTCGAGGGGAAAACTGGAGGGAAATGAGAGAAAAACACTCAAATCAACAAGAACAATCACACATGTGCTAGATCGATGAACATAAAGAGTGATACAAGATATAAATGCAACAAAAGAAAGATACATGGTAGCTAGTACATCTCTGTGAGGAGGCCTCGAATCTGTGAGGGATCTTCTCGTGAGGGGTCTTGAATCCATGTGTGGATCTTCTTCGTAGAGGCCGCGGTCTCTTGGTGGAGTAGAACCACATGGATGAGCAAAGCTCTACGTCTCAAATGATCTACACATTGCTAACCCTAAAATGGTGGAGGTGGAGGAGTATATATAGTCTAGGGCCACGAAGGGATAAGTGAGGGGCGAAACGGGTACATGGGCCTCGGCCCAAGTCATGCGCGCAAGCAATGCCAGATGATTCGGAAGGGGTTCTGGATGATCCGGGCATGTCCGGGTGATCCGGGTCTTCGTCCGGATGGTCCGGCTAGGTTGTTGTAGCCGTGGCTAGTCTAGATGTTCGAGTGCGCGTCTGGATGGTCCAGGCATCTTTCGGAGAACCTAGGTTCTCGGATGATCAAGCTTCGTCGTAAGCCTTCGGGTACCTTGTTGTGAATTAGCTGGATTATCAGGGCATCGTCCGGGTGGAGATCTGGATCATCCGGGCAAGTGCAGACTTGTCCGTCTTCTTCTCCAATCTTCCGTCTTCTCTTCCACGCTTCCCTCGCTGATGGTGTAGTCGTTCCTTGGCGCTTGCACTACTCCTCGACATTCGTGAAGCTCCGACAATACCTATGCATGCACACGGGAGAAGTTTCAAGTAGTATACCATCCTCGAAGGCGTCAAGTGAACATGTGTAAAGGAGATGATTCACCTTTGTGTATGTGAAGTAGATGTCGCATGTGCCACTTGCCAAATGGACTCTTGACATGGTGATGTCCGTAGGATGCTCCTCATCAAGCATGCATCATAGAAGGGGAGAGATGGAGCCCGCATACACCTCTCGAGCCCTCCTGAGGTAGCTCGTCCACTGTAGCTATTCATATCTAACCTCCTCATGAGGCCAATCCACCACAAAGCAGGAGTAGGGTTTTACACTGTGAGGTGGCCCGAACCTGGGTAAATCGCTATGTCACTTCTCTTCCTTCGGTAGGCCAGAGCTTGAGTATGGCTGGTGTAGTGCTTAGGTGAAGCGGAGATCTTTGTTTACGCCCCTGAGTTCGAACTTTCTTGGGTCCGTGGAGCCCCTAAATGCGACATTTGGCATGCCACGTAGGGGCGTGTCGAAGCTTCGTTCTTCAACGACCACCTCCCGTCCATGACCCACCATGCTCATGGTTGAGGCTCGATGCATCCGCACCAAGCGCAGGGCCGCGCAAGTCACCCAGATGGCCCCGGCGGGCTGCCGTGCCCCTCGTAGCTCCGCTTCGCCGGTGGTCAACATCGCCACTAACTCGGTCATCCAAGAGGAGAGGGACTCTTCACTCTCTCCTTCCATGCTGCGCGACGGCCGCATCACCACACCCTCCTTCACCCCCATCACGGCGTCATCCTCTCAAGCTCGCCGTCAGCGGCGAGTGCGCAGGCCGCGCTCCTCATGGCGCGGGAGCTGCTGCGCTATTTTCCCGCCAACGAGTGCTACGGCGACTGGCTGGGCTGCATCACCGAGCTCGTCAGCGCCACGAGCGAGGCCCCAACGCCCTCCATTTCGCTTCGTCCTACACAATCGCGCGCAAGAGAGGTGGCGCACGACGAGCCCCCGCCCCTGCTCTGGCACGACGTGAGGGCAACCCAAGGCGTGATGCACGGGATGAGGCCCCGGGGCCTGTGCACGACGAGGTCAGCTGTCAGGTCATCCAGCAGCCACATCACGATGGCCGTGTGCTCCTTGCATAGCCGCGCCAGTGCCAGGACCGGGCTGTGCAAGAAGATCCCGTCGCCGAACAAGCTGTACATTGAGTGTGGCGGTCTGCCACGCTTTCTCCCGTGACCCGCGCCATGTCGTCTAGCCGATCAAGTTCAAGCCCGGCCTGTCTGCGCGCTATGACAACACCCATGATCCAACGGAGTTCCTCCAGCTCTACGCACTGAGCATCAAGGCGGCGAACAACAACGAGAAGGTCATGGTGAACTAGTTCCCTATGCCCTCAAGGACGGCACACGTTCCTGGCTCATGAACCTCCCCGAGGGGTCCATCACCACATGGGATGAGCTCCGCGAGCGCTTCATCGCCAACTTTCAAGGGACTCGTGACCGCGCCCTCACAGTCAATGACCTACGGCGTGTGAAGCAGCAGCCAGGCGAGATCCTTCCGAAGTACATGCAATGTTTCAACCAAGTCCGCCTCATGGTCCCAAAGTTGTTGGACGAAGCCATCATCTCTGCATTCACGGAAGGCATCACCGACGCCAAGATGAGCGAGGAGCTCGCCATCCACGATGAGATGTGCACAGCTCTGGAGCTCTTCAACCTGGCGGACAAATGCGCCAGGGCCGAAGAGGGATGTCTCGCCCTCCTCAAGCACCCCGAGGCTGATCCAGAGTACAACAAGGACAAGGCTAAGCAAGTGAAGTGCAAGGGCCCTGCCGTGTTGGCGGCAGAGCCCTAGTAGAAGCATGGCAGAGACCGCGTCGTGCCGGTCAAGGATTGCTACCCTTACTGCGTCTTCCACGACCTCCACACCCACAACACTAGCGACTGCCAGGAGCTTAGGGCAATCCACGATGAGTGTCTGGGCCGTCGTCTTGAGCGCACTGACCGGAGTTACGACCATGGGGGAGGCAGCGGCGAAGGCCGCTGGGACAACCGGAACCCGTGCCAGGGCTAGTGTGACCAGCCTCGTGAGGACCGCTGGCGCGATGGGCCTCCTGAGGGCCCTGGCGTGACCAGCCTCGTGAGGCCCGTTCTCAGGGCCGCACCGGTCTCCCGCCACTCCCACCACTGTAAAGAAGGGATAAAGACAACCATTAGGACGAGGGGGTTGGGGGCTTCCAAGAGCCTCGCGCGATCGCCTGCATCCTCGGTGGCGCCAAGGTGCCTGCCTCAAACTGCGTCTTCAAGAAGTTCTCCCGCGAGGTCTACATGGCCCTCCAGAGGCTTGAAGCTGCGTGCCCTCTCAATTGGTCCTAGTGGGCCATCACCTTCGTCTCCAAGGATCATCTCAAGTGTGCGACCACTACTGGTGTGCTCCTGATGCTCTGCACGTCGACCATCAGCAACGTCTCCGTCACCAAGACCCTCATCGACGGCGGCGCGGGACTCAATGTGCTCTCCGTCGGGACCTTTGAGAGGCTCTAGGTACCCTATGAGCAGCTCATGCTGACCAAGCCATTCTCTGGGGTGACGGATGTCTCTACCATCCCCGGGGGCAGGTGCACCTTCCGATCACCTTCGGCACCCATGAAAACTACCACGCCGAGCTCGTCGACTTCGATGTCGCCTACATCGGTCTCCCGTACAACGCCATCCTGGGGTACCCTAACCTCGCCAAGTTCATGTCAATAGTTCACCATGTCTACAATGTCATTAAGATGTCAGGCTGTCATGACATCATCACGATCGCCTGCAACGAAGAAGACGCAGTCTGTGCCCTCAAACACGCTTACCACGCCGCAACGACTGACAACCCTGAAGACAAGGATGGCATCATGCATGTAGAGGCCACTCACGTGAAGAAGAAGCAGCTCCTCCTCGAAGGCCGTCAGGAGGCTGGCGCGTCTGCGGGCGACACCTCTGGCCACCCGCCCGTTGTCGAGGCGTCCCTTCCTCGCGCATAGGAAGGCGCGCCCGGAGCCTCCCTCAGGAAGGGCTCGGTGGCTTCCGTCTAGAGGGCCTCTGACCTGACTGGCACATCAAGGGAGGTGCTCGGGCACCACTTGGAGGCGTGCCTCAACGCACGTTCCCGCGAGCAAGGAGCATGGCGTGAATTGCCAAGAGCGCAAGAGTTCATCACCAAGGCGCCTGAGGAGCTTCAAGGGGCACAGGCCTTACACGGCGAGCGTTGCCGCACACTTCCTGCTGACGTAGCCGCCCCTCCCAACCTGAGTGGCGAGATGCGTGTCTGAGTCAACATCTCGGGCCTCAAAAGGGCCGCCTCGCAGGGCCTATTTTGGCATTGGAGCGGTGGCCACCCGTGCAACTATGTTTGCATGCCTTTCGGCCTACTGAACATGGGGGGCCTCGTTTCAGCAGCTCATGCAGCGCGCGATGGCGACTCGGGAAGCAAGGTGTTTGGTGATCGTGGCTCAGGAGGACCTGGGACTTCACGAGCCCCTCGAGTCTCGCAAGTTCCTGGGGCCTCAGGAGCCACCCGACTCATGAGGAACGACATCTACGGCACGACTCTTTAGCTACCTTGATGCTTCAGCAGCATCATTGCGAGGTGACGTTTGGTTTGTTCAAGTTGAGGGCGCCCCTCGGGCTACATTATCCTCAGGCCGTCAGGGTGCATCCCTACGACCGTATCACTTTGCGCATGTACTAGAAATGGCTTTGCCTTTGATGAATTTCCTTGAGTATTTAAACTTGCATGTCCGGTGCTTCGCCACCGTGAATGTTGCCGTGCCCTGACTGGGATGAGTCAGGACGTGCGATCCGGTTCTTTCATCCATGATACGGGACGCCACCGTGGGAACCGCGCATCGGTGGACTTTTCCCATGGTTTGTTGCATGAAGAAGATTGGGCACGGCGCCTGTGCTTAGGTTTATCCATGTAGCGTTGACAAACCCAAGAAACTGAGCTCTGTTTGGTGGGCCAACCCCGTTCACGTCACCTCCCGGGGTCCTTGGTGCTCGGCCTTCTCATGCAACGGCCTTCGGAGGTGTGAACCGGCACATGTTACCACAGTGACACAGGTTATACAAAGCACTCCCAGCGCTAGAAAACCAGGCAGAACCCACTTGAGGTATGGCCTCGTGAGTCCCGCGCTGGCTCACCGGTGCCCATATACACCTCCTTATGTGGGGTTTTACATGACTGAGAGTCTCCCCCGGAGGGAACTGCCACCCATGCACCAGTGGAAGCACCATGCTCTGCGCTGGTGGACGACACTTTCGAGGAACGGCTATGCCGTTGCACCCAGTGGAAGCCCCATGCTCCGTGCTGGCAGACGAGAAGACCGAGGAGCAGCTATGCCGACGCTCAGTGGTAGCCCCATGCTCCACGCTGGTGGATAAACAACTGAGGGCGCCTCACGTGCTGCACCAACCTCAGGATGGCCTCTAGGCCAACCACTCAACCCTTCCATGTGATGGGTGCACGAGGGGGTTGGACACGGGGGCTACGCTCAGGCATGCCCTGGCGCACGCCACCTCACCAGGTCCTTGTACCTGGTCTTCGTGTGCCCCTCCCAGGCAAATGTTGACGAGAAAAGGTATGGAGGTCATGAGGGTGGCTCGTACGTCAAAGGGGACCCCCGAGCATCACGCTTCAGGGGCCTACCTAGTCACGTAGCCCCTCGCCCCTTGGTCATATCCTGGTTTCCGGATGCCCCAATGTCAGTTGAGGTATGCGCGGGGCTGGGCCCTGCCGACGCAGAGCACGAACACCCTCATGACGATTAAACCCAAAGGACTCGGGCTGCTCACACGTCAAGGGGAATCCTGGGCATCGCAACTAAGGGGCCTAAAACTAGTCATGTAGCCCCTCACCCCTTGGTCCTATCCTGGTTTCCGGCACCCCAACGACAGCCGAGGTATGCGCGGGGCTGGGCCCTACCGATGCAGAGCGCATAGCAAGCAGGAAGGAAACTAGCACAGAAGGGAAGCGCAGAGTCCAAACAGTTATTACAAACATAGAATGTCTCACAAATTCAAGTTAAAGTCTCATGCCTCCACGAGGCAGGTCTAATGTTGCAGGATAAAATCAGGAGGATGGACCGTCGCCGCCATCCGCCTCGGTAGTTGCGGCCTCATCCTCGACGTCCTCGTCATCACCGCTCGCATCGACTGTTGCGGTTTGGCCTCAGGAGAGCAGACGAACTTGTTCACCAGCTTGTCCACGTGGGCCTTCATGATTGCTGCTGCAGCAGCACGAGGCTCATGAGGAACAGAGCCAACCACCGCCTCAAAGTTGAAGCTTGCGTCATTAAGGTACAGGTGACTGAAGACGCGCGTCGCGGCCATGGAGCAAAGGTCGCGACACTCGGATTCCAGTATGGAGTCCACCTTGGTGGCAGCATCCTTGAGGGCCTCGGCAAGCTTGGAAGCGAGCCCTGTGTAACCGTCCTTAGGGGTCGCGACCAGCTCCTTGAAGCCCGCCCTACAGATGGAGCGCAGTGCATCACGGGTCCTGAGCTAGACAGAGGCGAAGGCGCCGTGTTCCGCATCAGCCTTCTCCACGGAGGCAGCAAGAACCTTCTCCCTGGCCTCCAGCCGGGCTGTCGCCTCGGTGACGTCGTTGGCGTGGGATGCCCGAGCCATGGCTACTTCATCCTCTAGCTTGGCCAGGCAATCGCGCTCGGTGGCCTGTTTAGTGGTTATCTTCGCTAGCATGGATCCGCATAACTTGAGGTCATCTTCCTTCTGTTGGAGATGCTGCTTGCGCGCAGCTTGCTCCTCCTACAGGGCCTTCAGGCTAGCCTCTGCCTTGTCAAGGCGCTTCTCGGCGGATGTTGCACGCGCCACTGCCGCGTCATGCACGGCCTTGGCCTCGTTAGCCTCCTTCTATCTCTCCGCGATAGTGTTGTTGGCCCGGCCCCATGCCATCCTAACGAAGGCTTCGGCTTGGAGCCACCCCGAGACCAGCCCTAGGTGCTCCCTCGCGAGGCACCTGTCGGCGTCCTCAAGGTCAGCCCGAAACTGGTCAAGTGCAACGTAGAACTCGTCGAGAGCACCGGGCCTGATCAGAGGGCCACGGTCCGCAAGCAGGAGGGCCCGAGGAGGAGATGGAGATGGCGCGACAGCCGGCGTGGGGACCAGAGGAGCAGCAGCAAGATCAGCCTGGGGCACCTAAGGCCTCAGGACCTCCAGGCATGTTGCGAGGGCCGACGGCTCCGCAGGCTTATGCGGGATTGTGGCACACTCGAGACAGGGGGCTTGCACGGAGCGCTCACCTTCCTCTTCTTCTTCTTTGGCACATCATCATCATCCCTGGTTGGCAAGATGAGAGCAGCGATGAGCGCACAAGTAATCAATATTCAGGCAAAGAACAAGGTAGGCAGCTTACTCATCAGGTGCGGCCCACTTCCTCTTCCTCTCCTCCTCCTCTTTGCTGGAGGTCAGCACGCTCTTTCCCTTCTTCGGCGTGGCCTTGGCCGTGCTTGGAGGGCGACTCGAGTGACTCCCGCACGGTCTTGCTGGGGCACCGCTTGGAGGAGCCCGGGGGTCACCTTGGGGAACTGGGGCTGGTGTGGCCACAATCGTCCCAGGCATGGTCACCTTGCCTTCCAACTGCATCTCAGGAGGAGGAAAGGTTGGCACCTACTGCGAGTTGTAGGGGCCTCCTGGAGGAGCTGCGCTCGCGCCCTTCTTCGGGGGCAGCCGGCTGGATGATCGTGTGGTCCGGGGATGGTCCCCAAGTGCCTTAAAACCCCGGCCGAGCACGGGGGGGGGGGGGTCCGTGTTCGGGGACTCACCAGCATCGTCGTCATCCTCAACGCGGCGCAGGAGCTCGGTCTGCAATGGAGGCGACACCTCCTCCAGAAAGTCGTCCTTCGTCTCCTCCGAACCCCGCTCGTCGCTGATGTCGTCGGAGGACATCGACATGGGAGGGTTCGAACCGTCAGCAGAGACGAGACCCAGCTCGTTGAAAATAGGCATTGCGGCGATCAGATTCTCCCATTCATCGTGGTGGTACAAAGGGGCGTAGGCCTCAGGGAAGGCCCTAACGTCCTCACCGAGTAGGGCGCTAGGGCCCTGTCCAGCTGCTCGCCCATCAGGCTGGCGGGGCGCAAGCTCATGTCAACCTCTGCGCCCTTGTACTGCCACATGGGCCGCATGTGCGACTGTAGTGGTGCCGGGCGCTGAATTAGGAAATCCTTCATGACCATCCCCCCCCTCCCCGTCAGCTTCCTGGCGTATATGTCCTCAAGAATCCTCTTCATGACGGGCTCCGCCAGGGGATCGGAGATTTTTTCGGAGCTCCACACCGAGGTCTTCACGGGCATCCCTATAGGCAGCTCCAAGAGCGGGTCAAGACCCTTAGCATCCATGAAGACCCAGCGGTGCCGGTGGCCTTCCACTTTCTTCACGACCTTCATGAGCACAATCCCCTTGTGGATGGCGACGAAGGAGACGCAAGCAGAGCGCTGTATCCGCTCGTGCATCCGCATGCTGAAGAAGTGGCGGAAGAGCACCACAGAGGGCTTCACGCCCACAAAGGCCTCACAGTAAAAGGTGAAGATGGACAAGAGAAGGATTGAGTTGGGCTGAAGATGAAGGGCACGCACCCTGTAATGGTGAAGAATGGCATAGAATAATTCAGAAAAGGGCAGATGAGCCACGCATAGATGCTTTGGAGGAAGAAGGGATAAATCATCGGTGGCAGCGTGCTCTGCTCGATGGAGCCGACCCAGACCAGGGTCTCGCCCCACTCGTGACCCTTGCATGCCATCTACGGAAGCACTGGGCTGAGGTGCCACACCTCAATTTTTCCGTTCTTATATGTTCGGTTTCAATGTGTGTATATATGCTTTCCATTATGTATATGTGGATGATATCAACTATATTCAAATTAGTATACAAAATCAGATAGAAAATGGAATTCATAATA
>LR738712.1:388131488-388275020 GCA_902687465.1 Secale cereale
ATATATATATATATATATATATATATATATATATATATATATTAACTGTTCATTAGTTCATCATAGAATATATATAATATCATCACATATATGTGATGATACTTAACTACTAGGTACAATGCGTAAAATTTAAAACGAACAATGCTAAAACTAATAATCACTCCTGATGCGTGGTGTCATCCCAGCGCGGAGGCAGTACTCCGCCTCCTCTTCCTCGCAGCGCTTGACGTACCGATCTGCCTCTTGCTGGCGGATGAGCGCGGACGATCTTGCCATTTCGTTGGGCACCCACCAGAGCTCCTCGTCGGTGGCACGCTGGAGCTTATTGGCCCACCTCCACACAGTGATGAGGCGCCTAGCACCTTTGGCCTTCCTCGCGAAGTACCCGTCTTCGTACACCTCCTCCACACAATGACGCGCCCGCCCCCAAAGCTCCACCTTCTCCTTTTTCCAGGCGGCATCATGGGCTTCACATGCCGCCTGGTACCTGGCTTTCTCCTCTGCCATCTCCTTCTTGAAAGCCACTTTCCTGGCTTTCTCAGCTGGCGACAGTGACTTCCACAGAGAAAGATTGTACTAGCCCCAAAACTAATCCAAATTTGGGGGGTCCGGCACAACCTCGTCCGGCGGCGTGTAGGGGTCCTCCTCATCGCTGCTCATCGAATGAGCGTCCTCGGGGGGCGGCGAACCCTCGTCGACGTGTGGGCAGATCGGCGGCGCCATGGCAGAGCTTAGAGAGAGAGGAGGGGTGAGCGAGGGGAGGATGTAGATGGGAATGCAGGCGGACGACGTGAGCAAGGCAGTATTTATTGGCGGCCGGAATCTAGATCGACGGGAACAATACACATGCCAGTCATCGGAATTTACGAGTACTATAGTTTGAATTACACACGATTGTCGCATTAGAATCCATGTGCGAACATAATAGCTGATGGTTTCCAATATAGAACCGTGTCTGATTAATAATCCTAGCCATTTACCTTCCAATTCCAAACCACGAGGCACGAAATAGAGTGCCAATCGTGTGGGGGCTGGTTGTCTTGCCAGATCTTTACATTTTCTTTTTTGAACACCAGATATTTACATGGTCTGAAGATTTTTTAACTCGCACACCAATACACAAAAATATGATTTTTCAAACCGTTATGGTTAGCCGCAAAGAAAACTTGCTGCTGAACATAGGGAATATGAGATGAGTTTTCGCGATATATCTTATCATTATGGCAATACCTAGATCTACTCTTGTATCGTGCCTAGCTAGGGGCGTTAAACGATAGCGCTTGTTGGGAGGCAACCCAATTTTAGTTTTTGCTTCTGTTTAGGAATAAATATATCATCTAGCTTCTGTTTAGATGTGGTTTTGTGTTTTAATTAGTGTTTGTGCCAAGTAGAACCTTTGGGAAGACTTGTGTGAAGTTTATATGATCTTGCTATAAAAACAGAAACTTTAGCGCTCACGAGTTTGGCTGTGAATTTTTACTGGAGAGTGCTATTTAGTTGATTCTTTTTGCAGACGATTAATAGAAAAATTCCTCACGTTTACCGATTTATTTCAATTTTTTCGGAGTTACACAAGTATTCGAAAGTTACAGATTACTACAGATTATTCTGTTTTTGACATATTCTGTTTTTCGTGTGTTGTTTGCTTATTTTGATGAATCTATGAGTAGTATTGGAGGATATGAATGATAGAAAAGTTGGAATACAGTAGGTTTAACACCAATATAAACAAAGAATGAGTTCATTATAGTACCTTTGAGTGGTGGTTTGTTTTCTTATACTAACGGAGCTCATGAGATTTTTGGCTAAGTTTTGTGTTGTGAAGTTTTCAAGTTTTGAGTATGGCTTTGATGGACTATGGAACAAAGAGTGGCAAGAGCCTAAGCTTGGGGATGCCCAAGGCACCCCAAGGTAAAATTCAAGGACAACCAAAAGCCTAAGCTTGGGGATGTCCCGGGAAGGCATCCCCTCTTTCGTCTTCATCTATCGGTAACTATACTCGGGACTATATTTTTATTCACCACATGATATGTGTTTTGCTTGGAGCGTCATGTATGATTTGAGTATTTGCTTTTTAGTTTTCCACAATCATCCTTGCTGGACACACCTTTTGAGAGAGATAAATATGGTTTAGAATTTATTAGAATACTCTATGTGCTTCACTTATATCTTTTGAGCTAGATAGTTTTGCTCTAGTGCTTCACTTATATCTTTTAGAGCACGGTGGTGGTTTTATTTTATAGAAATTGTTGATCTCTCATGCTTCACTTATATACTTTTGAGAGTCTTTTGGAACAGCATGGTAATGTGCTTTGGGTCAAAACTAGTCCTAATATGATAGGCATCCAAGATGAGTGTAGTAAAAACTTTCATATAAAGTGCATTGAATATGATGAGAAGTTTGATACTTGATGATTCTTTTGAGATATGAGGATGGTGATATTAGAGTCATGCCAGCGAAGTAATTATGAATTTGATAAATACTTGTGTTAAAGTTTGTGATTCACGTAGCATGCACGTATGGTGAACCGCTATGTGACGAAGTTAGAGCATGAGGTATTTATTGAGTGTCATCCTTTGTGTGGAGGTCGGGATCGTGCGATGGTTAACTCCTACCAACCCTTCCCCTAGGAGCATGCGTTGAATACTTTGTTTTGATGACTCATAGATTTTTGCAACAAGTATATGAGTTCTTTATGACTAATCTTGAGTCCATGCATTATACGCACTCTCACCCTTCCACCATTGCTAGCCTCTCTTGTATCGCACAACTTTCGCCTGTACCATACACCCACCACATACCTTCCTCAAAACTGCCACCATACCTACCTATCATGGCATTTCCATAGCCATTCCGAGATATATTGCCATGCAACTTTCCACCGTTCCGTTCATATGACATGCTTCATCATCATTCACATAGAGTCATATTTTGTTCTAGCTTCGAGTTGTAATCTTTGAGTTGTAAGTCAATAAAAGTGTGATGATTTTCATTATTAGAGCATTGTCCCATGTGAGGAAAGGCCAAATAAAAAAAGAGATGGCCCAAAAAAATAGAGAGGGGCTAAAAAAGAGAGAAAGCCCCTCCAAAAAATGAGAGAAAAGAGAGAAGGGACAATGCTACTATCCGTTTCCACACCAGTGCTTCAAAGTAGCACCATGATCTTCATGATAGAGAGTCTCTTGTTTTGTCACTTTCATATACTAGTGGGAATTTTCATTATAGAACTTGGCTTGTATATTCCAACGATGGGCTTCCTCAAATGCCCTAGGTCTTCATGAGCAAGCAAGTTGGATGCACACCCACTTAGTTTCTTTTGATGAGCTTTCATACACTTATAGCTCTAGTGCATCTGTTGCATGGCAATCCCTACTCACTCACATTGATATCTATTGATGGGCATCTCCATAGCCCATTGATACGGCTAGTTGATGTGAGACTATCTTCCTCCTTTTTGTCTTCTCCACAACCACCACTCTATTCCACCTATAGTGCTATATCCATGGCTGACGCTCATGTATTGCGTGAAAGTTGAAAGGTTTGAAAAAAATTGAGTATGAAAACAATTGCTCGGCTGAAACCGAGGTTGTGCATGATATGAATATTTTGTGTGATGAAGAGAGAGCATAGCCAGACTATATGATTTTGTAGGGATAACTTTCCTTGGCCATGTTATTTTGAGAAGACATGATTGCTTTGTTAGTATGCTTGAAGTATTATTATTTCTTATGTCAATATAGACTTTTGTCTCGAATCTTTCGGATCTGAACATTCATGCCACAATAAAGAATTTACATTGAGAATTATATTGGTTAGCATTCTACATCAAAATTTTTGTTTTTATCATTTACCTACTCGACGACGAGCAGGAATTAAGCTTGGGGATGCTTGATACGTCTCCAACGTATCTATAATTTTTTATTGTTCCATGCTATTATATATACTGTTTTGGATGTTTAATGGGCTTTATTATACACTTTTATATTATTTTTGGGACTAACCTACTAACACAAGGCTCAGTGCAGATTGCTGTTTTTTTGCCTATTTCAGGGTTTCACAGAAAAGGATAATCAAACGGAGTCCAAACGGAATGAAACATTCGGGAGAGTTATTTTTGGAACCGTATCTACCCAGAAGACTTGGAGTACACGCGAGGGAACGAAGGAGGTGCCCACGAGGGTCCAGGGCACGCCCCCTCCCGCTGGGCGCGCCCCCACCCTCGTGGGCCCCCTCTGGCCCCCCCGATGCCCTCCTTCCTCATATATATATATATATATATATATATATATATATATATATATATATATACGAAAAAAACATCGAGGCCACAGAGAAAAACCTAATTCCACCGCCGCAACCTTCTGTTCCCGTGAGATCCCTTCTTGGGGCCTGTTCCGGAGCTTCGCCGGAGGGGGGATCTACCACGGAGTGCTTCTACAACAACGCCATAGCCTCACCAATGAGTTGTGAGTAGTTTACCACAGACCTTCGGGTCCATAGTTATTAGCTAGATGGCTTCTTCTCTCTTTTTGGATCTCAATACAAAGTTCTCCTCGATCTTCGAGGAGATCTATTCAATGTAATCTTTTTGCGGTGTGTTTGTCGAGATCCGATGAATTGTGGGTTTGTGATCAAGATTATCTATGAACAATATTTGATTCTTTTCTGAAATCTTTTAAGTATGATTATAATATCCTTGCAAGTCTCTTCGAATTATTGGTTTGGTTTGTCCTACTAGATCTATAGTGCTTGCAATGGGAGAAGTGCTTGGCTTTGGGTTCAATCTTGCGGTGTCCTTTCCCAATGACAGCAGGGGCAGCAAGGCATGTATTGTATTGTTGCCATCGAGGATAAACAGATGGGGTTTATGTCATATTGCTTGAGTTTATCCCTCTACATCATGTCATCTTGCTTAAAGCATTACTCTGTTCTTATGAACTTAATACTCTAGATGCATGCTGGATAGCGGTCTATGTGTGGAGTAATAGTAGTAGATGCAGAATCGTTTTGGTCTACTTGTCACGGACGTGATGCCTATATATAATGATCATGCCTAGATATTCTCATAACTATGCACTTTTCTATCAATTGCTCGACAGTAATTTGTTCACCCATCGTAGAATTCTGCTACCATGAGAGAAGCCACTAGTGAAACCTATGCCCCCCGGGTCTATTCTCAACATATTAATATTCCATCTACTTTACTTAGCTTTTTTACTTTCTGTTCTTATACCAAAAATACCAAAATATTATACTATCCTATCTATCTGATCTCACTTTCGTAAGTGACCGTAAAGGGATTGGCAATCCCTTATCATGTTGGCTGCGAAGTTCTTATTTGTTTGTGCAGGTGCGAGGGACTCGCACATGGTCTCCTGCTGGATTGATACCTTGGTTCTCAAAAACTGAGGGAAATACTTACGCTACTGTGCTGCATCACCATTTCCTCTTCGAGGGAATACAATGCAAGCTCAAGAAATAGCAATGATGTGGCTCTGAATGGTGCATTTTGAACACACAAAAAGTCTGGAGTTCAAATAAGTTCAAAAAAATGAAATACCTTTGTAACCGATGAGTTTTCGTATGAAACCAATCCAAAATTGGGGGGTCCGGCACTACCTCGTCCGGCGGCGCGTAGGGGTCCTCCTTGTCGCTGCTCATCGAATGAGCGTCCTCGAGAGGCGGCGACTCCTCGTCGACGTGTGGGCAGATCGGCGGCGCCATGGCAGAGCTTTGAGAGAGAGAGAGAGGGTGAGCAAGGGGAGGATGTAGATGGGAATGCAGGCGGATGACGTGAGCAAGGTAGTATTTATTCGCGGCCGGAATCTAGATCGACGGGAACAGTACACATGCATGTCGCCGCAATTTACGGGTACTGTAGTTTGAATTACACACGATTGCCGCATTAGAATCAGTGTGTGAACATAATAGCTGACACTTTCCAATACAGAACCATGTCTGATTAATAACCCCTGCCATTCACCTTCCAATTCCAAACCACGAGGCGCAAAATAGAGTGCCAATCGTGTGGGGGCCGGTGGTCTTACCAGATATTTACATTTTATTTTTTGAACTCCATATATTTACATGGTCTGAAGATTTTTTAACTCGCACACAAGCACACAAAAATACGATTTTTCAAACCGTTATGGTTAGCCGTTGCAAGTAGATGTAGTTCAAATTTGAATTACGGTCATTAAATGGCAAGAAAATCACTTAAATGTCTTTATAAGGTCAAATGAAGTCAGAAAGGGTTGAAAATTGATGATGTGGCTTTGGATGGCGCATTTTGAACACACAAAAATCTAGAGTTCAAATAAATGGAATCCCTTTGTAACAGATGAGGTTTCGTCCGAAACCCTGAAACTTCGAAAGAGATTGCCCATTTTGTACACGAAGTGCATCCAGTTTTTGCCGTAACCCTCTCGACTTTTTAGCATATGCTATGTGGGTGTAATGATGATACCATGCCAACTTTCAACCATTTCAAAGTTCATTTGTAGTGCTTTTCAATTTCAGGGTCATTTAGCTTAAAAAAATCAGTAAATGCATGAAAAATACCAAATGAAGTCAGAAAGGGTTGAAAAATGATGATGTGGCTCTGAATGGTGCATTTTGAACTCACAAAAAGTCTGGAGTTCAAATAAGTTTAAAAAAATGAAATATCTTTGTAACAGATGAGTTTTCGTATGAAACCCTAATACTTCGAAAGATATTGTCCATTTTGTACACGAAGTGCATCCAGTTTTTGCCGTAACCCTCTCAACTTTTTAGCATATGCTATGTGGGTGAAATGATGATACCATGCCAACGTTCAACCTTTTCAGAGTTCATTTGTAATGCTTTTCAATTTTAGGGTCATTTAGCTTAAAAAAATCAATAAATATAGAAAAATACCAAATGAAGTCAGAAAGGGTTGAAAATTGATGATGTGGCTTTGAATGGTGCATTTTTAACACACACAAAGTCTGGAGTTCAAATAAGTTCAAATAAATGAAATCCCTTTGTAACATATGAGGTTTCGTTCGAAACCCTCATACTTCAAAAGAGATTGTCCATTTTGTACACGAAGTGCGTCCAATTTATGCCGTAACCCTCTCAACTTTTTAGCATGTGGTATGTTTGTGAAATGATGATACCATGCCAACTTTCAACCTTTTCAGAGTTCATTTGTACTGCTTTTCAATTTCAGGGTCATTTAGCTTAAAAAAAATCAGCAAATGCACGAAAAATATCAAATGAAGTCAGAAAGGGATAAAAATTGATGATGTGGCTCTGAGTGGTTCATTTTGAACACACAAAAAGTCTGGAGTTCAAATAAGTTTAAAAAAATGAAATACCTTTGTAACAGATGAGTTTTCATATGAAACCCTAATACTTCGAAAGAGATTGTCCATTTTGTACACGAAGTGCATCCAGTTTTTGCCGTAACCCTCTCATCTTTTTAGCTCATGCTATGTGCGTGAAATTATGATACCATACCAACTTTCAACCTTTTCGAAGTTGGTTTGTAATGCTTTTTAATTTCGGGGTCATTTAGCTCAAAAACATTAGTAAATGCATGAAAAATACCAAATGAAGTCACAAAGGGTTGAAAATTGACGTTGTGGCTCTGAATGATGCATTTTGAACACAAAAAAAGTCTAGAGTTCATATAAGTTCAAAAAATTGAAATCCCATGGTAACAGATGAGTTTTTGTCTCAAACCCCGATACTTCGAAAGAGATTGTCCATTTTGTACACAAAGTGCATCCAGTTTTTTCCGTAACCCTCTCAACTTTTTAGCACATGCTATGTGCGTGAAGTGATAATACCATGCCAACTTTCAACCCTTTTGGAGTCCATTTGTCATGCTTTTCAATTTCAGGGTCATTTAGCTGGAAAAAAAATCAGTAAATGCATGAAAAATACCAAATGAAGTCAGAGAGGGTCGAAAATTGATGATGTGGATTTGAATGGTCTGGAGTTCAAATAAGTTCAGAAAATGAAATCCCTTTGTAACAGATGAGTTTTCGTCCGAAACCCTGATACTTCGAAAGAGATTGTCCATTTTATACACGAAGTGCACCCAGTTTTTGTCGTAACCCTCTCAACTTTTTAGGACATGCTATGTGGGTGAAATGATGATACCATGCCAACTTTCAACCGTTTCAGAGTACATTTGTAGTACTTTTCAATTTCAGGGTCATTTAGCTTTAAAAATTAGTAAATGCATGAAAAATACCAAATGAAGTCAGAAAGGGTTGAAAATTGATGATGTGGCTTTGAATGGTGCATTTTGAACACACAAAAGTCTGGAGTTCAAATAAGTTCAAATAAATGAAATTCCTTTGTAACTGATAAATTTTCGTCCGGAACCCTAATCGCAAACGGAGGTGTAAAAGAACCGTCAAAAAAGGTGCAAAACGTTTGCGATGACGGATGCATCAAAAAAGGTCGGATTTTAATAATACAATATCTACAACATCACACACAATTGTTTTCTAGGAACCGTTTGTGATGAAAATATCTGGGTCTATTTAAGTCTCCCTTCTTAAGCTTCGCCGGCTCGTCTGTTCCAGTGCAGGCAACCCCCGAATCCACGAATCCCGATCCCCATTCCCGCACCCTCTTCTTGCAAAGATGACGCCATGGAAACGCTTCGTGAAGGCCCGTACGATGGCCGCATCCCCCCATAGCGTCGCCGCCTGCACCGAGAGCGCGACCGCCTACGCCGAGTACCGCCGCATCTGCATTAAGCGTGGCCGCTTCCGCCAAGAGGGCGTTTGCGGCAGCCGACAGGGCAGCTGCAGCAACTGAGACGGCTGCAGCTGCTGCTGCGGCGACGGCTGCAAATGCCGAGAGCGCTCGAGCTGTCGTTCGTGCCGCCGATGTCGCCCTGGCCCAGGTCGAGGTCATCCACACCAACATCGAGGATGCACACACCAAGATATTCTAGGCCACCTCAGACTCTAGCATGCAACCCATGTTCGAAAAGGCGGCGGTGGCCATGTAGCACCTGCTTCCTCATGAGGTCGCCGAGCAGGAGATGGAGATGCAGGAGGCGGCGGAGATCGAGAAGCGTCGGGATGAGGAGTTACGCGTGGCCAAGGTCGAGGTAGAGAAGAGTCTGTCCATCGAGGAATCGGCGGTGGAGTACCAATGCGAGCTCTGGCACAGCCACTACTACGAGTACTACAACCTTGAGGGCAGGGCCGAGGTCGAGGACGAGGACGAGGACGCGGTCGACTTCCACCCCCGCCCTTCCCCTTCGCCACCCCCTTTTCTCCCCGACCACAAGTCACATTTCGCCCGTTTCCTCCTTGCTTCCTTCCTTCGTAAGCTATAGCCACTTCCTCGCTCTCACCGTCTCGCATCCTACTGCCGGGATCGCCATGGTCTTTTTTAAAGACCTCTCCACTGGTTCCTCCTCCGGCGACGACTCCATCACCACCCGGGTACGCCTCTCTTCTCTCTCTCTGGCTATGACTTGGAATGAAGGATTTTTACCCGACAGTCGATTTCAGTCATTTCTTCCTCTTGTAGCTCCCTAGGACCATCAGTGGCAATGAATGGAGCGGGGTGACTGAAGATCTACCAGCTCGTTGTCACCATCAATCTCCATGCATGAAGCTAATCGCGTTTGAATCTGTGGACAGTGGGAGGATGTTTCTGGCATGTGTAGAGAAGGTTAGACCCTCTTTCATTGTTACAAGTCATTTATTAGATGTGATCCAGACACTGTCACGGTCCCAACACATTCATACCACACCTTCAACCAAACGCATCCTAAGAAAGTGTCACAGTTTGTACCTAGTACCTTAAATTGTTGCCACCTCATCAGCGGTGCCATTAGAAAATTATTTGGCACCGCTTCAGCAGTTTGTGCAACCAACTTTGGTCCACACATCCGAGCAGCCAAGCAGTAAAATACTAAATCTTTATGGCACGAAGGAACTGGGCATCGGAGCAACAACGTGCTCCAGAGTCCGGGTCCCCGATTTTTTTCCGTTGCATCGGCTCGCCAGTGCAGGGCACCTGTGCGAGATGTAGCAGCAGTTGTCTTTACACCACTTTTGGCATACATAGTGGACGGCCTTAGTGCTATTGGTTCTATGTTACTAAATTTGTGCATGTACACACCTATTAGTATAAATTTGTTGTCATGCAAACACTGTCGCTATGCTATTGAAGTTATATTTACCTTCCTCATAAAATGTTCAATTTGTTATTTATTGTACATGCGTAAGAACTTGTAGCATTGTTGTAGTTAATTATAGCTTATGATGTTCCAGAATTGGGTTGTTGTCTCAGTAGCAATTAATTCATTTGCACTTTGATCTTTTTGAGAAGATATGTCATAATTAACATGTTTTTTCAGTTTTTCAAAATAAGCATTGGTTATTTTCTATGTTGCTATAAACCCATTTCCCCTACAATTGTTACTTATCTAGTTTTAAATATTATAGGATGAATGGAAGTGTTCTTACTTGGAGTGGGCTGACCAAGACAGGCCACAGTCTTTGAATATGTGCCTAGCGAAGCTCTGGAGCATGTATGAGGAAGAGAATAGACGTACGCTTAGAGAAACTGTTGTCAACGCTGAAGAATATTTGAAGATGGGGGATAAAAAGTGGAAGGTGGAGAATGAGCTCAGATTTTTTAAATCAGACTTTGCTAAGATGGTGTTGGCGAAGGAGGAGACAATTTCCCAGTTGACCCGTGCAAAACATGTTCTTACTGAACTAAAAGTAGAGGTGGATAAGACGAGCTTGGATGATCCCGATTAGGGAAATAAATATATTGTTCTAATATTATTCTTATGAAGTTGAACTAGCTATATGTTGTATTGTGCTATTTTCATGTAGCTATCGTACTGTGATGTTATAATATATTTATGTGCCTGATATGAAATTGGCAAACAATTGTTCGATATGAAATGTGAATTTGCGTAATACTGGAATTATTAATTGTAAACTAATAAACCTGCTAAATGTGTCATGGATCTTTGCAAACGGTTTTAGCAGTATAAGCGCTTGTGATGGATAGCCCAATGCCACACAATTTTCTTCATAAAATCGTGTGTGATGTAGTTGATAAAAGCAAACAGTTAACCAAGGTAGACGTGTGTGATAGTTACACCTTTCACACATGAGCCTACACATAAAACTGTGTGGGATGTACATACGAACGGAAACGTTTTCCCTGGATTGACTGTGTGGGTTGTACATAAGAATGGAGATATATTCTTTGGATTGACTGTGTGTGATATACATACGAACGAAACGTTTTCCCTGGATTGACTGTGTGGGTTGTACATAAGAACGGAAACATATTCCTTGGATTGACTTTGTGTGATATACATACCTACGGAAATGTTTTTCTGGGATTCACCGTGTGGGATGTACATACCTACGGAAATGTTTTTCTGGGATTCACCGTTTGGGATGTACATACCTACGAAAATTATTGGGTTTCGATGCCTCACCTGATCGCACACGAGCTCGTTTGGTGTCCCAGGAGAGCCTATCCCCGACGATTTCTGTGTCATGTGGGAAGGACCCCCTATCGCCAACAGTCACTAGACGACGGTTCCAAACACCATCGCGGAAAGGGGTTAAAAACCGTTTGTATAGCACCGACACGTACCAGTATTAGGAAACACTGCAATTCCTAAGTTTTTCCTTCACTTTTCCTTTCAAGCACTAGCGATTCTAGTAGGTAGGATTGAACAGGCAAAAGGCTACACTACAAAAATGTTTTTGTACTACTTCTACTACTTTGGACCTAGGCCACTGCCCTACTACATCAACTCCCAGGCCCATCTACACATGCACAACTCCAACATGCAGAAATAAATTAATGATGGGAGAAAGAAGTCCTATTTCTCATTACTATGCGTGCTCAGTGGACAACATATATAACATGTAGAGTAAAAACATGATGCAACAAGTGTGCAACCTCTTTGGCGAAACCATGTCGATCTCGGCATCATTGTGTTGGTCACTGTGGACGATGCAGATGATGTGGCTGCCAGAGGCGGGGAAGAAGATCTTAGGCGTCTGGAGATGGAGCTGAGGGTATTGCTCCGCTGTGATGGACGGTTTCATCGTTGGAGTAGTTCCGGTGATGAGTACGATGGCGAGGCTGAAGCTGGACAAGAGAGACAATGTTAACATAAAGCGGTATTATAATAGCATCTGCAATAGCTGATATAAAATACATCACCAAAAAGTGCTAGATGTAAAATACATTTGTTGTTCATCTCTGAACTTAACTGTCAAAACTGAATTTAACTGTCACAACTGAATTTTACAATCGAAACTGAACGCACTAGTAGCACAAAAGCCATGCACTAAAAGTTTTAGCTGCTCCAGCAGGGAACATACTACGAGAGAGCAGCCAGGGCAGTTGGTCGTGCAGCTGCAGCGTATAGTAGCATCTTGGGTAGCAGCAGTAGGACCGAGTGTGTAACATCCCAACATTTAAAATTTTGGAATGTTAATTATTTAAATAGGATTAAATAAAAACTTTATTGTGTTGTTTGAAGTTTTGCTATGTTTGACAAGGATTTGAAAACTTTTGGTGTTGATGAGGACATGACTACCTTGGATACG
The DNA here is from genome assembly GCA_902687465.1 of Secale cereale. NCBI lineage: Eukaryota > Viridiplantae > Streptophyta > Magnoliopsida > Poales > Poaceae > Secale > Secale cereale. Next base: position 388,144,086 of record LR738712.1, read on the forward strand.
ACCAAAAATATTGCATACATGTATATTTGTGAGGTGATTTCTAATGCAAACTATGCAACAATTTATTTATGTCATTCAGGACAAAAATACTTCACAGACTTTTGTGCCATGTCTAATTCCAGGTGTATGGGACATTTGTACAATCCACATATGAAGATAAGGGAAAAAGAGAAGTTTAGGTGCTGTTTAAAAAGTTCTCTCACGTCACTTTTGGGCCAAGAGAAGATAGAGTCCAAGTCTCTCATGTTCTGCATCCAGATTCGGACTGCACACACATACCTGACTCAAAACGGCAAGAACTCCTTCATACAGACTCCGAATTGGGTGTTTCTTTTTTTGTTGGAAACTAGATTTCGTACACTTTCCAACCCAATTGGATTCACCTTCAAATTCGTCCGGAGCGTTGAGATATCGACGAAACAATCTGACGCTGCAGCAGAATCCGAGTCAAACTACAAGTCCAAAGGTGTTGCATCACCTCCACTTGGGCCCATGAGCCTTTGTACGACCTAGGGTTAGTTTTAGGCTGCCTTGGGACGTCCTTCCACCTCCTTGGCCGCCACCCCTTGCTCCTATATAAGTAGATCCATCTAGTAGCTTTTTCTTTGGGATTTGTTTAGTCAAAAGTTAGCCATTGAACTTCGTGTACTTCGTTTGTGTCCAACGACCAGACCAAGACCGCTTACGGATCCCCACCTTTATCAATACATCATTTATATTTGCAATATTCAGATTGCTTTATCATATTCTTGCTTGTTCTTCGATTGAATGCAGGAATAGACCTTCGTGGTCAGGCTGATCGTGCTTCTAGCATTGTTAGTAACCCTTGGAGATTGATTTAGCGATTGCTAAGGCGCAACGTCGTGCACGTTTGTAGTCGGATCGTCAAAGTCATATCCACCAAATCGATAGTTATCATCTCATCGAAAGATCGGGCCCCTCGCCTCTATCAAGTGGTATCAGTTTTCAGGTTGCTCGGTGAGAATTTCTAGTTATTCCTAGATTAGATTTATTTTCTTACCTATTGTCCAACGAAAAGCCACAACAAAAAGTTAGATCTATTCATCCTTTGTCCTAGCCAGTCTGAGCCTTTGCGATTTTCTTTTCATTGTTTGCATTATTTAATTATCGGTTGCATCGTCGTGTCGAGTTGCTGGTCTTAGTGTCTAGTTCGTTAGAGTTTCGAGTTCTGTTCACATTAGTCACGTCGCCACTACATCGTTATCCCTTCCGCTATCCACCACCTCATCCATCAATTTCCACCTCGTGCTACCCATCGTTCTTTGTCACAATCATACTTCAAGTCGTTCGCATCTTTGCTTGATCCAATCTGCATCTTATCTAGTTTGTCTTGGAAAGAGGGAGAAAGAAAAAAAAGACAGAGAAAAAAAGTAAAAAAAAAAAGAGGAGAGAAAGAAAAAAAAGTGTGAGAAAAAATAAAAAGAAAAAGAAGAAAAAGAAAGTTGGAGAGAGAGTTGTTGTATATTCTGCTTGGCAGTTGTTTCCATCATTATCTTTACTGCCGTTGTGATCTTCACTTATATCTTGCTGTCCAGAGCTACTTCGTATCCTTTATTGTTGCTAGTTGTGCTACACCGTGACCTTATTAGTGTTCTAGGCTCGCGTCTCTAGTCCGGTCTAGCCTAGGACTAGCACAGTACCGTCGTTGAGCGTTCATTCAACATTGCATCTCTGAATTGATTATTGCTAATATTTTGCTACCATATATAAAGCCAACCCAGCTCCACATATTTCTACACCGTGTTTACGTACATTCACCTGGCAATCGCTTTACTCAATTTTTGGAGTTATTTGACACCGCCGGTTGCCTATCACCATCTGCTGCATGGTAAGAACTTGTAAGATATTGATATTTGCTTTACTGTGAGCGCTTTACCACCACATCCTAGTAGTTCATAGGAACATTATTTTTTGATTTTGTTTCTTGTTTCTACTAATCATGGCAGGTTCAAGAGTCAGTTAGGCTTCATCGATCGTGGGAGACGTGTCATCACCTTAGAAAATACAACCACCATCACAAGAGGTACAAAGACATCAGAATGCGCACAAACAGGTTCTTATTTCCATGCCACCTTTTCATGGTCGTTTTAAACCTGATTTATATATTGAATGGGAGTTCGACATCAATAATATATTTGCTTCCCATAGTTTTGATGAACGTAAAAAAGTTAAGGTTGCGGTTGGTTCTTTTACTGGTTATGCTTTAGTTTGGTGGAGTTAATATTGTCGGTTATACCCTAATCATGTACCTACTACTTGGGATGATTTAAAACTTGTGATGAGAGATAGATTTGTCGATATTTATTATACTCGTGGCATGATTAAGAAACTACAACATTTGAAACAAGGTAGTGACACCGTAACAAAATATTATGATGATTTACGAACTACCTTGTTGCACTCCTTTTTAGAGGAAAGTGAAGACGATTTTATGGATAGATTTTGGGGAGGATTAAACCATGATATTCACGAGATGCTAATTCATGAAGAGTGTTATCCTATGGACCATTTGTTTCATCTTGCTTGTATTGCTGAACAGGAAATAAAACGACGTATTGTCCATAAGGAGAATACGCGCTAGGTGCACATTCCAAGAGATGATACGGTTGTTCCTTCCACTACTAGGCGTACTATGACAGACACATCCGTTGTTGTGAGGACTACATCACCTCCACCATGTGACACATCACCTCCGACAGTGCCTACATCATCTGAGTTGATCATAAGAGGTAATGACAAAGGTACTGACCTTCCACCTCCACATGAGTATGATGAATGCCTTGTCAATTTAAATGAACCATGCGATGAGCTATCCACTACTTTGATCACACCAACTATTTTAAAGGAATATGTTCGTGATTTGACTTTGCCGTGTGATCAAACAATTGTGAGTGAACCAACTGAATTAACTATTGATGCGAAAGAACCATTTGAATCAGGGAATAAATCAGATTTGGATCAAATACGTGTGAAAATTGTTGTGTCAATGTTTAATCATTTTGATATGACCTCTAATCTTGGTGATGGTTCATCAAGGTTGGGATGGTTTAATGATGAGCATTGCCAATCTTTTGTAACGATTAAGAGCTTCACTTATATGTGCAAATTGAGTTGCAATATTTTCATGCCTTCTACTTCTTGTGATAATATTTTGGCTTTATATTTTATGAACTACGAAAGTTACTCATCTATACATGTGTCATATGTGCGAAAATTAAGGGAAGTAAAAATGGATGACATATACATATACAACATATACACCTTGTCTATTTTCTTATCCACATTTCAGATTAAGCAACGCCGAGGACGGCTTTATTTTCAAGAAAGGGAGGATGATGAGTACATGACTACCTTGGATATGACCAAAAATATTGCATACATGTATATTTGTGAGGTGATTTCTAATGCAAACTATGCAACAATTTATTTATGTCATCCAGGACAAAAATACTTCACAGACTTTTGTGCCATGTCTAATTCCAGGTGTATGGTACATTTGTACAATCCACATATGAAGATAAGGGAAAAAGAGAAGTTTAGGTGAGAAAACTTTGCTTGATGGCTTCTCGCCCCTCGTTGGTTACCCCAAGTGGAAGGTTTGAGATGCAGTGTAGCGGAAGTTTTCCCTTGGCAAAGATACCAAGGATCGATTTCCCTGAGACTCCCAGTTTCAACAAGAAGGTGTCAACTGCTAACGGCGCCAGATATTAGCAATCAACGTGGACCTACACACAGATACAAATAACTTTGCTCCCAACGAGTATAGAGAGGTTGTCAATCCCTCCGGCCTTGTAGTTTACAAAGGATCAAACGCAAGTGATAATAGTGATAGGTTTTGCTGCAATAGTAAGTAAAAAGCGGAAAGTAAATAGCGGATGTGATCAATGATGCTAATATGGACCGGGGTCCCATGATGTTCACTAGTGATGTCTCTCTCCCAAAAGACGATAAAACAGCTATGTGAGGTAAACGAATTACAGCTGGGCAACTGACAGAATTATGTGCGCAAACCAATGCTAACTATGTTAGAAGAAAGGTAGAGGTTCAAAGCATGGGCGGTACGCCAAGGCAAGTAGACCGAAATCCATCTGCATCTACTACTAATCATCCACCTTGAGATATCTATCCAGAACATCTCGCTGGTATTAAGTTGCGAGTCCCACCCATAGTGTAAACTCAAAGCAACAGACAACTACATTAAAAGAACTTTGTGTAAAGTAAACAATCCTTGCACCCGCGGGCACAAGCACCGTTGTTTTCCCCCTTGTGGCAACAGCACATCCCCTAGACTCATGTTTCTGTCACTCAAGCTAGTCATCGAGGGGCATGAACCCACAATCAAGCATAACGTTCCCTCTTGGAGTCACTACCTACTACTTGGCCAAAGCAATAAATAACAACGGAGAACGTGCAAGAATTACTTACGAACATAAATATAAAAGAGGTAGATCAAATATATTACTCAAACACAATCTGAACATAATCTCACAATCCATCGGATCCCAGCAAACTCATCATAGCAACATCATAAGGATTACATACGTGCCTCGATCATGTAGGGCAGCTCATGAGGACTAATTAGTGAAGCACAAGAAGGGGAGGAGAACATCACATAGCTACTGGTCATGGACCCATGGTCCAAGGGAGACTACTCACAACTCATCCGGGAAGCGTCCATGGTGGTGGAGAAGCTCCCGGTGGTGATCCTCCCCTCCGGCAGGGTGCCGGGAAGAGTTCTCCTGGCGCTCCCGATCTTGGAAGCGCGGCGGCGGCGGAACAGAGATGAGATCGCAAAAAAGGGTTCCTGTCTCGAGGGTTTCGGGACACGATATAAATATATGCCAAAGGGGGTCATCAGCAGAGGCCCGGGGGGCCCAGGCCCCCCCCCCCCCCCGCGGCGCGGCCAGGGAGGGCCGCACCACCAGGGCGCCTGGAGCCCTGGTGGCCCCCCTCCGGCTGTACTTTGGCTGCTGGGAAGCTTCTGGAACGCTGATTTTTTATATAATTTTTCCGGAATTTTTCTGGCAGTTCTCGTAATGGGAAAACCTGAAATACAAAAACAGCAGAAAACAAAAACTGGCACTGGGGTGCACTGAGTTAATAGGTTAGTCCAAATATGATCAAAAGTGTATGGAAGTGTATAAATATCATAGCAATATCACCCAAAAGAGGCATGGAGCAAGCAGAAATTATAGATACGTTTTGGACGTATCAACATCCCCAAGCTTAATTCCTGCTCGTCCTCGAGTAGGTAAATGATAACAAGAATAATTTCTGTGGTGACATGCTATTAACCATATAGGACTTTTCATAGTCATATGACAAAAGCTTACTGATACAATGAATCTGTAGTAATTAAGTTGCCTCATGAGAAAATCACAAAGAACTGAAAGTTTTACAATATGGTATTGAAACATCAAATAGATTTGTAATGAGCATGGTGTGCAAATATGATAAAGTGATATATCGCTTGCCCCCTTTAGTGAAGCAAAACATAAATGCAGGGGCACCTCCAAGGTTTAAGTGATGACTAGATACAATGATTTCAAAATAAACGATATCACAATCATGCAAAAGACAATGCTACTTTGGGACAATGCACATTACACTCAGAATGACAATCATGCTCTCAGTAGTTGGTGCTTTAAAAGAAGGTGGAGACTCTCGAACCGTGGCTTTTGTTGGCAAGGTTGAAACCCCATAGTCGGAAACAAAGACAAAACATGTACCAGAGCTCTTGGTTTTAAAAACAGAGGTAATAGTTATTTTTTTGATCATGCATGTTTCGTCAACGAATGCTAGCAGATAGCTCAATCACTTCTTGAGATGGACAAGTTTCGAGGAACGGCTCCCGAATGAGGACGATCACATCCTCTTAATCTCCTTTGTTTATCACTGCCAAAGTTTTCTGATTTCTCATGAACAAAGCGTGAAGGAGGGTTTGTTTGTTATATTAATTTTGAGCCGGGCGCACTCAATGCCAGTTCCTTCTCGTATTATGGGTTTGCACATTATACATGCAATCCCGAGGTGAAGCTTGTCCAACTTAAAAAGATCATGAATTAACTACTACTTCCTCATGGACTTAAAACAGAGGCACAAAATAGGAATGCATTTTTTTCTTTTTGAATAATTTCGAGATGGTACATGCAAGTCTCCGTTAGGAATGGCAGGTAAATACCATGTAGGAAGATATGGTGGACTCATATGGCATAACTGGTTTAAAGGAATTTGAATGCACAAGCAGTCAGTGCGCTTAGTACAGGTGGAGGTTAGCAAAAGACTGGGAGCGACCAACTAAGAGAGCAATGACAGTCATAATCATGCAGAGTGACAAAGCAACATTGAATCAGGCATGGTAGTTATATCGCTACTCAGAAACAAAAGATCATCAAGGCTTGACAGACTTTCTTTACAGTCTTAAATATGCGTGAGCATACGTCAAGTCAATCAAAATAAATTCTTGAAGGAAGATATTACTAAACCATACCACATCATAGGCAAACAAATCATGTTGGTACTCCAATAACACATTGGGAACCCCCCAGCTATTTGAGACTAACCATAAGAAAACATGAACCACTAAGCACCATTATGCACGTAGCATTTTTATCATAGACATATCAACCAATGCAACAGAAGCAAACTCTCTTAATAAGATAATCATGCTAAATAAAGAGAGTTCAAGCAACCAACTAAACAAAAGCTCTTTAAAAAGATAAGCATGAAAACTAAAAGCTAAGCATGATGGTAGCTATTGAAAGACAAAGAACACACACAGCAAGGATAGACATGAAAATTCTATGTTATGTTCTAGGTAGAAGTGGAGCATGTTTCTCTCCCACATAAAGAAAGCTGAGTTCCGACTCGTTATGAAAAGCTAAAGAAAACTAAAAAGGAAAACTAAAGCAAGACGCTCCAAGCATAGCACATAACACATGAAGTGATATAAATATAGTGGAACGAAAGACGAACTGATAATGTTGATGGAGAAGGGGATGCACGGGGGCATCCCCAAGCTTAGACGCTTGAGTCTCCTTGAATATTTCTTGGGGGTGCATGGGGGCATCCCCAAGCTTGAGCGTTTGACACTCCTGAATCTTTTTATCATCTTCCCTCGCACACTTGAAAACTCCCTTCATACATAACTCATCATAATCTGATTAGCGAGGTTAGTACCCATAATAAAATAATTGTTCCTTGCTGGAAATAAGAATATTCTTGAAGGTCTACTGTTTCTCAAGATTGCCAAAAGGTTTTTGCAAAGAAAAAGCAAGCTCAAGGTTTGCAAAATGAAGGAAAGGCAAAACAGGACAAAATCTGTGAAAAACAGAACAGCAGGTAGTAAATGATTTTTTCGGGGCACTTATGCAACTCTAATCAAAAAACTCAAAACAGACGCACGAAAGACAATTATATAGAGCACGCTGTCGAAAAAATTCAGACCAAAAAGATGATCTGGTGATTTTATACGAAGTTTTCAATCCAAGGATAGAATCTGTTTCCTGGACAACACGTCACAACTTTTGAACTTTCTTGCAATAAGAGGCTACACTTAGCACAAAGTTGAAAAGCAAAGATACAATGATGATGCTACAGTAACAACATCAAGACACAACAAAAGCAAAATGAAATTTTATTCATGTGGGCTGCCTCCCAAAAGCGCTTTCTTTTATGCCTTTAAGCTAGGCATAATGCAAAGAGATCAAGTTTTATCAAGAGTAAAAGAATAGCCAGCCCGTATAACGGACTCAAAAGGTAACTCAATCTTCTTTCGAGGGAAGTGTTCCATCCCTTTCTTGAGAGAAAACTGGAATTTTATATTCCCCTCTTTCATGTCAATGATAGCACCAACGGTGCGTAGGAAAGGACGTCCCAAAATAATTGGACACGAAGGTTCACATTCAATGTCCATAATAGTAAAACCAACGGGAACATAATTGTCATTGACAACGATAAGAACATCGTCGATCCTCCCCAAAGGTTTCTTTATGGAAGAATCAACGAGACGAACACCAAAAGAACAAGAATCAAAAGGTTTCAATTTAAGCATATCATATATTCTTTTGGGCATAACAGAGGTACTAGCACCAACATCACATAAAGCATAGCAAGAGAAGTTATTCAACTTAATTTTAATCATAGGATCCCAACCATCTTCTAGCTTTCTAGGTATGGAGGCTTCTACTCTAAGTTTCTCCTCCCTAGCTTTGATGAGAGCATTGGTGATATGCTCTGTGAAGGCAAGGTTAAGCGTGCTAGTGTGGGGATCTCTAAACATCTTGTGAAGGAAATAAATAACTTCGATAAGAGTGCAATTATCAAAATCAAGGTCACTACTATCAAGTAAGGTGGTAGTGGTGTCCTTTAGGTTCACTTGTTTGGTAGTTTCTATAGTCATAGCATCACCATTAATAGGTCCATTGGGACCAGGAGTGCATTGGGTGCTAAGAGTTTGGATATCCTCAACAACTTGGATAGTAGCAACAGTGTGGTGGGTAGGAAGTCTCTTAATTCTATCTTCTTCCTCCCTTTCTCTAGCCCATCTCTCTTTAAGTTTAGCCAACATCCTAATGTTTTCATTAATTTGCACTTGAATAGCATTCATAGGAGTGACCTTCCTCTCCTAAATAGGAGAAGTTCTAATTTTAAGCAATTCTACCTCATTGGCTAAATTGTCTACCTTCGAAGAGAGATCATCTAGTTTTTTTAGTTTTTCTCCTACACTCTTATTAAAGGCCTTTTGGGTAGTGATGAAATCTTTAAGCATAATCTCTAGTTCAGTAGTGGAGTTCTTGGTGATAGGATAAGCATTGTTGTTCCCATAAGAATTAGAGGGGAACGGTCAAGGATTGCTACCAAAATTACTCCTATAAGCATTGTTATTAAAATTGTTTCTAGAGATAAAGTTCACATCTACTTGTTCTTGAGCAATCAAAGAATTTAAAGGAACATCACGAGGATCAACAGAAGATTGCTTCGAAAGTAGAGACATGATCAAGTCAACTTTTTCATTTAGGGAGGAAATCTCCTCGACAGAGTTTACCTTCCTACCTGTTGGAGCGCGTTCGGTGTGTCATTGGGAATAATTGGTCATCATCTCATCGAGAAGCTTTGTGGCAGCATCAAGTGTAGTTGACATAAAGGTTCCTCCCGCGGTCGAATCTAACAAGTTCCGCGAGGTAAAGTTCAAGCCTGCATAAAAAGTTTGGATAATCATCCAAGTAGTCAAACCGTGAGTAGGGCAGTTCTTGATAAGAGATTTCATACGTTCCCAAGCTTGGGCAACGTGTTCATTATCCAATTGTTTAAAATTCATTATGTTACTTCTTAGTTGGATAATTTTAGCAGGTGGATAGTACTTTCCAATAAAAGCATCTTTGCACTTGTCCCATGAATCTATGCTATTTCTAGGCAAAGACTGAAACCAAATTTTAGCTCCTCCTCTCAAGGAGAAAGGAAAAATCTTAAGCTTAACAATGTTACCATCTATTTCTTGATACTTTTGCATATCACAAAGTTCAACAAAATTGTTTAAGTGTAAAGTAGCATCATCTCCAGCACCGGAGAATTGATCTTTCATGACTAAGTTCAGTAAAGCAGGTTTAATTTCATACGAAGGTGCTGAAGTGGCAGGTGTAGTGATAGGTGTGCAGATAAAGTCATCGTTGTTGTGACTAGTGAAGTCACACAACTTGGTGTTCTCGGTGGAACCCATAGTAGCAAGTAAGCAAGATAACTATTTTTGTGATTTTCGATAAAAGATACTAAAGCAAAAAAAAACTGAAAGGTAAACTAACAAGACTAAAAGCAAAGGTAAAAGATAGCGTGCAACTCCCCTATCCTTAAGAGTGGAGTCCCCAGCAACGGCGCCAGAAAACTTTGCTTGATGGCTTCTCGCCCCTCGTTGGTTACCCCAAGTGGAAGGTTTGAGATGCAGTGTAGCGGAAGTTTTCCCTTGGCAAAGATACCAAGGATCGATTTCCCTGAGACTCCCAGTTTCAACAAGAAGGTGTCAACTGCTAACGGCGCCCGATATTAGCAATCAACATGGACCTGCACACAGATACAAATAACTTTGCTCCCAACGAGTACAGGGAGGTTGTCAATCCCTCCGGCCTTGTAGTTTACAAAGGATCAAACACAAGTGATAATAGTGATAGGTTTTGCTGCAATAGTAAGTAAAAAGCGGAAAGTAAATAGCGGATGTGATCAATGATGGTAATATGGACCGGGGTCCCATGATGTTCACTAGTGATGTATCTCTCCCAAAAGACGATAAAACAACTATGTGAGGTAAACGAATTACAGCTGGGCAATTGACAGAATTATGTGCGCAAACCAATGCTAACTATGTTACAAGAAAGGTAGAGGTTCAAAGCATGGGCGGTACGCCAAGGCAAGTAGACCGAAATCCATCTGCATCTACTACTAATCATCCACCTTGAGATATCTATCCAGAACATCTCGCTGGTATTAAGTTGTGAGTCCCACCCATAGTGTAAACTCAAAGCAACAGACAACTGCATTAAAAGAACTTTGCGTAAAGTAAACAATCCTTGCACCCGCGGCCACAAGCACCGTTGTTTTCCCCCTTGTGGCAACAGCACATCCCCTAGACTCATGTTTCTTTCACTCAAGCTAGTCATCGAGGGGCATGAACCCACAATCAAGCATGACGTTCCCTCTTGGAGTCACTACCTACTACTTGGCCAAAGCAATAAATAACAACGGAGAACGTGCAAGAATTACTTACGAACATAAATATAAAAGAGGTAGATCAAATATATTACTCAAACACAATCTGAACATAATCTCACAATCCATCGGATCCCAGCAAACTCATCATAGCAACAACATAAGGATTACATATGTGCCTCGATCATGTAGGGCAGCTCACGAGGACTAATTAGTGAAGCACAAGAAGGGGAGGAGAACATCACATAGCTACTGGTCATGGACCCATGGTCCAAGGGAGACTACTCACAACTCATCCGGGAGGCGTCCATGGTGGTGGAGAAGCTCCCGGTGGTGATCCTCCCCTCCGGCAGGGTGCCGGGAAGAGTTCTCCTAGCGCTCCCGATCTTGGAAGCGCGGCGGCGGCGGAACAGAGATGAGATCGCGAAAAAGGGTTCCCGTCTCGAGGGTTTCGGGACACCATATAGATATATGCCAAAGGGGGGCATCAGCGGAGGCCCGGAGGGCCCAGGTGCGCCCCCCCCCCGGCGCGGCCAGGGGGGCCGCGCCACCAGGCCGCCTGGAGCCCTGGTGGCCCCCCTCCGGCTTTACTTTGGCTGCTGGGAAGCTTCTGGAACGCTGATTTTTTATATAATTTTTCCGGGATTTTTCTCGCAGTTCTCGTAATGGGAAAACCTGAAATACAAAAACAGCAGAAAACAGAAACTGGCACTGGGGTGCACTGAGTTAATAGGTTAGTCCAAATATGATCAAAAGTGTATGGAAGTGTATAAATATCATAACAATATCACCCAAAAGAGGCATGGAGCAAGCAGAAATTATAGATACGTTTTGAACGTATCAAGGTGTTGTTCAAAAAGTTCTCTCACGTCACTTTTGGGCCAAGAGAAGATAGAGTCCAAGTCTCTCACGTTCTGCATCCAGATTCGGACTGCACAGACATACCTGACTCAAAACGGCAAGAACTCCTTCATACGGACTCCGAATTGAGTGTTTTCTTTTTTGTTGGAAACTAGATTTCGTACACTTTCCAACCCAATTGGATTCACCTTCAAATTCGTCCGGAGCGTTGAGATATCGACGAAACAATCTGACGCTGCAGCAGAATCCGAGTCAAACTACAAGTCCAAAGGTGTTGCATCACCTCCACTTGGGCCCATGAGCCTTGTACGACCTAGGGTTAGTTTTAGGCTGCCTTGGGACGTCCTTCCACCTCCTTGGCCGCCACCCCTTGCTCCTATATAAGTAGATCCATCTAGTAGCTTTTTCTTTGGGATTTGTTTAGTCAAAAGTTAGCCATTGCAACTTCGTGTACTTCGTTTGTGTCCAACGACCAGACCAAGACCGCTCACGGATCCCCACCTTTATCAATACTTCATTTATATTTGCAATATTCAGATTGCTTTATCATATTCTTGCTTGTTCTTCGATTGCATGCAGGAATAGACCTTCGTGGTCAGGCTGATCGTGCTTCTGGCATCGTCAGTAACCCCAGGAGATTGGTTTAGCGATTGCTAAGGCGCAACGTCGTGCATGTTTGTAGTCGGATCGTCAAAGTCGTCTCCACCAAATCGATAGTTATCATCTAATCGAAAGATCGGGCCTCTCGCCTCTATCAGGTGTTAAAATGAATATACAAATGAGAGAGAATAAAATGACTTTTCTGAATATTCATTTGGATTTTATTTTGAATTGCGAGAATAGTCAAAAGTATTCTAACTTGGATACGAGGGAGGATGACATGGCTTCGTCAAATAATAATATTGATGAGTAATTGAATATTCCCTTATTTGGAATTTTGTTTATATTTAAAAAAATCCAACTCAAAAGAAAATCAGTTGAGAGAAGGTAATATGACTCCTTCAATATAAAAAAATGGTTGGAAATATTTTTAATATTGTCTGAGTATTTGTTTGCATGTTCAAAAACATTTTGGGAATGTTTATAAAGACAAAAATAGATTTTGTAAAAATGTTGTATGCATGTTTTTGACTTGTGGCCTAGAAAAATGTTCACTGTTCTACATATTAGTAATAATATTTACGTGCCTTTGTGATTTTATTAGTTTTTATATTTTTATTTTATTTAGTCATTTCAATTCTCGTAGCAGAGGTAAAAAAAAAAAGAAGAGAACGCATGCACAATGCCGTCGGGCAGCACAGGTGCAGCCCAACTCCCTTTCCTCACCCATGCCCGTGATGCAGCTAATCCGCTAACAGGCCGGCCCATTTCGGCGAAGCAGTCAGCCCACCCCGGAGAGTACTTCTTCTATTGTTTATTTTTTCTCTTTCTCCTCTCTGCTGCTGACGAGCCTACCCCACACGTTATCCCCTTCCTCCTGCTCAGTTTCTTCAGTGCTTCTGCACGACAACGCCGCCACGGCATGATTGGACCACACTTGATCCACCCGATCCCAAGCCCCTTCTCCCAACCGAGTACACCAGGAGACTCCTCTCACTCTTCTCATCCGATTCCAGCACCTAGTGCTCCACATCCGCCTCGATTATGAGCTCACAATCCCACCGGAGTTCCGCTCCTTAAGCTTCTGCCGCCGTTGTTTTCATCACCGAACGAGGGTACCGAGTCCTCTCACCCTGCTCAAACTTTCCCTCCCTCTGCATCGTATCTCTGTGACCCTTTTTCCCTTAAAAAGATCGCCGAAGGTAGCTTCTGGACGACTGTTGACGCTCGCTCTCGCTGCACGCATTTCAGCCACGCACCACCATCGTTGGAGGTAAAAAACCGGCGTCAATAACCTCACCATCATCATCCCCGTCGAACGCCGCGTCTGCATGTCAGTCCTCCGTCGCCGGAGACTTACCCTAGATGTCGCCCTCGTCCACCAGCAGGAGCTCCTTGGCCGTCTTCTGCAAGTCCAGCACGGCCATCCTCTGTTCTGTTTCCAATGAGCAAACCCATCCGTCCGATCTAAGGTGGACTGCACAGATCAAGTTCTTTTATTCCTTTCTTTCTTCCAACCGGTATGCACTAGGATTTGGCCGTCCGCTCTTTAGTCACTGCAGCGGACACGTTTCAAGCTCTAGCATTGCGCCACGTGGCACCCGCACAATAGCCGTAGCAACAATTCCAGGAAATTATAGATTAAAGCCCACTTTTCGTTTAGCCACAACTTTCAATCCATATATCCAAATTGAGTGATTCTTTTTCCTAGATGTTCATAATGACCTCTACTATCCTGTAGAATAAATATTTGATTTTTTCAAACTTTTCAAATTTGACCAATTCAAATTTGAATTTAAAGCTTCATTTGATCCTATCGGGTGAACCATGGCACCTTTCTAGTTGATTCCTTTTGCATATGAAAACTTGTATTAAATACTATCTAATCATATCATGAATACTCAATATTCAAACACTTTTTGACCTATTTTGAATTGGAATTCAATTCATACTTCATCTTGCTATAACTTGTGTTGTAGTATTTCTTTTCAATTAATTATTTGGCCAAATGAGTCCATATGTCATATGAAATATGTCAAACAACTTGCATGTTGCCCTCCAAATACTTTTGACCTTGTTCTATATTATTCCAAACATAAGATTTTATAGCAATATCTCTCTCTGTATTAACTCTTATGAGTTGATCCTTCCATCTTTCGCCTTATAGCACATCGAGACCAATATTATAACATTAAGCCTATATGTATTATTCTTGTTCAACCTTGCCATTTTGTTTTGTTGTTCTCTTGGTTCTTCTATATTGCATGATTATTGATTTGAGTTCTTTCATTAATGATAGGTTGCTCGGAGCATGACGAGTAGAATTATAAGGAATTATGAGTGCGAAGAACTTCATCAAACGTACGAGACAAGTTACACCTTGATCATACTTCATCCTATTTTTTTATACATTTAGTTATATATACCACAATACCATATTATGTATGTGTAGGAATATTATGGTAGTATGCTATTTATACTGAGTTTCAGCTTAGCATGGCCTTATTGTAGGTCGTGGTAGTGTGTTCTTGCTATGCTATGTAGACGGGGATTGGTTCGTGTATACATCAAGATTATGTGAGGACTATATATATAATATATAACTTGAGTAAAAAACATAATATATAATTCACCTCTGGACGGATAGGGTTGCATCATGGTTTCTTGTTCCTTTTGTAAGGACATGGACCATGGCTAAGTGCGCCCGAACAATATTGTCGGGTGGTTTCAAGAACATCATGGTTTATACCCTCTGAATGTAAGTGGGTGCTGTCCAGGCTGAAAAAGATTAGTCAGACTTAGTGACTAGTAGCTTCCATGCACAACCACTAGCTAAATGGGCTATTGCTTTGTTGATTAGGTTGTGAGATCCTCGCCTAGGCAAAGCTAGCAGATGTAGATATGCGTAGGTCTACCATACTTTGTCTCAACCTTCGGGTTGAGTCTAGTGGGTAAAGTGTGCAAACCTCTGCAGAGTGTAAAAACTGATCATGATTAGCCATGTCCCCGGTTATGGACAAATTTGAGCAGCTAGACCATTACAGTTATTGGATGATCTTGATAGATGATACTTTCATAAAAACTGAGTTGGAAACTTAATAATTGGTATATGTTGGAATTGGATTGCCCAATTCAACCATATGTATTTGATTGTAGCATGAGATAATTCAAAATGTACTATTATATTATGCAGTTATGAAGGAAAAATTAGCTTTTCTGCAAAACAACCACTACACTATCCTCTTGATATACCTTGTGTATAGAAGTAGGCCTGTTATATCATTCTTTGTGTGACTTGCCAATACATTCAAAGTATTGACCTTTCATAGCTACAACGTTTCAAGTTGCAGATTTAATATGACGAGTGAGTGATATGATGTAGGGTTACGATGTATATACTCGACAATTTCCTGTGGTTTTGATGGACTTCATGGAGATTTTATTTGCTTTTTCGCTGTATTTTGCTTGTATGCTAGCCTTGAGCTACGCAGGTATGTAATATTTAAATTCTGGATCTACGATGTAATATTATGACATGTGGTTTAATCTTGATATTACATCATGTATTGTGTGTGCTAGCTATTGATCCAGGGACTAGCACAGTGAGCATAAAGACATCGAATCTTATCAGGTTCAGGTCGTTACAAAGAGAGAGCCAGAGCTGTTGCTCATGTAGCAGCATCGCGAGCAAGAGCAGAGCAGCAGCGCAAGCAAGAGCGAGAGCAAGAGCAGCAGCCCGAGAAAGAGCAGGAGCAGACCAGGCACGCGACCGATAGCAAGAGCAGAGCTGCAGCACGAGCGAGCGAGAACCGAAGTAGGAGCAGCAACATGGCAATCGAGAGCCGAAGCAGTAACTGCTCCTGCTGATGTGGACTTCACCGCCGAGAGAGCCACACCATGGTGGAGAGACCCCATGGAGGAAGTGCCCGGTGATGTCGCCGTAGATGGAGCTGCGCCATGGCGGCTTAGGATCAAGTGCCAGCAACATCATGAGATCGAATCACGAAGATAATGCAGCAATTAATGTATAAAATCTTTGGTGGCCCCGATTAGGCCTCGCCTTCATCTGAGGAATGGGTGATGGTGCTGGTCTTCTGTTGTCGGTGCAACAAACCTTGATGTATGTTTCCCAGACTGTACACAGGCATGGAAGCAAGGTTGCAGCCTCCAAGACTACACCAAGTAGAAGAGGTTAGCCCTTTGAGAAATCAAGGGGCGGATCCAGAAGACCAAGGCAAGATAAAGGAGCAAGATACGAGTAAGGAAAAACCTCCCTTGTCGGGCAGGCGAGCCTGTGAAGGTCAAGGTTGCCCCGAAGAAAAGTCCCAAGACTGCCCTGGCAGGCCTGCCGGGGACGCGGAGAGCGGGTCACCCCGCCAAGGCTCCACCGCTCCACCTCATAGCAACACAAGTCATTAATCGATGCGATGTTAGGCCCTCAAGTGACTAAGTGGCCGTAATTCGATACGTGGCAGCCACATCTGAATGAAATAACCTCCAAATGACACCCATCCAGCGATGTATCATGCAGGCAAGCAAGAAGGTGGCAGATCAGCACGGTAAGGCTTGCCGGGCTACGCCATGATGTGAGACTAAGCGGTGCATTTAATGTGCCTTGTCTTGTTTGCAGAGTTAGGTATGATAGCACTGTTTGTTATATAATCAGTACACAATGACTAATTTGCCATTGTGGTGAGCCCTTGATCTATAAAAGGAGGGTCATGGCAACCTTAGAAAGGATTCGGACCATTGTTCACTCATACGCATGTAGTTGCTCTCGCCCCAAGGCAACCTTACCGGGCTAGAGCGCCGCGTCTCCACCACGGTCCTCTCCATCAATCCACCAAAGTAGGAGTAGGGTTTTACGCCTCGCGGCGGCCCGAACTTGGGTAAAAGTGCATGTGTGATCGTTGTCGTGCTACTCTGTGCCCTCCACAATTGTGCAATGCGCTCTTCCCCCTGCCGAACCACAAGGGGCCGATGGCCCCATAGGTGGTCGTGCTTTCCCACGACATCTCTGGCGTGCCAGGTCGGGGAACCGCTTGCGCGAACCCGAGAGTGTACGCAGCGCGTCATCTTCATCGTCGTTTTCTTCAACAACAACTTCATCATCTATGGCGCCCAGGAAGAAACCCGGTGATGCAGCTTGCCCGTCCACCTCGAAAGCCCCTCCGCACGTGGCCGTCGAGGCCGCGTGGGCTACAGGGACGCACATAGATGTGGACGTCGAGGGGGACATGGCCGGCACAAGCGTCATCGTCGCCACCTCCCATGCGGCCGAAGCGGGAGCAGTAGGCATCGGAGAAGGACAGTGATACGTCTCCAACGTATCTATAATTTTTTTATTGTTCCATGCTATTATTTATGAAGTCTTGGATGTTTAATGGGCTTTATCTTACACTTTATATCATTTTTGGGACTAACCTACTAACCCAAAGGCCCAGTCCAGATTGCTGTTTTTGCCTATTTCAGGGTTTTGCAGAAAAAGAATATCAAACGGAGTCCAAACAGAATGAAACCTTCGCGAGAGATATTTTTGGAGAAAATCACGCACAGGGAACTTGAGAACCACATCAGGGGAGCATTGAGGCGCCCACGAAGGTGGGGGCGTGCCCCCCTGCCTAGGGCGCGCCCCTGCCTCGTTGGCCCCTCGAGCGTCCCCCGGTGTCCTCCTTCCTCCTATATAAGTCTACGTACCCCGAAACCTTTGATAACAGAGAGAAAACCCTAATTCCACCGCCGTAACCTTCTGTTCCCGTGAGATCCCATCTTGGAGCCTGTTTCGGAGCTCCACCGGAGGGGGATCCATCACATAGTTCTTCATCATCATCATCATCGCCCTCACCATGAGTTGTGAGTAGTTTACCACAGACCTTCGGGTCCATAGCTAGTATCTAGATGGCTTCTTCTCTCTCTCTGGGTCTCAATACAAAGTTCTCCTCGGTCTTCGAGGAGATCTATTCGATGTAATCTCTTTTTGCGGTGTGTTTGTCGAGATCCGATAAATTGTGAGTTTATGATCAAGATTATCTATGAGAAATATTTGGTTCTTCTCTGAACTTTTTATGTGTGCTCATAATATCCTTGCAAGTCTCTTCGAATTATTGGTTTGGTTTGGCCTACTAGATCTATAGTTCTTGCAATGGGAGAAGTGCTTGGCTTTGGGTTCAATCTTGCGGTGTCCTTTCCCAGTGATAGTAGGGGCAGCAAGGCACGTATTGTATTGTTGCCATCGAGGATGAAAAGATGGGGTTTATATCACTATGTTTGAGTTTATCACTCTACATCATGTTATCTTGCTTAAGGCGTTACTCCGTTCTTAAGAACTTAATACTCTAGATGCATGCTGGATAGCGGTCTATGTGTCGAGTAATAGTAGTAGATGCAGAATCGTTTCGGTCTACTTGTCTCGGACGTGATGCCTATATACAATGATCATGCCTAGATAGTCTCATTATTATTCGCTTTTCTATCAATTGCTCGACAGTAATTTGTTTACCCGCCGTAGAATATCGCTATCATGAGAGAAGCCACTAGAGAACACTATGGCCCCCGGGTCTATTCTCAACATATCAATCTACATCTACTTTACTTTTACCGCTTTTATTTGCTGTTCTTATAAACCAAAAATACCAAAAATACAAACTATCATCTCTATCAGATCTCACTTTCATAAGTGAACGTAAAGGGATTGACAACCCCTTATCGAGTTGGCTGTGAAGTTCTTATTTGTTTGTGCAGGTGCGAGGGACTCGCGCGTGGTCTCCTACTGGATTGATACCTTGGTTCTCAAAAACTGAGAGAAATACTTACGCTACTGTGCTGCATCTCCCTTTCCTCTTCGAGGGAATACAACGCAAGCTCGAGAAGTAGCAAGAAGAATTTCTGGCGCCGTTGCCAGGGAGGCTTACGCAAAAGTCATATACCAACAAACCCTTATCCTTCACATTACATTTTTTGCCTCTCGTTTTCCTCTCCCCCACTTCACCCTTGCCATTTTATTTGCCCTTCTACCTCCGTGTGTTTACCGTTTGTTTGCTTGTGTGCTGTTTGCTTGCCTGATTGCCCTCATGTCTGAGATGGGGGACGATCCTATCGAGAAGGGTAGTAATGTCGAGGGCAATGTCTATGTTGATCCCCCAGATGAAGCTACCACTTTACATATTAAGAAGTTCCGGGTTGGTAGTGGTAATATCATTGGAAAAGGAGTTCTTCAAGACTTCTTTACTTGTGCCGGTGCTTTGCCCACTATGGGTGGCTCTATTCTTCAAATAACTAGTAGCCTTGCGGATGCTGTATCCATGCTTACTGTAGAAATTGAAAGGCAATTCATCCATATGCATCCCTGTATTCAGAGAATCTTTTTGGAATTTTCCAATATTGAGCATTCTTCTATTAAGCGTGCAACTACTATCTTTTTGGCTCATGAATTTAGATTTATCATGAAAGAGGCCAAAGAAATCTTTGCTCATTACGGAGTAGATGCCGGTCGACCTCCCATAGAGGCTATCTTGTTCAATCAAGAAGACATAATGCAGTTGCGATCTCCTGATCATGTTGCTTTTAATGAAAACCTTAGAAAAAAGGTTCCTATTGAGGTCTTGATTGATAGAATTTCTGAGATGAATGATGATTTTGTTATTCAAAACAATGGGTTAGGCTTCTCCCTTGAGAGAAGGCTTATGACCTTCTACCAAAACAATGCCTATAATGATGAATTGGTTGTTCACTACAAAGGGCCAAAAGAGGAACCCATTCCTCCTGAGATTGATGTAGGGGACATTTGTCCCGTTAAATTTAGCCCTTTTGATTACTTTTGCTTGCCACAAATGAAGCTTTCTGCTGAACGTAGGGAATATGAGATGAGCTTTTGCGACATATTGTATCACTATGGCATTCCCTAGGTTTATCTTGTATCGTGCCTAGCTAGGGGCGTAAAACGATAGCGCTTGTTGGGAGGCAACCCAATTTTATATTTTTTGTTTTTGTTGCTGTTAGGGAATAAATATTGCATCTAGCCTCTGATTAGATGGGTTTCATGTTTTGTTAGTGTTTGTGCCAAGTAGAACCTTTGGGAAGACTTGTGTGAAGTTTATGTGATCTTGCTGTGAAAAACAGAATTGTTAGCGCTCACTAAAGTGGTCGTCAGATTTTACTGGAGCATGCTATTTAGTTGATTCTTTTTGCAGATGATTAATAGACAAATTCCTCAAATTTAACAATTTAGTTTGAATTTTTTGGAGTTCCAGAAGTACGCGAAACCTGCAGATTACTACAGACTGTTATGTTGTTGACAGCTTCTGTTTTTCGTGTGTTGTTTGCTTATTTCAATGCATCTATGAGTAGTATTGGCAAGTATGAACCATAGAGAAGTTGGAATACAGTAGGTTTAACATCAATATAAACAAAGAATGAATTATTTGCAGTACCTTTGAGTAGTGATTTGTTTTCTTATACTAACGGAGCTCACGGGAATTCTTGTCTAAGTTTTGTGTTGTGAAGTTTTCAAGTTTTGAGTATTGCTTTGATGGACTATGGAACAAAGAGTAGAAAAGGCATATGCTTGGGGATTCCCATGGCACCCCAACTAATTCAAGGATAATCAAAAGCCTAAGCTTGGGGATGCCCCAGGAAGGCATCCCCTCTTTCGTCTTCATCCATCGGTAACTATACTTGGAGCTATATTTTTATTCACCACATGATATGTGTTTTGCTTGGAGCGTCTTGTATAATTTGAGTCTTTGCTTGTTAGTTTGTCCCAATCATCCTTGCTGGACACACCTATTTGAGAGAGTTAAATATGTCCTAGGAATTGTTAGAACACTCGATGTGCTTCACTTATATCTTTTGAGTTGAATAGTTTTTGCTCTAGTGCTTCACTTACATCTTTTAGAGCACGGTGGTGGTTATATTTTGTAGAAATTGTTGAACTCTCATGCTTCACTTATATCTATTTGAGAGTCTATTAAAACAGAATGGTAATGTGTTTAGGCTAATAAAACGAGTCTTCACATGTAATGCCCCGGATGTAATACTTTCCCTTTTGGGTATATAATATATCTCCGGCTTCATCTATTTCCATTCCGGGTTCTTGTCTTTCGGGTTTTTCGTCGTTTTGTTGTGTGAGTGTGTGGCATTCATTCATATCATGTAGACATGTGCATTGCATTGCATTTGTGTTGTCGGTTGCATCCGGTTCCGCGTGTTTCTTCCCGTTGTCCGTTTCGCGTTCCGGAGCTCCCTCACGTGTCCGTGACGTCCCGTAGGCCTACTTTGTTGTTCGGGCGTTTAACGTTACCGGTGTGCTGCGAGGTTGTTGTCTGTGTTGTTGTTTTGTTGTGTGCAACCCGCCTCTCAAATCTCGTCTCGTTTGGACTCCGTTGACTTTCCCATCCGTTGTTCGTGTGGGTCCGATGTGCCTTCACTTCTTGTCCTGGAAACACCCCCTACTGCAGTCTTTTATCTCCGCCTAGGCCTTTTAAATCTACCCCCGCGATCGGATCCGTCGGATCGCGATCGGAGGGCTCCAAACACCCCCAATTCCTCCCTAACCCTAGCTAAACTACTATATATAGACCCCTAGTCTATATTGGGCATCCCCTTCTTCTTCCTCCTTCCCCTTCCTCTTTTTTTTCAGATCCACAAATTTCTTCCTGGATCCCGAGGGATCCATCGAAGCAGCCGCCGCCAGCCGCAGCGAGCAGCATCGCTGGCCAGATCCCTCAAATCACGCGCCGCCAGGGTCAGCGCCTAGCGCGCCAGGCCCGTTCCCTCGTCGATCTTTCTGGCAGCGACCGCTCCGCACCGGGCCGTACGTCCTAGCTCGCAGGACCACTTCCCCGCCGGGAGGCCCACCGCACCGGGCCCAGCGGCCCACTCCCGCCTCCCAGCCGTATCGCCTCCGCTCCGCCTCGCCTTCGCCTGGAGCTCCGCGCCGGGGCGCCGCGCCACTCCAGCGGGCCGGCCCACGACGCCGCTCGCCGCGCCCCGCACCGAGTCGCCGGGCCAGGCGCGCCGCCACCCCGGCCCAGCACCGCACGCCGCCCCTCCGCGGGCCGCCACCTCCCCACCGGCCCGGGGCTCCTCCTCCCGCCGGGCCGCACAGTTCCACACCGCCCTGGGCCGCCGCCGCTGTAGATCGCCGGGCCCGTCTTCTTCTTTTCCCAGATCTGATCTGCTAAGGTTGACCCCCCCTAAAACTACTAAGTCCCTGTTACTTGTTGTCTGATGCAATGTTTGACCATGCATAACTTTTACTGTGATGCTCCGTTTTGCGCGTGTAATATGTCCAGACGTTCGTGGAGATGTGCTCTACGTTTCCTCTGTTGTTGTCATGCATGTTAGAGATCATCTAGGTGCTTGTTTTGCTGTTGCAAGAGTGCATCATGATATAAACTGCTGCTATGTGTTATTTTTATGCCACCTTTGCCATGTGATATCTTTTAGCTCGTTTGTCCGAATGATGCAAATGACATGTCCACGTGTTCGTCTTGCCACGAACTACGTGTTGCTTGTGATAGGTTGCATGGTAGATTTATTATTGCCTTGTTATCATCGTTGCAAAGTGCCATGTGGCTATGATGTGTTTTCACTTGTTATGAAATGCCATCTTGTTGAGCTCGTTGCAATCGTTGTGTTTACCTCTATGATGCATGCTTGTGTTTTTCGGGATCACCTTCATGTGCACTTTGATGAGGTGCTTACCCTTTGCCATGTTTAGGTTCGAGGTGACTTAAACATGCTCTTTTATATGCCATGATGATATTGCTGTTTTAGGACTTAGTGGTTTTTCACTAAGTCTGAAATCTGTAACGTTCCGATGCCATGTTCGTGTGATGTTCTAGGACAAAGCATGATAGTTTTGGAGTGGTTTTTGATTGTTCCTTGTAGTATATATTTTTGTCTTTCCATTCATGTCCTCACATGTCCATTTAAGTGGCTGTAGCATGTTTATCTTTTGCTCTAAAGTTTCAATAAAATTCTGCTGCCAGAATTTTATTGCCAAGTTCAATATGTCCAAGATCATTGCTATTGATCCGTGACTCCGTTGGGGTGCACCTTTGGACTTCGTTGCTGTACTATATGTCTAGTTTGTGTTCATGTCCTTTGCCATGATTTTTGGGTGCTGTAGCTTAATTATTTTGAGCTCCGAAGTTGCTATGTTGCTGTAATTTTCAGCTTTCGCTCAAATCTTGTTTCGGGCATAACTTTTAGCCCGTAACTCCGATTTCAGCGAATCTTATATCAAACTTGATTGTTTTTCTGTGTAGATTAATAATATCAGATTGTTATCATGTTTTGAGGTGTTTTGCTTGAGTGATATTTTCCGTGCTCCGTGTGCATCCTTAGTGCATCGATCATGCATTCATGTTTTTCGAGTGCGCATTGCATCTTGTTGATTGGTGCTTGGTGTGATTGTTTTGTTTAGAGCCGGAAGCTGAGACCGGGTACGAAGTTGAGCACGAGGTTTCCAACGAGGTTGAGCACGAGGACCCTTCTTACGATCCGAACGACTTCTCTTCAGGCAAGATGACCGAACCCCGATAACATTACTATCTTTGCCTATTGCTAGTAGTCTCGATCTATAGTTTTGCCTCGATGCCCATGATCTTCTTGTCAGCCTCCTACTTGTAACCAATTGCCATGTTTAACCAACCTACCTATGCAAACCGTTGCTTGGCTAAGTACGCTTCGCTCAGCCCTTCTTATAGCATTGCTAGTTGCAGGTGAAGATCGAAGATGCTTGCTTCATGTTGAAGTTTGGTTGGGTTATATCACACTATATAAATGCTATAAATGAAATCATCTATATATTGGCAAGGGTGGAAGGCTAAGCCTTTTGCTTGGTGATTTGTTCCACTCATGCCGTTAGGATCCGTATAAGCCGGTTTTATGTTCCTTGATTATGCGTTCCTAACACGGTTGGGGTGTATGGGACCCCCTCGATAAACCGCTAAGTGCTAAGTCTTTTCCAACAAGTCCCAACATTGGTACTATTTGCCTAATAACAAACTAAACTTGCATAGGGAGTTATAAACCCTTTTTCTTAATCAACAACCCCGGGCCAGTGCTCCTCATGAGTGTTGGTCCGAAATGAGCGGACTGCGGGGCCACCTCAAGGAAACTCGAGGTCTGGTAAAAACCCGTAGGATGTCTCATCCGGTCGTGGCCTGAGACGAGATACGCGCGGCTACTATCAGGGTGTCGGCACGCCGGGAGGATTTGCTGGATTAGTCTTACCTTAGCTCGGTATATCTTGAGCACGGGATTCCGAGGATACTCGGGTCTTCCCACTTTGGACTTGCGACTCCGCGGATCGTGGGCTTGTAATGGGTCAAGTTGGAACACCCCTGCAGGGTTTTAACTTTCGAAAGCCGTGCCCGCGGTTATGTGGCAGATGAGAGCTTGTTAATTCCGGTTGTAGATAACTTGACACAATGTTTCTAATACACTACCAGCGTGTGTTCCGTGATCGTCAATTTCTGAATAGGGATTCGGGAGTTGAACACGGAGGGGTTATGATTGTGGAGCTTGTAGCTAGGATCACTTCGTGATCACTTCTCGCCGAGGCCTTCTCTTCTCGCTCTCACTTACGTAAGCTAGATGCTAGTTGCTGCTGCAGACTTATTCTTTTCTTCAGCCTTATCCTCACCCAAAGGCTTTGATAGTCTTGTTACCCGGAGACGGGATTGCTGAGTCCTCTGTGGCTCACAGTTACTTCACACACCAGATGCAGGTCCAGCTGTGAGCTATCCAGGTGATGGCACCGAGCTGGATTGGGAGTACGACGAGGAGCGTAGTCGGTACTATGTGCGCTACCCGGACGATCAGTAGTGGAGTCTCTTACTAGGATTCGATCCGCCTGTGGTTTGTTTATCTGAGTTCGGTACTTTGACATTTGGCTTTTGCCCTTAGAGGGTTGTGATGTTCTTAATGTATGATGTTTGAGACTTGTACTGTAATTCTGTGACATGGCGAGTGTAAGCCAACTATTTTCAGTTTACTATCCCCTCTTTTACATGAGTTGTGCAAAGATTACCGAACTTGAGATCATTCTAGGATGGATTTATGCCTTTAAGTCGTGCCTCGACATGTAGGAGGTATAACTCCATCCTGGGCATTACATCACATGATAGACATCCAATGTCAATGTAGTAAATTTTTTCACACTAAGTGCATTGAATATGATGAGATGTTGGATGTTGGATGCTTGATAATTGTTTTGAGATATGAGGATAGTGATATTAGAGTCATGCTAGTGGAGTTATTATGAAATTGAGAAATACTTGTGTTAAGGTTAGTGATTCCCGTATCATGCACGTATGGTGATCCTCTATGTGACGAAGTTAGAGCATGATGTATTTGTAGAGTGCCAACCTTTGTGTGGAGGTCGGGGGCGCGCAATGGTTTACTCCTACCAACCTTCCCCTTAGGAGCATGCGTTAATTACTTTGTTTTGATGACTCGTAGAATTTTGCTATAAGTATATGAGTTCTTATGACTAATGTTGAGTCCATGGATTATACACACTCTCACCCTTCCACCATTGCTAGCCTCTCTTGTACCGCGCAACTTTTGCCGTGCCATAAACCCACTATATATCCTTCCTCAAAACAGCCACCATATTATTCCTCAAAACAGCCACCATACCTACCTATCATGGCATTTCCATAGCCATTTCGAGATATATTGCCATGCAACTTTCCACCGTTCCGTTCATATGACACGCATCATATTGTCATATTGCCATGCATGATCATGTAGTTGACATCGTATTTGTGGCAAAGCCACCATGCATAATTTTTCATACATGTCACTTTTGATTCATTGCACATCCCGGTACACCGCCGGAGGCATTCATATAGAGTCATACTTGTTGTAGTATCGAGTTGTAATTTCGAGTTGTAATAAAAGTGTGATGATCATCATTATTAGAGCATTGTCCCATGTGAGGAAAGGCCAATAAAAAAAATAGATGGCCCAAAAATTTAGAGAGGGGCTAATAATAAAAAGAAGAAGGAGAAAGCCCCTCCAAAAAAGAGAGAAAAGAGAGAAGGGACAATTGCTACTATCTTTTTTCCACACTTGTGCTTCAAAGTAGCACCATGTTCTTCATTGTAGAGAGTCTCATGTTTAGTCACTTTCATATACTAGTGGGAATTTTCATTATAGAACTTGGCTTGTATATTCCAACGATGGGCTTCCTCAAATGCCCTAGGTCTTCGTGAGCAAGCAAGTTGGATGCACACCCACTAGTTTCTTTTGTTGAGCTTTCATTCATACTTAGCTCTAGTGCATCTGTTGCATGGCAATCCCTACTCAATCACATTGATATCTATTGATGGGCATCTCCATAGCCCGTTGATACGCCTAGTTGATGTGAGACTATCTCCCTCCATTTTGTGTTCTCCACAGCCACCTCTATTCCACCCATAGTGCTATGTCCATGGCTCATGCTCATGTATTGCGTGAAAGTTGAAAGGTTTGAAAAGATAGAATATGAAAACAAGTGCTTGATATGAATATTTTGTGTGATGAAGAGGGAGCATAGCCAGACTATATGATTTTGTAGGGATAACTTTCTTTAGCCATAGTATTTTGAGAAGACATGATTGCTTTGTTAGTATGCTTGAAGTATTGTTATTTCTTATTTCACTATAGACTTTTATCTTGAATCTTTCAGATCTGAACATTCATGCCACAATTAAGAGAATTACATTGAGAAACTATATTGGTTAGCATTCCACATCAAAAATTCTTTCTTTATCATTTAACTACTCGAGGACGAGCAGGAATTAAGCTTGGGGATGCTTGATACGTCTCCAACGTATCTACAATTTTTGATTGTTCCATGCTATTATTTATGAAGTCTTGGATGTTTAATGGGCTTTATCTTACACTTTTATATCATTTTTGGGACTAACCTACTAACCCAAAGGCCTAGTCCAGATTGCTGTTTTTTTGCCTCTTTCAGGGTTTTGCACAAAAAGAATATCAAACGGAGTCCAAACGGAATGAAACCTTCGTGAGAGATATTTTTGGAGAAAATAACGCACAGGGAACTTGAGAACCACGTCAGGGGAGCATCGAGGCGCCCACGAGGGTGGGGGCGCGCCCCCTGCCTCGTGGGCCCCTCAAGCATCCCCCGGTGTCCTCCTTCCTCCTATATAAGTCTACATACCTCGAAACCTACGATAACAGAGAGAAAACCCTAATTCCACCGCCGTAACCTTCTGTTCCCGTGAGATCCCATCTTGGAGCCTGTTCCGGAGCTCCAACGGAGGGGGATCCATCACGGAGTTCTTCATCATCATCATCATCGCCCTCACCATGAGTTGTGAGTAGTTTACCACAAACCTTCGGGTCCATAGCTAGTATCTAGATGGCTTCTTCTCTCTCTCTGTATCTCAATACAAAGTTCCCCTCGGTCTTCGAGGAGATCTATTCGATGTAATCTCTTTTTGCGGTGTGTTTGTCGAGATCCGATGAATTGTGAGTTTATGATCAAGATTATCTATGAGAAATATATGGTTCTTCTCTGAACTTTTTATGTGTGCTCATAATATCCTTGCAAGTCTCTTCGAATTATTGGTTTGGTTTGGCCTACTATATCTATAGTTCTTGCAATGGGAGAAGTGCTTGGCTTTGGGTTCAATCTTGCGGTGTCATTTCCCAATGACAGTAGGGGCAGCAAGGCACATATTGTATTGTTGCCATCGAGGATAAAAAGATGGGGTTTATATCATATTGCTTGAGTTTATCCCTCTACATCATGTCATCTTGCTTAAGGCGTTACTCTGTTCTTATGAACTCAATACAGTAGATGCATGCTGGATAGCGGTCGATGTGTGGAGTAATAGTAGTAGATGCAGAATCGTTTCGGTCTACTTGTCTCGGACGTGATGCCTATATACAATGATCATGCCTAGATAGTCTCACAATTATTCGCTTTTCTATCAATTGCTCGATGGTAATTTGTTTACCCGCCGTAGAATATCGCTATCGTGAGAGAAGCCACTAGAGAACACTATGGCCCCTGGGTCTATTCTCAACATATCAATCTACATCTACTTTACTTTTATCGCTTTTATTTGCTGTTTTTATAAACCAAAATACCAAAAATATAAACTATCATCTCTATCAGATCTCACTTTGGTAAGTGACCGTAAAGGGATTGACAACCCCTTATCGCGTTGGCTGCGAAGTTCTTATTTGTTTGTGCAGGTGCGAGGGACTCACGCGTGGTCTCCTACTGGATTGATACCTTGGTTCTCAAAAACTGAGGGAAATACTTACACTATTGTGCTGCATCTCCCTTTCCTCTTCGAGGGAATACAACGCAAGCTCGAGAAGTAGCAGACAGCGCCAACGGCATCCCAGCGGCCACGCTCCACAAAGTGCAGGTGGAGAGGTTATCCCGTCTCCACCTCACTATCCCACTAAAGGATGTAGCTGTAGCGACGACGCTCGCTCTGGGGTAAACCGCGAACCTCTGGCTGCCCCCACTGCGGGTGCAGCCGCAGTGTACGCGCCGCCCCCGGGCAAGCCAACCGAGCCGATGCGCCAAACAGAGCCGTCGATCTCCAAGCACATCCGTCTAGTCACCATGCCACCTTGGCGACCAGCTCACGACGGCGACAACACGACACTACCATTGTCGGCACTGTCAGAAGCCAGGCGACATTGCGGTTTACGACATCGTCCATACCGAGCAATGCTTTAGAGGCCATGGCGCAGGCCCAACTCCTGTTGAGATTTCCGTCGGTGGTCGATCAAATGGATGAGTGGAGAGCCACCATTCAGAGCTTGATTGGTTTCGCCAAGGTGGGAGGATCACAGCGAGCGGGCCCGTCACGGACTACTCAGGTGGTGACAAAGAATCGAGCTACTGGCCGTACCGAGAGAGCCACCCCTAAGGTGCAATCCCCTCCGCAGCAGCCAGCACATGGACCGTAGCTAGAGCCACATCACCAAGCACCTGACAACGTATTGATGGCTTAATATGATCCTCGAGCACGTCGAGGCCAGTGGTGAGCCAAAGAGGATAGGCGGGGGGAAGACACGCGCGTCACCATCGAGTGATGCCGTGGAACCTGCCACCAGACTAATAGGCGCAATGGCCTCAACGTTGACGAGCCCACTCTCAGTGAGAGTGGGTACCTGCCTTTCAAGGTTGGGTGCCCCACTTTCAATCGTGAACTGCGGCAAGTCCGTTGGCCATCCACTCGCACGTTCAAGTCAGAGATACCAGAGAAGTACAATGGAAGATTGAACCCAACAGAGTTCTTGAGCATCTACACCATCGCTATTCAAGCTGCCGGGGGAAGAGACGAGAAGGTGTTCGCCAATGAAGAGGTGCACGCACGATGCACATACCACCATCTCTTTGCCAACCACACTCGCATGGGTACACAGTGGAGCTCATCTCTGTAAGAATAGGTAGCCCACGTGATAATTTGACACATGTAGTGGTTGTCCATTTGATGGAGGATTGTGCACCACGCGTGAACAAATAAAGTGTGACTTGATGCATTAAAAAAGGTTTTATTCCTCAATGGCGCGTACATAATATAAACCAATTGTTATCAAGAGATAAAATAAAATCGTTCCACTATACTATATAGTATAATATAGGCATGAGATGCTTGTTTAATGGGGCCGGTCTCTTCACACTTTCTCACACAAGATGGCGGTGGCCACTCTCTCTCCATCTCACTGCTTGTCCCTGATCCGGCCGGATCCAGTCCGCTGGCCAAACAGGAGGATGTGCAATGTTGCTCCGGTCGCCGGTGTCAAGGCAGGAAACCCACTTCCGGCGTGTCCTGATCTGTGGTACCCACCGTTCTCTCTAAGAAAGCCCTAGTGCGGTAGGGCCTTTGCCCCTTACTCGATGCCGTGGTATGGGCAGATCCCGCCCGCCGCCGCCCTCCTGGTCACTACCTCCTTCCTGGTTTATGGGCCTTCGTCATATTTTGTGCCAAAACTTGACTATAGATTTAACTAACAATATATTAATGCATCTCAACAAAAATTATATCATTGTATTCGTGTTTGACAATAGTTTCCGATGATATTATTTTTTGTGACATGAATTGGCATTTTTTTAATTAAGTAAATTTTCAAAATTTGACAAAATACTAAGGGGACCGATAAACCAGGATGGAGGATACACCTCGACAACTCTCACATACAACTTCCTCTGGAAGTGGCCTTGCTCCACCGCCCTTCCTCCCACGTTCTTGCATTTGGAAAATCCTGCATGTTGATCTTCTCTAGTTCTGTACCTACACAACATAATGTAGCTCGGTCGGTGTACTTTCCATGTTTTGTCAACAGTTCCACTATTATTCAATATCTTTGTCAACAGGGATGCTCAGCTCCATTTTAGTGGAACTGCACAAAATGATGGGATGGTGCATGCATACAAGTGCTACATGTCCTTGCGAGCATCAACGAGCCGCACAAAAGTGACCACCAACATGTCCACCTTGGCCAGGAAATGAAAGCATGCCTAGGGACCCGATCGATCATTTTTTTATTTGTACACCTTCTCACAACTTTGTCTTAAGTTGTGAAGTAAATATTGGGTCTGATATGTGAATCATTGATATGCATTACCATGCATGTTAGTTTCTTATGTATTTCATGGAATGTTGTAACAACAAAACCTTCAATGCAAGACACATGAAACAAGAGTTGAAAGCTTCATAGCATTGTACTAGTATAATTTTATCTTGCTGAGAAATTATATTTACTAGCAGAGTATATATAAACAAATGTTGAAAGGTTGATAGCATTGAGAGAAACCATTCTAGGAACACATAACTTCCTTTACTCGACATGGACATCCAGCATCCGGGTCCACGGGCCATGCACCAAATTATGAGTGCTCAACTTCAAAAAATACTCACCCGGTCACCCCAGTCGTTGCGCCGTAGTAATAATGAGTAATGAGCCGTCAAATCTCAAAGCACCTTTCCAATAGTAAGTTGGGCGCACGAACAACACATCATTTCACACATCGTTCAATCCTCTCGTAATAATTTTTGCAGAATAACACCACACATGAAGATTGGACGGTACTGTTTATTTTTCCCAAATTGGATGGCACTGTTACAACAATGCACACCCTTCTCTAGTTCTACGAAACATCAGGTATGGCCTTATGGGGATGTTCCCAAAAAATAATATTCTCTCCCTTCCAATTTATTGGCCTCAATTCCAAATCTGAACCAAGTAATGAACTAGTAGTACTAGATACTAAGTGTTTACTATCATGTAATTACGTACTAATTGTAACACATGCATGTTAGCAGTACAATCACCACAGATGAATTTGATAGTATGATTTGTGTAAGTTGCATGTCATGTTATTGCTCTAACATGTGCTCAAAGTTGGCCGTCGGAACACATTTTATACCCTATATGGATAGAGGGAGTACATGCATTGCTGAGTTTTCTCTTAATCCTTGCATGCAACGTTTTTATCGAAGTTTGAAATGTGAGCATGTGAATGGGAGGGACTACTGTAGTACTAATGGTGCCGTACTCCCTGCATTCACCATCACATGTTCAGTACTTTTGCGAACTATAGTAACAAATTTATTCCACCACTCTACATCTATTTTGGTTAGAGAGATTTCAAATTGAGCCATATAGACCATAAAGTAGGCACTCATGTACTACTTCGATGTGTCCTATCAACTCACAAAACGAGGAGAAGCTTGCTTACCACGCCCTCTCCCTTGCCCATGCAAATAGTGGCTCACAAAGTCATAGGACGAGGAGAAGCTTGCTTACCACGCCTAGAGTAATCCTACGCCTATGCCCTGTCCCTCGCCATGGTTTGTAGGACGAGGATAAGCTTTTACTACTCCCTTCTGTTAGACGTATACTCATCGTCCCTACCTTGGTTAGAGAGTTTTTTCATATTGTTTGAAATATATGTATTTTAAAATATTTCAATATGAACTACATACAACATGTACTGATGTATATAGACGTATTTTAGAGTGTACAGATTCACTCGTTTTGCTCCGTATGTAGTCCATATTGAAATGGGCGTAGTAGTACGCACTCTCACTCGCCACTTGCCCTACGCCCACGCGGTGGATGTGTAACAATTCATTAGGTGTCAGACAACCAAAAGCATATACTATAGTACCATCATTGTTCGACTTACCGAAATGGCGAAGAGCCAAGCGCAAGGTTAATATATTTGAGATGCCAAGCGCATGGTTTATAGGAGAACGAGTAGTAGTACTGTATGAGGAAGAAGGCAACAAGAATGTAAGTTTTGTGTGACAATTTCTTCTTACAGGACATGCTAGACCTAGTGGACCACATTGTTGCAATAGGAGTATCATAGAAGTATGTATCATAGATGGCACGATTCAGAGTGGTGGGCAGCGAGAATAATATTCAGAGCTTCTTAGTCTTAAACCCCATGAAGAAGTCCCATCAAAAGGAATAGCCATCCTCTACACATGCACTCCTATGTGCAATGAGTAAATGAGAGAGAAAAAGAAAGAGACAAAGTAAGAAAAATCACCAGCCTTAGAGCTAGCCTTATAGCCAGCCCTATTTTATCAGTGAATGATATTTCTAGGTCCTGATTGATAGGCCTATAATATTAACCATGCCAAGCAGGCAGCAACATTATTTATTTTTGTGGATGCACCATACCAGCGGATATTTAACGAGGAATGAAATGATGGCTTCTTCCTCCGTCAAACATAGGGAAAGGTGGGCCTCGTGATTTGATGGATCATTAGTCATTATTACCGCCTATACTCTTTGCCCTTTTAATAAGCGCGTGGTAGACTAGTTGGCTATACTTTTAACCATGCTGTAAGAGAATAGAGGTGCACGTACTCTTTGTGTCTTCCCCGATGTGACGCCCCGATATCGATGCGCCAGGTGTCAGCCAGTTATTCATTACCGTTGCCATGTCATCTGCTTGCGTGTTGCATCTTGCCATGTCATCATTTGCAAGGGTTATGATCTTTCGAAAGCCGTGCCCACGGTTATGTGGCAGATTGGAATTTGTTAATGTCCGGTTGTGAAAACTTGACAGAGGATCCGAAATAAAACACACCAACCGTGTGAGTAACCATGACCGTCTCTTTTCATTTTGAGAAGAGAACACAGTGGGGTTATGTTTGACTCATAGGTAGTGCAGGATCTTTTGCGATCACTACTAGTTTGCGACCACTTGCGTAGATGCTCATCTTATTCTTGTACTCGTAAGTTAGCCACCATTCAATGCTTAGCCGCTGCTGCAACCTCACCCCTGAACCTCTCCACACCCATTAAGCTTTGCTAGTCTTGATACCCATGGTTATGGGATTGCTGAGTCCTCGTGGCTAACAGATACTACAACAACAGTTGCAGGTGTAGGTTTCCGATGATTTGACGTGAGCGCGTTGTTTACATGTGTTGGAGTTCTTCTTCTTCTTCTTCGCCAGTCTTGGGATAGGTTCCTGGTTGGCAGCCTGGGATACCAGATGGATGTCGTTGTGCTTTTCATGTTTGCATCCGTAGTCGGATGCCTTGTATGTGATGTGGTTGTATTCAAGTGGATGTTGTATGAATTGTATATATCCCCATGTATTTATGTAATGGTACGATGTAATGATATCCATCTTGCTAAGCGCGTGAAATGCAGTTGTGCCCCAATCACGAGTGTATCATGTGATCGGGATAGAATCGCATCTTGGGCGTGACAAGTTGGTATCAGAGCCT
The DNA here is from genome assembly GCA_902687465.1 of Secale cereale. Classification (NCBI taxonomy): domain Eukaryota; kingdom Viridiplantae; phylum Streptophyta; class Magnoliopsida; order Poales; family Poaceae; genus Secale; species Secale cereale. Next base: position 388,178,010 of record LR738712.1, read on the forward strand.
CGACCGACCATAGGAGCCCCCATGATTTATCGTAGTCTGGCCGTTGTTGAGTCTAGCAAAAACTGATTTTGAAGTCTAGTTATATTGAGGAGTAGGAATTCTTTTTACTTCTCAACCCCTCCGCCGCTCTGGTGAGGAATCTTTACATAGGTGTTTTGAATTACTCCTCTTCCCCTTCAATTTTTTTTAGGATCACGCGGTTAGTTTTCGTTCGTTGCGATGTCCGTTCTTTTCATCCGGTGCAATTCTCGTCAAGTTGATTCGTTCGTCTTCATCTTGTGCGAGTTCAGTCCTCAGTTCTTTCTCAACCGACGTTGTTCCCCTTCCGATGTGGTTTTTCTTTTTCCCACCCGCCCACCCTTTTTCTTCTCGGAGCCGGAATCCTTAATCGAGTATCTATCCTACTCGTGCGAAGTCTTTGTATTCTTTTTCTCTATTACTTCAACTGGTGATTTCTCATCTCGTTCTGCATTCTTCATCTCTTTTCTTCTCCCGCGAATTCAATTCAAGTTTTCGGTGTTCATCATATTCTTTTCCCTCGGTTCAATTGTTTCCTCTTATTCGTTCGCCTCTCACCATTTTTTATTCCGAAGTTCCAAAGACATCTCAGGAGATTCGTATCTGTTGCAATTAATTTGAGGTTGTCACCTCCTTCGAGTCTTTTAATCATTCCGGTCCATTATCTTCTTTTTCAGTCCATTTCAACGGATTTTTTCTCTTCGGTGGGCTAATAACCCACAGGTTTATTCCCAAGATCTTACCCGACTCTTCTAATATTCCCAGAGTATTCCCAAATCCTATTCGAAGTTTGACATAAGTATGGATTTTATCAGTCATATGCCTTATCCAACACCGCTTTCAAATTCTTTCATGTTTGGTTCAACATATCCTCTTTTCATTCTTTTGGAGTATCTCAACCATTTTGCTGGTGTATCTGATCGTCATTCTCAACATTTGAAGACCAAAGAAGAGTTTCTCTCCAATCCTTGACCGTTCTCTTGAAGATTCGCGCTTCAAGCTTTATGCTGTCCCATTAAATTGTTTGGATCGTGACAAATTCTTTTCCTTACCCATACAGAGTATTTCATGAATTCTTTCCATTGTGTTCCTACAAAGGCCATCGATTCAGAAGATTTCTTCGTTCTCAGTTTTCAACTTCGCCCTCCAAATATTCTTCATTGATGCCTCTTCGTTCGTCTCCATATTCCGGTGCTTCGTTCAAGCATTCTTCAATCCGTTCATGATGCCTTCGTTCTCTTTTATCAAATTTCCTCAAGCTCTTGAATTGTTTTCTAATTCTTCCGGCAATTCTTTCTCTTTTCTTCGTTCGTTTTCTAATTCTTCCCGGTGGTGTGTTCTCTTTTCATCACCAAGTTTCAATTCTTATGGTGGTTCGCTCAAGAGTTATTTTCCTGTGTTATCATATCAATTCATTCGTTCTTTCCAATCCTATCGGTGTTTCATGAAGACTTTCTCTAGTACGGCGTTGCATCCCTCTTTAATAAATTTCAACGAGAATAAGTAGTATGCGAATCCATTGCTTCTCATCAATTTAATTGATGAAGGATAAGCATAACATAATTCTTATTCTTTTCATCAAGTTAATTTAATCCCTTCCTTCGGAATTTGTTCTTGATGAATAAATTCTAGTTCCAAGTGTTTTATTCTTCTCTTTCCGGAGTTCATAGTTTCTCGGCCTTCTCGTCGGAACCCCGTCCAAATCATCGCAAGGACGTATTCTTATTAATTGCATCCTTCATCATCCTTTCGTTACCGGAGTTCTTCATGGTGGTTCATCGCGATTCAAATCATTATGCAAGTGTTCATCAAATTCTTTTGGATCAAGCTCAAGCATTATTCTTCTTGCACCTCGAGATGCAAATAATTCTCCCTATCCTTTTGAAGTGGACTTTTGCATTTCTTCATTCTCAGATAATCCATTTTTTCGTTGCAGCAAAATTTCACCTCAAGTTTGGGATGATTTCCATAAGTCCACATAAGCTTATTCTTTTGTTGTTGAGTTCTCAACAACTCCATTCATCCTTTCTTCGCAAGGATGCTTTTAATTCATTCATGGTGGAAGTTGTTCTTCTCTTATCCGTTCATGTCATTCCAATCTTTAAATTCTTCCGGAGGCAATGTCTTGTTCATCTTGTCATGTATCGTTACATCTTGTCAAGTTCTTGTACTATTCCATTCATATTCAACCGGAGTGCTATCTAAATTTTTCTTGTTCTTATTCCTTGTTTATCCTGCTTAACCTGAATGGTCTCAATGTCTCTCTTGTCATTTAAGATCTTGGTTCTCGTCGCCTACCTTGTTTCCTCATTTTAACGGAGCTTCTCAGTCTCGTTCATCTCCGTTGTATTCTTCTTTTCTAGTGGCTCAACTTCTCAAGGTTCTTTGGCTTCACCTTCTTCCTTTTCACTCTCTTCTCATTCCTATGATCTTGGAACGAGATCTCTTGTTAGTAGGGGAGTATTGTGATGCCCCGATACCGATGCGCCAGGTGTCAGCCAGTTATTCACTACCGTTGCCATGTCATCTGCTTGCGTGTTGCATCTTACCATGTCATCATGTGCATGTCATCAGCATGTTTTAAAAACTTGCATCCGTCCGAGTCCCCTCGTCCTTTCCGTTATCCGTTCTGAGCCCAGACACACTTGCACGTGCCCGCGGCACCTCCGAATTTTTTTAGTGGCCGAAAAATGTTCTCGGAATGGGTTGAAACTTGGCATGTGGTCTTGTTATAGTGTAGGTAGACCGCCTGTCAAATTTCATCGCATCCGGAGTCCGTTTGATAGCCCAATGGGTAAGTATAGCGGCCTCGTTGCCGGCATATTTGTCAGACGTTTCAGTCTCCGAAACGCGTGCCGGGCTGCACTTCCCTCCTCTCGCCTCAACCCAATCCCATCTACACAGCCCACTAAGCCCACCTAGCCCCCCTCTCGACCGGTGCCGTTCGATCTCGATCGAAGGGCCAAAAAACAGCCTAAAACCCCTAATCCTAGACCACCTACTCTATATAAGCAACCCCCCCCTTGCCAAAAATGCCCCCCTCCTTCCTCCTCAATTTCCGCGCCGGCCAACTCCCCCGCCGCCACTTGGCCTCCCCCTCGCCCTCCACTTGGCCTGCCCAGCCTCCAGCCGCCGAAACCGCCGCCCCCTCCACTCCTGTCGCGCCATGCGCCCCCTCTGGCCTCTCCGCCGCCGCGGCCCGCCAAGCCCGCGGGGGCCCGCCTGAGCCCATCTGGGCCCGGGGCAGCCGCCGCCGTGGCCCGCGTCTGCCCGCGCTTCGCCCCTGCTCTCCTCCCTCACCGGTCCCGTCGGGCCTCGACTCCGCCGCTGGTGTGCGTTGCCGCCGCCTGCCTCCGCTACTCCGGCCGCGCCCCGCGCCACCGCCGGTCGCCGCCACCGCCGGTCTCCGCCACCACGCGTCGGCCACCACCGCTGCCACGCGCCTCGCTTCGCCGCCCAGCGCCGCCCGCATCAGATTCGGCGAGATCCGACCGGAGCACCGCCCCGCCTCCGCGCCCGACTCTCTGCCCTAGGCCTCGCCCCTGCCTCACCGGAGCAGGCCTGCGCCGCCTCCGTCCGCCACCGTTGCCACTCCGGCCGGCCCCGGCCTCGCCTCCTCCAGATCCGGTCCGGTCGCGATGCGCCAGACATGTCCGGAGCAATCCGGACGTGTCCGACCTCCTCCTCGGGCCGTGCCACTGCTAGGTGGGCCCACACGCGCCCACCGACGGACATGTCCGGCCAGCCCGGACAGTGTCCACCGGAGCCTGAGGTTGTTTTTTTCTCTAAGTCCCCAGAAAATCATATTATGTTGCATTCTTTGACTGCTAGTAACTTGGTGCACGTTTATCCAAATTAAGCAAATGATATGTCCAGATGTTCGTGGTGATATACTCTACATGTTAGTTGCATTAGCATGCATGTTACTATTCATCTTGTTGTCTTAATCTTCATTGCAAAACTGCTATGTGATGTTAGTGTCAAGTCCTTATTTTCGGTCAACAATATGTTAGCATGGTTGTGAGGTTGTATCTTTGTGCATGTTGGTCCAAATGGAGTGTATGATATGTCAAAATGTTCATTGTGAAGTGCTCTACATGTTGGTGGCTGTTGCATTCATGTTAGGTGCCATATTGTCATGATTATCTCTGTTGCAAAAGTGCTATGTGATGTTAACTGCTGAAACTTATTATAAGATGCTGATTTGTCTTTTTCATATCTTTAGGTGTGATTTTGTTTGAGCTACATGTCAATATGTTTTAGAAGCACAATCATGTCATCTTTGCTGTGGTATAATTAGTTTTTCATAATATGCCTTGTGGTGAGTGTAACAAGCTTGCAAAGTGACCTACTCGCTGTTGCTGATTTCTGAGACTTGTTGAAAACTGCTAAGTATGAAACTCTTATAACCTGATGCCATGTTTGCTTGATGCCCCAGTCATATCCATGCACATTTGGGGATGTCCAATGATCATGTCTTGATGTCCATGTTATGCTCTATCCATCCATGCCCTTTTTTACATTTATAGGCTGCTGTAGCTTGTTGTTTTCTTGCTCTCAATTTGCTATAAAATATTTCTATCAGCCTATTAACAGTAAGTTCAGTTTTGCCATGTAATTAGCTAGAGTTCTATGCATCCTATGACCATGTTCTTGCCATGAGTAGCTTCATAAACATGTCATCTTGCTGTTGGTTATATTCACATGCCATGATATGCTTTGAGATGAGTTGCACAAGCTTGCAAACATGCCTACTTGTTGTTGTTCCTGCCATGTTTAGTTTATTTCACCAAGTCTGTGAATCTGTTATCTTTTGCAATCTTGCCATGCTGTTTTGAGCATGTTCTAGTGGTGTTTGGTAGTAGCTCAGTGACCATGCTTGTAGGTATTGATATGTACATTCTTGCCATGCCCTTTGATGCCATGAGATGTTATTGTATCTTGTTGTTTTGATGTCAACTATATGTCTACTTGCTGTTTTGGGCTGATTGTGTTCCAAACTTGTTCCAAGTGTATGTGATGAATCGTTGCTCCGTTTTGAGCGTGCCATATATGAAACTTGTATGTTTTTGCGTGTAGATGCATAATGATATGTTGTATACCTGTTTGGAATGTGTTTGCTTGATGTTTGGATTCGTTTTGCATCAATGCCATGCTTGACTTGTTTTGCTCATATCTTCTAGGCCGTAGCTCCGAATTAAATGAACTTTATATGAAACTTGACTAGAATTTCGAGTAGATCTTCATGGTGCATGTTAACTTGATGTTTAACAACTTTAACATAAGTTTTGTTCAGATCTGGACCAATTTCGAAATTTGCATATGAAGACTTACAAGAGTTGTTATATGTTGTTTCCGGCCTCATTTAAACTTGCCTTGTTGTGTGTTCTTGATTGCATCATCTCTTGCCATGATTTGCATCATGTAGCCTTGTTATGCATCATACTTGGTTGAGCATCTTGTCTTGATTATGTGTTGTGTGTCTACCATGTTGCTTGCCTCTTCTCGTTAGTGCTTGTTTCGTTGCGATCGTGAGGATCGTTCGGCTACACTTGGTTCGTCTACGTGGCTTCTTCTTCGTCTTCTTCATGGACTCGTTCTTCTTCCTTGCGGGATCTCAGGCCAGATGACCGTCACCTTGGATCTCATTACTATCATTGCTATGCTAGATGTCTCGATGCTATCGCTATATGTCGCGCTACCCATCATTTATTGTCAGCCTCTCTCCTTGTTTCCATGAAACCTCTAACCTTTGACACCATCCCAGCAAACCGTTGTTTGGCTATGTTACCCGCTTTCTCAGCCCCTCTTATAGCGTTGTTAGTTGCAGGTGAAGATGAAGATTGCTCCATGTTGGAACTTGGTTGTTGGAATATCACAATGTCTATTACTATAATTAACACACCTATATACTTGGCAATTGGTGGAAGGCTTGGCCTTTTGCTCGGTGTTTTGTTCCACTCATGCCGCCTTAAAAACCGATAAACCGGTGTCATGTTCCTTGATTTTTCGTTCCTAACGCGGTTGGGTATATGGGGATCCCTTGACAGTTCGATTTGAATAAAACTCCTCCAGCAAGGCCCAACTTTTGTTTTACCATTTGCCATAACTAAATAACTTGCATAGGGACTTTCCAGACCCTGAGGACTTAATTTACAACCCAGGCCAGTGCTCCTCATGAGTGTTAGTCCAAACATGTCAACCGCCGGTGACCGCCAGGGGCAACTCTGGTATTTTGGTCTACCGAAAGTTTGGACAATCCGGACGTGGCCTAAGACGAGATACGCACGACTACTATCAGGGTGTCGACACGCCGGGAGGTCTTGCTGGACTTGTTTGGCCATTGTCGAAATGTCTTGTGCACCGGGATTCCGAGTCTGATCGGGTTGTCCCTAAGATAAGGGGTTTTTACCTCCGCTGATCATGAGAGCTTGTGACGAGCTAAGTTGGGACACCCCTGCAGGGTTATGGTCTTTCGAAAGCCGTGCCCGCGGTTATGTGGCAGATTGGAATTTGTTAATGTCAGGTTGTAGAAAACTTGACAGAGGATCCGAAATAAAACACACCAACCGTGTGAGTAACCATGAACGTCTCTTTTCATTTTGAGAAGAGAACACGATGGAGTTATGTTTGACTCGTAGGTAGTGCAGGATCTTTAGCGATCACTACTAGTTTGCCCCCGCTTGCGTAGATGCTGATCTTATTCTTGTACTCGTAAGTTAGCCACCATTCAATGCTTAGCCGCTGCTGCAACCTCACCACTTAACCTCTCCACACCCATTAAGCTTTGCTAGTATTGATACCCATGGTTATGGGATTGCTGAGTCCTCGTGGCTCATAGATACTACAACAATAGTTGCAGGTGTAGGTTTCCGATGATTTGACGTGAGCACGTTGTTTACATGTGTTGGAGTTCTTCTTCTTCTTCTTCGTCAGTCTTGCGATAGGTTCCTGGTCGGCAGCCTGCGATAAAAGATGGATGTCGTTGTGCTTTTCATGTTTGCATCCGTAGTCGGATGCCTTGTATGTGATGTGGTTGTGGTTGTATTCAAGTGGATGTTGTATGAATTGTATGTATTCCCATGTATTTATGTAATGGTATGATGTAATGATATCCATCTTGCTAAGCGCCCGAAATGCGGTTGTGCCCCAATCGCGAGTGTATCACGTGATCGAGATATAATTGCATCTTGGGCGTGACACCTGACCACACTGATGCGGCTAGAACTATGTCGGTATGTTCCCGAAGAGGAAGGGATGATGCAGCACAATGACTGTATGCATTCCCCTCAGATGTGAAACCAAGGTTATCGAACAAGAAGGAGACTCAAGAAACACTATGTAAATGGTACCTGCACACAAATAACAAATACTTGCAACCCGACGCATAAGAGGGGTTGTCAATCTCTCCCGGGTAAAATATTGGTAAATAGGTGGGAAAGCAAATGGAACAATGACAAATAAATTCCACGAGGTATTTTGGGGTTTTTGATAATATTGATTTGAAAATAAAAGATTCAAATAAAGGAAAAGGCAAATAGCAATGTATATTTGAAAGTATATGATAGGAAAATAGACCCAGGGGCCGTATATTTCACTAGTGGATTCTCTCGAGAAATAGCATACGATGGGTAAACAAATTAATTTTGGGCAATTGATAGAAATGTGAATAATCACGATGATATCCATGACAATAGACATGTATATAAGCATCACATCCAAGATTAGTAGACCGACTCCTACCTACATCTACTACTATTGCTCCACACATCGACCACTATCCAACATGCTTCTAGTGTATTAAGTTCATGGAGAAACAAAGTAAAGCAATAAGAACGATGACATGATCTAGACAAGATCTATTCATGTAGGAATAGACCCCATCTTTTTATCCTTAACAACAATGATACATGCGTGCCTTGCTGCCCCTTCTGTCACTGGGAAAGGACACCGCAAGATCGAACCCATCACAAAGCACCCCTTCCCATTGCAAGATAAATAGATCAAGTTGGAAAAACAAAACCCAAATACCGGAGAAGAAATACAAGGCTAAAATAGTCAAGTATGGATATTAAGTTAAAACAAAACTGATAATAAACTCACAATCCATCGTATCCCAACGAACACACCGCAAAAAAATAATTACATCAAATAGATCTCCAAGAGACCATTGTATTGAGAATCAAAAAGAGAGAAGAAGCCATCTATATACTGCCTACGGAGCCATAGGTCTTTAGTGAACTACTCACGCATCATCGGAGGAGCACCAATGAGGATGATGAACCCCTCCGTGATCGTGTTCCCCTTCGGCGGAGTGCCAGGGAAGAGCTCTAGATTGGATCTTGTTGTTTTGGAACTTGGGGCTGCTGGAACAATTTTTCATTTACTCCCCAGGGGTTTCTGGAATATTTGGGTATTTATAGAGCTGAGAGGCGGTGTAGGAGACCTCTGTGGGCCCCATAACCCACCAGGGCGCGTCTGGGCTCCTGGGAGCGCCATGGTGTCTTATGGTCCCCACGGGCCTCCCCCTGGTTACTTCCTTGGCCCATAAGTTGTCTTCTAGTCCACCAAAAAGTTTGTTGCGTTCGGACTCCATTTGATAGGGATTTTCTGCGAAATAAAAAACAAGCAAAAAACATCAACTAGCACTTGACACTATGTTAATAGGCTAGTCCCAATAAAATGATATAAAGTTGCTATAAAATAATTGTAAAACATCCAAGATTGATATTATAACGACATGGAACAAGCAACAATTACAGATACATTGGAGACGTGTCAGCATCCCCAAGCTTAATTCCTACTCATCCTCGAGTAGGCAAATGATAAAAATAGAATTTTTGATGTGGAATGCTGCCTATCATGTTCATCACATATTCTTTTCTTTGTAGCATGGACATTTGGACTTCTATATGATTCAATGCAATAGTCTAGTTTTGACATGAAGATTTCAATACTCAAGCATATTAACAAGCAACCATGTCTTTCAAACTATCACCACTAAAGAATGTTACCCCTAGCCCATTATGCCCAATCATTGATCCATTCATGCAACCCATCCAAATATTAGCTACATCCAATGCTCAAGTGTGATAATAGTGTTCCATATTTGGTGCTTTATAAAAGAAGATGAGACTGAAATAAAAATAAAAATTGCATAGAGTAAATAGATAGACCCTGCACAGAGGGATGTAGGGAGTTTAGAGGTGCCAGACCTCAAAGCTTAAATTGAGAGATACAATTATTTTGGGTGGCATGCTTTTCTCGTCAGTGAGAACCACTAAGAGTTCCCAATAGTTTCCATGCTAGATACATCCTAGACGGTTCCCAAACATAAAATAAAGTTTATTCCCTTTTTCACCATACTTTCACATTCCACGGCTAGCCGTATCCACGGGTACCATCCATACAACACTTTCCAAGGAATTTATTATTTGACAACATAAAGTAAATTTCTTTCTCATTTCGGGACTGGGCATCTGTATTACCGCCACACTCTCATGCAATGACAAGTGAATAAACACTCATCTTGAGAATAACACATCTAGCATGGAAAAATATCGGCCACCCCTCGCCGCTTCATGAGCGGTACGGGCACATAAAAGATAAGTTTATTTTGAAACTAGAGTTGGCACATACAAATTTGCTTAGTACGGCAAGGAAATACCGCATATAGGTAGGTATGGTGGACTCATTTGGCACAACTTGGGTTTTAGGACTTGGACACACAAGTAGTATTTCTACCTAGTACAAGGTGAATGCTAGCAAATAGACTGAGAAGCGACCAACCAAGGAAAAAAAATCATCATAAAAAAGAACATTAAACATAACTAACACCGAATAATGCAATACAAGTAGGATGTTATTTCATTGCATAACTATTGACTTCCGTGCTTGCATAGGGAATCACAAACCTTAACACCAATATTCTTACTAAAGCATAATTACTCATCAACATGACTCACATATTACTATAATCATATCTCAAAACTATTACAAGGAATCAAGTTTATTTTCTCCAATGATCTTCATGAAAGTTTTAATTATATCCTTCTTGGATATATATCACTTTGAGACTAATTTCGTAAGTTGCAATTGCTTTTGACAAGCTCAAACAAATTTAAGTTAAGAACATGAGCAAAAACAATTTCTTCTCTCAAAATAATATAAGTGAAGCATGAGAGTATTTCCTCACAATTTTACTAACTCTCAAATAAATCTAAGTGAAGCTTGAGAGTGTTTCCTCAAAAATAATAAAGCACGTCATGCTCAAAAAGATATAAGTGAAGCACTAGAGCAATTTTGTTGCTCTCAAAAAATTTAACTGAAGCATAAGAGCAATTCTAACAAATCATGGCATACTGTTGGCTCTCTCAAATAGGTGTTTCCAGCAAGGCTGATTGTGAAAAACTAAAAATAAAAACAAGCAAATACTTATATAATAAAAGATGCTTCAAGCAAAACTCATGATATGTGAGGAACAAAAATATAGCTCCAAGTAAAATACCGATGGTCGTTAGAAGAAAGAGGGGATGCCTTCTGGGGCATCCCCAAGCTTAGTTGCTTGATACTTTTGAATATTATCTTGGGGTGCCATGGGAATCCCCAAGCCTAGACTCTTTTCACTCGTTATTCCTTCATCCATCGTGATCTCACCCAAAACTTGAAAACTTCAAGCACACGAAACTTAACAAAACCTTCGTGAGATCCGTTAGTATAATAAAGCAAATCACCAGTCTAAGTACTGTTGCATACCCATTCATATTTTATTATTGCATATACCTACTGTATTCCAAATTTACCATGGCTTATACCCTTCATTTCAAATCATAGATTCATCAAAACAAGCACACAATGCAACAAAAACATAATCTCTCAAAAACGGAACAGTCTGTAGCAATCTGACAATTTACCATACTTCTGCAACTCCGAAGTATCTGAAAATTTAGGAAAACATGGGACATTTGTATATCAATCTTGTTTTAAAAATTCAGAAAATTATAAGGCTCTGTTGATTTTTAGAATTTTCTGTACGGGGCCCAAAAGTTTCTGTATTCCAACAAGATCAAATCAACCATCAACCAAATCATCCCAAAGGCTTTGCTTGGCACAAACAGTAACTAAAACATAAAAAACACAATCATAACAGAAAATAATTGTGCAAACACACAAGGACAGAAATAAAAATGCAAAAATAAATTTTATTCATTGGGTTACCTCCCAATAAGCGCTAATATTTTACGCCCTAGTTAGGCATAATGCATAGATTCTTGTGTGTTGTCATCTTTGGTGGTTGATCCATAGGTTGCCCTCATGATTGATTCATATGGTGGTTTATTATTAGTTCTAGGGAAGTGTTCCATACCCTTTCTTAGTGGAAACTTAAATTTAATATTCCCTTCTTTCATATCAATCACGGCACCTATAGTTCGTAAAAATGGTCTACCAAGAACAAGACTGATTGCAATAAATATCAAGAACAATAAAATCTATGGGCACATAATTCCTATTTGCAAGAATAAGAACATCATTAATTCGTTCCAAAGGATTTTTAATAGTTGAATCCGCCAAGTGAAAATTAAGAGAACATTCTTCAATATTGGTAAGACCGAGCACATCACAAAGATATTTCGGAATCGTGGAAACACTAGCACCCAAATCACATAAAGCATTGCAATCATAATTTTTTATTTTTATTTTAATCGTAGGTTCCAATCCATCATATGATCTTCTAGGAATTGAAATCTCTAATTCCATATTTTCTTCCAAGGATTTTATCGCCGCTTCAGAAATATGTTTAGTAAAATCTTTGTTTTGTTCATAAGCATGAGGTGAATTGTACATGGATTGCAGCAAAGAAATACACTCGATCATAGAGCAACTATCCCTCCCTAATAATAAAGCACGGATTGACTTTGTCAGGTTCACCATCACAATACGTTTCTTGCCGTGGATTTACGCTTTCAATTTTTTTCACCTAGATTATTTTTGTTATCTGAGGTGGTACTATTTATAAGCCTTTTCGTACGTGTAGTTAACAGTTCTTTTGTTGGGCCATCGTAATATGATTCTGATTGTACGTGTGTAAATGTTTCGCTAAAATTTCTTTAAACGATCTTTCGTGACTCCCTAGGACTCAGCCCATTGATCGACCTCGCTGTGGCAGACGGCCCAGCTAAAGCGGCAGCCCAGCCGGCTGAATCGGTGGCCCAAACAACCAATGCAGTTGAGCAAGGGACGCAAAAATAATTTGCTTGCGTGAAGGATTGAACTCCCGACATGAGGTCACCTGCCAAAGGGAGCGCACAACTGAGATAGCTCCCCATTATATATTTTTTGGTGATGGTTTTTTTAAATATAGTACCACCTCGCTACTTCACATGTAGACCCATCAATTTAAATATGGTTATAATTTAAAATCTGCAAGGCACCTAAAAGATCAATAGGCAATGGGAACAAACGCACTGTTGTATGCGTTGTATGGGTATATATAATATACGAGCAAGAAGGATGTTGCCTTGAAGGGATTAATTGTAAATCGCCTAGATTATGAGGCTTCCATGAAGGAAAATAAATCTTGGGGCCATGCATGCACACATCAGGTGGACGAGGAATTGTAAGGAAAAAAATCTTATACGACCTTGGTAGTACACCTGGCGTCGTGAGACCACCTCCGGGGGCTGACAGCTGGCAATTCGAATCTCAAAGCAACAAGAGTGATATTCTCTGATTCCCCTTTCTTCTCCACCTAAACTTCCCGCTGCCGTAAATTGGCGAGAGGGGCCATGGTTGCAAGGAGCTGCTGCGAGGGAATTGAAGGGATCATGAAGCACCGGTGGTTCTATGAAACAACAACGATGAGAATTGCGGCGGCGCTCGAGGAAGAAAGGGGAATCGAGAATAGGTTTGCTTTGAGATTTGAATTGCTACATGCCGGTCGCAGAAGGTGGTCTCACGACGAGGGCGTACGACCCATGTCGTATAGGATTTTTTTCCGAATTGTAAGGTGAAGGAAAATAAATTCTCAGAATTGTGGGCATGCACATATCACGGGAAGGAAGGGTGTATAGGGTGAAGGAAAATAAATAGACGGAATTGTGGACGTTGCATGCACATTTCATGTGAAGGAGGGGTTGTAGGGGGTGATTCACCCCCTACAACCCGTGTGATCGATTGGCCCATCGCACACATTTCATGCACGTTTCATCGCTGCACATATGGATGGCTTAGAGAACTTTGCACAATCAATACTCACAGGAAGGAGGGGGTTGTAGGGGGTGATCGATCGGCCTATCGTGCACATTTCATGCACGTTTCACAGCTGCACATAATTTTGTATGATTTTTTGAATGTGTATTCGTCTGTCATGTGTATTTTTGTTTTCCGCTCAGACCGCCAAATATGATTTTTTGGCCATATGGTCCATCGCTCCGTTGGGCCGAATGTGAGTATGTTCTTCAGCAACCCTGTTTGATTCACCAATGGCTCAAAAAATATCTGCCAAACAATTGATGTGTGGGTTAGAGTCGACCCAACAATCACAAATTCAATCTAATCTCGGCAACCAACTGGCGACCTAGCTATTTGCATACGTGCTTTATTTATATTGTATGTTAAATGAACTATACAAGTGCAATTTGCATCTAGCATTGGTTTGGATATGTGGTCCTTGTGCTTCTGCCGATGCACGCATGGTGCAGCCTCCATGTGTCCTCTATTACTCTCCTCACCGCAGCGAACACCATCATTGTTCGTGGAACTATAAGTTAGTATAGCGAGCTGCTCACATGAACGACATGCCACAGTGCGATGACTAAACTCATCACCATGGAATTTACCACAATCGTCTTGAATTGGCGGACAATGTGACAAAGTGAGGGGCTCGCAAAAAGCATTGTGTTAAGGCGTGATGACCAAATTCACCTTGGAATTGATCATGGTCGTCATTAATTGGTGGATGACTAACAACCATGGGCGACGGTGATGAAGAGGAGAAGCGATAACATGAATGGGCTGCTACGCGCATGTGAGCATTTGTTTTCCTCGTTGCAACACACGGGCATATTTGCTAGTCAAAATTAAAGTCCTTGCAATCCAAAAGAGTGGGCACATCACTAGTTAAAGTTCTTACCTCTCCAAACCCACTTTCATCAAATTTTTTAATAAGATTTTCACCCTCTGAATCATCGAGACGCCTTCTAGTTATAGTTGACTCTTCTTCGGTCCCTTTTCATCAATTTTAACATTACTAAACAAGGAATCAATAAAAGAAACACCAATCACTTTAAGATCTACATAATTTTTGTGAAAGCAATCACTAGAAAACATTTTTTTCTAAGAATTCTCTTTTAGATCTCAGCATAGCGGTTCTTTTCTTACTTTCATCCATATAAACATATAAAGGCTTAATTGATTCATCAATCTTAGGTCGGAAAGCTTTTATCTTGAGATTTTCTACATCATGGTAAATACTATATGTTTCTAGACATATCATCAAGCTTATTCAATTTTTCCTCTATCATGGTGTTGAAAACTTTTTGAGCATTGATAAATTCTTTAATATTATTATCAAGATCAGAGGGGTTCCTATTATTATTGTAAGAAGAGTTGCCATCATTATTAGAGGAAATTCCCGGAAAAGGCATAGGATTAAAATTACCTCTACAAGCTTTTTTTATTAAAATTATTTCACGAGACAAAATTCACATCTAAGGGGTCACTATTTTGCTGAATCAAAGTAGACAAAGGCACATCATTAGGATCAATGGGAGCATGCTTACTAGCAACCAATTTCACAAGAGCATCTACTTTTTCGCTCGAAGTACTAATTTCTTCAACCGAAATAGCCTTTTTACTAGTAGGTGCTCTTTCGATATGTCGATGTGAATAATTAGCCATAATATTATCAAGAAATTTGGTAGAATCACCCAAAGTAATCTCCATAAAAGTACTACCCATGGAGGAATCCAAAAGATTTCTAGAAACAACATTCAATCCCGCATAAAAAAATTATATGATTATCCCAAGATTTAAGCCATGAGTTGGGAAATTTCTTAGCATCATTTTCATTCTCTCCCAAGATCGGGAAACATGTTCTTGCTCAAGTTGTTAAAAATTCATGATCTGATTTCTAAGAGAGATAAATTTCGCGGGAGGAAAATATTTCATGATAATAGCATCTTTGCACTTATCCCAAGAATCAATACTATTACGTGGCAAAGAAGAAAACCGAAATTTAGCACGATCACGCAAAGAAAATGGAAATAATTTCAACTTCACAATATCATTGTCCACATCTTTTTTATTTTGCATATCACACAATTCCACGAAAGTGTTTAGATGGGATGCGGCAACCTCATTAGGAGTACTGGAAAGTTTCTCTTTCATAACAAGATTCAACAAAGTAGCATTGATGTCATAAGACTCCGCACTAGTGGCGGGAGGAATCAGCGTACTAATAAAATCATCGTTGTTGGTATTGAAAAAATCACACAACTTAGTATTCTCTTGAGCCATCATGACTACGCAAATGAGACTGCAAGCAAAAAGATAGATCTGACGAGAAAAAGGCGAACGAAAAAGAAGATGAATAAAACATCAATTTTTTGAAGTAGGGGGAGATCAAAACGAGAGGTAAATGGCAAATAATGTAAATTTCAAGGAGATGAGAATTGTGATTACGAAGCTGATAGATGTTGATGATGCCTCCCCGGCAACGGCGCCAGAAATTCCTTTTGATGCGGCTAGAACTACGTCGGTATTTCTCCAAAGAGGAAGGGATGATGCAGCACATTGACGGTAGGTATTTCCATCAGATGTGAAACCAAGGTTGTCGAACCAGTAGATGACTCAAGAAACACAATATAAATGGTACCTGCACACAAAGAACAAATACTTGCAACCCGATGCATAAGAGGGGTTGTCAATCCCTCCTGGGTAAAAGACTGGTAAATAGGTGGCAAGGTAAAAGCTAATGGAACAACGACAAATAAAAACCAGCGAGGTATTTTTCAGTTTTTGATAATATAGATCTGAAAATAAAAGATGCAAATAAACGAAAAGGAAAATAACAATCTAGATCTAAAAGTATATGATAGGAAAATAGCCCTAGGGGCCGTAGATTTCACTAGCGGCTTCTCTCGAGAAATAGCATACAGTGGGTAAACAAATTAATATTGGGCAATTGAAAGAAAAGTGAACAATCATGACAATATCCAAGACAATGATCATGTATATATACATCATGTCCAAGATTAGTGGACCGACTCCTGCCTGTATCTACTACTATTAGTCCACACATTGACCGCTACCTAGCATGCATCTAGTGTATTAAGTTCATGGAGAAACGGAGTATTGCGATAAGAATGATGACATGATGTAGACAAGATCTATTCATGTAGGAATAGACCCCATCTTTTTATCCATAATATCAACGATACATGTGTGACACCCCGAGACCGATGCTCCAGTTGCATTCCTTTATTTTAGTTGTTGTCGTGTGTTTATTGTGTTTGTTGCATTATCATAATTGTTTTGCATATTTCAATCCAATGTGTTTATGCCATGATCATGATGGGTTCCATTGCCATATTTTGTTTATTGCATCATGTTCATATTTTATTATATTGCATTGTGCCATTTCATTTTGTTGCATTGAGCCTCTTGTCATTTTGCATTATACCATCCTTTCCCCGATGCATCATATTATAGCATTGTGTCATCCATGTTGTTTTCCAAGTCCATCATGTGCATTACCCGTACATTATGTTTGTTGAATGCTCCATGTATGATCATGCATCATCACCTCCTCCTTCCTTCTTCTTTCTTTCATTTTGGCAAGTGCCACTTTTCCCTTCTCCATGCAAATCTCACACCTCATCTTAACCTCTCTTCCAAATCTCATTCTATTTGGAGTTGTTTTGGTTAGGTTCAAAAATGCCTCAAGTTTGAATATAATTCAAACTGGTTTTATTTTTCTACCTTTTAAAAATGTCCAAGGCAATTATTCCAAATTCTACAATATTCCAGGTTCATGGAGATATTTTCATATTTGCTAAACTCCTCTTCAATGTCCCTGGCCTTTTCCATTTGTATTTTCTTATCTGAAGAAATTGCAAAAATAGAAGAAGAAGGGAGAGGGAGAGAGAAGCCCAGCAGCTAGGCCGGTCTGCTTCCCCGCGGCCCATGTGCTCCCACGACCAATCTGCTCTAAGGCCTAGGCCCAGCCACACCTAAAAACCTAACCCTAGCCCCGATCCTTTCTCCTCTCGTCCTCCCCTGCGCCGCACCCGCATCTTCCCTCGACCCTCGTTCCCATTGCTCCTCTCCCCTGATACCTTCTGCGCTTCCACCTCGCCTCCCCGCTATCGCTCCCTCGCCCCGTCACTCCAGCGCCGCCGTTGCTCCACCTTCGTTCGGCTCCCTCGCCGGACGCCACTGCCGCGGCTCTGCCAAATGTTGGCGAACCCGACACGCCCCTCCTCTGCTTCGCCTCTCTGGACCCTCACTCCACCTTCGACCGGATCCCCATCGGCCTCCTCGTCGCACCCGCCCGATGCGTCGCCGGGTCAGCTGCGGGCCAGCGTCGTTGTCGCCGCCGACATCTCCTCCGCGCAGGCGACCTCCAGCGGTGCTCTCGTCATCGCGGCGTCCTCTGCTCCGTCCGCGCGACCAACTCTCCACTGCAGCAGCCGCCGCCTGCGTACCTCTGCTTCCTCACCTTGACCCCGCCGGTTGCTGTTGTCGCACGCCCGGTGTCCGTTGTAGTGCTGTCTCCAGCGTGACCACCGGTCGGCAAGCGCCGTCGTCGGCCCTCTTCTGTTCGTCGCCAGTGCTAGGGGCTGCCGTTGCTGCCACCACGAACAGGGACCAGCTTCATGTTCCATGGACGCAAAGTTCTTTTTGGAGACCTCAAACCAGGAATGATAAGGCCATCTTCGAGGTTTTCACCAAGTACCTCGTCGACAGATGGACGACTACCGTTGACCCTCAAGACCCCAAGTACCCCCTCGGATATGGAAGATCGACTACATGGTGATGCGTCAAGTACCTCTACCACCGTCTCCGGAACCGCCAAGTACCCTGACGCCCGATGCCTAGAACGACTACCGTCGCCGAAGACCGTCGAGTGAACAGCTACCGTCCCCGTGGATTCGGCAAGACAACGTGTACCACTAGCGCCGACGTGAATGACTGCAGAACGTGTACGACTCCGAAATGTGAACAACTACTTCCCACGACGCATCGCGAACGACTTCTTCCACTACCATCGCTGTGTGCCACTACTTCCACGACGTCCAAGAACGACTACTTCCCTCGTTGAACCCGATTCACCCCGAACTTACACTTTCAAGGTATAACCCCGAGACGATGCTCGCGGATGAATGCATGTGTGTTGTATGAGATCCTCGTGTTTGCATCATGTTTGTTTTGTCTCGAGCACGTCCTTCCTCATTTGCCATGTCGTCGACCCGTGGGAACCCGATAACCGGGATCAGCCCACCATCTTTTGCATGACTCGCTCACGCCACCCTTCTTTTGCATCGACATCTCAACGAGTTGTTGGTACCGAAATGTTGTCGCGGCATCATTTTCGGATTCGCCACCATGGCACCCCTTTTCCTTCCCACCACGGTGATGAGATACTCTATATCTTCTTCATGTCATCATTTAACAAAAATTGCATATGACTTGACATGGGATCCTCATACATGCAAAGAAACACTTAAAATGTTGCTTGCATTTATTTTGCTTAAATGGCTAAGTCCTTGTTTCATACATCATATAGGCATGTTTGACTTGATATATCTTTGTGCTTGTTCAACCGTTTGGAGTGTATGATATGTCAAAATGTTCATCTCTGAGTGCTCTGCATGTTGGTTGCATTTGCATACATAATAGGATGCATTTTGACATGTTTATCCTTGTTGCAAAAGTGTATGTGGCTGTTAAGTGCTGAAAACAGTTATAAGATGCTGATTTGTCTTTTTCATATCTTTAAGTGTGATTTTTGTTTGAGCATCATGTCAACATGTGTTAGGAGCACAATCATGCCATCTTTGATGTGGTGCAATCGACTTTTAATATTATGCCTTGTGGTGAGTGCAACATGCTTGTAAAGTGTCCTACTCGCTGTTTGCTGATTTCTATGACTTGTTGAAAACTGTAAAGTCTGAAACTGTTATATCTTGATGCCATGTTTGCTTGACGCACCACTCAAATCCATGCATGTTTGGGAATGTCCAATGACCATGCCTTGAAGTCCATGTTATGCTCTATCCATCCATGTCCTTGTTTGCAATTATAGGTTGCTGTAGCTTGTTTATTTCTTGCTCTCAAATTGCTATACAATGTTTCTATCAGCCTATTAACAGTAAGTTCAGTTTTGCCATGTGAATAGCTAGTGTTCTATGCATCCTATGACCATGTTCTTGCCATGAGTAGTTTCATAAACATGTCTTTTTGTTGTTGGTTATATTCACATCCCATGATATGCTTGGAGATGAGTTGCACAAGCTTGCAAACATGCCTACTTGTCGTTGTTGCTGCCATGTTTAGTTTATTTCACTAAGTCTGTGAATTTGTTATCTTTTGCAATCTTGCCATGATGTTTTGAGAATGTTCTAGTGATGTTTGGTAGTAGCTCAGTGATCATGCTTGTAGTGCTTGACATGTAAATGCTTGCCATGCCCTTTGTTGCCATGAAGTGTTATTGTATCATGTTGTTTTGATGTCAACTATATGCCTACTTGTTGTTTTGGGCTGATTGTGTTTCAAACTTGCTTCATGTGTATGTGATGAACCGTTGCTCCGTTTTGAGTGTGTCCTATATGAAACTTGTGTGTTTTTGCATGTAGATGCATAATATCATGTTATATACATGTTTGGAGTGTGTTTGCTTGAAGTTTGAATGCATCTTGCATCTTTGCCATGCTTGACTTCTTTTGCTCATATCTTCTAGGCCGTAGCTCCGAAATAAATGAACTTTATATGTAAATTGACTAAAATTTCGAGCAGATCATCATGGTGCGTGTTAACTTGCTGTTTAACAACTTGACTTAAAGTTTGTTCAGCTCTGGACCAATTTCGAAATTTGCGTATGAGGACTTACCGGAATTGTTATATGTTGTTTCCGGCCTCATTTAAACTTGCTTTGTGTGATGTTCTTGTATGCTTCATCTCTTGCCATGTGTTGCATCATGTAGCCTTGTTATGCATCATTTTGGTTGAGCATCTTGTCTTGTTATGTGTTGTGTGTTTACCATGTTGTTTGCTTCTTCTCGTTAGTTCCTGTTTCATTGCGATCGTGACGATTCGTCGACTACACTTGGTTCGTCTTCGTGGCTTCGTCTTCTTCATGGACTCATTCTTATTCCTTGCGGGATCTCAGGCAAGATGACCGTCACCTTGGATCTCATTCCTATCATTCCTATGGTAGTTGTCTCGATGCTATCGCTATATGTGCGCTACCTATCCGTTTGTTGTCAGCCTCTCCTTGTTGCCTTGAAACACCCTCTAACCTTTGACACCATCCCAGCAAACCATTGTATGGCTATGTTACCGCTTGCTCAGCCCCTCTTATAGCGTTGTTAGTTGCTGGTGAAGATGAAGATTGCTCCATGTTGGGATGTTGGAATATCACAATATCTATTAATTAAATTAATGCACATATATACTTGGCAATGGGTGGAAGGCTTAGACTTTTGCTTGGTGTTTTGTTCCACTCATGCCGCCTTAAGAACCGATAAACCGGTGTTATGTTCCTTGATTTTGCGTTCCTAACGCGGTTGGGTATATGGGGACCCCTTGACAGTTCGCTTTGAATAAAACTCCTCCAGCAAGGCCCAACTTTGGTTTTACCATTTGCCTAATAACTGAAAACTTGCATAGGGACTTACCGGTACCCGAGGACTTAATTTACAACCCGGGCTAGTGCTCCTCATGAGTGTTGGTCCAAACCTGTCAGCCGCCGGTGACCACCAAGGGCAACTCGGAACTTGGCCTACCGGAAGTTGGGTGAGGAAGATGAGCTTCCGTCGAGGACGACTTCAATTCAATAAGGGGAGGATGATGAGGACATCACTAACAGAGTTACACCCACAGCCCCAACTGATACATATACAGGTCCAATTACTAGAGCTCGCGCATGCCAATTAAATTACCAGGTATTTTCGTTTCTTGGTAATGATTCTAATGTTCATGAGAATATGATGCTGCCTAAGTTGGATACATTTGTCTTGCTTACAAATGAAGGGCCTAGCTTGGACAAGAAGGATGAACATTGGAGCAAGATCAAGCATGGAGATGATGGCATGTGCAAGGGGAGCAAGAACGGAGTTACAAGTGATGATTTCAGGACCTTTAAGCCACCATAATGAGTGCGAGAAGCCTTGGATGAAATATACAAGATGCCACTTCATAGATTTCGTCTAGAGGCTATTATTGGTGCTGCGTTACCTTATTATTGGGCCAGGCCCATGTAATTTTGAAATAGTAAAGTATAGGCTGTTTTTAGAGTCTGTATGTGTGGGGAAAACATAGTTAGGGTTGGTTTCGGACCCCTTCTCCAAGGGGACACGAAATGCCCCCTCTCTTTCTCCATATATTCAGCCCTTAGGGCGTCGTTTAGACTTTGGGTTTTCTTTAGATTAAAGTTTGCAATAGTTGCAACTTCGCGTACTTTGTTTGTGTTCAACGACCAGACAAAGGCGTCACATAACCCCACCTTGAGCAATAAAGCTTTCCTCTTATATTCGCAATATCTAGATTGCAATCTTAGTTTCTTGCTTGTTCTTCGTTTGCTTGCAGGAAATAGACCCTCGTGGTCAGGTTGATCTTGCTCCGGCGTGGTCAATAACCTCTAGGAGTTGGTTTAGCGATTGCTAAGGCGCGACATCCTCGCACGTTCGTAGTCGGATCGACAAAGTCTACTCCATCGAAAACGATAGCCACCATCTCATCGAAAGACGGGACACTGATACGTCTCCAACGTATCTATAATTTTTGATTGTTCCATGCTATTATTTATGATGTTTTGGATGTTTAATGGGCTTTGTTATACACTTTTATATTGTTTTTGGGACTAACCTACTAACCCAAAGGCCCAATCCAGATTGCTGTTTTTTTTCCTGTTTTAGGGTTTTACAGAAAAGGAATATCAAATGGAGTCCAGACGGAATGAAACCTTCGGTAGAGATATTTTTGGAGCAAGATACGCACAAGTTCTTCATCATCATCATCATCATCATCATCATCATCATCATCATCATCATCGCCCTCACCATGAGTTTTGAGTAGTTTACCACAGACCTTTGGGTCCATAGCTAGTATCTAGATGGCTTCTTCTCTCTCTCAGGATCTCAATACAAAGTTCCCCTCGGTCTTCGAGGAGATCTATTCGATGTAATCTCTTTTTGCGGTGTGTTTGTCAAGATCCGATGAATTGTGAGTTTATGATCAAAATTATCTATGAGAAATATTTGGTTCTTCTCTGAACTTTTTATGTGTGCTCATAATATCCTTGCAAGTCTCTTCGAATTATTGGTTTGGTTTGGCCTACTAGATCTATAGTTCTTGCAATGGGAGAAGTGCTTGGCTTTGGGTTCAATCTTTCCCAATGACAGTAGGGGCAGCAAGGCACATATTGTATTGTTTCCATCGAGGATAAAAAGATGGGGTTTATATCATATTGCTTGAGTTTATCCCTCCACATCATGTCATCTTGCTTAAGGCGTTACTCTGTTTTTATGAACTCAATACAGTAGATGCATGCTGGATAGCGGTCGATGTGTGGAGTAATAGTAGTAGATGCAGAATCGTTTCGGTCTACTTGTCTCGGACGTGATGCCTATATATAATGATCATGCCTAGATAGTCTCATAATTATTCGCTTTTCTATCAATTGCTCGACAGTAATTTGTTTACCCGTCGTAGAATATCGCTATCATGAGAGAAGCCACTAGAGAACAGTATGGCCCCCGGGTCTATTCTCAACATATCAATCTACAATCTACTTTACTTTTCTGCTTTTACTTTCTGTTCTTATATCCAAAAATATCAAACTATCATCTCTATCAGATCTCACTTTCATAAGTGACCGTAAAGGGATTGACAACCCCTTACCGCGTTGGCTGCGAAGTTCTTATTTGTTTGTGCAGGTGCGAGGGACTCGCGCGTGGTCTCCTACTAGATTGATACCTTGGTTCTAAAAAACCGAGGGAAATACTTACGCTACTGTGATGCATCTCCCTTTCCTCTTCGAGGGAATACAACGCAAGCTCGAGAAGTAGCAGACACCTTTGCCTCGATCAAGTGGTATCAGATTTCAAGGTTGCTCGGTGAGATTTTACAGTTTTCCATAGATTAGATCGAGTTTGTTCTTCATACCTACAGTCCACAAAAAAATCCAAAAAAAATTAGGGTTAGTTCATCATATCCGAACCAGTTTGAGCCATTGCATAATCTTTTTCGTGTTTGCTTAGTTGAATTTGCGGTTGCATCGTCATGTCGATTTGCTGGTCTTAGCATCTAGTTCTTTAGAGTTTCGAGTTCTGTTCACAGTTTGTCACGCCGCCGCCGCACCATATTCATCGCTGCTGCCATACCACCACCATTGCCATATCCCACCATCGTTGCCATATCCTACCACCATATATCCACCACCAATCTGAGTTCTTTTCATATTAGGTTTGTTCTCGAGATCCATCTAGTTTCGGATTCGTGTTTCCTTGCCTGCTGGTCTTAGAGTGTGCTTTTCCCTTGATTACGTGCAATGTCGTGATTTTGTTAGTGTTCTTGGGTCGCGTCTCTAGTATGGTCTAGCCTAGGACCAGCACAGTACCATCGTTGAGCGTTTATTCATCTTTGTATCTCTGAATTGATTATTGCTGACATTTTTGCCACCATATCATAAGCCTTCCCAGATCCACATACATCTACGTCGTGCGTTTGACTCTCCCTGGTAATCGCTTTATCCAAGCTTTGAGAGTTTTGACTACCACGGTTGCTGATCACCACCTGCTGATGGGTAAAAACTAGTAATAATTTGAGATTTGCTTGACGGATTTGTGAAGCCCCACCACCAACATTTTCTAGTAGTCTGTAGGATCATATTTTCATGTGTTTCTATTGCTGCTAACCATGCCAGGATCACAAGTCGATGAGACTGACTGGGAGAACATGGCGAACAAGGAGTTGCTTGATAAATTTCAGCAAATGATGGGTCAACAGGTAGAAGATGTGATGACCAGTTTTGGCGACGCACTAGCGAGGATGGATGGCATCAGGGGCGGAGCTGGGCCCCGGGAACCCAGGGCCCAGGCCCGGGGCATGGTTTTTTCTCCAACTAGTACGTATATAGATTTTTGTTTTCGCCCGGGGTTCAGCCCAGTGAAAGGAGGCCGAAAGCCAGTGATCCTTTGCCAGGCACGCACGCACTGCACCCACAAGCCACGAGCCCACGACCACACACACGACCTACACGCTTGTCTTGAGCGCTCTCGCCGCCGCCACGTTGCTCGGCCGCCGTGGCGTCGTCGCCGTTCTCAGACCACCGCCGTCTACTTTTCAAGGCAGGCCCCTGCTTCCCTAGTCCCTCCCGAGTAGCCCAGCTCCGCCCCTGTGTGCGCCGTTCGCCGCCGCGCCATCTCCTTCTTCCTCTGCCCTGCCTAACCTTGACAAATTTCTTTGATTCTTTGTAGTTTGTACTTGTAGTGTGTTCTGTAATTTAACCTGCTAACCTCTGTGTATGAACTGCGTTGAACAAAATGTAAATGAAAAAATGGCGCGCGTGGGTGTGTGTATTCTGTACTTAGTCATGGAGGAAATGAAAAGCTGATTGCAATTTCAGTATTGTACTGTGTATTGTCGAGCTCAAATTGATGTATTGTTGAACTGAAATTGATGAATTTGCAATCTCATTTATGTTGTACACATAGAAGATGAAGAGATTCTTTTCTTCGCTGCCCACAAACAGGGGTGTCTACACCAACCATTTTGAACAAAAGGAATCAAACCATGAGGGGACTGGATGCACCGACGAACTGATCAATTGATTTGGTAATTTTTCGTATTCCCATATTACTATTTGTGCTTCTGTCATGTTTTATCTATTTTCTTGGATCATTGAACGTCAAGTTTAAATTGTAGATTTATGAAAAATTGAAATTTATTTTGTATACTTTTGCATCAGGTATTTTTTAGAAACAGTATGAGGTAGTTTTAAGTGCCAAAGATTTTCATGTTGTCCGGAAAAAAGAATTAGGCCCAGGGTTTGCTTCATTTCTGGCTCTGCCACTGGATGGCATTGAGAAGTCAATTGACACCAAGTTGGATGACAAATTCGCCGAAGTGCTTGCACGTCTACCTACACTTGCTGCTTCATTGCGACAACAACAACAACAACCACCTTCACGTCGCGAAATAGCCCTCCGCAAAACGAGCTGTGTCGCTCTTCAGCCTGGCCAAACTGTTGGTGCTGCTATTGATACTTCTGTGGCTCCGGCTGCTGCTGAGGAGGAGGACGATTACACGAGAGATTACGAGGATGAGGTTGATCAAAATCAGAACTACATACAACAACCAGCACCACAACCACCAGGTCATCCACATGCAAATAATCGCAATGGTAGGGCTGCACCACACCCTCAGGTACGAGATCATGACCATCTCCCAAACTAAAATTGAATATTCCACCATTTGAGGATAGATATGTTCCTGATATATATCTTACTTGGAAGTTAGAAACCGAACAACATTGTACATGTTTAAAATATCCCGAGGAGAGACGTATTGCTGCTGCTCTTTGTGCTTTCACTAGTTTTGCTTGTGCGTGGTGGTCTGAATATTGTAGATTATATCCAGATAATATTCCACCTACTTGGGCTGCTTTGAAAACTGCTATGTGTATTCGTTGGGTTCCACCTTATTATCAACGTGAATTACTTCAGAAATTGCAGCGTTTAAGACAAGGAAAAGATTCTATAGAGGAATATTATCTGGAATTACAAACTGGCCTGATTAGATGTGGTATTGTTGCGGATAATGAGGATATGCTTGCACGTTTTATGGGTGGCTTAAATAGAGAGATTCAGACAATTCTAGAGTATAAGGAGTATAATAATATCACTCGTTTATTCCATCTTGCTAGCAAAGCTGAACGTGAAGTGCATGGTCGACAGGCCTTGGCGCGAACTAATTTTTCTCCAGGTCGACCTTCATCATGGACACCGCGTGCATCATCTACTTCGACACGTCCGGCTGCACCACCACCTACTTCAGCCGTCACTTCTAGCCATGATAAAAGCAAACAGGCACCACCACCATCAACCAGGAGTACACCTTCCGGTCCTACGCAGAGCTCTTCTTCATGCATGGCATCCACAGGGCCAACACATGATGTTATATGTCGTTGTTGCACTGGTCATGGTCACTATGCAAGCAAATGCCCATCTCAGCGTGTCATGATTGCTAGTGAGGATGGTGGTTATGAGTCCGCTAGTGACTATGATGAGGAGATTTTGGCTCTTATTACACATGAAGAACGCGGTGGAGATGATTCAGAAAATGAGACGCAATACATTGCTCCTGAAGACGCTGACAAGCATGAATGTTTAGGTACTCAACATGTTTTGAGTGTGCAGGTCACACAAGCGGAGCAAAATCAGAGGCATAGTTTGTTCCATACAAAGGGAGTTGTGAAGAACATTCTATTCGCGTCATCATAGATGGAGGGAGCTGCAACAACTTGGCTATCATGGAGATGGTGGAGAAGCTATCTCTCACCACAAGACCACATCCACATCCTTACTACATCCAATGGTTCAACAACACCAACAAGGTTAAGGTAACACATACTGTTCGTTTGCATTTTAGTATCTCCACATATGCTGATTATGTTGACTGTGATGTGGTACCCATGCAAGCATGTTCCTTATTACTTGGTAGACCATGGCAATTTGATAAAAATTATGTACACCATGGTAGAAACAATCAGTATACTCTTGTTCATAAGGATAAACATATTACTTTGCTTCCTATGTCTCCTCATTCCAGTTTGAAAGATGATATTAATAGAGCTAATAAAGAAAAACAAGAGCAAAATAAGAGTGAAAAACAGATTGTGGCAGAAGAATTTGAGCAACAAATGAAGCCTAATAACACACCATCATCTCATGTTGCATCCGAAATTACATTAAAAAGTGGATGTTTACTTGCCACCAAATCTGATATTGATGATCTAGATTTCAGCAAATCAGTTTGCTATGCTTTCGTGTGCAAAGAGGCATTATTTTCATTCGAGGATGTGCCTTCCTCTTTGCCTCCTGCTGTCACTAACATTTTGCAGGAGTTCGCGGATGTCTTTTCACAAGACGTGCCACCGTGATTACCACCTATTCGAGGGATTTTGCATTAGATTGACTTAATTCCCAGTGCATCGCTACCCAACCGCGCACCATACCGTACCAATCCAGAGGAGACGAAGGAGATTATGCGTCAAGTACAGGAGTAACTCAACAAAGGTTATATACATGAATCCCTTAGTCCTTGTGTTGTTCCTATTATTCTAGTGCCAAAAAAGGATGGTACATCGCGTATGTGTGTTGATTGTAGAGGCATTAATAATATTACTATTCATTATCGTCATCCTATTCCTAGGCTAGATGATATGCTTGATGAATTGAGTGGCTCTACAATATTCTCCAAAGTTGATTTGCGTAGTGGATACCATAAAATTCGTATGAAATTGGGAGATGAATGGAAAAAAACATTTAAAACTAAGTTTGGATTATATGAGTGGTTAGTCATGCCTTTTGGGTTAACTAATGCACCTAGTACTTTCATGAGATTAATGAATGAAGTTTTACGTGCTTTCATTGGACGATTTGTGGTAGTTTACTTTGATGATATATTGATTTATAGTAGATCTTTGGAGGAACATTTGGAACATTTACATGCTGTTTTTATTGCTCTACGTGATGCACGTTTGTTTGGTAACCTTGGAAAGTGCACCTTTTGCACCGACCGAGTATATTTTCTTGGCTATGTTGTTACTCCACAGGGAATTGAGGTTGATAAAGCCAAGATTGAAGCTATTGAGAGTTGGCCGCATCCCAAAACGGTCACACACGCGAGGAGTTTCCTTGGCTTCGCTAGATTCTATAGACGTTTTGTGAGAGATTTCAGCACCATTGCTGCACCTCTCTATGAGCTTACAAAGAAGGATGTGCCTTTTGTTTGGGGTACTCCACAGGAAGAAGCATTCACAGTATTGAAAGATAAGTTGACACATGCTCCTTTACTCCAACTTCCTGATTTTAATAAGACTTTTGAGGTTGAATGTGATGCTAGTAGAATTGGGTTAGGAGGTGAGTTATTACAAGATGGTAAACCTATTGCATACTTTTCTGAAAAATTGAGTGGACCCAGTCTGAATTATTCTACTTATGATAAGGAATTATATGATCTTGTTCGGACTTTGGAAACATGGCAACATTATTTATTGCCCAAAGAATTTGTTATACATTCTGATCATAAATCTTTGAAGCACATTAAAAGTCAAGCAAAACTGAACCGCAGACTTGATTAATGGGTTGAATTCATAGAGACTTTCCCTTATGTTATTAAGCACAAGAAGGGAAAAGAAAATGTTATTGCTGATGCATTGTCTCGTCGTTATACTATGCTTTTACAACTTGACATTAAAATATTTGGTTTGGAGACCATCAAAGATCAATATGTGCATGATGCTGAATTTAAAGATGTATTGCATAATTGTAAAGAAGGGAGAACATGGAACAAGTTCGTCGTTAATGATGGATTTGTGTTTTGTGCTAACAAACTATGCATTCCAGCTAGTTCTGTTCGTCTTTTGTCGTTGCAGGAGGCGCATGGAGGAGGATTAATGGGACACTTTGGCGTGAAGAAGACGGAGGGCGTAATTGCTACACATTTCTTTTGGCCAAAGATGAGACGGGATGTTGAGCGTTTTGTTGTTCGCTGCACTACATGTCAAAAAGCTAAGTCACGACTTAACCCTCATGGTTTATATATGCCTTTGCGTGTACCTAGTGTTCCATGGGAAGATATATCTATGGACTTTGTTTTGGGTTTACCTCGAACAAAAAGGGGAGGGATAGCATATTTTTTGTCGTGGATAGGTTCTCGAAAATGGCACACTTTATACCATGTCATAAAAGCGATGATGCTACTAATGTTGCTGATTTGTTCTTTCGTGAAATTATTCGTGTGCATGGTGTGCCAAATACAATTGTTTCAGATCGTGATACCAAATTTCTTAGCCACTTTTGGAGATGTTTATGGGCTAAGTTGGGGACTAAACTGCTTTTTAGTAGTACTTGTCACCCCAAAACTGATGGACAAACTGAAGTAGTCAATAGAACTTTGTCTACTACGCTTAGGGCTGTTTTGAAGAATAACAAGAAAATGTGGGAAGAATGCTTGCCTCATGTTGAATTTGCTTATAATCGTTCGCTCCATTCTACTACTAAGATGTGCCCTTTTGAAATTGTATATGGTTTTTTACCTCATGCACCTATTGATTTGTTGCCTCTTCCATCTTCGGAGAAGGTTACTTTTGATGCTAAACAACGTGCTGATTTGATCTTAAAAATGCATGAGTTAACTAAGGAAAATATTGACCGCATGAATGCTAAATATAAACTTGTTGGAGATAAGGGTAGAAAACGTGTTGTCTTTGCTCCTGGAGATCTTGTTTGGTTACATTTGCGTAAGGATAGGTTTCCTAATTTGCGCAAGTCAAAGCTAATGCCACGTGCTGATGGTCCTTTTAAGGTGTTAGAAAAAAAATGATAATGCATATAAACTTGAGTTGCCTGCAGATTTTGGGGTTAATCCCACATTTAACATTGCAGATTTGAAGCCTTACTTGGGTGAGGAAGATGAGCTTCCGTCGAGGATGACTTCAATTCAAGAAGGGGAGGATGATGAGGACATCACTAACAGAGTTACACCCACAGCCCCAACTGATACATATACATGACCAATTACTAGAGCTCGTGCACGCCAATTAAATTACCAGGTACTTTTGTTTCTTGGTAATGATTCTAATGTTCATGAGAATATGATGCTGCCTAAGTTGGATACATTTGTCTTGCTTACAAATGAAGGGCCTAGCTTGGACAAGAAGGATGGACATTGGAGCAAGATCAAGCATGGAGATGATGGCATGTGCAAAGGGAGCAAGAATGGAGTTACAAGTGATGATTTTAGGACTTTGAAGCCACCATAATGAGTGCGAGAAGCCTTGGACGAAATATACAAGATGCCACTTAATAGATTTCGTCCAGAGGCTATTATTAGTGCTGCGTCACCTTATTATTGGGCCAGGCCCATGTAATTTCGAAATAGTAAAGTATAGGCTGTTTTTAGAGTCCGTATGTGTGGGGAAAACAGAGTTAGGGTTGGTTTCGGACCCCTTCTCCAAGGGGCCAAGAAATTCCCCCTCTCTTTCTCCATATATACAGCCCTTAGGGCGTCGTTTAGACTTTGGGTTTTCTTTAGATTAAAGTCCGCCATAGCTGCAACTTCGCGTACTTTGTTTGTGTTCAACGACCAGACAAAGGCATCACAGAACCCCCACCTTGTTGATAAATCTTTCCTCTTATATTCGCAATATCCATATTGAAATCTTAGTTTCTTGCTTGTTATTTGTTTGCTTGCAGGAAATAGACCCTCGTGGTTAGGTTGATTGTGGTCCGGCGTGGTTAATAACCTCTCGAAGTTGGTTGAGCGATTGCTAAGGCGCGACGTCCTCGCACGTTCGTAGTCAGATCGTCAAAGTCTACTCCACCGAAAATGATAGCCACCATCTCATTTAAAGAGGGGACAACTTTGCCTCTATCACTCACAATTCGTCGGATCCCAACAAACACACCGCAAAAGTCATTACATCAAATAGTTCTCCAAGCCTCCATTGTGTTGAGAATCAAAAAGAGATAAGAAGCCATCTAGCTACTGCCTACGGACCCGTAGGTCTGTCGTGAACTACTCGCGCATCATTGAAGGAGCACCAATGAGAATGATAAACCCCTCCATGATCGTGTTCCCCTCCGACGGAGTGCCGGAGAAGAGCTCTAGATTGGATCTCATGGTTATAGAACTTGCGGCGGCTGGAACAATTTTTCGTTGACTCCCCTAGGGTGTCTGAAATATTTAGGTATTTATAGAGCTGAGAGGCTGTGCGGGATACCTCCGTGGGCCCCATAACTTACCAGGGCGCGCCCTCGTATCTTGTGCTCCCCACGGGCCTCCCCATGGTTACTTCCTTGGCCCATCAGTTGTCTCATGGTCTAAAAAAATCACCAAAAAGTTTCGCTACGTTTGTACTCCGTTTGATAGGGATTTTTTGTGAAGTAAAAAACAAGCAAAAAAAAACAACTGGCACTTTGCACTATGTCAATTGGTTACTACCAAAAAATGATGTAAAGTTGCTATAAAATGATTGTAAAACATCCAAGGTTGATAATATAACAGCATGGATCAAGAAAAAATTAAAGATACATTGGAGATGTATCACACACACGTGTAGCCACATGGTGGTCTCCTTTCCTCCCTCCACCCGGTGAAAAGTGTACGAAGATGCATGCCACCTGATAATTTGTCGTGTGTGTGGTTACTCACTTAATGGAGGGTCGAGAACCATGCATGAACGGTGTCGCGTTATTTATAAGTAAAAGTGTTTTTTTCTTCAGTGGCACATAAACTTATAAATAAGTTCATATGGAGAGAGAAAAAACCGCTACATGGTTGATTGCTGGGGTTGCTCTCTTCCCATTCTCGCACAAAATGACTGTGGCCACATCTCTAGTTACACATCCCCGTGGATGTAGTGTGCGGGGGGAGGAGAGGATGTTTTGTGTAGATGAAGTCACCATCCGTGACGGCGAAAACCCACTATCGACGCGTACCGATCAGAGGTCCCCGGCGTTCTCAATCACAAAGCCGGCATGGTTGCCTTCGTCCCTTGCTCACCGCCGCAGCATGGGTAGATGCTGCGCTCCTAGCTACATCCCGACATCCCTCAGGTACAACTTCCTTTACAATCAGCTTGCTCCATTGCCCCAGCTCACCCAGATCACTCCATTTCGACATTTCTCTACTTCTATGCCCCGCATGTACCTGTACTGCCTTCTATTTGTGATGAGTTTATGTCTCATCAACTAGTGCCACTAGTATTATTCTAATCACACTTCTTCAATTTCTTTGCCTATAGGGATGCTCAACTTTATCATCCTTGTGTGACGCCCCAAGATCGACTCTCCAGAAGACCTCCAGCTATTCTGAGTTTTGTCGTGTGTTTTATTTACTTGTTGCATTTCATCATGTCATCATTTGCATTGCATCGGTAGTTTGCATCGGCATGTTTCATAAAACTCGTAGACGTTTGTCGTTGCCACTTCACTCCTTTTCTCCGTTGAACTGTTGTCGGACCGCTTGTCTTTGTTGACCTTCTCCTAGACCAACATGACTGCTCTCTTCTCTCTTTCTCCGAGACTAACAAAACCCCCTTGTCCTCATGGCCTTTCGTCAGACCCCTATTGTCCTTGATTTCCCCTCTTTGCACAGTGCACGGACTCCACGCGTGCACGTCTGAAACTTTCACTGAACCTGACCCAGGCTATCGTTACCGATGATTCCGGATCATCTTTAAACATCCGTAAAATATCTTTGGTTCTTTGTTGGACTCTTCTAGGCTATTTTTCTCAGACCGTTCGATTACGGTCGGAGGGACAAAATAGTCCTAAGCCTAGCCCTATTGCTATATATAGTGACCAATCCCTAAAATCTAGCCATCTTGTCCCATCAGTCAATCTGCGCCACCACCCTCCTCGGATCTGGCAACGCACCCACTAGCCTCCTATCTTTCCCCAATCGACCAACCAGGTCCAACCCCTCCTGTCGATCCTGACCACCGGTTCATGCATCCAACGGCCATGAGAGCCCCCTAAGCTCCCGCAACCACCAGCAGCCAGCTGCATGCTCGCTCAAGAGGAGCCAGAGGCCCCCACACCGGAGCTACGAGTGCCACCGCCACCATTTGGAGCTCTTCCGTTGCCGGAGATGAGTGCCTCAACGCCCCATGCTCCTTCCTCCTCTCCTCTCGTTCCCTTTCTGTTGTCTCTCTTGCTCCCTGCCTCTCAACTCTCTCTCGTTCTCTGTACAGCAGCCCCATGGCGCCCAGAGCTCGAGCTTGTCCGACACCATCGTCCAGATCCATCTCCGGGGACCGGATCCACGTCTCGTCATCCATCCCAGCCGTCCACACGTCGTCGGAGGTCTCGCCGTGCACCAAGTTCGTCGCCACCGCTACCCTGCATCCCTCCTCCGCCTCCCCTGCTTATGCGTGTGGTAGCCCACGCAAGGTCTATGATGACCCAAGCCCCGTCGCTGTTTGCCTCCTCGCTGCAGCCTCCTCTGCCGTCTGGATCCTGCCACCGCCGCCCGATCTGCTTCACCCTCGGCTAGAATTGTCGCCTCCGGCAATCCCGCAAGTCCCAACCGTCGTCCTGCTTCTTGCCGACGGGTTCGAGCGGAAGGACGACGACCGCGCCCGTTAACTCCGCCCGAGCCGCTGCCTCCTGTTGCCTCGTCCAAGGCCCAACTCCCTCTGCCTCTGCCTCCCCTCCTGGCCCAGCTTAGCCCATGTGAGACAACCCGGTCCGCCCAGCCAGTTTTGGCCTTCTTCTCTTTTTCCCAGTTCTGCGAATTCAGCTATTATCCAGTGATTTACAGTATTGCAGAAAAGTCCCTCTAGATCATGCATTTAATAACTCCACAACTGGGCATTATATGTAAAAACTTTATATATGAAAAATGCTTAGAATTTTGTGTAGATTAATAATATACCACTTGCATCCCTATTTAAAATGTTTAAACTGCTGTTTGCATTAATTTGTGTAAATGACATGCTAAAATGTTTTATTTCATAACTTAATAATCATAGCTCCAAATTTAATAAACTTTATGTGTAAATGGGGTGGAAAAATATGTAGAATAACATGATGCACTTTGTTTTGCTGTTTAACAACATTAAAATATGGTAATAGGCAGAACAGTACCAAATTCATAATATGCACATGGGGATTTTCCAGAATGATTGTTTGTTATTTCCGGCCTCATTTAGAATGCTTAGATAGAGTAGTTTATTTGTGCTTCACCCCTTGACATGTTTAACAACATCTAAACTTGTTGGGTTCATAAACTAGAGCCAACTAAATAAATAGAATGTGGTGTTTCGTCAATATGCAACTCGTTGCATATTGAGCCCCACTTAAATTGTAGTGTTGTTTGTGCACTTTGCCATGCCATGCATATTTAAAACCGGACATGCATCATACTTGATTGTGCATCATATGCCATGTTTATGCTTGTGTGTTTACCGTGTTGTTTGCTTCTTTCCGGCATGCTTCTCTCGTTAGCTTCGGTTTCGTTCCGGAGTTGTGAGGATTTGTTCGACTACTTCATGGACTCGTTCTTCTTCCTTGGGGGATCTCAGGCAAGATGACCATTCCTTTATATCACATCTATTGTTGCTATGATAGATGCCTCGCTCTACTGCTTATCTTGATACCTATCCTTTTGCATGTCAGCCCCACTTTGCCATGAAACCTCTAACTACCTACCTAGCAAACCGTTGTTTGGCTAAGTTCCGCTTTTGCTCCAGCCCCCCTCTTATAGCGTTGCTAGTTGCAGGTGAAGATGAAGTTTGCTCCATGTGGATTGGGTTTTTGGGATAACACAATATCTATTATTTATGGTAATGCACCTTATATACTTGACAATGGGTGGAAGGCTTGGCCTTTTGCTCGGTGTTTTGTTCTACTCATGTCGCCTTAAGAACTGATAAACCGGTGTTATGTTCCTTGATTTTGCATTCCTAACGCGGTTCGGTATACGGGGACCCCTTAATAGTTCGCTTTGAATAAAACTCCTCCAGCAAGGCCCAACATTGTTTTTACCATTTGCCTAATTACTAAAACTTGCATAGGGACCGGCTAGCACCCGAGGACTTAATTTACAACCCGGTCCAGTGCTCCTCATGAATGTTGGTCCAAATTGGGCAGCCTGCGGGGCCGCCTTGGGGAAACCCGAGGTATCTGGTATTCACCCTTAGCTTGACCTATCTGATCGTGGCTTAAGACGAGATACGCGCGGCTCCTATCGGGGTGTCGGCACGTCGGGAGGCTTTGCTAGACTTGTTTTACCATTGTCGAAATATCTTGTACACCGGGATTCTGAGTTTGATTGGGTAGTCCCTAGGATAAGGGTTTTTTACCTTTGTTGATCGCGAGAGCTTGTGATGGGCTAAGTTGGGCACCCTTGCAGGGTTATGATCTTTCGAAAGCCGTGCCCATGGTTATGTGGCGGATTGGAATTTGTTAATATCCGGTTGTAGATAACTTGACACAAAACCTCAAACATAATACACTACCGTGTGAGTAGTCATGATGGTCTCTTTTCAAGGGAGTTCGGGAAGAGAACACGGCTGGGTTATGGATGACTCATAGGTAGACATGATCATCTAGTGATCATGACTTAGTTCACAACCGATGGCTTTCACTTCTCTTCTCGCTATGATGATATGTAAGCTAGCCACCTCATCTATGCTTAGCGCTTGCAGCAGCCCACTTATACATCGTAACCTTACCCAAAGGCTTTAATAGTTTTGATACCCGGAAGTGGGATTGCTGAGTCCTCATGACTCATAGTTTACTACAAACACAAGTGCAGGTACAACCGAGTATGATTCAGTTGATGGCCAGGAACTCAAGTGGGAGTTCAATGAGGAACATGGGCGTATGTACGTGATGTTTCCCGACGATCAGTAGTGGTTCCTACTAGGGCCGATCGAGCATAGTGGGTGGTTATCTTCTTTTCTTTGGGATTTGTCCGTAGTCGGATCATGATTGTACTTGGATGAATGTATGACTTATTTATGCATTGTGTGAAGTGGCGATTGTAAGCCAACGATGTATTTTTTCTTTTGTTCTTGTACATGGGAATGTGTGAAGATAACCTTCTTGCGATCATACCAAAATGCGATTATGCCTCTAAGTCGTGCCTCGACACGTATGAGATATAGTCGCATCTTGGGCGTTAGAAGTTGGTAATCAGAGCCTTCCCCGACCTAGGAGCCACTGTTTGATCGAATCGCTGCCGATGTTGAGTCTAGGCACACACACCAAAAAATGTTTGGAGTCCTATATATATTGGAGAGTAGGATTTCTTTTTACTCCTCATCCCCTTCGCCGCTCTGGTGAGGATTCCTGACGTTGTTTTGACTTCACTATCCTCAATTTTCACCATTTTTTTAGGATCACGCGGGTATTGTTTGGATTGGTCCAATATCTTTGTGACGAGAACATTGTTCTTGGTGCCTCCTATCATTTAGGGGTTGTGGCAGTGTCCCGGGGAGTTGAGCTCAGAGGTGTTGTCGTCACAATTGTATCGTTGCAGTTCTAGAATACCAGAGGCGGCCGACATCGAAAACTCTTCTATGCGTGTCTGGTGGTGAGATAACCCCGACGTCACCCAGTACTGGGGGGATAGTTCAGGAGTATTGCCACAACTAGTATAGCGGATGCGTTTCGAAGGTCCGAGGTAAACGGTTTCCGAAGGTGCCTGGTTATGTGTTGACGGATGGATACAGCTGGATGTAGGATTTATTAGTTGAGTGATATGCGGTGCTTCCCCTGTATCCCCAACACCAGATTGCATAACCGGAAAGCTTCGGGAATTAATAGGTAGGATTCAAGTAGCTCTTAGGCAATCTTCCAACGGGTGCATGATATGAGGTTGGGGTTCAACATCTAGTGGAGAGGTTATCATGGGCATTGTTACACTGGGGGTTGCATCTTAAAGAGTCCTTGGCTATGCTGACTCAGGGATTGCAAGGCCCTTTGTAACACGTGCCATGGGGCATCAACACGAACATGTGGGACGAAACCTCTATTATGTATTTGTTCCACCTGTTACCTTGTTGGTTTATTCTTCAATCATTCACGTGGCTTCTCAACAAGTTGATGTGTCATTTATGCTTATGGGATTCATTCGTTCATTGCTATGTTTGAATGATATTGTGAAGATTATGTTGCAACATATCAATCCTTTGTTTTGTTTTGAGTTGTGGTATTCGAGTTGCTTCGAAGTCAAGTGTTGATTCCATACCTTTCCTAAGCGGTGTTCTCATATTTCTATGGGAGTGCTAGTCCTTCTTGATCATCGAGATTGTTATGTTAATTTCTTCTCAACTGGCGTGCTTCTCTTCAAGTTAATCTGATTCTTTCAATATGCGCAGACCAATTCTTGGTTTTTCTCAACGGTGTCTATTTCATTCCTCCCAAGTTGTCTTTGTTTTTCCCCACCCTCCCACCCCTTTTCTTTATGTAGCCAGAATTTGTAGTCAAGTATCCATTTTATTCATGTGACGTTTCTTCATTCTTTTCTTTCAATTTCATTATCCGGTGATTTCTCAAGAAGATGCTAAGGAGCTTCAAGTTTATCATTCTTCTATCTCGTTTCTTCTCCGGTGGATTTAATTCAAGCTTTGGTGTTGATTATATCCTTCCTCTTGTTTCACATGTTTTCACATGTTGAAATTTCTTATCGAAAGTCTCTCCTGTTTATTCAACTCTCTCTAATTCTTCTCCGGAGTGTTCAAGATATCTCGGAAGATTCATGTTTCCATTCTTAATCCGTTCAAGCTATTGTGAGGTTGTTATCTTATTCAAGCCATTTAATTCAACCGGTGCACTATCTCTCAAGCAATCTTTCCCAACGGTGTTTCATTTTAGTGGGCACTAACCCACAGGTCTTTTTCAAGGATCTTACCCGACTCTTCTAATTTTTCCGGAGTTATTCTGAAATTCTTTTCAAAGTGTGACGTAAGTATGGATTCCATCAGTCATATGCCTTCTCCAAGATCGCTTTCATTCATTGTTGCTTCAACCTTTATATTTTCATTCTTTCGGAGTATCTCAAATTCTTCATGGTGGTTCTCGTTGTCATTCTCAGCATTTGAAGACCGGAGAAGAGTTTCTCCTAAATCTTGGCCCGTTCTCTTGAAGATTCATTGTTCTAGCTTGATGCCATCCTCATAATTATTCTGTTTGTTGAAACTCTTTTCATATCATCGAGGCATTTCATGAATTCATTCCTGTGTGATCCTCCGAAGGCCATCATTTTCAACGCGAATAAGTAGTATGCCAAATCCAATGATTCTCATCAATTTTAATTGGTGAAGGATACGCATAACAAAATTCTTATTCTTGTTTCATCCAAGTGATTAATTCCTTTGTTAGGAGTTTCTTCATGATGAATAAACTCTAGGTTCGGAGTGTTTTATCTTTCCTTCTGGAGTTCCAAGCTCTCTCATTCTCTCGTCGCGAAGCTCCATCTAAATCTCTGCATGGCTTCAATCTTATTCTTTTCATGCTTCACGTCTCATCCTTTTATTACCAGAGTTCTTCATGGTGGTTCATCAAAGATTTCTGTCATTCTCGAAGTCTTCTTCAAGATTCTTGTTCGAGTAGCTCAAGTATTCTTCTTCTTGCATTTTGAAGTGCAAATATTTGATTCCTTATCTTTTGAGATGGTGTTATGTCATTCTTGACAATTTCCTTCATGTTTCATGATTCACAAGTTATCAAGAATGAAATATGTAAACCCATCATTTTCTTTGTTCAGGAGACCTTTCCAACCCTTCAATTTATTCGTTGGAGTAAGCTTGGGCCATATTTCACCTAAAGCTTTCCCTAAGGATTGTTGCTATTATGGTGCTTATTAATGACCCAAATTCTTCATTTATCCTCTCGGTGAAAGAAATTTTCATCTCCTTGTTGATCTCAATCCAATCAAATGTTTCCATTAGTGGCCAGTTGTCACCTCAAAATTTTGAGACGTTTGTCATTGCCACTTCACTCCTTTTTTCCGTTGACCTGTTGTCGGATCGCTTGTCTTTGTTGACGTTCTCCTAGACCAACCTGATTGCTCTCTTCTCTCTTTCTCCGAGAATAACAAAACCCCCTTGTCCTCATGGCCTTTCATCACACCCCTATTGTCTTTGATTTCCCCTCTCTGCACAGTGCACTGACTCCTCGCGTGCGCGTCCAAAACTTTCCTTGAACCCGACCCGGGCTATCGTTACCGATGAGTCCGGATCATCTTTAAACATCCTTAAAATATTTTTGGTTCTTTGTTGGACTCTTCTAGGCTATTTTTCTCGGACCGTCCGATTACGATCGGAGGGACCAAATAGTCCTAATCCTAACCCTATTGCTATATATAGTGACCAATCCCTAAAATCTAGCCCTCTTGTCCCATCAGTTAATCTGTGCCACCACCCTCCTCGGATCTAGCAACGCACCCACCAGCCTCCAATCTTTCCCCAATCTACCAACTAGGTCCAACCCCTCATGTCAATCCCGACCGCCAGATCATGCA
The DNA here is from genome assembly GCA_902687465.1 of Secale cereale. Taxonomy (NCBI): domain Eukaryota; kingdom Viridiplantae; phylum Streptophyta; class Magnoliopsida; order Poales; family Poaceae; genus Secale; species Secale cereale. Next base: position 388,217,508 of record LR738712.1, read on the forward strand.
TCAAACGGCCAGGAGAGCCCCCTGAGCTCCCGCAACAGCCAGCAGCCAGGTGCGTGCTCGCTCGGGAGGAGCCCGAGCCCCACACGTCGGAGCCACGAGCGCCACCGCCGCCGTTTGGAGCGCCGCCGTTGCCGGAGATGAGTGCCTCGCCACCCCATGCTCCTTCCTCCTCTCCTCTCGTTCCCTTTCTGTTGTCTCTCTCACTCCGTGCCTCTCAACTCTCTCTCATTTTCTCTACATCAGCCCCATGGCGCCCGGAGCTCAAGCTCGTCCGGCACCATCGTCCAGATCCATCTCCGGGGACCGGATCCAGGCCCCGTCATCCATCCCAGCCGTCCATGCATCGTCAGAGGTCGCCCCGCGCGCCAAGTTCGTCGCCGCGCTCCCCTGCATCCCGCCTCTGCCTCCCCTGCTTCTGTGTGTGGTAGTGTAATGCCCCGGATGTAATACTTTCCCTTTTGGGCATATAATATATCTCCGGCTTCATCTATTTCCATTTCGGGTTCTTTGTCTTTCGGGTTTTCGTCGTTTTGTTGTGTGAGTGTGTGGCATTCATTCATATCATGTAGACATGTGCATTGCATTGCATTTGTGTTGTCGTTTGCATCCAGTTCCACGCGTTCCTTCCCGTTGTCCGTTTCGCGTTCCGGAGCTCCCTCACGTGTCCGTGACGTCCCGTAGGCCTACTTTGTTGTTTGGGCGTGTAACGTTGCCAGTGTGCCGCGAGGTTGTTGTGTGTGTGTTGTTGTTTTTTTGTGTGCAACCCGCCTCTCAAATCTCGTCGCGTTTGGACTCCGTTTGCTATCCCAACAGTTATTCGTGTGGGTCCAAAATGCCTTCACTTTGTGTCCCAGAAACACCCCTACAACAGCCCACTACCTTCTCCTAGACCCTTCTAAACTCCCCCCGGGATCGGATCCGTCGGATCGCGATCGGAGGGCTCCTAACACCCCTAAATCCCCCGTAACCCTAAAAACCTGCTATATAATAGACCCCCTATGTCCATTTTGGGCATCCCTAGTTTTCTTCCCCAATCTCCCCTCAATTTTCGTGATCCACCAGATCCAATTTGCCTTTTTCCTGTCCCTCTCCTCGATTTCCGCCGCCAGGCTCGAAGCCTTCGCAGCCGCCGTCGCCAGTTCCTCCGATCAGACCCGATCCAGATCGGCTTCTGGGTCAACGCCCTCGAGCCTCCAGCCTCGCGCGTCGTCTGGGCATCGGACACTCCGCCGATCGGATCCGGCCTGGGCCATCTCCCCGATCGCCCCGCCTTGGACCACTTCGTCGGGCTCCCTCCGCTCGCCTCCATCGACCGCTGGGCCGAGCCAGCCTTAGCCGCCTCCTTCGCCCGCTAGGTGGGCCGGCCGCTCTCCCGCGCCGTGGACCACATCGCCGCCCGCGCAGCCCATTCCGCATCGCCTCCTTCGCCAGCCACCGAGGCCGCCGCGTCGGGCCGGCCTGTTCCCCCGCATCGCCCAGGCCGGCCTTGCCTTCCCTCCATCGGGCCGCAGCCGCCCGGGCTGGGCCGCGTCAGCCAGGCCGCCGCCGGGCGCTTCCACGGCTGGGCCTCCTCCACCGAGCCGCATCGTCAGCCAGGTCGCCCGTAGGCCGCCGCCCCTCCAGCGCCAGGAAGACGCGGGCCGGATCTGCGGAGCCCCGGGCCCGATCCGTTCCACCAGGACCCGATCCGCCCCGTTTTGACTTCTTCAGCCCGTTTGACCCAGATCTAGGTCTTTTAAAAACCTCCAAGTCCCTGTGAATTATTGTCTGATGCATATTTCTAACTGCTGTAACTTTTAGTGTGTTTGTCCGTTTCGCGCAAATAGCATGTCCAGACGTTCGTGGTGATTAGCACTACGTTTTATCTTTTTGTGTCATGCATGTTAGAGATCATCTAGGTGCTTGTTTTTCTGTTGCAATAATGCATCGTGATATAATTGCTGCTATGTGATGTTTTTATGTCATCTTTGCCATGTGATATCTTTTAGCTCGTTTGTCCGAATGACGCAAATAACATGTCCACGTGTTCGTCTTGCCATGCTCTACATGTTGTATGTGCTAGGTAGCATGATAGATTTATTCTTGCCATGTTTATCTTCGTTGCAAAGTGCCATGTGGCTGTGATGTTGTTTCACTTGTTATGAAATGCCATCTTGTTGAGCTCGTTGCTATCGTTGTGTTTATCTCCATGAAGCATGCTTGTTTGTTTCGGAATCACCATCTTGTGTACTTTGATGAGGTGCTTACCACTTGCCATGTTTAGTTTAGAGGTGACTTAAACTTGCTCTTTTAGATGCCATGATGAAATTGCTGTTTTAGGACTTAGTGGATTTTCACTAAGTCAGAAATCTGTAACGTTTCGATGCCATGTTTGCTTGCTTCTCTAGGACAAACCATGATAGTTTTGGAGTGGATCTTGATTGTTCCTTGTAGTAGATATTGTTGGCTTTCCATTCATGTTCTCACATGTTTATTTGAGTGGCTGTAGCATGTTTATCTTTTGCTCCAAGGTTTCAATAAAATTCTGCTGTCAGAATTTTATTGTCAAGTTCAATATGTCCAAGCTCATTGCTATTGAACCGTGACTCCTTTGGGGGTGCACCTTTGGACTTAGTTGCTGTAGTATATGTCTAGTTTGTGTTCATGTCCTTTGCCATGTTGTTTGAGTGCTGTAGCTTAATTATTTTGTGCTCCGAAGTTGCTATGTTGCTGTAATTTTCAGCTTTCGCTCATTTCTTGTTTCGGGCATAACTTTTAGCCCGTAACTCCGATTTCAGCGAATCTTATATGACACTTGATTGATTTTCTGTGTAGATTCATAATATCATATTGTTATCATGTTTTGAGGTGTTTTGCTTGAGTGCTATTTTACGTGCTCCGTGTGCATCCTTAGTGCATCCATCATGCATCCATCATTTTCGAGTGCGCTTTGCATCTTGTTGATTTGTGCTTGGTGTGATTGTATTGTTTAGAGCCGGAAGCTGAGACCGAGTACGAGTACGAGCACGAGGTTTCCAACGAGGTTGAGCACGAGGACCCTTCTTACGATCCGAACGACTTCTCTTCAGGCAAGATGACCGAACCCCGATAACATTACTATCTTTGCCCATTGCTAGTAGTTCCGCTCTATAGTTTTGCCTCGATGCCCATGTTCTTCTTCTCAGCCTCCTACTTGTAACCATTGCCATGTTTAACCACCCTACCTACGCAAACCGTTGCTTGGCTAAGTACGCTTCGCTCAGCCCTTCTTATAGCTTTGCTAGTTGCAGGTGAAGATCGAATATGCTTGCTTCATGTTGAAGTTGTGTTGGGTTATATCACACTATATAAATGCTTAAAAATGAAATCATCTATATATTTGGCAAGGGTGGAAGGCTAAGCCTTTTGCTTGGTGATTTGTTCCACTCATGCCGTTAGGAACCGTATAAACCGGTGTTATGTTCCTTGATTATGCGTTCCTAACACGGTTGGGGTGTATGGGACCCCCTCGATAAACCGCTAAGTGCTAAGTCTTTTCCAGCAAGTCCCAACATTGGTACTATTTGCCTAATAACAAACTAAACTTGCATAGGGAGTTATAAACCCTTTTTCTTTAATCAACAACCCCGGGCCAGTGCTCCACATGAGTGTTGGTCCGAACTGGGGGTCCTGCGGGGCCACCTCAAGGAAACTCGAGGTCTGGTAAAAACCCGTAGCATCACCCATCCGGTAGTGTCCTGAGACTTAGATACGCGCTGCTACTATCAGGGTGTCGACACGCCGGGAGGATTTGCTGGATTAGCCTTACCTTAGTTTGGTATATCTTGAGCACGTGATTCCGAGAATATTCGGGTCTTCCCACTTTGGAGTTACGACTCCGCGGATCGTGGGCTTGTAATGGGTCAAGTTGGAACACCCCTGCAGGGTTATGAACTTTCGAAAGCCGTGCCCGCGGTTATGTGGCAGATGGGAGCTTGTTAATATCCGGTTGTAGATAACTTGACACAATGTTTCTAATACACTACCAGCGTGTGTTCCGTGACTGTCAATTTCCGAATAGGGATTCGGGAGTTGAACACGGAGGGGTTATGTTTGATGAGCTTGTAGCTAGGATCACTTCGTGATCACTTCTCGTCCGAGGCTTTCTCTTCTCGCTCTCACTCACGTAAGCTAGTTGCTAGTTGCTGCTGCAGACACTTATTCTTTTCTTCAGCCTTATCCTCTCCCAAGGCTTAAATAGTCTTGTTACCCGGGAACGGGATTGCTGAGTCCTCTGTGGCTCACAGTTACTTCACCACACCAAATGCAGGTCCAGTTGTGAGATATCCAGGTGATGGCACCGAGCTTGACTGGGAGTACGACGAGGAGCGTAGCCGTTACTATGTTCGTTATCTGGATGATCAGTAGTGGAGACTTCTACTAGGATTCGATCCGACCTGTGGATTTTATTTAAGTTTGGTATCTTGACATTTGGAATTTTGCCCTTAGAGGGTTGTGATGTTCTTAATGTATGATGTTTGAGACATGTATTGTATTTGTGTGACGTGGCGAGTGTAAGCCAACTATTTATGTTTACAATCCCCTCTTTTACATGAGATGTGCAAAGATTACCAAACTTGAGATCATTCTAGGATGGACTTATGCCTTTAAGTCGTGCCTCGACACGTAGGAGGTATAGCTCCATCCTGGGCATTACAAGTTGGTATCTAGAGCCTTCTCCGACCTAGGAGCCCCCACTGTTTGATCGAATCGTTGACGGTCGAGTCTAGGCACACACCGAAAACATTTTGAGTCCTATATATTATATCGGAGAGTAGGATTTCTTTGCTTCTCATCTCCTTTCTCTCTGGTGAGGACTCCTGACGACTACTCTTGTCTCTCCTACTTTCAAAAATTGCACCAATTTTTTTTAGGAATCCCGCGAGTATTCTGGGATTGTTTCGATGTTCTTGTGACGAGAATATTGTTCTCGATGCCTCCTGACATTAGGGGTTGTGGCAGTGTCCCGGGGAGTTGAGCTTCGGGGTATTGTCGTCACAAGCATATCGCGGCAGTACTAAATACTTAAGACGGCCGACATCGAAAATCTCTCCTATACGGCCAGTGGCAAGATAACCCCGACATCACCCAGTACTGGGGAGGTAGTTCGGGAGTATTGCCATAGCTTGTTATAGTGGATGCTTTTCGAAGGTCCGAGGTACACACTTTCCGAGAAAGACTGGTTATGTGTTGGAGGATGGATACACCTGGATGTAGGTTTAGAGTTGATTGCGCGGTGCTTCCCGTGTATCCCCAACACCTGATTGCATAACTGGAATCTTTCGGAAATTTATAGGTGGGTTTATCCAGTAGATCGTAGGCATTCTTCCAACGAATGCAGGTTAGTGAGTTCGGGGTTCTACATTGAGTGAAGTGGTTTATGACCGATGTCACTATCAGGAGTTGCATCTTAAAGGGTCCTTGGCTATGCTGATCCGGGGATTGCAAAACCTTTTCGTAACACGTTCATATGCTTTCAGCACAAAGATGTTAGAACGAAACTCCTCTCTTGTGTTTGTTCCTTCCGTACCTTGTTGTTTCTTATTTTATCCTTTTGTCCCCTATGTGGCTTCTCGTGAAGATTGATGTTATCATTTAACTGAGATTTTCATTCGTTCCTCTTGTTCGAATGATTTCATTCGTTCTTATTGTTCGAATGATTATTGTGAAGACTTGTTGCAATTCATTCCATTGATTCAGCTTATACCTTCTGTCAATCAATTGCTGATTCGTGGTCATCTCTTTCAGGATGGCTCCGAAAAAGGTTCCCAACGCTAACCCAGAGGGTGAAGAGGTCCCAGATCGTCCTCCTTCCCCTCCTCCTCCGCCTGAGGCTTGGAGAGCGATTATGCAGACTACAGCTCAGAACACTCAGATGTTGATGCAGATGATGCAACAGATGCAAGCTAATCAAGCTAATCAGGGTGTTCCAAGGAATCAAGGCAACTTCTTCAACCAGCAGCACCATGCTACTCTCAACCAGTTCTTGGCCAATAATCCAAAAGCTTTCAGTTACTGTGTCGACCCTCTTGATGCTGAAGATTGGTTAACCGACATAAAGAAGCATTTTGAGTGCAGTAACGTGAAGGAAGATGATTATGTGAAATTCGCAGCGTTCCAACTCAAAGATCAAGCAGCTGACTGGTGGCAGCAGTACAAAGACTCCAGGCCAGGTCAAGTGATCTCTTGGGAGAATTTCTGCAAAGATTTTCGCTCGCACCATATTCCAACAAGTGTCATCGAGGGTATGCGTGAGCAATTCCGCAACCTGAAGCAGGGCTCTATGACAGTCTATCAGTATAATGTCAAGTTCCAAAACCTCACCCGCTATGCTAAGCAAGACATTCCTGATGCCAAGAGAAAAATCTACCAGTTCCGTGGAGGCCTGAAAGATGAACTTCAACTTGCTCTCACCTTGTTCGAGCCGGATGAATTCGACAAATTCTATAACATGGCTTTGAAACAAGAGGCACCTCAGCTTAAGATGGAGGCTTCTAAGAAGAGAATTCGAGATGCCGTTCATTCTTCCTCATCGTCTTAGTTGGCTGCGAAACATCAGAAATTCTGGCTTCCTCCTCCTCCAGTGATTCGAGCTCCTTACAACAACTCCAACAACTCCAACAACAAGAACTCTGGTGGACGTGGTTTCTCCCACCCACCCAACCCGAGCAACAAGTCGAAGAACCAGTTTCAGTCTCAAGGCTCCAAGTCAAGTGGTTCTCATTTCCGTCCTCTCTCAGAAGTGACTTGCAACAAATGCACTCAGAAAGGTCACTATGCCAACAGATGTCCCAACCCGAAGCGTCTTCCACCTCCTCCACCTGTGAGTTCAGCTATTGTCAGGCATGACCCAAAGGCAGCAAGGGTCAATCTGATGAGTGCAGCGCAAGCAGAGAATTCTTCTGATGTCATTTTGGGTAACCTTCCAGTGAACTCTATCCCTGCTAAAGTTTTGTTTGATTCGGGTGCTTCATGCTCTTTCATGTCTCAACCATTTGCATCCAAGTATAATGTTGACATCAAAAGTTTGCCAAGGGAGTTATCAGTTGTTTCTCCGGGGAGACGAATGCATTCCAGTATATATGCTCCGGATGTTTCTATTCGCATGGGTGATTATCGATTTTTGGCTTCACCGGTGATTCTCGGCAATTCTGACATTGACCTCATCCTCGGAATGGATTGGCTTTCTCAGCATGATGCTCACATTGATTGTGCTCAAAAGGAAGTCAAGATGACTCATCCTGATGAAGATGTGATTATCTTTGCCTCCAGGGATAACACTATCAGGCTTTTCTCTCTCAATGATAAGGGCGAAATTAATGCCATATCTCAAATTCCGGTGGTGAACGAATATCAAGACGTCTTTCCTGAAGAACTTACAGGCATGCCTCCACACCGTCAGGTGGAATTCGTTATTGAACTCGAGCCGGGTACTGAGCCAGCATGCCGGCGTCCGTACAAGCTCTCTCCGGATGAATTGAAGGAATTGAAGAAGCAGCTTGATAAGCAGGAGAGTATGGGTCTCATCAGGCCTAGTACCTCTCCTTGGGGCTGTGGTGTCTTGTTTGTCAAGAAGAAAGATGGCACGGAGCATCTATGCGTTGATTACCGGCCATTGAACAAGAAGACGATTAAGAACAAATATCCGCTCCCCAACATCAACGAACTCTTTGAGCAGCTCAAAGGAGCTAAAGTGTTCTCTAAGCTTGACCTCCGAATGGGCTATCATCAAATTCGCATTCGCGAGGAAGACATTCCCAAGACGGCCTTCAGAACGAGCTACGGTTCATACGAGTATACCGTCATGTCTTTTGGTCTTGCCAATGCTCCTCCTACCTTTTCGAGGATGATGCACTACATCTTCAACCCCTATACTGGCGAGTTTGTGCTTGTGTATCTGGATGATATTCTGGTGTTTTCCAAGAATGAAGAAGATCACGAAAGCACTTACGTCTGGTTCTTGATCGACTCCGAGAGCATAAGTTCTATGCCAAGTTCTCCAAGTGCGAGTTTTGGCTCGATAAGGTTTTGTACCTGGGCCACATCATCTCAGCTGACGGTATTGCGGTTAATCCCGAGAAAGTTGAAGCAATTGTCAACTGGGAAGCTCCTCAAAACGTCAAGCAGCTCCGCAGTTTTCTGGGTCTTGCCAGCTATTGCAGAAGGTTCATTGAGAACTTCTCCAAGATTGCCAAGCCTCTCTCCAACTTGCTTCAGAAGAATGTCAAATACTTTTGGTCTCCAGAGTGTGAAGTGGCATTCAAAACTCTCAAAGAAAAGCTTGTCTCTGCTCCAATTCTGACTCCTCCAGATGAATCCAAGCCCTATGAAGTATTCTGTGATGCTTCTCTTCAAGGTCTTGGTGGTGTGCTTATGCAAGATAAGAGAATTGTGGCATACACTTCTCGTCAGCTCAAGCCAAGTGAGAAGAACTATCCCACACATGATCTCGAGCTAGCAACTGTGGTACATGCTTTGATTACGTGGAGACATTTGTTGTTGGGCAGAAAGGTCGACATCTTCACTGATCACAAGAGCTTGAAGTACATTTTCACACAGCCGCATCTGAACCTCCGTCAGACTCGTTGGGTTGAAATGATCCAAGAGTATAATCCCAGCATTGAATACACTCCTGGCAAGGCGAATGTGATTGCAGATGCTTTGAGCAGAAAGGCATATTGCAACAGCCTTCTTATCAAGCCGTGCCAGCCTGAGCTTTGTGAAGCATTCAGGAAGCTCAACCTTCAAGTTGTTCCGCAGGGTTTTCTTGCAAATCTTCAAATTGCTCCTACCTTGGAAGATCAAGTCCGTGAGGCCCAACTCAGGGATACCATGGTGAAGAAGGTGAAAACATGGTATTGAAAAGGGCACTCCAAAATACAAGTGCTTTCGTGTTGATGAGAGAGATACCTTGTTCTTCGAGGACAGACTCGTTGTTCCCAAAGGTGATCTCAGGAAGCTCATAATGGAAGAAGCTCATGATTCTCTCCTTTCCATTCATCCTGGCAGTTCCAAGATGTATCAAGACCTCAAGCAATCTTACTGGTGGACACGCATGAAAAGGGAGATTGCCCAATTCGTGAATGAATGTGATGTTTGCAGAAGAGTGAAAGCAGAACATCAACGTCCAGCCGGTCTTCTCCAACCTCTTCCTATTCCCGAGTGGAAGTTCGACCACATTGAAATGGACTTCTTCACTGGTTTTCCTAAATCCAAGCGAGGAAATGATTCTATCTTCGTGGTGATTGACAAGCTTACCAAAGTCGCTCACTTCCTGCCAGTCAAAGAATCAATCAATGCAGCCCAATTGACAGAGCTGTACACTTCCAGAATTGTGTCCTTACATGGCATTCCTCAAGTTATCTCCTCAGACCGTGGAAGTTTGTTCACTTCAAGGTTCTGGGACTCCTTTCAGTCCGCCATGGGCACTAAGATCAGGTTCAGCACTGCTTTTCACCCTCAGACCAGTGGTCAAGTCGAGCGAGTGAATCAGATTCTAGAAGATATGCTCAGAGCCTGTGTCATCTCCTTTGGCATGAAATGGGAAGACTGCCTTCCATTTGCCGAGTTCTCTTACAACAACAGCTTCCAAGCAACTGCCGGCAAAGCTCCGTTTGAAATCCTCTATGGCAGAAAGTGTCGTACCCCTCTCAACTAGTCTGAAACAGGCGAACGTCAACTTCTTGGCAATGACTTGATCTCAGAAGCCGAAGAAATGTGCAAAGTCATACGTGAGAATCTCAAGGCCGCCCAGTCGCGTTAGAAGAGCTACTATGACGGCAAGCATCGTGATTTGGCTTTCAACATTGATGATCACGTCTATCACCGTGTTTCTCCGATGAAAGGCACCCAAAGATTCGGTATCAAAGGAAAGCTTGCTCCTAGATACGTCGGGCCTTTCCAGATTCTTGGCAAAAGAGGCGATCTAGCCTATCAACTTGAGCTCCCTTCAAACTTCGCCAATGTTCATGATGTCTTCCATGTGTCTCAACTTCGCAAATGCTTCAAGGCACCTGAGCGCATGATTCCGTTTGAAGAGATTGATCTTCAACAAGACCTGTCCTACCGAGAGCATCCAGTTGCTATTCTCGAAGAAACCGAACGCAAGACCCGCAACAAGTCCATCAAATTTATGAAAGTCAAGTGGTCACATCACACCGACCGAGAAGCTACCTGGGAATGAGAAGATCATCTTCGTTCCAAGTACCCTTCCTTTTTCCAGTCCTAGATCTCGGGACAAGATCTTTTTGTAGTAGAGGAGAATTTGTAATGCCCCGGATGTAATACTTTCCCTTTTGGGCATATAATATATCTCCGGCTTCATCTATTTCCATTTCGGGTTCTTTGTCTTTCGGGTTTTCGTCGTTTTGTTGTGTGAGTGTGTGGCATTCATTCATATCATGTAGACATGTGCATTGCATTGCATTTGTGTTGTCGTTTGCATCCGGTTCCACGCGTTCCTTCCCGTTGTCCGTGTCGCGTTCCGTAGCTCCCTCACGTGTCCGTGACGCCCCGTAGGCCTACTTTGTTGTTTGGGCGTGTAACGCTGCCGGTGTGCCGCGAGGTTGTTGTGTGTGTTGTTGTTTTGTTGTGTGCAACCCACCTCTCAAATCTCGTCGCGTTTGGACTCCGTTTGCTATCCCAACAGTTATTCGTGTGGGTCCAAAATGCCTTCACTTTGTGTCCCAGAAACACCCCTACAACAGCCCACTACCTTCTCCTAGACCCTTCTAAACTCCCCCCACGATCGGATCCGTCGGATCGCGATCGGAGGGCTCCTAACACCCCTAAATCCCTCCTAACCCTAAAAACCTGCTATATAATAGACCCCCTATGTCCATTTTGGGCATCCCTAGTTTTCTTCCCCAATCTCCCCTCAATTTTCGTGATCCACCAGATCTAATTTGCCTTTTTCCTGTCCCTCTCCTCGATTTCCGCCGCCAGGCTCGAAGCCTTCGCAGCCGCCGTCGCCAGTTCCTCCGATCGGACCCGATCCAGATCGGCTTCTGGGTCAACGCCCTCGAGCCTCCAGCCTCGCGCGTCGCCTGGGCATCGGCCACACCGCCGATCGGATCCGGCCTGGGCCATCTCCCCGATCGCCCCGCCTTGGACCACTTCGTCGGGCTTCCTCTGCTCGCCTCCATCGACCGCTGGGCCGAGCCATCCTCAGCCGCCTCCTTCGCCCGCCAGGTGGGCCGGCCGCTCTCCCGCGCCGTGGACCACATCGCCGCCCGCGCGGCCCATTCCGCATTGCCTCCTTCGCCAGCCACCGAGGCCGCCGCGTCAGGCCGGCCTGTTCCCCGCATCGCCCAGGCCGACCTCGCCTTCCCTCCATCGGGCCGCAGCCGCCCGGGCTAGGCCGCGTCAGCCAGGCCGCCGCCGGGCGCTTCCACGGCTGGGCCTCCTCCACCGAGCCGCATTGTCAGCCAGGTCGCCCGAAGGCCGCTGCCCCTCCAGCGCCAGGAAGACGCGGGCCGGATCTGCGAAGCCCCGGGCCCGATCCGTTCCACCAGGACCCGATCCGCCCCGTTTGGACTTCTTCAGACCGTTTTACCCAGATCTAGGTCTTTTCAAAACCTCTAAGTCCCTGTGAATTATTGTCTGATGCATATTTCTAACTGCTGTAACTTTTAGTGTGTTTGTCCGTTTCGCGCAAATAGCATGTCCAGACGTTCGTGGTGATTAGCACTACGTTTTATCTTTTTGTGTCATGCATGTTAGAGATCATCTAGGTGCTTGTTTTTCTGTTGCAGTAGTGCATCGTGATATAATTGCTGCTATGTGATGTTTTTATGTCATCTTTGCCATGTGATATCTTTTAGCTCGTTTGTCCGAATGACGCAAATGACATGTCCACGTGTTCGTCTTGCCATGCTCTACATGTTGTATGTGCTAGGTAGCATGATAGATTTATTCTTGCCATGTTTATCTTCGTTGCAAAGTGCCATGTGGCTGTGATGTTGTTTCACTTGTTATGAAATGCCATCTTGTTGAGCTCGTTGCTATCGTTGTGTTTATCTCCATGAAGCATGCTTGTTTGTTTCGGAATCACCATCTTGTGTACTTTGATGAGGTGCTTACCACTTGCCATGTTTAGTTTAGAGGTGACTTAAACTTGCTCTTTTAGATGCCATGATGAAATTGCTGTTTTAGGACTTAGTGGATTTTCATGCCATGTTTGCTTGCTGCTCTAGGACAAACCATGTTTGCTTGCTGCTCTAGGACAAACCATGATAGTTTTGGAGTGGATCTTGATTGTTCCTTGTAGTAGATATTGTTGGCTTTCCATTCATGTTCTCACATGTTTATTTGAGTGGCTGTAGCATGTTTATCTTTTGCTCCAAGGTTTCAATAAAATTCTGCTGTCAGAATTTTATTGTCAAGTTCAATATGTCCAAGCTCATTGCTATTGAACCGTGACTCCTTTGGGGGTGCACCTTTGGACTTAGTTGCTGTAGTATATGTCTAGTTTGTGTTCATGTCCTTTGCCATGTTGTTTGAGTGCTGTAGCTTAATTATTTTGTGCTCCGAAGTTGCTATGTTACTGTAATTTTCAGCTTTCGCTCATTTCTTGTTTCGGGCCTAACTTTTAGCCCGTAACTCCGATTTCAGCGAATCTTATATGACACTTGATTGATTTGTGCTTGGTGTGATTGTATTGTTTAGAGCCGGAAGCTGAGACCGAGTACGAGTACGAGCACGAGGTTTCCAACGAGGTTGAGCACGAGGACCCTTCTTACGATCCGAACGACTTCTCTTCAGGCAAGATGACCGAACCCCGATAACATTACTATCTTTGCCTATTGCTAGTAGTTCCGCTCTATAGTTTTGCCTCGATTCCCATGTTCTTCTTGTCATCCTCCTACTTGTAACCATTGCCATGTTTAACCACCCTACCTACACAAACCGTTGCTTGGCTAAGTACGCTTCGCTCAGCCCTTCTTATAGCTTTGCTAGTTGCAGGTGAAGATCGAAGATGCTTGCTTCATGTTGAAGTTTTGTTGGGTTATATCACACTATATAAATGCTTAAAAATGAAATCGTCTATATATTTGGCAAGGGTGGAAGGCTAAGCCTTTTGCTTGGTGATTTGTTCCACTCATGTCGTTAGGAACCGTATAAACCGGTGTTATGTTCCTTGATTATGCGTTCCTAACACGGTTGGGGTGTATGGGACCCCCTCGATAAACCGCTAAGTGCTAAGTCTTTTCCAGCAAGTCCCAACATTGGTACTATTTGCCTAATAACAAACTAAACTTGCATAGGGAGTTATAAACCCTTTTTCTTTAATCAACAACCCCGGGCCAGTGCTCCACATGAGTGTTGGTCCGAACTGGGGGTCCTGCGGGGCCACCTCAAGGAAACTCGAGGTCTGGTAAAAACCCGTAGCATCACCCATCCGGTCGTGTCCTGAGACTTAGATACGCGCGGCTACTATCAGGGTGTTGACAGGCCGGGAGGATTTGCTGGATTAGCCTTACCTTAGTTCGGTATATCTTGAGCACGGGATTCTGAGAATACTCGGGTCTTCCCACTTTGGAGTTGCGACTCCGCGGATCGTGGGCTTGTAATGGGTCAAGTTGGAACACCCCTGCAGGGTTATGAACTTTCGAAAGCCGTGCCTGCGATTATGTGGCAGATGGGAGCTTGTTAATATCCGGTTGTAGATAACTTGACACAATGTTTCTAATACACTACCAGCGTGTGTTCCGTGACTGTCAATTTCCGAATAGGGATTCGGGAGTTGAACACGGAGGGGTTATGTTTGATGAGCTTGTAGCTAGGATCACTTCGTGATCACTTCTCGTCCGAGGCTTTCTCTTCTCGCTCTCACTCACGTAAGCTAGTTGCTAGTTGCTGCTGCAGACACTTATTCTTTTCTTCAGCCTTATCCTCTCCCAAGGCTTAAATAGTCTTGTTACCCGGGAACGGGATTGCTGAGTCCTCTGTGGCTCACAGTTACTTCACGACACCAGATGCAGGTCCAGTTGTGAGCTATCCAGGTGATGGCACCGAGCTTGACTGGGAGTACGACGAGGAGCGTAGCCGTTACTATGTTCGTTATCCGGATGATCAGTAGTGGAGACTTCTACTAGGATTCGATCCGACCTGTGGATTTTATTTAAGTTTGGTATCTTGACATTTGGAATTTTGCCCTTAGAGGGTTGTGATGTTCTTAATGTATGATGTTTGAGACATGTATTGTATTTGTGTGATGTGGCGAGTGTAAGCCACCTATTTATGTTTACAATCCCCTCTTTTACATGAGATGTGCAAAGATTACCAAACTTGAGATCATTCTAGGATGGACTTATGCCTTTAAGTCGTGCCTCGACACGTAGGAGGTATAGCTCCATCCTGGGCATTACAGGTAGCCCACGCGAGGTCGAGGACGACCCAAGCCCCATCGCCGTTTGCCTCCTCGCCGCGACCTCCTCTGCCGTCTGGATCCATCCACCGCCACCAATCTGCTTCGCCCTCGGCTGGAATCATCGCCTCCTGTCATCCCGCAAGTCCCAGCCACCGTCCTGCTTCTTCCCCACGGGTTCGAGCGGGAGGATGACGACCGCGCCCGTTAACTCCGCCCGAGCCACTGCCTCCTGTTGCCTCGTCCAAGGCCCAGCTCCCTTTGCCTCTGCCTCCCCTCCTGGCCCAGCATGTCCCATGGTGAGACAGCCCAGTCCGCCCAGCCAGTTTCGGCCTTCTTCTATTTTTTCCCAGTTCTTCGAATTTAGCTATTATCAAGTGATTTACAGTATTGCAGAAAAGTTCCTCTAGATCATGCATTTAATAACTCCACAACCGAGCATTATACGTAAAAACTTTATATATGAAAAATGCTTAGAATTTTGTTTAGATTAATAATATGCCACTTTCATCCCTGTTTAAAATGTTTAAACTGATGTTTGCATTAATTTGTGTAAATGACATGCTAAAATGTTTTATTTCATAACTTAATATTCGTAGCTCCAAATTTAATAAACTTTATGTGTAAATGGGGTGGAAAAATGTGTAGAATAACATGGTGCACTTTGTTTTGCTTTTTAACAACATTAAAATATGGTAATAGGCAGAATAGTACCAAATTCATAATATGCACATGGGGATTTTCCGAAATGATTGTTTGTTATTTCCGGCCTCATTTAGAATGCTTAGATAGAGTAGTTTCCTTGTGCTTCACCCCTTGACATGTTTAACAACATCTAAACTTGTTGGGTTCATAAACTAGAGTCAACTAAATAAATAGAATGTGGTGTTTCGTCAATATGCAACTCGTTGCATATTGATCTGGACTTAAATTGTAGTGTTGTTTTTGCACTTTGCCATGCCATGCATATTTAAAACCGGACATGCATCATACTTGATTGTGCATCATATGTCATGTTTATGCTTGTGTGTTTACTGTGTTGTTTGCTTCTTTCCGGCATGCTTCTCTCGTTAGCTTCGGTTTCGTTCCGGAGTTGTGAGGATTTGTTTGACTACTTCATGGACTCGTTCTTCTTCCTTGCGGGATCTCAGGCAAGATGACCATTCCTTGATATCACCTCTATTGTTGGTATGATAGATGCCTCGCTCTATTGCTTATCGTGATACCTATCCTTTTGCATGTCAGCCCCACTTTGCCATGAAAACTCTAACTACCTACCTAGCAAACCGTTGTTTGGCTAAGTTCCGCTTTTGCTCAAGCCCCCCTCTTATAGCGTTGCTAGTTGCAGGTGAAGATGAAGTTTGCTCCATGTGGATTGGGTTTTTGGGATAACATAATATCTATTATTTACATTAAAGCACCTTATATACTTGACAATGGGTGGAAGGCTTGGCCTTTTGCTCGGTGTTTTGTTCCACTCATGTCGCCTTAAGAACTGATAAACCGGTGTTATGTTCCTTGATTTTGCGTTCCTAACGCGGTTGGGTATATGGGGACCCCTTGATAGTTCGCTATGAATAAAACTCCTCCAGCAAGGTCTAACATTGGTTTTACCATTTGCCCAATAACTAAAACTTGCATAGGGACCGGCTAGCACCCAAGGACTTAATTTACAAACCGGGCCAGTGCTCCTCATGAGTGTTGGTCCAAACTGGGCAGCCCGCGGGGCTGCCTTGGGGAAACCCGAGGTATCTGGTATTCACCCGTAGCTTGACCTATCCGATCGTGGCCTGAGACGAGATACATGTGGCTCCTATCAGGGTGTCGGCACGTCGGGAGGCTTTGCCGGACTTGTTTTACCATTGTTGAAATATCTTGTACATCGGGATTCCGAGTTTGATCGGGTAGTCCCTAAGATAAGTGGTTTTTACCTCTGTTGATCGGAAGAGCTTGTGATGGGCTAAGTTGGGAGACCCCTGCAGGGTTATGATATTTCGAAAGCCGTGCCCGCGGTTATGTGGCGGATTGGAATTTGTTAATATCCGGTTGTAGATAACTTGATACAAAACCTCAAACATAATACACTACCGTGTGAGTAGTCGTGATGGTCTCTTTTCGAGGGAGTTCGGGAAGAGAACACGGCTGGGTTATGGATGACTCGTAGGTAGATAGGATCATCTAGTAATCATGACTTAGTTGACAACCGATGTCTTTCACTTCTCTTCTCACTCTGATGATACGTAAGCTAGCCACCTCATCTATGCTTAGCACTTGCAGCAGCCCACTTATACGTCGTAACCTTACCCAAAGGCTTTAATAGTTTTGATACTCGGGAATGGGATTGCCGAGTCCACGTGACTCACAGTTTACTACAAACACATGTGCAGGTACAACCGAGTATGATTCAGTTGATGGCCAGGAACTCAAGTGGGAGTTAGATGAGGAACGTGGGCGTATGTACGTGACATTTCCCGACGATCAGTAGTGGTTCCTACTAGGGCCGATCGGGCATAGTGGGTGGTTATCTTCTTTTCTTTAGGATTTGTCTGTACTCAGACCATGATTGTACTTGGATGAATGTATGACTTATTTATGCATTGTGTGAAGTGGCGATTGTAAGCCAACTATGTATTTTCCCCTTTGTTCTTGTACATGGGAATGTGTGAAGATAACCTTCTTGCGATCATACCAAAATGCGATTATGCCTCTAAGTCGTGCCTCGACACGTAGGAGATATAGTCACATCTTGGGCGTTACACCTTGCCCGCAAATGAACGCCTATTTAGGGTTTAGTGTTTGGGGCCTAGTGACTGTATAGATGATTTTTTTCTTTAGTTGTCTCGGATTTAGTACAACTTTGTACTAAAGTTGGCAAAGTTGGTATAAAGTTGAGACACTTATTTAGGATCGGAGGGAGTACATATTGGCTATGATATATGAATCATTGAGATGCAATAGCATTCATGTTAGTCTCCTTTGTATTTGATGGAATGTTGCAACACGGCAACCTTGGACGCAACATAGACGACACAAAAGTTGAAAGCTTCATAGCATTGTGCATTTTTATTTTGCTTTGAAATTATAGTACTGTGTAGTATAAAGAGCTAGGTGTCGCACGATGTCCAAAAAATATGGTGATAGTGTGAGATGGGCCATGTGATCACTAAGCTGCTGTGTTTTTGCTGCTTTCACACTCATGCTTTGTAAGTGTGGAGAACCTTATAGATTTATCACAGAATAGAAAAAAGTAAAAGAATCAAGACGATCTACGGCGCGGTTCCTGGATCAAAACCATTCTACTCCATCTCCTTTCGCAAAACGTAGGGCATCCAACAACCGGGTGCACGTGTCACTCACCAAAATAAAGTGTACTGTAAAAATGCAACTCAAGAAGGTCGTACCGCCTCAGTAATAATGACCAATGAGCCGTCATATCACATATACATATCAGTAAGTTGGACGGGCAAAGGAACCATCAGTCTTCGTTGAATCCTCTTCTCCCTTCAATGCATGCGCCAGTGAGAGGTCGCACCCGCTCTGCCCTGCCATGAATGCGGCACCGATTCTCAGGAGCGATGTTGACTGTTTCCGGTGGGAAGCGTGCATGGGAGATTGAGGGGGTTTCGATAGGGCAATGTCCCAGGGCGGTCAGAAGCGAGCGTGGCAGCTGACCGGATGCCCGAAAATGAGAGGATGTATCGACTCTCTCACGGCCAAATCGTAGTACTTCTCTGTATCACGATGTAAGACATTTTTACAAGCTAGTTTATAGCTGGAAAAAATGTCTTACATTATGGGATAGAGGGAGTAGTAGACACCATATCTCTGTAGGTCGTTGTTTCGCTATCTCTAACACACACATGCTGTCAAAAACACACATGCACACATATGTTCATAGAGTAGGAATGACATAGGAGTGGTAAACCACAAGAAGTGAGATAAATTGAGTAAGTACAAGAAGACAAGAGGTACACACACGTCTGTCGGGGACACAGTCGCTGCCTCGCACTCTAGCCAAGCCAACCAGAGCACGATGGCCAGATCAGTGCCTATCTAGTCCCAACGTTGGCGGTCAACCACTATATCTGCGGCTGTGGGAGTTGACACACGCGACTGTCGGATTCGGCGCATCCCGGCTGCATGCGACTGCACCTTACCAGGTATTGTCCGGGTACTGGGACGCATAACAATGGCAACGCCTCCATGTTGCATACATGTACTGAATCCACCTCTAACAGCTCGGATCTTTCCCATCGGCGGTTCGCCGGCAAAGACACGGCCGGCCACCGTCTAGGCTCAGCCCTAGCCCAGCGGCTAGTCGGTTCATCGTTGCCGTTCATAAAGTGCAATGACTGCCCGTAGCAGGTCGACAACCGCGTTTCGACCATGACGGAACATCTCGAATGGGTCTTCATCAAGTGCAAAAAAGATAAGGTGCGTAGTACTTCTTTTGATTGGGTTGTGCTCCCTTATTCGGCGCATGTTCGACAGCTTATACTCAAACTTGTGTGGATGATGGATGCTAGTTTTGGTATTGGGAAGAAGAATACATCAATATATTGATAGCATGAAATTTGGTAGATGTTCTTGCACTCCTTGATAGGATAGAGGCTAGAGATGACACTAGAGATGATATTAGATGTGAAGCAACGTTTACTTCTTTAGAATCGAAGAAGAAAGAAGTGTGCAAGCTAGAGAAGCCACAGATCAACAGTGAAGACATAGAGAAGATATTTATACAACTAGTGGAAGAGATTATAGAAATTGGATGTTCTTTTAAAATGTCTAAATGTGGTTCTTGTTTTCTTTGGTCTTGCTCTCCTTGCAAAGAATTCATGAATGTACTTCCATGTATCAAAATGTCACTGATGAAATAAGGAAATGTGATGGAAAAGGCAGGACACGTGATATTTTTTGGGCATGTATTAGCAGTTTACTAGTTAAATAACATGGTCAAACTTTGAGCCAAAAATATGATGTGGCGTAAAACCTCGGACGGAGGTAGTAGTACGAGATACGGTGGCACATTGATTTAGGACGAATACAAGTTCCCAATTTTTCTGGGAGAGGGCATAGTGTGTATATGATATGTCTCCAACGTATCTATAATTTTTGATTGTTCGATGCTATTATTTATGAAGTCTTGGATGTTTAATAGGCTTTATCATTCACTTTTATGTCATTTTGGGGACTAACCTACTAACCCAAAGGCCCAGTCCAGATTGCTGTTTTTTGCCTATTTCAGGGTTTTGCAGAAAAGGAATATCAAACGGAGTCCAAACGGAATGAAACCTTCGCAGGTGATATTTTTGGAGGAAATCACGCAAGAAAGACTTCGGGGCCAAGCCAGAGGACAGAGGGCCCACCCTCGAGGGTGGGGGGCGCACCCCCCTTCCCAGTGCGCGCCCCCCTGCCTCGAGGGCATCCCCTGTGGCCCCCGGTGCCCCTCTTCTTCCTATATATACCTATGTACCCGAGAAACTCCATACGCAGAGAGAAAACCCTAATTCCATCACCATAGCTACTGTTCCCATGGAGATCCCATCTTGGAGCCTGTTCCGGGAGGGGGATCCATCACGGAGGCCTTCATCATCATCATCATCGCCCTCACCATGAGTTGTGAGTAGTTTACCACAGACCTTCGGGTCCATAGCTAGTATCTAGATGGCTTCTTTTCTCTCTCTGGATCTCAATACAAAGTTCTCCTCGGTCTTCGAGGAGATCTATTCGATGTAATCTCTTTTTGCGGTGTGTTTGTCGAGATCCGATGAATTGTGAGTTTATGAGCAAGGTTATCTATTAAAGATATTTGGTTCTTCTCTGAACTTTTTATGTGTGCTCATAATATCCTTGCAAGTCTCTTCGAATTATTGGTTTGGTTTGGCCTACTAGATCTATAGTTCTTGCAATGGGAGAAGTGCTTGGCTTTGGGTTCAATCTTGCGGTGTCCTTTCCTAGTGACAGTAGGGGCAGCAAGGAACGTATTTTATTGTTGCCATCGAGGATAAAAAGATGGGGTTTTCATCATATTGCTTGAGTTTATCCCTCTACATCATGTCACCTTGCTTAAGGCGTTACTCTGTTCGTATGATCTCAATACACGAGATGCATGCAGGATAGCGGTCGATGTGTGGAGTAATAGTAGTAGATGCAGGCAGGAGTCGGTCTACTTGTCTCGGACGTGATGCCTATATACAATGATCATGCCTAGATAGTCTCATAATTATTCGCTTTTATATCAATTGCTCAACAGTAATTTGTTTACCCGCCGTAGAACACCGCTATCATGAGAGAAGCCACTAGAGAAAACTATGGCCCCCGGGTCTATCTTTATCATATTACTTTCCCGTCAATTTATATCTCTGTTGTTTATTTGATATTTTATTAAACCAAAAATTCTAAAAATATAAACTATCATCTCTATCAGATCTCACTATCGTAAGTGACCGTAAAGGGATTGATAACCCCTTATCGCGTTGGGTGCGAAGTTCTTATTTGTTTGTGCAGGTGCGAGGGACTGGCGCATGGTCTGCTACGGGATTGATACCTTGGTTCTCAAAAACTGAGGGAAATACTTACGCTATTGTCCTGCATCTCCCGTTCCTCTTCGAGGGAATACAACGCAAGCTCAAGAGGTAGCAAGAAGAATTTCTGGCGCCGTTGCCGGGTAGGCTTACGCAAAAGTCATATACCAAGTACCTATCACAAACCCTTATCCTTCGCATTATATTTATTTGCCTCTCGTTTTCCTCTCCCCCACTTCACCTTTGCCATTTTATTCGCCCTTCTTCCGCGATGTGTTTCTCGTTCGTTTGCTTCTTGTCTGCTCGTGTGCTGCTTGCTTGCCTGTCATTATGGCTAGCCCCTTATCCACTCCTTCGTCTCCCGAGTTTGAAGTACTTCACTTCAAGCAAAGGCAAGGAGAAAACTTAAAAGATGCTTGGTTTAGAATGATGGGATCTTATCGTAAGTGTACCTTAGAAGTGATTTTAGAATTTTGCTTGGCAATTTTTATGTTGGATTGAATATGTCTCATAAACAACTCTTAGATTGCGTTGCCAAAGGAAATTTTATCGAAGTTGATCCTAGTTTCACGCATGAAATTATAGAGGGAATAGTGGGAACACTACCTCCCCAAAATGAGCCAAACTCAACCTCGGAAGGGACGCAAGTTTTTGAGAAAATTTGCGAAGTAACGAAAATATTACAAAAATCTCTTGAACCTCTTAAGAGTGTTAGTGGGAATCTCCGCCGCATGAATATGTTGATTAATCTTTGCAATAAGCAGTTGGATGCTTTAGATCTTAAGATTTCTGAATATGAAGGGAAACGCAAAGAACCTCCCGGATTCGAGCTCGACACCATAAAAAGGGTAAAGACCAAAGATGGCAATACCTAGATCTATCTTGTATCGTGCCTAGCTAGGGGCGTAAAACGATAGCGCTTGTTGGGAGGCAACCCAATTTTATGTTTTTTGTTTTTGTTGCTGTTAGGGAATAAATATTGCATCTAGACTCTGATTAGATGTGTTTTCATGTTTTGTTTAGGTTTTGTGCCAAGTAGAACCTTTGGTAAGACTTGTGTGAAGTTTTGATCTTGCTGTGAAAAACAGAATCGTTAGCGCTCGCTAAAGTAGTCTTCCGATTTTACTGGAGCCTGATTTTTAGTTGATTCTTTTGGCTTCTGATTGGTAGACAAATTGCGCAAATTTACCAATTTAGTTTGAAGTTTTTGGAGTTCCAGAAGTAGGCGAACCCAGCAGATTACTACAGACTGTTCTGTTTTTGACAGATTCTGTTTATCGTGTGTTGTTTGCTTATTCCGATGCATCTATGTGTAATATTGGAGGATATGAACCATAGAGAACTTGGAGTACAGTAGGTTTAACACCAATATAAACAATGAATGGATTACTTGCTGTATCTTTGAGTAGTGGTTTACTTTCTCTTACTAACGGAGCTCACGAGAATTTTTGTCTAAGTTTTGTGTTGTCAAGTTTTCAAGTTTTGAGTATTGCTTTGATGGACTCTGGAACAAGGAGTAGCAAAGGAATAATATTGGAGACTCCCATGGCACCCCAAGTAAATTCAAGATAATCAAAAGCCTATGCTTGGGGATGCCCCGGGAAGGCACCCCCTCTTTCGTCTTCATCCATCGGTAACTATACTTGGAGCTATATTTTTATTCGCAACATGCTATGTGTTTTGCTTAGAGCGTCTTGTATAATTTGAGTCTTTGCTTGTTAGTTTTCCACAATCATCCTTGCTGGACACACCTATTTGAGAGAGTTAAATATGCCCTAGAAATTATTAGAACACTCTATGTGCTTCACATATATCTTTTGAGTTGAATAGTTTTTGCTCTAGTGCTTCACTTATATCTTTTAGAGCACGGCGTTGGTAATATTTTGTAGAAATTGTTGAACTCTCATGCTTCACTTAGATCTATTTGAGATTCTATTAAAACAGCATGGTAAAGTGGTTTGGCTATGAAACTAGTCTTCAGATGATAAACATCCAATGTCAATGTAGTAATAAATTTCACATCAAGTGCATGGAATAGAAAGAGATGTTGGATGCTTGATAATTGTTTTGAGGCATGAGGATAGTGATATTAAAGTCATTCTAGTGGAGTAATTATGAAATTGAGAAATATTTGTGTTAAGGTTGGTGATTCCCGTAGCATGCACGTATGGTGAACCGTTATGTGACTAAGTTAAAGCATGAGGTATTTGTAGAGTGTCAACCTTTGTGTGGAGGTCAGGGGCGCGCGATGGTTAACTCCTACCAACCTCCCCCCTAGGGTCATGCGTTGATTGCTTTGTTTTTAAGACTCGTAGATTTTTGCAATAAGTATATGAGTTCTTATGACTAATGTTGAGTCCATGGAGTATACACACTCTCACCCTTCCACCATTGCTAGCCTCTCTTGTACTGCGCAACTTTCACCGGTGCCATAAACCCACTATATATCCTTCCTCAAAACAGTGTGACGCCCCCAATTTGACCGTACACAAATCATGCAAGCAAATGTGTACGACCAAGATCAGGGACTCACTGGAAGATATCACAACACAACTCTAGACACAAATTAAAATAATACAATCTTTGTATTACAAGCCAGGGGCCTCGAGGGCTCGAATACAAAAGCTCGAAAGCACAAGAGTCAGCGGAAGCAATACTATTTGAGTACAGACATAAGTTAAACAAGTTTGCCTTAAGAAGGCTAGCACAAATGTAACAACGATCGAAAAGGCAAGGCCTCCTGCCTGGGACCTCCTAACTACTCCTCCAAGCCGAACTCCATGTAGAAACATCATCGTGATCATCTGGCTCCTGGACTCCACCACCTGGTTGCATCATCCGAGAAGAAAGGAAGAAAGGGGGAAAAGGGGGAGCAAAGCAACCGTGAATACTCATACAAAGTACTCGCAAGCAAGGATCTATACTACATATGCAATGGTATCTGTGTAAAGGGGTAATATATGTGGGTTAAACTGCAGAATGCCAGAATAAGAGGGGGATAGCTAATCCGATTGAAGACTACGCTTCTAGTAACCTCCATCTTGCAGCAGTAGAAGAGAGTAGATGGTAAGTTACAAGCATCCTCGCTTCTCGCAGCCTCCAACTTGCAGTAGTAGAAGGGAGTAGATGGAATAGTAACAACTATCAAAGCTTCTGGCCGCCTCCGTCTTGAGTAGCTGAAGAGTCCACCAAGTAACAAAGTATAGCATATACCTACCCGGCGATCCTCCTGCACATCACCCTGTGAGAGAGCAACCACCGAGTTATATCTGGAACTTGTCTGGGTGTGTTTTATTAAGTATCCAATTCTAGTTGTCATGAGGTCAGAGTACAACTCCGGGTCGTCCTTTTACCGAGGGACACGGCTATTCGAATAGATTAACTTCCCTGCAGGGGTGCACCACATAACCCAGCACGCTCGATCCCATTTGGCAGGACACACTTTCCAGGGTCATGCCCGGCCTCGGAAGATCAACACATCGCAGCCCTACCTAAGCACAACAGAGAGGTCAGCACGCCGGTCTAAACCCTAAGCGCACGGGGGTCTGGGCCCATCGCCCAATGCACACCTGCACGTTGCGAGGGCGGCCGGTAAGCAGACCTAGCCTCTCTTAATACCAGAGTAGGCTTTCCAGTCCAATCCGGCGCGCGCCGCTAAGTCGCTGACGTCAAGAAGGCTTCGGCTGATACCACGACGTCGAGTACCCATAACTATTCCCACGTAGCTGGTTAGTGCGTATAGACCAAATGGCCAGACTCAGATCAAATACCAAGATCCCGTTAAACGTGTTATTATGAAATAACCGCGGACAAAGACCAGGGCCAGGCCCACCTGTCTCCTAGGTGGTCGCAACCTGCCCTGTCGCTCCGCCACAAAGTAACCATCAGGGGGCTGTCGGGAACCCAGGCCCACCACTACCTGGGTGGAACCACCTGCCCCTTCAGCCCCCATCTCCGAATCATCATCATGTGTATGTAATAGTATAGTATATACCCGTGATCACCACCCGAGTGATCACGGCCCGATAGTATAGCAGGGCAGACGGACAAGGGTGAAGGGCCACTGATGGAATACTAGCATCCTATACTAAGCATTTAGGATTGCGGTTAAGGTATCAACAGTTGTAGCAACAATGACAGGCTATGCGACAGAATAAGATTATTCGATAGCAGTAACATGCTACACTACTCTAATGCAAGCAGTAGAAAGAAGAACAGGCGATATCTGGTGATCAAGGGGGGGGGGGCTTGCCTTGAAGCTCTACAGACGAAAGGAATATTCGGAAGCGTAACCGTATTCGAACGCCGAAGCATCAATGGTCTCGGGGTCTATCACAGTATCGGAGTCTACCGAAAAATAAGCAACGAAGAGGAAACAAATAAATAACAGAGCAAACAATAGCATCACAAAGCATAACATGGAAATACGCGGTGCTACGTGTGACCTAACGCATTAGGAGGTGATACTGGCAAGGATGAAAAACATCCGAGAAAGTATTCCCGGTGTTTCGCATTTTCGGGCAGATGAAACGGAGGGGGAATGTTGCACGTTCGGTATGATAGAGATGTGTGGCGGACGAACGGACCGCGTATTCGGGTTCGTCTCGTCGTTCCGAGCAACTTTCATGTACAAAGTATTTTCATCTGTGTTACGGATTATTTTATATTAATTTTTGAAGTTTTAAAACATTTTATAAATTATTAATATTAATTTAATTCGAAATTATATTAAATACTAAATGTTGTGGGTACACAGAAGTGTACCCAGAAATGTGCAACAGAGGATGACATGTGGACCCAGTTGACTAGGTCAATTGCCCAGTCAGCACCCAGTCAGCAGAGGCTGGCATGTGGGTCCAAGGGCTGCCTAGTCAGCAACCCAGTCAGCATTGACTGAGTCAACATTTGACAAGTCAAACTGGTAGGTGGGGACCTGCTGTAAGTGACAGAGTCTAATTTAACAGAGTTTTAACATTTAATTAGATTAACTTAAAGGTGGGGCCACACTGTTAGTGAGTCAATTTTATTAACAAAGTTTTATTTAACCAAACTAATTAATTAACGAGTTGGCCCTACGTGTCATAGTCACAGTTAGCATTAGGTGCATTTTTAGAAGATTAATAACTGGGAGGGGGCCCAAACACCAGTGTCTACTATTCCAATTTAGTTAGTGCTAACACTAAAAGGCCGAGCCCACCTGTCATTTAGATAGGGCCGTTTTAAACAGATCAGCGCCGGCGGTGATCTACAGGGGCGACAGCAAGACGCTAGATCCTGTCCCGGCGACCAAATGGTCGTCTGCGACCACCCACAGAACCCGCGCGGTACCGTGCGTGTAGTGGGGCGATCTGTTTGTGCGTAGACGGACGAAG
The DNA here is from genome assembly GCA_902687465.1 of Secale cereale. Classification (NCBI taxonomy): domain Eukaryota; kingdom Viridiplantae; phylum Streptophyta; class Magnoliopsida; order Poales; family Poaceae; genus Secale; species Secale cereale. The sequence goes on from LR738712.1 coordinate 388,243,790, forward strand.
GTGACCACGACGACGACGTCGGACGGCGGTGACGACGTGGCTTGACTGCAACCGAACTACGGGGCGAGGGAGAGAAAGGGGAGAGGTCAGGGAGGAGCCGGATGCTCACATCGTTGCAGAGAGGGATACGGGACGCCGGAGGAACCTTGCCGGCGAGGTCCGGCGACTGGATGGGCCGGCAGGCACGAGGCAGAGCAGAGGGCGGCGCGAGGTCGATGTGAGGAGCTGCGGGGCGGAAGCGGTGGTCCTCGGGCCTGGCCGCGTTTGAGGTTTGGAGGAGACAGGGACGATGCGGCGGCCTGCTAGTGGCGAAGCGGCGGGTGCACGGGGGCCTCTGTGGCCGGCGGGTCAGGCACGGCGTCGAGGAAGGCCGTCGCCGTCGGGTAAAGCGGGGCAGCGGCGGCGATGGGAGGCGCTGGTCAACGTCGACGCGTGAGAGGCGGGGTCGGCGGAGACGGGCGATGCTGGGGGCGGCGTTCGGCGCCAAGTTTGGTCAGGGCGGGGAGACGGGAGGAGGGGATCGAGCGCCCTCCTCCTGTGGCGGCGCTGGAGGGAGAGGGTGGGGATCGTGGGGAGTGAGGGTGGGCGATGTGCGGTTAGGTTAGTGGGGTTATAGGCCGCGGGGGCGGTTGGGCCGGCCAGGTGGGCCATTCGGCCCAGGGGGGCCTTCCACTTTTTTTTTGTTTTCTTTGTTTTGTTTTGTTTTACTTTTTCTTATTTTCTTTTCTGTTTTCTTTTAATTACCATTTAAATTTTGTTTTGTACATTACAAAAGTTGTACCTAATTTAGTATTAGTAATTATTCCACCGCCACAAATATTTTGGCACATGAATTAAAGTAGTTTATAATTGTTTATTATACTAAGAGCATTTAAATAATAATTTTGCCGATGTTTTACTTACTATAGTGCATTTAAATTCTTTACAGGAGTGTGGTTTATTCACCAATATTTTGTATGGATTATTTGCCACAATCCGAACATTTTAGTTTTAATGTTTCAAAACTTTTGTTGTTTGCCTTTATTTCGAATCGGTTTTGAAGCAACGCGAGATTATCAACAGTAACCGAGGTGACGTGTCGTCATTAGGAGAGGGTTACTGTAGCTTAACTATCCGGGCGTCACAATTCTCCTCCACTACAAGAAATCTCGTCCCGAGATTTAAGCGGTTGAGTAAGGGGGGAAAGGTGCTGGTAGCGAAATCTAACGAGTCTTCTTGGTCTTGGTTGCCCTTTTCGAAGAGGTTGATCCCTTTCGTTGAAGTCTTCATTTCTCTGCTTCAAGTTATCGTGATCAACTCGTCATCCTTTCTTCGGGATCTCCATCGTCCTACGAACGCGACAAGGGGGAAAACTTTGGAGGAACGTATCTCCACAAGGCTAGGCATCTGACGGTGAACTCAATGGGAAATACATCAGGTACCTCACGAGTTGTATTTCAGTGAATTCGTTGAGTGCAAAATACAATGGTGCCAAAATTTCAAATGGGTAGGCAATCATTTGATGCCTAGACAGAAGCTCGAATGAGGGGGGAGGGGTTGAACAACGAGAATAATATGGTGTTTGATACCAGGATGCAACAAGGTAGAATTTAGCTCGTGAATTACACACGAAGCCAAGTGCAAAGAATACACTAGAATCAGGGTTGTACAAGAGAGTCAAGTTTCGATCCCGTGACCTGTGGGTTATGGGCCCACCATGTGGGTTGAAAGTAGAAAGGGTGGTGACATCTTGCACAACCTCGACAGGGAGGCAAGTGAGTGGATAGCTTGTCAGCTATGTCGGCATCAATGTCGGAACCAAGGACGGGGGACGAAGAGAACCATTTTCTTGCTCTTTGAAAGGAGGCAGACCGGTAGGCAAGGGTTTCTTCCATCGTGGTTACAGGAATGTTACCAACCATAGTAACAGGGTCTTACTGACAGAGTTGTACAACAAGGTGTTTACATAAGCAGAGAATTATCACTGCTTAGATTATATGTAGATCAAGGAAAGGTTAAACAAACAAATGGAAAGGAAGATTGTGATTACACACAATTGATAGGAGTATATCCTTCCCATGGACAAGAAGAACATGGCATGCAGGGTAGGAGAGAAAGTACCCAACCATTCAGATAAAGAGGCAAGGATTAATCAAGATGTTACCCATACAACGGTGTCTGGAGAACTGACTAAGAAACATTTAGCATTGGGCTTCAAATGCTCTTGTTGAAAATCGGAGTACCGCAGACATGCGTCGAGATAGCATTGGCATGGTCTTGAAGCAAAGGTCGGACTTGGATACACAAAGGGTCCATCAGGAACAACTTATAGAATAAGTCTTACAATTTCCTCCTGGAAGAATGGTTATCCTTGCAAAAGAGATTATAATGTTAGGTCCTCCTGCCAGGGGTGCTAGGCATGACATCATATTACCGAGTCATCAAAGGACCAATATTATAACTCCTGGAAAGTTGTCCCAGCCATCATATCTGACCGAGATTTAGATCAGATTGGTGTCATGATACCTCAGACTCAGGGTGTTCGAGAAGAAAAGGTGCAACACAAATCGAAGAAATGACATTGCAAGATTCTCGGGAATTGAACTATGGGAGCGGGTTCCCGAAACAATAGTTCATCATTAAACCAAGGAGAGGATGAGGAGGTGGCTGATGGGCTCAGCGACAATTCACCGAGAATTCCAAACAGATGGATTTCCACAATATTGTGAACAAGAAGATGACACTTGTCGATTCAACTGATATAATGTTGTATGCTCGAGGTAAACATACACCACTAATCATTAGTTGAAAGGTGTCCCCGAAATATGTCCTTAGGCAGCAAGATCAATGTTAAAGTGATGATTCAATAACCAACAGTCTAAGAACGAACTATCGATCGTTAACTTCAAAGCGATAGGGTTGCTAGAAGTACAAAACTCAAGCAGCATTGTTAGCATATTGGTATCCCGGTTAAAATAACACAGGGACCAAGGAATATTGGTGATGGTGAGAAGTATCATTATACCGGGAATTTCTAAGAGGTGTGGCAATCCTCACAACAATCTCGACATCAAAGACAGTGATGCTTCAATGCAGAACACAACACTAGCTGGAAAGCAAGCTGTATTCATAATGTGGACAAGTTCGCGATGAAAGAAGTCAAGGGTGTTGCCGATGATAATAAAAATAATTGAGGGCAAGGAGAGTATTTCTCATCATGAACACAATTGGCATCTTGGAAGAAGTCAAATTGTTGAAGGTGATCCGACACATTTGCCGGGAAGTTTCAAGAGGATGCAATCAAACAACAATGGCAACAAGCAAGAGAAATACGAAGTGGCAAGTTATAGGATCAATATATAAGATGCAAGCTCGGAACCGAAGTTGCCTTTCAAGACAAGCAACATGATTTTGAAAGCTCGACGTAAGTCGGGCTCACACACTGAAGAATTCATGCACCAGAGAAGGACGAGGTAGCACAATCAAAGATAGCAAGACCAGGATGCACCCGATAGTCTAGGAATAAAACCAGATTGAGTTTAAAATTTTTCCCAGTAACATCTACTAGGGGTGTTGAATTTTTAGAGCGGATTTGATTTACTAAACGGTGTCCTCGGTTGATGGCAACCTAGAACCCATAGAGTGATTATGACGAGGAAGTTATTACTTCAACAAAGTTAGTAAGATGAAGTACAAAGGCATGATATCCTCGAGATACCGGAGGGTAAAACTCGAAGGCAGAACATGATAGAAGTAGAACCGGGTCATTGACCTATGACAGTAGATACATCAACCTTGCCAAAAATTAGACGAGGCACTGGAATGAATTCCCATCAGATATATCAGATCAGAATAGCATGGTCGAAACCATAACTGTAAGGAATCAATTCTAGAATACCGAAAGAATCATACATCTGGATAATCATTTTGCAAGAAGCTTCCGAGATGGTCTACATCATTTTCATGGGCATGAATACAAAGTTCAAGGTCGACTCCCACTTCTTTAATGCATATCATTTCATTCACCTCTCGCTTTGATAAACTGTAGTGTTGGAATTTTATCTGGTAGAACACCAGAAGAGTATGACTTGTGAAAACTTTCGGGTTCTCACGGATTAGGGGAAGGCATAGGTTCAACCCATCGGGCATCTTAATAACTTATACCACAAGTTTCAAAGTAAAAGCACAAGCTCGAAAGCAGAGCATGGTTGGCCAAGCAGGGGATACAATTTACCAAGGGCATCATGTATCAGGGGAAGAACTCACAAATGTGATTGAATATGAAGGGCATTGTCGGATAACAATCCAACAACGTATCGGGCGATCCACAATAGAGCTGATGTGAGTATCGGTACTCACTCAAAGGAAGAAAGAATGCAGAGGCATCAGATTCAAGAATGACCTTATTAGCCTGATGCTTAAATAGAAAGAAATTATGGTTACCAAAACGAAGGATCAGAAGCAGACGCTCTGATCAAGGATGGACAAGTTGAAACCACTTAGTTGGACAATCAATAAAGGTTTGAATTGCCGAGAACCAACTCATGTCCGGAATGACGTCTGAGTCGGAAAGATAATTTCAATAAGGATAACCCGATGACTCCATGCATACGCACACATTGAATCAATAGGCTCAAAATGCCTAAGACTAGGGATGCTAACGAAGACTACTAGTCACATGGAATTAACCATAATGCAAGCAGGCAAGAATTTCAAGAGTAACTGGCTGCAGAGGATTTTCGAAAGATCGAAAAGTATTCAGCAGAATTTTGTGAGACACATGAACAATTGAGAAGCACGGATCCTCGATAAATGTGACGAAATAACCGTAAGGGTTTTTACGCGAAACAAAACTGCAGGACAATAAACTCAAAGGATTCTCGAGACAACGGAGAATATTTCGAGGCCTCTTGTAACAACAAGAGCGACGAGGAATGATCATGAGTATGACAAGTGCATGCAGATATCCATAGGGATATATCAGTGGCAGTGAATTACAAAGGCGATGAACACAAGTTCTCGGGTTAACAGCGGAGAGTATCTTCAGGGTCTTCTGGTGCAGCGGACGATCATCGACCATAAGGTGCTCTCCGGGTGAAAGTGATAATGAGATCCTAATGTTAGATTTAGCAAAATTCCTTTATACCGAATAGATGAGAGATAAGATTCCTAGAGTATAGACGAGGAGTAAAAGATCCATAGAGCACCCATTGGTGTTGTGGGCCCGTAAGCCACACAACAAGTTAGTAAATTTGTTTTTCAAAGACTAGACTCAACTTCGGCCAAGGAGTTGGAAAGGGGGATTCCTACAGGCAGTCGGCTCTGATACCAACTTGTGATGCCCCCGATTTGACCGTACACTAATCATGCACGCAAATGTGTACGACCAAGATCAGGGACTCACTTGAAGATATCACAACATAACTCTAGACACAAATTAAAATAATACAAGCTTTATATTACAAGCCAGGGGCCTCGAGGGCTCGAATACAAAAGCTCGAAAGCACAAGAGTCAGCGGAAGCAATAATATCTGAGTACAGACATAAGTTAAACAAGTTTGCCTTAAGAAGGCTAGCACAAATGTAACAACGATCGAAAAGGCAACGCCTCCTGCCTGGGACCTCCTAACTACTCCTCCAAGCCGAACTCCATGTAGAAACATCATCGTGATCATCTGGCTCCTGGACTCCACCACCTGGTTGCATCATCCGAGAAGAAAGGAAGAAAGGGGGAAAAGGGGGAGCAAAGCAACCGTGAGTACTCATCCAAAGTACTCGCAAGCAAGGATCTATACTACATATGCAATGGTATCTGTGTAAAGGGGTAATATATGTGGGTTAAACTGCAGAATGCCAGAATAAGAGGGGGATAGCTAATCCGATTGAAGACTACGCTTCTAGTAACCTCCATCTTGCAGCAGTAGAAGAGAGTAGATGGTAAGTAACAAGCATCCTCGCTTCTCGCAGCCTCCAACTTGCAATAGTAGAAGGGAGTAGATGGAATAGTAACAACTATCAAAGCTTCTCGCCGCCTCCGTCTTGAGTAGCTGAAGAGTCCACCAAGTAACAACGTATAGCATATACCTACCCGGCGATCCTCCCGCACATCACCCTGTGAGAGAGCAACCACCGAGTTATATCTGGAACTTGCCTGGGTGTGTTTTATTAAGTATCCAATTCTAGTTGTCATGAGGTCAGAGTACAACTCCGGGTCGTCCTTTTACCGAGGGACACGACTATTCGAATAGGTTAACTTCCCTGCAGGGGTGCACCACATAACCCAGCACGCTCGATCCGATTTGGCCGGACACACTTTCCAGGGTCATGCCCGGCCTCGGAAGATCAACACGTCGCAGCCCTACCTAAGCACAACAGAGAGGTCAGCACGCCGGTCTAAACCCTAAGCGCACGAGGGTCTGGGCCCATCGCCCAATGCACACCTGCATGTTGCGAGGGTGGCCGGTAAGCAGACCTAGCCTCTCTTAATACCAGAGTAGGCTTTCTAGTCCAATCCGGCGCGCGCCGCTAAGTCGCTGACGTCAAGAAGGCTTCGGCTGATACCACGACGTCGAGTACCCATAACTATTCCCACGTAGCTGGTTAGTGCGTATAGACCAAATGGCCAGACTCAGATCAAATACCAAGATCTCGTTAAACGTGTTATTATGAAATAACCGCGGACAACGACCAGGGCCAGGCCCACCTGTCTCCTAGGTGGTCGCAACCTGCCCTGTCGCTCCGCCACAAAGTAACCATCAGGGGGCTGTCGAGAACCCAGGCCCACCACTACCTGGGTGGAACCACCTGCCCCTTCAGCCCCCATCTCCGAATCATCATCATGTGTATGTAATAGTATAGTATATACCCGTGATCACCACCCGAGTGATCACGGCCCGATAGTATAGCAGGGCAGACGGACAAGGGTGAAGGGCCACTGATGGAATACTAGCATCCTATACTAAGCATTTAGGATTGCGGTTAAGGTATCAACAGTTGTAGCAAAATGACAGGCTATGCAACATAATAGGATTATTCGATAGCAGTAACATGCTACACTACTCTAATGTAAGCAGTAGAAAGAAGAACAGGCGATATCTGGTGATCAAAGGGGGGGGCTTGCCTGGAAGCTCTGCAGACGAAAGGAATCTTCGGAAGCATAACCGTAGTTGAACACCGAAGCATCAATGGTGTCGGGGTCTATCACAGTATCGGAGTCTACCGAAAAATAAGCAACGAAGAGGAAACAAATAAATAACAGAGCAAACAATAGCATCACAAAGCATAACATGGAAATACGCGGTGCTACGTGTGACCTAACGCATTAGGAGGTGATACTAGCAAGGATGAAAAACATCCGAGAAAGTATTCCCGGTGTTTCGCATTTTCGGGCAGATGAAACGGAGGGGGAATGTTGCACGTTCGGTATGATAGAGATGTGTGGCGGACGAACGGACCGCGTATTCGGGTTCGTCTCGTCGTTCTGAGCAACTTTCATGTACAAAGTATTTTCATCCGAGTTACGGATTATTTTATATTAATTTTTGAAGTTTTAAAACATTTTATAAATTATTAATATTAATTTAATTCGAAATTATATTAAATACTAAATGCTGTGGGTACACAGAAGTGTACCCAGAAATGTGCAATAGAGGATGACATGTGGACCCAGTTGACGAGGTGAACTGCCCAGTCAGCACTGAGTCAGCAGAGGCTGGCATGTGGGTCCAAGGGCTGCCTAGTCAGCAACCCAGTCAGTATTGACTGAGTCAACGTTTGACAAGTCAAACTGGTAGGTGGGGACCTGCTGTAAGTGACAGAGTCTAATTTAACAGAGTTTTAACATTTAATTAGATTAACTTAAAGGTGGGGCCACACTGTTAGTGAGTCAATTTTATTAACAAATTTTTATTTAACCAAACTAATTAATTAACGAGTTGGCCCTACGTGTCATAGTCACAGTTAGCATTAGGTGCATTTTTAGAAGATTAATAACTGGGAGGGGGCCCAAACACCAGTGTCTACTATTCCAATTTAATTAGTGCTAACACTAAAAGGCCAAGCCCACCTGTCATTTAGACAGGGCCGTTTTAAACAGATCAGCGCCGGCGGTGATCTACAGGGGCGGCAGCAAGACGCTGGATCCTGTCCCGGCGACCAAATGGTCGTCTGCGATCACCCACAGAACCCGCGCGGCGCCGTGCGTGTAGTGGGGCGAGCTGTTTGTGCGAAGACGGACGGAGGTGACCACGACGACGACGTCGGACGGCGGTGACGACGTGGCTTGACTGCAACCGAACTACGGGGCGAGGGAGAGAAAGGGGAGAGGCCAGGGAGGAGCCGGATGCTCACATCGTTGCAGAGAGGGATCGGGGACTCCGGAGGAACCTTGCCGGCGAGGTCCGGCGGCTGGATGGGCCGGCAGGCACGAGGCAGAGCAGAGGGCGGCGCGAGGTCGATGTGAGGAGCGGCGGGGCGGAAGCGGTGGCCCTCGGGCCTGGCCGCGCTTGAGGTTGGGAGGAGACAGGGATGATGCGGCGGCCTGCTAGTGGCGAAGCGGCGGGTGCACGGGGGCCTCTGTGGCCGGCGGGTCAGGCACGACATCGAGGAAGGCCGTCGCCGTCGGGTAAAGCGGGGCAACGGCGGCGATGGGAGGCGCTGGTCAACGTCGGCGCGTGAGAAGCGGGGTCGGCGGAGACGGGCGACGCTGGGGGCGGCGTTCGGCGCCAAGTTTGGTCGGGGCGGGGAGACGGGAGGAGGGGATCGAGCGCCCTCCTCCTGTGGCGGCGCTGGAGGGAGAGGGTGGGGATCGTGGGGAGTGGGGGTGGGCGATGTGCGGTTAGGTTAGTGGGGTTATAGGCCGCGGGGGCGGTTGGGCCGGCCAGGTGGGCCATTCGGCCCAGGGGGGCCTTCCACTTTTTTTTGTTTTCTTTGTTTTGTTTTGTTTTACTTTTTCTTATTTTCTTTTCTGTTTTCTTTTAATTACCATTTAAATTTTGTTTTGTACATTACAAATGTTGTACCTAATTTAGTATTATTAATTATTCCACCGCCACAAATATTTTGTCACATGAATTAAAGTAGTTTATAATTGTTTATTATACTAAGAGCATTTAAATAATAGTTTTGTCGATGTTTTACTTACTATAGTGCATTTAAATTCTTTACAGGAGTGTGGTTTATTCACCAATATTTTGTATGGATTATTTGCCACAATCTGAACATTTTAGTTTTAATGTTTCAAAACTTTTGTTGTTTGCCTTTATTTCGAATTTGAATTTCGAATCGGTTTTGAAGCAACGTGAGATTATCAACAGTAACCGATGTGACGTGTCGTCATTAGGAGAGGGTTACTGTAGCTTAACTATCCGGGCGTCACAAACAGCCACCATATTGTTCCTCAAAACAGCCACCATACCTACCTATCATGGCATTTCCATAGCCATTCCGAGATATATTGCCATGCAACTTTCCACCGTTCCGTTTATATGACACGCATCATATTGTCATATTGCCATTGCATGATCATGTAGTTGACATCGTATTTGTGGCAAGGCCACCATGCATAATTTTTATACATGTCACTCTTGTTTCATTGCACATACCGGTACACCGCCGGAGGCATTCATATAGAGTCATACTTTGTTGTTGTAGTATCGAGTTGTAATCTTGTGTTGTAATGAAAGTGTGATGATCATCATTTTTAGAGCATTGTCCCATGGGAGGAAAGGCTGAATCTATAAAGCCCCTCCGCAAAAAAACAAAAAAAGAGAAATGCCAAAGAAAAAAAAAGAAAGGCCCAAAAAAGGGAAGAAAGAAAAAAAAGAGAAACGAAAAGAAAAGAGAAAAGGGACAATTGATACTATCTTTTTACACACTCGTGCTTCAAAGTAGCACCATGTTCTTTATTGTAGAGAGTCTCATGCTTAGTCACTTTCATATACTAGTGGGAATTTTCATTATAGGACTTGGCTTGTATATTCCAACGATGGGCTTCCTCAAATGCCCTAGGTCTTCGTGAGCAAGCAAGTTGGATGCACACCCACTAGTTTATTTTGTTGAGCTTTCATTCATATTTAGCTCTAGTGCATCCGTTGCATGGCAATCCGTACTCTCACATTGATATCTATTGATGGGCATCTCCATAGCCCGTTGATACGCCTAGTCGATGTGAGACTATCTCCCTCTTTTTGTATTCTCCACAACCACCTCTATTCCACCCATAGTGCTATATCCATGGCTCACGCTCATGTATTGCGTGAAAGTTGAAAGGTTTGAAAAGATAGAGCATGAAAACAAATGCTTGGCTGAAATCGGGGTTGTGCATGATATGAATATTTTGTGTGATAACAAGGGAGCATAGCCAACACTATATGATTTTGTAGGGATAACTTTCGTTAGCCATAGTATTTTGAGAAGACGTGATTGCTTTGTTAGTATTGCTTGAAGTATTGTTATTTCTTATGTCAATATAGACTTTTATCTTGAATCTTTCAGATCTGAACATTCATGCCACAATTAAGAAAATTACATTGTAAAATTATATTGTTTAGCATTCCACATAAAAAATTCTTTCTTTATCATTTACCTACTCGACGACGAGCAGGAATTAAGCTTGGAGATGCTTGATACGTCTCCAACGTATCTATAATTTTTTATTGTTCCATGCTATTATTTATGAAGTGTTGGATGTTTAATGGGCTTTATCATTCACTTTTATATCATTTTTGGGACTAACCTACTAACCCAAAGGCCCAGTCCAGATTGCTATTTTTTTGCCTATTTCAGGGTTTTGCAGAAAAGGAATATCAAACAGAGTCCAAACGGAATGAAACCTTCGCAGGAGATACTTTTGGAGGAAATCACGCACGAAAGACTTTGGGGCCAAGCCAGAGGACAGAGGGCCCACCCTCGAGGGTGGGGGGGCGCCCCCTTCCCAGGGCGCGCCCCCTGCCTCGAGGGCGGCCCCTATGGCCCCCGGTGCCCCTCTTCTTCCTATATATACCTACGTACCCCAGAAACTCCATACGCAGAGAGAAAACCCTAATTCCACTGCCGTAGCTGCTGTTCCCGTGGAGATCCCATCTTGGATCCTGTTTCGGGAGGGGGATCCATCATGGAGGCCTTCATCATCATCATCATCGCCCTCACCATGAGTTGTGAGTAGTTTACCATAGACCTTCGGGTCCATAGCTAGTATCTAGATGGCTTCTTTTCTCTCTCTGGATCTCAATACAAAGTTCTCCTCGGTCTTCGAGGAGATCTATTCGATGTAATCTCTTTTTGCGGTGTGTTTGTCGAGATCCGATGAATTGTGAGTTTATGAGCAAGGTTATCTATGAAAGATATTTGGTTCTTCTCTCAACTTTTTATGTGTGCTCATAATATCCTTGCAAGTCTCTTCGAATTATTGGTTTGGTTTGGCCTACTAGATCTACAGTTCTTGCAATGGGATAAGTGCTTGGCTTTGGGTTCAATCTTGCGGTGTCCTTTCCTAGTGACAGTAGGGGCAGGAAGGAACATATTTTATTGTTGCCATCGAGGATAAAAAGATGGGGTTTTCATCATATTGCTTGAGTTTATCCCTCTACATCATCTCATCTTGCTTAAGGCGTTACTCTGTTGGTATGAACTCAATACACGAGATGCATGCTGGATAGCGGTCGATGTGTGGAGTAATAGTAGTAGATGCAGGTAGGAGTCGGTCTACTTGTCTCGGACGTGATTCCTATATACAATTATCATGCCTAGATAGTCTCATAATTATTCGCTTTTATATCAATTGCTCAACAGTAATTTGTTTACCCGCCGTAGAACACCGCTATCATAAGAGAAGCCACTAGAGAAAACTATGGCCCCCGGGTCTATCTTTATCATATTACTTTCCCGTCAATTTATATCTCCGTTGTTTATTTGTTGTTTGATTAAACCAAAAATACCAAAAATATAAACTATCATCTCTATCAGATCTCACTATCGTAAGTGACCGTAAAGGGACTGATAACCCCTTATCGCGTTGGGTGCGAAGTTCTTATTTGTTTGTGCAGGTGCGAGGGACTGGCGCATGGTCTGCTACTCGATTGATACCTTGGTTCTCAAAAACTGAGGGAAATACTTACGCTACTGTCCTACATCTCCCTTTCCTCTTCGAGGGAATACAACGCAAGCTCAAGAGGTAGCAAGAAGAATTTCTGGCGCCGTTGCCGGGTAGGCTTACGCAAAAGTCATATACCAAGTACCTATCACAAACCCTTATCCTTCGCATTATATTTATTTTCCTCTCGTTTTCCTCTCCCCCACTTCACCTTTGCCATTTTATTCGCCCTTCTTCCGCCATGTGTTTCTCGTTCGTTTGCTTCTTGTCTGCTCGTGTGCTGCTTGCTTGCCTGTCATTATGGCTAGCCCCTTATCCACTCCTTCGTCTCCCGAGTTTGAAGTACTTCACTTCAAGCAAAGGCAAGGAGAAAACTTAAAAGATGCTTGGTTTAGAACGATGGGATCTTATCGTAAGTGCACCTTAGAACTGAATTTTAGAATTTTGCTTCGCAATTTTTATGTTGGATTGAATATGTCTCATAAACAACTCTTAGATTGCGTTGCCAAAGGAAATTTTATCGAAGTTGATCCTAGTTTCACGCATGAAATTATAGAGGGAATAGTGGGAACACTACCTCCCCAAAAGGAGCCAAACTCAACCTCGGAAGGGACGCAAGTTTTTGAGAAAATTTGCGAAGTAACGAAAATATTACAAAAATCTCTTGAACCTCTTAAGAGTGTTAGTGGGAATCTCCACCGCATGAATATGTTGATTACTCTTTGCAATAAGCAGTTGGATGCTTTAGATCTTAAGATTTCTGAATATGAAGGGAAACGCAATGAACCTCCCAGATTCGAGCTCGACACCATAAAAAGGGTAAAGACCAAAGATGGCAATACCTAGATCTATCTTGTATCGTGCCTAGCTAGGGGCGTAAAAAAATAGCGCTTGTTGGGAGGCAACCCAATTTTATGTTTTTGTTTTTGTTGCTGTTAGGGAATAAATATTGCATCTAGACTCTGATTAGATGTGTTTTCTGTTTTGTTTAGGTTTTGTGCCAAGTAGAACCTTTGGTAAGACTTGTGTGAAGTTTATTTGATCTTGCTGTGAAAAACAGAATCGTTAGCGCTCGCTAAAGTAGTCTTACGATTTTACTGGAGCCTGATTTTTAGTTGATTCTTTTGGCTGCTGATTGGTAGACAAATTGCGCAAATTTACGAATTTAGTTTGAAGTTTTTGGAGTTCCAGAAGTAGGCGAACCCAGCAGATTACTACAGACTGTTCTGTTTTTGACAGATTCTGTTTTTCGTGTGTTGTTTGCTTATTCCGATGCATCTATGAGTAATATTGGAGGATATGAACCATAGAGAACTTGGAGTACAGTAGGTTTAACACCAATATAAACAATGAATGAATTCCTTGCTGTACCTTTGAGTGGTGGTTTGCTTTCTCTTACTAACGGGGCTCAGGAGAATTTTTGTCTAAGTTTTGTGTTGTCAAGTTTTCAAGTTTTGAGTATTGCTTTGATGGACTATGGAACAAGGAGTAGCAAAGGAATAAGCTTGGGGATGCCCATGGCACCCCAAGTAAATTCAAGATAATCAAAAGCCTATGCTTGGGGATGCCCCGGGAAGGCACCCCCTCTTTCGTCTTCATCCATCGGTAACTATACTTGGAGCTATATTTTTATTCGCAACATGCTATGTGTTTTGCTTAGAGCGTCTTGTATAATTTGAGTCTTTGCTTGTTAGTTTTCCACAATCATCCTTGCTGGACACACCTATTTGAGAGATTTAAATATGCCCTAGAAATTATTAGAACACTCTATGTGCTTCACATATATCTTTTGAGTTGAATAGTTTTTGCTCTAGTGCTTCACTTATATCTTTTTGAGCACGGTGTTGGTAATATTTTGTAGAAATTGTTGAACTCTCATGCTTCACTTAGATATATTTGAGATTCTATTAAAACAGCATGGTAAAGTGGTTTGGCTATGAAACTAGTCTTCAGATGATAAACATCCAATGTCAATGTAGTAATAAATTTCACATCAAGTGCATGGAATAGAAAGAGATGTTGGATGCTTGATAATTGTTTTGAGGCATGAGGATAGTGATATTAAAGTCATTCTAGTGGAGTAATTATGAAATTGAGAAATATTTGTGTTAAGGTTGGTGATTCCCGTAGCATGCACGTATGGTGAACCGTTATGTGACTAAGTTAAAGCATGAGGTGTTTGTAGAGTGTCAACCTTTGTGTGGAGGTCAGGGGCGCGCGATGGTTAACTCCTACCAACCTCCCCCCCTAGGGTCATGCGTTGATTGCTTTGTTTTTAAGACTCGTAGATTTTTGCAATAAGTATATGAGTTCTTATGACTAATGTTGAGTAGGAGTATACACACTCTCACCCTTCCACCATTGCTATCCTCTCTTGTACCGCGCAACTTTCGCCGGTGCCATAAACCCACTATATATCCTTCCTCAAAACAGCCACCATATTGTTCCTCAAAACAGCCACCATACCTACCTATCATGGCATTTCCATAGCCATTCCGAGATATATTGCCATGCAACTTTCCACCTTTCCGTTTATATGACACGCATCATATTGTCATATTGCCATTGCATGATCATGTAGTTGACATCGTATTTGTGGCAAGGCCACCATGCATAATTTTTATACATGTCACTCTTGTTTCATTGCACATACCGGTACACCGCCGGAGGCATTCATATAGAGTTATACTTTGTTGTTATAGTATCGAGTTGTAATCTTGTGTTGTAATGAAAGTGTGATGATCATCATTTATAGAGCATTGTCCCATGGGAGGAAAGGCTGAATCTATAAAGCCCCTCCGCAAAAAAATAAAAAAAGAGAAATGCCAAAGAAAAAAAAAAGAAAGGCCCAAAAAAGGGAAAAAAAAGAGAAACAAAAAGAAAAGAAAAAAGGGACAATTGATACTATCTTTTTCCACACTCGTGCTTCAAAGTAGCACCATGTTCTTTATTGTAGAGAGTCTCATGCTTAGTCACTTTCATATACTAGTGGGAATTTTCATTATAGGACTTGGCTTGTATATTCCAATGATGGGCTTCCTCAAATGCCCTAGGTCTTCGTGAGCAAGCAAGTTGGATGCACACCCACTAGTTTATTTTGTTGAGCTTTCATTCATATTTAGCTCTAGTGCATCCGTTGCATGGCAATCCGTACTCACTCACATTGATATCTATTGATGGGCATCTCCATAGCCCGTTGATACGCCTAGTCGATGTGAGACTATCTCCCTCTTTTTGTATTCTCCACAACCACCTCTATTCCACCCATAGTGCTATATCCATGGCTCACGCTCATGTATTGCGTGAAAGTTGAAAGGTTTGAAAAGATAGAGCATGAAAACAAATGCTTGGCTGAAATCGGGGTTGTGCATGATATGAATATTTTGTGTGATAACAAGGGAGCATAGCCAACACTATATGATTTTGTAGGGATAACTTTCGTTAGCCATAGTATTTTGAGAAGACGTGATTGCTTTGTTAGTATTGCTTGAAGTATTGTTATTTATTATGTCAATATAGACTTTTATCTTTAATCTTTCAGATCTGAACATTCATGCCACAATTAAGAAAATTACATTGAAAAATTATATTGTTTAGCATTCCACATAAAAAATTCTTTCTTTATCATTTACCTACTCGAGGACGAGCAGGAATTAAGCTTGGAGATGCTTGATACGTCTCCAACGTATCTATACTTTTTTATTGTTCCATGCTATTATTTATGAAGTCTTGGATGTTTAATGGGATTTATCATTCACTTTTATATCATTTTTGGGACTAACCTACTAACCCAAAGGCCCAGTCCAGATTGCTGTTTTTTGCCTATTTCAGGGTTTTGCAGAAAAGGAATATCAAACGGAGTCCAAACGGAATGAAACCTTCGCAGGAGATATTTTTGGAGGAAATCACGCACGAAATACTTTGGGGCCAAGCCAGAGGACAGAGGGCCCACCCTCGAGGGTGGGGGCGCGCCCCCTTCCCAGGGCGCGCCCCCCTGCCTCGAGGGCAGCCCCTATGGCCCCCGGTGCCCCTCTTCTTCCTATATATACCTACGTACCCCAGAAACTCCATACGCAGAGAGAAAACCCTAATTCCACCGCCGTAGCTGCTGTTCCCGTGGAGATCCCATCTTGGATCCTGTTCCGGGAGGGGGATCCATCATGGAGGCCTTCTTCATCATCATCATCGCCCTCACCATGAGTTGTGAGTAGTTTACCACAGACCTTTGGGTCCATAGCTAGTATCTAGATGGCTTCTTCTCTCTCTCTGGATCTCAATACAAAGTTCTCCTCGGTCCTCGAGGAGATCTATTCGATGTAATCTCTTTTTGCAGTGTGTTTGTCGAGATCCGATGAATTGTGAGCTTATGATCAAGGTTATCTATGAAAGATATTTGGTTCTTCTCTGGACTTATTATGCGTGCTCATAATATCCTTGCAAGTCTCTTTGAATTATTGGTTTGGTTTGGCCTACTAGATCTATAGTTCTTGCAATGGGAGAAGTGCTTGGCTTTGGGTTCAATCTTGCGGTGTCCTTTCCTAGTGACAGTAGGGGCAGCAAGGCACGTATTGTATTGTTGCCATCGAGGATAAAAAGATGGGGTTTTCATCATATTGCTTGATTTTATCCCTCTACATCATGTCATCTTGCTTAAGGCGTTACTCTGTTTGTATGAACTCAATACACGAGATGCATGCTGGATAGCGGTCGATGTGTGGAGTAATAGTAGTAGATGCAGGCAGGAGTCGGTCTACTTGTCTCGGACGTGATGCCTATATACCATGATCATGCCTAGATAGTCTCATAATTATTCGCTTTTCTATCAATTGCTCGACAGTAATTTGTTTACCCGCTGTAGAACACCGCTATCATAAGAGAAGCCACTAGAGAAAACTATGGCCCCCGGGTCTATCTTTATCATACTACTTTCCCGTCAATTTATATCTCCGTTGTTTATTTGCTGTTTTATTAAACCAAAAATACCAAAAATATAAACTATCATCTCTATCAGATCTCACTATCGTAAGTGACCGTAAAGGGATAGAGAACCCCTTATCGTGTTGGCTACGAAGTTCTTATTTGCTTGTGCAGGTGCGAGGGACTGGCGCGTGGTCTCCTACTGGATTGATACATTGGTTCTCAAAAACTGAGGGAAATATTTACGCTACTGTGCTGCATATCCCTTTCCTCTTTGAGGGTGTCAGGCCCAAGATGCAATTCTATCCCGATCACGTGACACTTACGTGATTGGGGCACAACCGCATTTCGGGGGCTTAGCAAGATGGATATCATTACATCATACCATTACATACATACATGGGGGATACAACAATACATACAAGTCATATGAATACAACAACTCAATACAAGGCATCCGACTACGGATGCAAACAATGAAAAGAACACGACATCCATCTGCTATCCCAGGCTGCCGACCCGGAACCTAACCCAAGACTGAAGAAGAAGAAGAAGAAAGAAAGAACTCCAACACAACGATCATCGCTCTCACGTCAAGATAGCGGAAACCTGCACCTGCAACTATTGTTGTAGTATCTATGAGCCACGAGGACTCAGCAATCCCATAACCATGGGTAACAAGACTATCAAAGCTTAATGGGAAGGAAGAGGTAAAGTGGTGAGGTTGCAGCAGCGGCTAAGCAATATATATGGTGGCTAACTTACAAGTACAAGAATAAGATGAGCATCTACGCAAACGGTCGCAACTAGTAGTGATCACTAAAGATCCTGAACTACTTACGAGTCAAACATAACCCCACCGTGTTCTCTTCTCAAAGTGAAAAGAGACAGTCACGGTTACTCACACAGTTGTGTGTTTTACTTCGGATCCTCTGTCAAGTTTTCTACAACCGGACATTAATAAATTCCAATCTGCCACATAACCGCGGGCACGGCTCTCGAAAGATCATAACCCTGCAGGGGTGTCCCAACTTAGCCCATCACAAGCTCTCACGATCAGCTGAAGTGATAAATATAATATCATCACCCCTTATCTTAGGGAAATCCGATCAGGCTCGGCATCCTGGTGCACAAGACATTTCGACAATGGTAAAACAAGTCCAGCAAGACCTCTCGGTGTGTCGACACCCTGATAGTAGCCGCGCGTATCTCGTCTCAGGCCACGACCGGATGGGTGATCCTACGAGTAAAACCAATCCTCGAGTTTCCTCGTGGTGGCCCCGCATAACCCCCGTTTGGGACCAACACCATCAGCACTGGCCCCCCTGCTATGTAGAAAGAATCCTCGGGTAGCGCTAACTCCCTATGCAATTTAATTAATTAATTAAGTTGTTATTATGAGGCAAATTAAAACCAATGTTGGGCCTTGCTGGAGGAGTTTTATTCAAAGACGAAGTGTCAAGGGGTCCCCATATACCCAACCGTGTAAGGAACGCAAAATCAAGGAACATAATGCCGGTTTATCAGCGCCTAAGGTGGCATGAGTGGAACAAAACACCGAGCAAAAGGCCAAGCCTTCCACCCATGCCCAGTATATAGGTGTGTTAATAAATAATAATAGATATTGTGATATTCCAACAACAAGTTCCCTCTTGGAACGATCTTCATCTTCACCTGCAACTAACAACGCTATAAGAGGAACTGAGCAAGCGGGTAACATAGCCAAACAATGCTTTTGCTAGGAAGGTTTCAAAGGTTAGAGGTTTCATGGCAACAAGGAGAGGAGCTGACAATAAAGATGGGTAGCACGACATATAACGATAGCATCGAGACACTAAGCATGGCAATGATAGTAAAGGTATCCAAGGGTATGGTCATCTTGCCTGAGATCCCGCAAGGAAGAAGAACAGATCTGTGAAGAAGACGGAGAAGAAGCCTTGAAGAAGAACCACGGGTAGACGAACGAATCCTCACGAACGCAACGGAACAAGCACTAACCTGAAGAAGCAAGCAATACGGTAAACACACAACACAAGATCATTACAATATGCTCAACCAAGTAGGATGCACGACAAGTCTACATATGATGCACATGAAGTCTATACAGGAAGCAAAACATGGCAAGGTAGGAAGCACAGTAAAACAAAACAAGTCTATATGATGCAATACATGGCAAGGTATGATGCATGACAAGTCTATACAGGAAGCACAACAAGTCTTTACAGGAAGCACAACAATTATGTACAGGAAGCATTACATGGCAAGGTAGGAAGCACAGAAAAACAACACAAGTTTATATGATGCAATACATGGCAGGGTATGATGCACTGCAGATGCACTTAGGATGCATTACCTGACAACATAGGAAGCACACCAGAACAACACAAGAACAAGACAATAAGCTCAAGCAAGTAGGATGCAAGACAGATCCATATAGGATGCAAAACATGACAAGGTAGGAAGCACATCATATGCACTTAAGAACAACAAGTTTAAATGAGGCCAGAAGCTATTTAAGACCAATCGGGTAAGTCCTCATATGCATAGTTTGAAATTAGTCCAGATCTGCACAAACCTTAAGTTAAAGTTGTTAAACAACAAGTTAACATGCACCAACATGATCTACACGAAAATCTAGTCAAGTTTCATATAAAGTTCATTTAATTCGGAGCTACGGCCTAGAAGATATGAGCAAAACAAGATAAGCATGGCAACGGTGCAAGATGCACCCAAACATCAAGCAAACATACTCCAAACATGTTAACGAAATGATATTATGATTCTACATGCAAAATCACACAAGTTTCATATAAGGAACACTCCAAACGGAGCAACGGGCTAAAAGATACACCCGAAACGAGATATAACAACAAGTTGAAATTAACAGCCACGTAGCAACTTTGGAGCAAGAAATATATACTCTACAGCACTCAAACATGGTGACAAGAAGCATGGACATGAAGTAGACATATCCTACAGCAAACAACTCCATTGGAGCATCTCCATAGGAGGCATGGATCAATAGCAACAAGCTACAACATTTTGATCATGACAATAAAAACCTGACAGTAATATTTTATAGCAACTTGGGAGCAAGAAATAAAAAAGCTATAGCAGGCCAAATGAGCAAGTGAGGGCATGAATGGATAGACAATAACATATACAGCAAGGAATGATCAATGGCCACCCCAAAACTAACATGGATTTACCTAGGGCATCAAGCAAACATAGCATCAGGATATTACAGATTCCAGACTTAGTGAAATTTCACTAAGTGTTAAAACAGTAATAACAACATGGCATGTTTACAAGCATGTTTAAGTCAACACATGGCATATCATGGAAAGTTAAATGCACCACATCAAAGAACATATCATGGAGATTCTAAAACATCTAGGCATGTGACATGGGGACAAACACATCAATAGCAACGAGCTCCTCAACTAGGCATCTCGTAACAAGTTTCAGAACATAACAGCCAAATGCACTTTTGCAACAGAGATAAACATGGCAAAATGAACTCTAACATGCATGCTATAGCAACCAACATGTAGAGCATCTCATGATGAACATTTTGACATATCATTTGCACCATTTGGATAAACATGCACCAAGTTATCATATCTCAAACATAGCAACAAAATAACAAGTAGCAGCAGTTTATAACAAGTAGCACTCTTGCAACAGATATTTGAGCAACTAGATTAACTCAAACAAGCATGGCACAATGGAACAAAGTGTAGAGCACATCACCACGATCATTTTGACATATCATACACTCAATTTGGACATGTACACAAAAAGTTATAACTATGCAAACATGCACACATGATGCTGAAATTTTAGCATGTCATTGATGCAAACTTAAACAAACAGCAGGTTAACATTTATAAACATGGATGGAAGTTGCAAATTATTAATCTACACAAAATTCTAAGCATTTTACATGTACAAAGTTTTTACATGCGATGCACAGTTGCCAAGATACTATATGCATGAACTTAAGGGGCTTTACTGCAAAACTGCTTTTCTGAGGAAAAAGAGAAAACTCCCACAGGAAAAAAACATGCGTTGGGCCGGATCAGACTTGCCCAACAGATCTACAGAGAGAGAGAGAGAGAGAGAGAGAGAGAGAGAGAGGCAAGACGCTGGGTGTGGGCTCACCTACTAGGCCGAGGCCCACGGGAAGGAGAGGCTGGCCGGCCTGCATCGTCGTCCCGATGCAGACGAGGCCGGCGGCGGCACGCCTACGGCAAGCAGGTGGCCTCCGGCGGGAGGCGGTCCGGTAGGCGGCCGGGACGGCCGACCACGGGAATGGATAGATCCGGGGACGGGGCTCCCGGATCCGGTGAGGGTTGAGGACGGGGAGGCCGGCATCGAGCTCTGCGGTGGTGGCTCGAGCGACTCCGGCGGACGGATCTGCAGAACGGCGTCGGGGGCTCCAGGGCGGCGGCGGTGTTCCTGCGCGGGGAGAGAGAGAGAGACAGAGGGACAAGGAGGAGGGCAATGGGAAGGAGAGGGACGGCGAGGTCCCGACCTGCGGGTCACCGGCGGCCGGCACGGCGAGGGAGATCGAGGATCCGGCGAGGGAGCGAAGCGCTCGGGCGCGTGCGTGTGCCTTCGGGCTGCGGCGGCGGCTCGGGCCCGCTCCGGCCCGGGGGCGGGCCGCGGCTGGGCCCCACGGGCCTGGCGCGGTGGAGGAAGCCACGGCGCTGACGGGTGGCCCCGCGCTGAGGTGGCGGCGGCGCGGCTGGCTGGCTGGGGCACGTGGCAGCGCCTGAGAGGCTGCCCGATGCCCAGTGGTGGCGCGGTGACTTGGCGGCGGTGGAAGGGGCTTGGCACTGATTTTGAGGAGGGAGGTTGGTGGAGGCCAAAAATGGCATGGGGGCTGCTTAAATAGGGTAGGGATTAGGTTTAGGGGATTTTGGGGCCGTTTCGGACCACCGGATCACGATCGTGAGGCTCCGATCGCGAGGAGGTGTAGGATGGGCCTAGAGGGAATTAGTGGGTTGTGTTAGAGGGGCTTCGGGCTGAGAGGAGAGAAGGGAAAAGAGGCCCGCGGGGGTTTTCGGAGACCGAAAACGTCCGACGTTTAGACCGGCTACTAGTGCCACTATATATATCCGTTAGGCTATCAAACGAGCTCCGAATGCGATGAAATTTGGCAGGCGGCCTGTCTACACTATAATAAGACCACACGCCAAGTTTCATCCCATTCCGAGAACATTTTCCGGCCACTCACAAAATAAATATTCGGAGGCACCGCAAGCGCGTGCAAGTGTGTCTGGGCTCAGAACGGACAACGGAGAGGACGAGGGAACTCGGGCGGATGCAAGTTTTGAAAACATGCTGATACAACACACATGAGGACATGGCAAGATGCAACATGCAAGCAGATGACATGACACTGACAACGAATAACTGGCTGACACCTGGCGCACCGGTCTCGGGGTGTCATAGAGGGAATACAACACAAGCTCGAGAGGTAGCAGTATACAAAATAATGAAGATTGAATTTCTCGAAATATTTAAATTGGAGGATGTTGCAGCCCACCTTTTCGACATTTTGAGCATGTGTAGTTCAGTTGTTGTTCACTTAATGGAGGGTTGTGTACCACACGTGAATGATAGTATGTGCGACCTGGAGGCGTGGAGCGTTAATTGCGAATTGACTCCTTCGAGCAGTAAATTTTCTTCATGTATTAGCATTGCCCTAGTATTTTTACTAGTTGTACGTTAAGTAAAGAGTTCCTTTTCGTGCACAATTTAAAATGATTTTACGGAGACGAAAAGAAAACCACTCTAACAATATATATATACGCTGTAGACTTAGTGCTTGTTTTCTAGGTTTGCTCTCTTCACACTCTCTCTCCACTATATATATACACACTGGAGCCTTAGCTCTTTTAATTTCTCTCTTCATACACTCTCACCCTCTCCAGATCTAAACAAGATTGCATTGGCCTCTCTCTCTCCCCACTGCCGGTGAAAGAGCCTGCAGGACCCCATCCACCGGGCAAGGGAAGGCGACTTAACACTGTTTCTCTTGGTGAGGGAGAGAATCCACTGCCGGCGCCACTGTTCTGTTCCACGTAGTGACGACACGGGAGGGCCTCCAACCCCTTCTTCCTCACGGTCGTACATATTGTGGGCAGATCCGGCGTCCGGCCGCCCACCGAGCCACACCCAGACAACCCTAAGGTATAATTTACTTAATCCACAAGCATTGCCCTACCTGGATTTGTATTTTTTTCCGCTTCGACACTTGAATCTAGCTGTTGGATCAAATATGAAAGTAGGGGAAGAAGTGTATAGCATGAATGTATGACGTGGTTCAAAGAGGAAACGACGGGGGGAAGTAGTACAGACTGGCTATCCAACAACTTTGTTGGTCGAAAAGGGAAAACAATGACAAATGAAGTACACACACTTGCAAGGAACTGATCTTTCTGTGGGTGGGGGACAAGGTTGTAGAATTTGAGCAGGACTAGATTCGTTGCCCTGACAAAGGGAAAGGTAAAGAGAACAAAAATGGGACCAACACAGATATCCTCCTTGGTGGTTTGTTGCAACAGACTGTGCATCACCCCTTTATACATCGGTGGATGCACACGGTGCTAGTGTGTCCACTGTCCCATACAACTCTATAGCTATTGTAGGTCTAATAATGTCATTGGATAATTGAAGCAATGCCACGGTTAAAAACAATTTACATGTTTAAGGAGTTTAATTGTTAGTGTAATCTATTTGTTAATATGAATCAATGCCACTGTTTGAGAAATGCTACTGTATTGCTTTCATTCCCATTTAGATAAGTTAGATGCTTCTTTTTGTGGGCTTCTGTGTGATCCATCGTTATTGACCAGTAATTGCTTCCTTTGCACCTCTGTGTAAATAGGGTTATCAACTTCACCTCGTTGCTATTGCAACCTTTTGTTGCACTACACAAAACACTTTTGTTTTAAGAGTGTTTTGTCTAGTTCAACTAGAATGTCACACCTACAACGTTGCTTGATTCATTGATCTTAGTGGAACTGCATAAGAGGAGATTGGACTTCCTAACATTGTTGGAAAATTTCTCTCCGATCTTCTTCATGTCAGTTGTTTGAATTCTGCATAGAGGTCAGTACTGGCCTTCTTCCACATGATTGTGCAGTGTGCTTTCACATGTTGTGCTATTTATACGATAATGTTGCCTGATTTTAGTGAACTGCACAAAAGGGGACCAAACTTCCAATCTATATGTGCATCGTAATATCCCATTGAGGTAAGATGATGACATTTCACAATTGTTGGCCTCTATTTTGCTACTCTCATCAGAAAATTAATGTTGTTGTTTAGTGTTATACTTGTGCTCCCTAATTGACATGCCAGATCTTACATTGAAGGCGAAGCTTGTGTATTATTTAACCAAGTGATGAAGGGGATGAACAAGCGGAAGAAGAACAAAGCTCAAATCCCGGTGCTGTAATGAAGCACTTGAAATGTGATGACACAAGTAATGATCTAGTTTTGCATCTTAATTTATTTCAACAACTCGGACGAGCCATTGTTTTGCCACTGTGATTTGATGACACTCTTAACGTAATATGCAATTATCTCTACTTGTGCAAACATGGATGTTGGAAACATTGAACTAATCGAGGAGTATACGGTAAACATGGCAAACACAGTAGATAATAACGGATGACTCCCGAAAAGTGCTTCATCTATATGCTATACACAATAAGCCTCTTGACAAAGATTGGTACCGGCCTACGGCTTTCATCCATATGATTGAGCTTTGTGATCTCTATTGGTGTTGTGCTACCGTTTAGCTACTATCATGAGAAAGTTCTTATTGGTTTGCATGTTAATCCAGAGCTGAGGCACTGGCTTGCCACCATTATAGCCACTGCTAAAAATGAAGTAATAATACAATTCTTATGAGCTATTGTCTTCGGTATCATATCATTTCCTATGAGGATAATGAGGATGCATCTCTTTGTGACTATACATTTCATCAGTTACTCCCATTGTTAATGTAATATCAAGTTTTAAATATTTTCTTTTTTTAGCCAACAGAGATGCTAGCATTTAGTTGTTCTCTTGTCTTTGCACAACAGGATCCTCCTTTGAAGAAGGATATGTAGTACATCAAGTGCCTAGTTCCGATTATGCAAGGATGAAGAAGCCCAGTCTATATTCTCACCAGAAGGAGCATGTCTGTGCAACAAACCCTCGGTCCGTTTCCCAGACTGGACACAAGCCCAAGTACAAGTTTTCAACACCAACATCAGACCAAGACTTGAAGGGGTCAACTCTTTGAGGAGTCAGAGAGCTGGCTAGGGAGATCACAACCAAGACCAGCCGACGAGGCAAAATATCACTAGAGGAGAAGCCCTCCTTGCCGGGCATGCCAGCCTCGCGGGGTGTGATCGTCCCGGAAGCAAGCCTCCAACATCGCCCCAACAGACCTGCCGGGGGCTCGTAGAGGCAAACCACCACTCCACAACGACGTCTGTCATCAATCAGTGCGGTGTCAAGCTGCTAAGTGGCTCAGTGGCAGCCTCCTGTCACATGGCAGCCACTTCCTATAGGAAGAGCCTACAAATGACACCCGTCTTGTGATGTGTCAAGCAAACGGGTGCGATGCTGGCAAAACAGCCCAGCAGGGCTTGCCGGGCGAACTTTGATGTGGCACTGAGCGATGCATTTAATGCACTCTGTCAGCCTGCAGAGTTATGTATCACTGGTGTGCGTCGGTCCTAAACAAACGGTTTTTTACCCCTTTCCGCGACGGCCTTCGGAACCGTCGCCAAGTGAGTGTGTGCGATAGGGGGTCCTTCCCACACGACCCAGAAACCGTCGGGGAGATGGAACAGTGAACCAGAGGCCTTCCAAAATGTAATCGTGTGCGATGCAGCACACACTAAATTCTTTCGCACGTGTGGTATCGGTGATTAAGCATTTCTAATGACATAGTGAAACCATACGGTCTGTCGTAATGAACCGTTTGGGAAATAGTATGTAAGGCACACGGGCCAACATATGAACGGTGTGTGATTTGTGCCCCATTGCACACGAGTTTTCTGCGTAACCCGTCTGCCATGCTAGACTCCATCGCACACATTTTCCAACAATTACCGTCTGCGATAATGTTCTATTACAAATGGTTCAGGAGCCCCTTCGCACACATACAAGTACTGCAGAACATTTGTGATTTGTTAGGTATCACCGATGGTTGCCGCAAGAGTGACATGTGCTTTTCGTTTTGCATCCCACACGTTTCCTAAAAAAAATACGACTGTGATTGTATTTTTCATTAGGCACGGTTTACTCCCAGTTCTCGTGTGCGATAACGCGATATCACAAATGGTTCCAGAGAACCTACACACATGTAGTAGCGCTACAAATCGTTTGTGATCTGCTGTGTATCACCGACGGTTTCACTATGATTGACGTATGCTTTCCGATGTGGATCGCACACACTCATTTAGTTGAACCGTGTGCGGAGCAATTGCCAGGTTAAAACAAAAATATCTGATTTTGAATCGGCTCACAAAAAGCAAATTTGCCACAATATTCAATTGAAAAATAAAAAAATATATCTCAATTTGAATCAGCACGCCAAAAGCAAATTCACCACAATATTCAATTGAACAAGTAGTGTCCACAGGAAGAACATTCATCAGATTTCGCAACAATTGCAATTGAACATATAGTAGCTAAATTCCAATGATTTGTCCACACATATATGCATTACATAATTAATCATAGTGTACGAAATACGAAGACCTCATCATATGGAAAACAATGGATCCATGCGTTATATGTTTAGCGGCTAACTCTTACTCAATGTTTCAGGAGAACGCATGCTGAAATCTTAAGTATCACCAGTGGGATTTATGTGGTGATCCAGGAAGAAGTCGCTGATAAATCTCAGAACCATCAGCAATTCACCAGCCAGGAGCGGTTCAGGGGTCCTCGGTTTTAAGATGAGCTGCAGTATTTTTAAGATCATAATGTGCCATATCAGTGGAGTAGAAGATATTAATTAAGATAGACTTACTGGTACTAATTCGCGAGGATCATCACAACTATCAGCAGATTTGCAGATGGAGATCATGTGTCTGCAAACATAGTATCCACAAAGGTTGGTCCCTGCTTCTTGCTGAGAACACTGATTTTTTTGTACAAAAATTAGTCATGTATTTGTCATGTTAGGAACAACCTAACCGGTGTTAGATGTATTATTTTTTCCTTGCACAAAATAGAAAGAGGTTTATTTAGAAGCTTGAACATTTGACTAGCGTAAGGAAAGGTATTTGCAGACCGTTGGATAAATTTTCCGAAAATAATGGATTTTGGTGTGTTACCGGAGAAATGATCTCGTGCTGCAGAGGTAGTTTCCCCTTGAATAGGTTCCCTGCTTTAGTTTCCCACAATGCGAGCACACTGCAAATGATGATGAATTTTGATAACATCAATTATTGAACCAGATATGAATGCAAATTAATTTCAACATCATAGAATTTAACACCTATCCAAGAATTACTGAAGATGCGTCAGATCCTGAGCGTTTGTTGACTCTCTGAGAGAATCGATGTACTAAATTGTGTTCTTGTTTGGAACAATGAATACCAATATCCAGTAATTGCTACATATTAAGAAAGCCATGAACTTACGAATGATATCGAAATCTGAAAGACAATTAGTGTATGCGCGGTTGTTTACTTGACATACTGTTCATGATATGGCCAGAGAAATGATTCTGCATGGGACATGTTTTCCAAGATACAGACGACCGGGTTAACGGCCCAGTCCTGTCGGTCCTTTTCATGTAATGTTGTGCCATTTTCTAATGCAGGATCTATGAAATACATACTCTCACTTTGTCTTCTCTACGCGTTCAATCCCCTGAGAGGAATAAAATGTAGTTAGCTGTCTATCATTTACAGCCTTGTATGGAGAAGTTGATCAGAGTTTGTTAAGTACTTACAAAATCACGCATCTAACAAGTGTGGCATCGAGCACGTTGAAGTTGAAGAAGAGATGTAAGTCCTCGAAACTCATAATGATGAAACAAGCATCTTGTCGGAAATGATCTCTATTGTAGTGGACTAGCAAATGGTGATCACCTTCTGACATTTGATCCATGCAATATTCATGTAACTCGCGGCAACTGGAGCTGCACTCATCGAAGTATTCGCCAACAAGAAATGGCTGGCCATGGACGTAATTGCGTGCTTCAAGTACGTCTGCTTTGCTTTTAGCAAGCAACAATTCTACTTCTTCATCATCCATGCCATCAGAAATAATATTACTCCCCGATTCGAACAAGTTGCTGTTAATTTGGTTTTGGGCGATGAGTTCTCTAAGTAAGATGCAATCGTTCTCTTTCCTCTTCCCTCTCACGCTGTGCTTCCTCGTGGTCGTGGGTGTAGCCTTTTTAGCCACTTCCTTCTTGGTACTTGAAGCATTTCTAGTAGAACATCTAGTTGGCTGCAAGGTAGACTGCCGAGCAGACGGTGAAGCTTGGACGGACAACTTAGCAGACGGTTTATCTATGCCGGAACGCTGAGGTCGCGGTGCTGCTGTGACGGACTGCTTGGCTGTAGGAGTAGAGGCATCGGACTGCTGAACATGCGTTGAAGCTATGTCGGGTTTCTGCGTAGGTGGTGCCAACTTGTCGATGTGCTGAGGAGGCTGTGCCAACGCGTTCGTTTGCCGAGCAGGAAGTGCTGACCCATTGGTATGCTGATCACGCGCCTGCGGACCGACGGACTGATAAGCAGTCGGTTCTGGACCTACAGGCTGCTTAGCAGGCGGTTCCGAAGCAAAAGACTGCTTAGCAGTCTGTTCCACCAGGTTGGTCTGCTGAGCATGTGCTGCAGCTGGGTCTCCCCCCATTGCTTCAGCAGCCGGCATCTGAACCAGTGGTGCATCATCAGCAGTTCTAGGCGTTGTCACTGGCTGCTTTGGGGCGGAGGATGACATGGTATGCACGCCACAAAGTCGGGGCGGCTGATCACAGGTTGATGCACCAGCCCGCGCGAGCTGGTGTGGCAAGGAGAGCGTCACCGGTTGAGGGGCGATAGTGGTTGCTCTTGACGGGGCTTCAGGAATCTCATCGATGAACTCTATTTCCTTTCGTGGCCACTGGATGTGATGTAACCGTGTTTCTCCCAAGGTCCTTTGCTCATTGAAGTCTCCTAGGACATTCTTCAGGGCAAATTCATTGAATCCAGGCTTTACTTCAGTCACGTAGCACTTCACACAACCCGACTTCAATGGCACATTGTCCTAGAAGAGGCCATCTTCCAAGAAGGGTGGGCAAACCCAGGTTGTTGCTCATTTTAATGTACCTTCATAATGTGTAAGCACGCCCTTCAGTCTGTCTTTCATTCCAGATAGATCAGATATAGCATCATCACGAGCAGGTGCAGTGTCAGTGTCGCTGGGGTCAGCTGATGCAAAACTACTCTTGTGCAGTGTTGTCGCGCAATATGCAGCATCATCCATGCCCTCCTCCCCTCCCAATTGCTGGCTATATGTTAGTGTTAGAGTCTTCTACATCATCATTGACTCTTCAACATCCTTTCGAACAGCCGGATAAATCTCCTTCTTCTACTTTTCAAACAATGCATTTTGCTTCATTTCACTCCTCACCTTTTTCATGCCGAGCCTCTCTTCTTTGCTGAGTGTGAAAGCCCTCTTGTGCGGGACATTAACACCTATACCCCTTGCACGACCAGGGGGCTCTTTTGTGTCCAGAGCAATGGACAGAATGTCACATGGCCCTGAGTTCCTGTAGAACCTTCTAGGGATCTTGGAAGCCTCTACCATCACTTCATACAGTTTGGTGTCAGGTGCATTTTCAAAGTAATAAGTTTCGTCATCACGCCTCTTTGCACGTGCCTGCAAGTAGTCTATGGCGCGTTCGCCCTTGTTTTTAGTAAAGGCCGGATTCCCACCTGTCGCTACTGCTTCTTTGTCCTCATGTTCCCATATCAGTTTCATGCCGTAATATCCTGCCACACCCATACGGTGGGGGTGTATGTTCTTCTTCTGAAGTTCAGATTGCTTGAAACTCTTCGCAGCAAACTCTAGAGTTGCCCTGACCCTTTTGAATTCTGCCTAGTCTGCCTTTGTAATTTAGGGGTATGCATGGATTGGGTCCTTGCGTTCACTCAAGTACTTCTTGTACAACACGTGCTTCTAGTTTCTCCAAGCATCCCTAGCCTTCTTCAGTGGAGTGTGTTCCACGTGCATTCTCCACTGCTCTTGAACGTTGAAGTGATCCATGATCTCCCGGACTATCCTTCGCCGTGTTTCCGTGTCAGCCTTACAAAACCCCGGTAGATTAATGTTGAGCCTTGCCCTACCAACAAATCCGCACACACTCCTGAACCTCATGCGTGCTTTATCTGGTTTCGTTGGAGCCCAGGACTTTAAATCAATCTCGGTTACTTCATATACACCTTTAGGCTGGTGTGTGGGCTTCCTTGGAGCGTTCCTCCGTGCCCTGGCCGGAAGGGTAATTTCTACAACCCTATCCCGTTCAAGACTACTTGATCCCTCACAATGTGCTGAAGACCTAGGGTTGTGTGAATTAGATGAAGATACATGGCCGGAATGAGTGCTGTCGCTGCTACGCGGCATCTACAGAGAACACATGTGAAACTCAGGAAAGGAGGATAAGCATAAAACTAACAACTTGGTATCAAGCTTTCTAAACATGCCATGCAATAATTTAGAAAATGCACGACCAATTTGTTAAGTTTGTGTGACTCGGACGCCCGTGATCTGTAAATAGGCTGTAACTTATTGGAACAAATACGACTTATATGTAGTAAGGAAGGTAGATAATGAACATATATACGCTCTCTGTTATTTTATAGCCAATTTGGGAACATACAGAACGAAATTGGAAGAGGGATTGCGAGGAAATATGCCTCACCGCGATGGGGAGCAGTAACTAATAGGCTTCTTAATGCAAACCCGGCCGGACCACAGGAGAGGCTAGGGTTACTGCATCGATATGCTCGATGGTGGCTGGCGAGAAAACAAAGACGGCGAGGCGCGGGCCGCCGCGTGTTGGGAACGGCAGTAGAGGTAGGCTTGATGCCAAAGAGCTGGCACACGGCCGGGGTGAGCATGACGGCGTCGGAGAGGGTTCTACTGTGGATCTGGGGGAGGGGGGAGCTGGCGAAGAAGATTGGGTGGACTAGTTGAGTGAAACACGGGCGGACGGTGGGGGGG
>LR738712.1:388275128-388440620 GCA_902687465.1 Secale cereale
GGGGTGTTGGCGGCCTAGGTGAAAAGGGTAAAAAATATCCTCGGTCGCCGCGTGCATGGAAAGGCCTATGCAAACGGTTGCCTCTAAGCGATTGTGTGCACAAACAGAATAATTTCATTTGATATGAAGAAGTACTAATTTTGAAATGAAGACGTGAGTTCATCGTTTCGCCTCTAAATTTTTCGCACGTAAACCAATCACAATTTTACCACGGGTTTGATTTGCTGGCGTATTTCAGGTCTCGTGTGCTATATGTAAGACATTTTTGGCATTTACCGTGCAGGTTGGCATATAAATCAATTCCTAGCCAGACTACATTTCCTGTCGAAAGGGATGAGGATTGCCGTTCGATCTGGGAGCATCCAACGGTGCACACGTACGATCCGCGGGGTTTGGGTTCTGGCCAATCAGAATGCATGACTCAGATCACGCACGTAGCGAGGGGGGGGGGCATCGGCCACAGTTTGGTAGGCACACGACTTTCGTGTGTGAACCGTGTGCTATTTGAAAACATTTTTTGGGAGGGGCTATTTGAAAACATGTACATGTGTTGTCGAAAGGTATGAGGATCGTCGTTCGATCAAGGAGAATCCAACCGTGCAGACGTATGATCCGTGGGGTTTGGGTTCTGGCCAATCAGAACTCACGACTCGATCGCGCGCGTGGCAGAGGGGTGGAGGGGTGCATCGGCCACGGTTTAGTGGACACATGTCTTTCATGAGTGAACAATGTGCTCTTTGAAAACATTTACATTACCTAACATCATATTTTTGTTCGAATGAAAACATGAGTTCGCCTACAATTTTTTTCCACGGTAAGAAATCATGAGTATAGTGGAGAGTGTCATATACTAGTATCATGAATATACATTACATATGATACTACCTTTAACTAATTATAGCGCATAGTATAATACATATATAGAGTATATATAGTATCATATATAGATCATACTTATTTCCATGCATGCATGACACAAATTAGCATCACATTTAACATGATATAGTATCTTCCTACTATATGTTACTCTAACCCTCTTTATATATATTTCATTCTGTGCCACATCAGCTACTTGCTATTTCCGAGTGCATGACATCGTCAGCTATGATGCCACCACTATGGCTAGCCTTATATAGTGGCGAGTATCGTATATATAGGACGCCAGTATGGGACACCTAGGTGCCTGGGCACCTAGGCTAGAAACCGTTGGATGACACTAAGGCTACTTCCAATGCATTGGTGCTTACATGAGGTGCTAAGCACATTAAAAACTTTAGCAACTAAAACCTCTAATGCATAAGTGCTTAACTTGTTGGTGCTAAGCATTCTCCATTTAATGTTTTGCAACTAAAGTTCTTCATGCATTGGTGTGATTCTTCCATTTAAGTCTTTTTCCTAGGTTCTCGCACTTAGCATTGTTTCTTCCTGGAGTCACCACACTCATCTCTCTCCTCTTAATTACCTTGCCACATCAGACTTTTTGCCTACATGGCAGCCTTAGCACCTGTACAAGGTGGAACATTGGGAGGGGCCTAAGATATGTGCACGTGTAATTAGTATTAGCGTTAATTGGTAAATTCATTAGATTTTAATTATAAAAGAATTAATGCTAATTATTGCTTGATATGGACACTTAATACCCACTCAAATTAAGCCCATGCGTTTCTCATACGTCATGTAGCCGGGTATTTTTTTGCGTATAATGGATGCCTTATTTTTATGTGCTTTTTATTATTTTTCACCGAGTATCTGAATTCTTAAGTATGGTTATGTAGTCGAAATATGTTGGGTCTATATTACACACCCGTAGGTCGCGTAGCCAGGTATATATGTAGCCATATTTTACTTAGGAATATACGTTGACAGGTTATGTACAATATTTTGTAAGATTTTTTCGCGCAGTCAGGTATACAAGTGTGCGGACACCTTGGGCATTTTCACTTGAGGTATATTATCGAATGTATACTATTTTTCTACTTTTTTGGACATAGCCAGGTATATAGGTCGACCAGGTAGGTACAATATTTTTCTTACCATTTTTCATACAGCCGGTTATATACGTCGACAGGGTATATTACAATATTTTCGTATGGGTACATATTACAATATTTTAGATAATTAAATAGTTCCAAAAATAAATTAATGAATATATACATACACGTATATGTATATAATTTTGTTGGTAGGTATTAGATACCCGTATTAGAGAGTCAAGAAACAAAAGTATGCGTATTAGATGCCTGCAGCAATTCAAACAAAATCAATATGTTTTATTGTCAAGCATGTCTTGCATGCCTAATAATTAGAAGCAAAAATAAAATGTATGCATGGAAAGTCTTGCATGAAGAAAAGTTAGGAAAGAAATTAAATATATTACAGTTTCCATAAAGACTTAGGTGCCCAGGCACCTAGGTGCCCCATCTATTTTACCTATATATATAGTATCATACATATGATAATAGTGTATTATACTACGTACGTACCTTCATAGTGCATATATAGTATCATAGAGTAGTACTAGCTCCCTCTGCAAACTAATATAAGAGCGTTTAGATTACTAAATAGTGACTTGAACGCTCTTATATTAGTTTACGGAGGGAGTATATATCATAGATGACCGTATTTATGAATTGATCCCAATAAGGCTTGCTGTAATGGAGAGTATTATATATATACTAGTAGTATCATGCATGCATATATGTGATACTGTAGGTAGGATACTACTTCCGTAATGCATAGTAACATAAGTTAACATCTTAGGTTACCTTACTAATTGTCATGCATCACACAAAGTAGTAGTACAATATTTAATATGACACGGTATCATGATATGATACCACATCCTCTCTTGTGTGCACATCATCCAGAAAGTCTAGTTGGCATGCATGATACCGCTTATGATAATACCATTACAATCAGCCTAAACCGGAAAGGAGGGAGTATGAGACTAGCCACAATGGAGAGTAGTACACTAGTAACATACATGTATCCCTAGACTATATATGTCACTAGCTTCATAGTGGGTTGTAACATAAGTGTAGTGTCATGCAAAGCTTCATTTATTAGGTTATAGACTCATATTGCATTGGGACATGAGATGCTATAGTAACTAGCTCAGTCACTAAAACTATCTCTCTCCTCATTATCTTATTGCCACATAAGCAAGTTTGCTGAGTTGGAGTCGGTGTTATTGCTGAAGTTACTCCCACTATGGCTAGCTAGTCTGATACTAGCTAGTCGTCTATGATATACTAGCTAGATACCTCACTAAGAGCATGGTTAATAATTCAGCCAAGGGTCGGCTATAAGAAGTTTCCATGCCATATACAACCAACCTCTTAGCGGGCATGTACAATAAAAAGTTTATATACTTACTAGTTTATCAATAGTTGGCCCACCTTACATCCTCACAAAGTGTCTTGGGTCTCCTGTTGCAGCAGGCTCTACTAACCAAGAGCCTGCTTGTCTTGTCTTTCCTCCAACTAATAAGGACATATATATTATTCTATTCCTTATAGCCAGACTACCCACAATGGGAGTAACATAGGTAGTAACATCACACATATCTAGATAAATTAAGTAGATGATGTCATAGAATTAAATAGCTACCCATTGTGTGATGCTACTATGTGTCATGCATGGCAATAAATAGAGTACTACTTGATACTAATATATGATACAATGCATTAGGGAGGTAGTATCATACACTAGTATCATATGCATGATACTAGTATATGATACTCCCCATTACAACCATCTTGATGTTACTCATACTACTAGTAACTAGCTATGTTACTACTCTCCTCACTTTCTTCATTTATTGCTTCCCACATCATCTACTTAATTTATCTAGATATGTGTGATGTTACTACCTATGTTACTCCCATTGTGGGTAGTCTGGCTATAAGGAATAGAATAATATATATGTCCTTATTAGTTGGAGGAAAGACAAGACAAGCGGGCTCTTGGTTAGTAGAGCCTGCTGCAACAGGAGACCCAAGACACTTTGTGAGGATGTAAGGTGGGCCAACTATTGATAAACTAGTAAGTATATAAACTTTTTATTGTACATGCCCGCTAAGAGGTTGGTTGTATATGACATGGAAACTTCTTATAGCCGACCCTTGGCTGAATTATTAACCATGCTCTTAGTGAGGTATCTAGCTAGTATATCATAGACGACTAGCTAGTATCAGACTAGCTAGCCATAGTGGGAGTAACTTCAGCAATAACACCGACTCCAACTCAGCAAACTTGCTTATGTGGAAAGAAGATAATGAGGAGAGAGATAGTTTTAGTGACTTAGCTAGTTACTATAGCATCTCATGTCCCAATGCAATATGAGTCTATAACCTAATAAATGAAGCTTTATATGACACTACACTTATGTTACAACCCACTATGAAGGTAGTGACATATATAGTCTAGGGATACATGTATGTTACTAGTGTACTACTCTCCATTGTGGCTAGTCTCATACTCCCTCGTTTCTGGTTTAGGCTGATTGTAATGGTATTATCATAAGCGGTATCATGCATGCCAACTAGACTTTCTGGATGATGTGCACACAAGAGAGGATGTGGTATCATATCATGATACCGTGTCATATTAAATGTTGTACTACTACTTTGTGTGATGCATGACAATTAGTAAGGCAACCTAAGATGTTAACTTATGATACTATGCATTACGGAAGTAGTATCCGACCTACAGTATCACATATATGCATGCATGATACTACTAGTATATATATAATACTCTCCATTACAGCAAGCCTTATTGGGATCAATTCATAAATACGGTCATCTATGATATATACTCCCTCCGTAAACTAATATAAGAGCGTTCAAGTCACTATTTAGTAATCTAAACGCTCTTATATTAGTTTGCAGAGGGAGCTAGTACTACTCTATGATACTATATATGCACTATGAAGGTACGTACGTAGTATAATACACTATTATCATATGTATGATACTATATATATAGGTAAAATAGATGGGGCACCTAGGTGCCTGGGCACCTAAGTCTTTATGGAAACTGTGATATATTTAATTTCTTTCCTAACTTTTCTTCATGCAAGACTTTCCATGCATACATTTTATTTTTATGACATCACACAATGGGTAGTAACATCACACATATGATACCCAACCATCTCTTTCTTCATTTAATTCTATGACACCTCTTCATAATTGTCTAGTTGGCATGCATGATATATACTAGCTATGATACTACCATTACGACCAGCCTGACATGTACATATCAAGGCAAGATGCATGTGTCTATATCCTAATAAATGTAGTGTTGCATGTACCAAACATATATGTTAGACTAGCCACAATGGGTAGTAACATAGAGTAGTAACATGCCCGTGTTACTACTCTATGTTACTACCTCTATAGTGGGGAGTAACATATGTGTGGTAAAATGGAATTCTTCATTTATTAGGCTATAGACTCATCTTACCTTGATATGTGTGATGTTACTCATACTAGTAGTAACTAGCTATGTTACCACATGCCTCTCTTTCTTCATTTATTGCTTGCCACATCATTTATTTTATCTAGATATATGTGATGTTACTACCTATGTTACTCCCACTGTGGATAGTCTTACTCCCCACTACAAAGGTAGTAACATATATAGACTAGTAACACATGGGCATGTTACTAGTCTATGTTACTACCCATTGTGACTAGTCTGAGTAACATCACACATCTCAAGGCAAGATCAGTCTATAGCCTAATAAATGAAGTGTTGCATGTTACTACATATATGTTACTTCCCACTATAGAGCTAGTAACATAGACTAGTAACATTCTATGTTACTACCCATTGTCGCTAGTCTTATGTCACTCTATTGTGTACTTACTTGCTCTAATGCATAGTATCATAGAGTATCTAGTATCATATGTATTACTTTATTTATAATGTCATGCATGACACATAGTAGCATAGCATTTATTATGTTACGGTTTCATGATATGATACTTAACCTTCTCTTTCTTCATTTAATTAATTCTATGACGGCTCATAAAAATTGCCTAGTTGGCATGCATGATACTAGCTATGATACCCCCTTACTATCAGCCTAGCAAAGGTGTACAGATCATTTGTGCATTTTGTGAGTTTTCATTCGTTTGTTCGAGAAGCGGGGAGAAGTTTCAAACATTTCGGCCGCGAGGTGCGTCCACTGGCGTAGGCCTAGTTGGTATTTTAATTACAGTAAATTCAGATGGAGTTTGGACATCATCAAAATCGATGTGTGCCTGTGGCGTGCTCTCATGACCCAGTGGAAAAAAATTGGTAAAGTTTGGCACAAGTTTTGTTGACCACTCCTTCCAAACCGGAGCATCTCACATGAAGGATCATGGTTTTCCAGAAGGAGACGTGTCAATTCAAACTCTTGTGGTCGGTGACTTCATCTTTTGGCCTCATAAAAATTTCCGCCGTACGCAATCACCATTATACCACGGGTTTGATTTTTTGGCGCATTTCAGGTATCTTTAGCTATATCTAAGACATTTTTTGAGATTAACGTGTATTTTGTGCATAAAATAAAATTACAACCGGAACTACATGTGCTGTCGAAAGGGACGAGGATCGCCTTTCGATCTGGGAGCATCCAACGGTTCAGACATACGATCCGTGGGGTTTGGGTTCTGGCCAATCAGAAAGCACGACTCAGATCATGGGCGGGGTGGCGGGGTTTGGTAGGCACATGGCTTTCATGAACGAACCGTGTGCTATTCACAAACCAAATTGCATATTTTTGTTCACACATACTGTAGTGAGATCGATTGAGTGTGCTACCTCTATGATATTATAATAATAATAATAATAATAATAATAATAATAATAATAATAATAATAATAATAATAATAATAATAATAATAATAATAATAACAAAAAACAGTTCATATTTATTGCCTGAGCTGACAGCATATCAAGGTCAACATATTAACAGTTCTTACATCAAAAGAAAACCGGGCATAACTCACAAATTCAGTACACGCGACAGTTCTAAAATAAATAAATTAAGTTGCAGGGTAGGCATAAAGACAAGTCTTATGGCTTAATTCCCATGTACATGGGGGAACTGGGATCATTAAGTTGACCCCGAATGAACTTGGGTTTTTTGATGATTTTACGCTTCTCTGTTGCACTGGTGCGTGATCCCTTGGCTGGCAACTCATCAAATTCATCGTACTCGTCCTGATCGGCAACATCATCGACACACAGTACCCTTCTCTTTGCATCCATCTCTAAATGGCCATTCTTATGCAAGGGGTGTTCCACAAAGAAAATCTGGGTAGCATCGCTATCAAGAATGAATGGGTCCGCGTGATATGCCATCGTTGTCCTGTTAACACATGTCTTCCTGTACTCATCGATCCTTACCTGGCCAAGAGGGATCCATGCGCGCCTGAATAATGCCACCTTAACTTTTACATACTCAAGCTCCCAAATCTCTTTGATGGTTCCATAGTATGCCCTTTTATCAGCTTCATTTAAAGTCATGCATTCTATTCGAACAGAGTTGTTCCGATACAAGGTCTTCTTATCACGTTCCTCATTGTAGAACGTGTATCCATTTATGTCATATGCTTGGTACGTCAACATCGTAGGCGATGGCTTTTGTGCCAACCACGTAGCAATGTCATCGATGGATCCTTGTGCCAAGTGATTCTTCAGCCATTCGGCGTACTTCTTAGTGTGCTCCTTCATCTCCACTTCTGATGAAGGCAACATTGGTAAGAATCTTTGGAGTATCTCCACCAAGTGTTCTTCGGCATAAGCGATGAGAACTGGGCTATTAAGCAGTACCGTCAAATATGTTTTCTCTGCCAATTCTCCGATTGCAGACATTTGCGTGCCAGCAAGGACCGGCTTACCTTTCAGCCTTCCCTCGTGGCGAGAGAGGGGCAAACCTATAGGTTTTTGTTTCATGTATTCGGTGCAAAAATCAACCACCTCCTACGTGGTATAACCTTGTAGGACGCTTGCCTGCGGATGATTTCGGTTTCGACAAAAGCGCTTCAATAT
This sequence comes from Secale cereale, assembly GCA_902687465.1. NCBI lineage: Eukaryota > Viridiplantae > Streptophyta > Magnoliopsida > Poales > Poaceae > Secale > Secale cereale. The sequence continues at coordinate 388,283,179 of LR738712.1, forward strand.
TCCCATGAACCACTCGAAGGGATACATGTTGTGAAGAAACACATGACCGCAATACTTTATCTTATTGACAAGGTGCACAGTGAGATGGACCATGACATCAAGGAATGACGGTGGGAAAACATCTCTAGGTTGGACAATATTCTTGCAATATCATCTTGCATATTATCCAACTCTTCAGGATCTACAACTTTCTTCCATAGTTTGTTAAAGAAATCACAGAGGTCAATGAGTGTGTTTCTTATATCTTTGTCCATCAGATTCCTGATGGCCACCGGGAGGATTTGTGTCAACATTACGTGGCAATCACGTGACTTCATGTGTCCCAACTTCCTTTTACCTAAGCTCACATCCACGAGACTTTTGATGTTTGCGCAGTAGGAAGAGGGTGTCTTAACTGACAACAAATAGGTGAAGAACTGTGTTGCTTCTTTTGTACTAAAATTGTAACTCTGGCGAGCTTTGATGAATTTTTCATCGTCTTCTGCTTCACTCTTGCGTTGTGATTGATCAGCAAGCATATCGAGCCGTGAACAGTCACCATCCTTTCTTTGACCTTTAATCTTAAGCAGAGTACCAAGGATGCTTTCACATATGTTCTTCTCTACGTGCATGACATCGATGCAGTGACGTACACGTAGAATCTCCCAATAAGGTAATTTCCAGATATCCGATTTCTTCTTAAACACTTGATCCTTCGGTGTTAGTTTCACCGTCAAAGGGTGGTTCTTGCCAAGCACAACATTAATTTTTTAGCCATGTTGTGGACCACCTCCCCGTCATAGGATCTTGGGGCAACACCTGCCTCTGCCGTACCATCAAATTTAGCTTTCATCTTTCGGTATGGGTGATTCATCCGCAAGAACCTACGATGATGCAAATACACTGTTTTGCGCGAGTTGGGAAGTCTTCTGCTAGCTGTCCTATCCATGCATGTGACACACCCTACATCTCCCCTTGTTTTCTGCCCCGACGTGTTGCCTAATTCTGGCATATCTTGAATGGTGGGCACCAGCATCGCATGTAGATCGAAAATCTCCTTTCTGTAAGCATCATAACATTTTACAGCAGACGCATCTATCCACACTTTGAGTAGTTCTTCTACCAGTAGCTGAAAGTAAATGTCGATGTCATTTCCAGGTTGCTTCGGGCCTTGGATAATCATTGACATCATAATGTATTTTTTATTCATACACAACCAAGGAGCTAGGTTATATATGCACAGAAGCACCAGACGTGTGCTGTGATTGGTGCTCATATTGCCAAAAGGATTCATCCCGTCAGTACACTCCCCGAGCCTTATACTTCTAGGATCCTTGGCAAATTTTTCAAACTTGTTGTCAATTAATTCCCACTGAGCCCCATCTTTCGGGTGCCTCATAAACCTATCCGCAATTCGCTCATCATGATGCCACCACAACCTCTTTGCCTCTCTAGGGTTTGTAAACAAATGCCTCAACCTTGGAATTAAAGGCAAGTACCAAACAACCTTGAACGGGATTCCTGTCTTGATCTCGTCAACCAATTTGTACTTGTCCTTTGCTCTCCTGCGCTTGTATCGTGCATGCTTGCATGTGGGACATGCACGAAATCTTTGTACTCACCACGGTACAATATACAATCATTCACACAAGCGTGTATCTTCTATACTTCAAGTTCCAATTGGCAAACAATTTTCTTCGCTTCATTCGTGCTTCTGGGGAGCACATTATCTTCCGGAAGAATATCTTTGAAAATACCTAAGATCTCTGTGAAGCCCTTGTTTGATAGACCGTTTGCTGCTTTAAATCTGAGAAGTGCCAGGGTGGCACTCAACCTAGAATATTTCTTTTTGCAACATGGATACAATTCTTTATTGGTCAGCATCAATGGTTGGCAGATCCTTGTACCCAATCATATCCTTTTCTGGGCCCTCGAAATATGCAATCATAGCAGCAAAATCTGGCATATCAAGATTGTCGTCATCTGCATGGACGTCTTGGTTTTCTAGTGGGCGTTTCGGCTTTCCGGTGTTCCATTGGTAGCTTGACGCATCTGCCCCGATGTTATATTCAACATCCATGTGACATTGATCGGGGTTTGGCATCTCGCTTCCCTGGGTATCTTCATCCATGACCTCCTCTTTACTGTGTCTGGTCCAACGTGTATATCCATCGATGAATCCCCTAGAGATTAAGTGCATCTGGACACCTGTAACTTCATGTGACTCTGTATTGGCACAATCAGTACATGGACACAGGATGTAATCCGCATCACCAATTCTCCTCTTTGTACTTTCAGCCAAATTCATGAACTCTGTCACGCCACTGATAAAATCTGCGGTTTTCCGATTCTTCATCCATCAAGATCGTTCCATCTGCAACAGACGAATGGTAGTTTGATAAAAACATTAATACACGGATTAACTGCTGCCCAGAGATCCGTGCATAAATCACAAGGTTTTATTTTATTAATTACTAAGGGCGCTCCATGTTGTTATCCAGACTGCAATGACAAAAATTAATGGCCAGTCAATTTACACGCAGAGTACTAGTACAACACTACACTTAAGAATTGAATACCTTAATTAAGCCACTCACGAAAAGAATACCTTAATTAATTAGCCACGGGTGAGCTCCACCCAGCAGGCAGACAAGCGCGATGCGGCGGCACGCCAAGACATCAGGGTTGAGGAGCAAAGCTTAGTGCGACTGCCTCCTGAAGTTTGACCTCCACTATCCCGCCATCGACGGCGATGGACGTGCTCGAATCACGCCGCCACCGACCTCGATGGTTGAGCTCCTCCTATCTCCCGCCGCAGACCGAGGATTGACCTCCTATGACGCCGCCACCGCCCACCGACCGAGGATTGACCTCTTCTCCGGTAGCCGCTGCCTAGGCCGCCGCCATCTCTATATGCACAGCGGCTGTTTTTTTACGGATATCTGCGGAGCGGTTGTTTGCACGGTATCTCACCGTAACTCAATTATATGGACAGGGTAGTACATCACATACGGTTATGTAATGGCAACGTGTCTAACCTACGTTGTCTTGTCACATGGTTTGGTGCGGAAATCATGTGTGACGTTGTAATACCTAACACAAACAACATGTACAAACAGTGTGCCGTATCAACATATATATAGTGCCATTAGTAGTTCCCGACCGTTAGCTTATCTCCACAGTTTCCCCATTTCCCCCAAATCCCTACATAGCCTTCAAATTCCCTCGCGTGGCACTGACATTGGTGGCATGCGGATGAGTGGTGCTGATGGTTTCAGTGCGGCTGCTCCTGCTCGTATCGCCGTCGAGCACTTCCCTAAGGTCACCAGAAGGCAGGTGTACTACGGATCCAAATCGTCCTGCCAGGTTCCAATCTATCCCGATCTTTTTTAGCATGTCCAAAGTATAAATCCTTGCTGAATCTGTCCTGAATGACCCCCCCCCCCCAGGAAAGCGATCTGCCGCCGGATCCGGAGCTTGACTCCAGACTCCCACAACACGAGTTCGACTCCGAGTTTTGTGCCACCGAGAAGTACCAAAAGCTGAGTTGTGTGCACGGGCACACTCTCGCTCGACGTGTATGCACGGAGGGATTCGACATTGGCAGGTAGTTTCTCAGTTTCCCCATAGAGGTTAGTGCTAATTAAGTTCATCATTTTACTTCAGTTAATGCCACCGCTCATCCAGAATACTATTTAACATTGGTAGGGATATGAGGCTTGTGCCTTTGTTAACTGGCTGGATGAAGAATGGCATGGCAGGGCTCGGAATGTTATCACCAAGCTCGCAGAAGATAACGTAAAGCTAAAGAAGAAATTGGCTGATCTGGAATGTACAATCAGTAACATGAAGCAAGAAAGAATCAATCACATGCAACAGATGAAAGCAAGAGACAAGAAGGAACTAGCATGTGTAGTTGTGGTTGTCACATTAGCCATGTTCTATGCGCTGTTTGCAATGATGATTATGGGTTTTGTTTGACAGTATTGCTAAAGCACATCTAGATGTTCTCTAAGTAATGCACATCTAGGTCCTATGCCATTGATGTTACGCTAAGATTCGTGAACATATTTTCTTTGTCTTCTTTCTTTTCCTTTCTAGTTTGATTATTACAGGCTTTATCAATAAGAAGAGCTCAATGTATTGCTTGCCAACTGTCCTATTCCACTCGTACCGGTACCGGTGCATAATCCCAAAACTCGTTCCTTATTTTTTTCCTGAAAAAGAAACCATCCAAATAGCCAACAGGAGTCTTACGCAACCCCGGGAATTTGGAACGACTTGGTACAAATAATTGGGGTTGATTATATCAGCGGTTAGATAATATGTCAACCCCGCTTCAATCCCCGCTTCAATTGGCAGTTCCTCTGCTCTGCATACCCCGCTTAAGTGTCCACCATTTTCATCGTCCCCGGCTGGCCGCGCTACACACTGGCACACACTCTGCAGTCATGTCGAGCGATAGCGAGGACGACAGTTCGGCCAGTAGTCTGGCGCACGATGATAGGTCTACATCAGAATCATGCCGCTCGTCTTCCATGAGTCCGGCGTCGAGCCCAGACCTCGATTATATCCGGTTCATGGAAGGGACGCCGCCTCCGGAGTCTTCAGACGACAACCAGATGGACGAGGAGCCGTCAGAGGATGAAGAAGAGGACGATGATGATGATGAGGAGGAATGGTCGAACGAGGAGGAGGACGAGGATGACACCAATGACGATGACGACGGCGGCGGCGATGAAAAGCCAACGGTCAACGGCAAGAAGCATCCTCGCCAAGACGATGTCGCGTGGCCATCCAACAAGAACAACAAGAAGAAGAAGGACTAAATTAAGCAGACTTTATATATCTCTGTTTATCCCGTCAATCTCATCGTAGATGGTTAGTAATATGTATTCGATAGGGATCTTCTACATTATCGCCAATAGGTTGGTTTGTTGAACTGTGTGCCCTGACGAGCACACAATTCACAAAAAAGACCGTATGGGCTGTCTATAATGATCGCACACAATTCCGATTACCGACCTGTTTGCTGGGTATCACTCACATCTTGTTACGCTGAATCATTTGTGTTCTCCTCACTCATCGCAAATGGTTCATCGGAGTGAACTGTATGCCGTATATCGCACACACCTTGATCTGGCCGCCCGTTTCTGTTGTTCAGTTTTATCGCAAACAGTTCATACAGATCAACCATATGCCCCTCATCGCACACACAACTATAACCAGAACCGTGTTTGATGCATCCGTCATCGCAAACGTTTTACACATTTCTGACGGTTTTCATACAGCCCCGTTTGCGATGATTGCATCGCACACAGTTTCTCGTAGGGTCTCTGATCGTAGTGTCGCGTTAGCAGCATCCTACAGTAGTGATGCTAGCTCTGTTTGCTATATAATCAACCTAGAAAGACTGATTTTCAACTGTGGTGACCCCTCATTCTACAAAAGGAGGCCCATGGCAACCTTAGAAAGGATTTGTCCATTCGAACCCACACTCACTCATACGCGCGCGACCGCTCTCGCCCCGAGGCCACCTTGCTGGAAAGAGTGTCGTGCTCTTTTCCACCATCCCACCATCCATACAATAAAGTAGTAGTACGGTTTTATGCCTCGCGGCGGCCAGAACCTGGGTAAAAAATGTCTGTGTGATCTCTGCCGTGCTGCGCTATGCTTTCCACTCTTTGTGCAATGTGCCCATCCCCTCGCCGAACCAAAAAAGCGACTACTGTCCCATAGGTGTCCGTGGTTCTCCCGCGACATATTTGGCGCGCCATGTAGGGGGGTCACTTGCACGAACCAGCAATGCAGAAAAAAGACACATCCGTGACATTTTGGGCCAAACAATTTTTTTGTCATGCTTATGACACTTCTGTGACAGTAAGTGTGACAAAACCCGGTATCATCATAAATATGGTGGGATCCCACTTCTATGACAAAAAATCATGACAGAAAATGGGATTTTCGTCCTGGGCGGGCCGGAGGCGCAGCTGCATGACATTCTTTGGGCCGTCCATGACGGAAAAAATCATGTTAGAAGCGAGGGCGAGGAAAATATCGAGGAGTTCCCAGTTACGGTGGGCGGTCGAGGCCGAGCGATGCACGGAGGGGTTGCATGTTTCTCTCGTACACGTACGCACATGTGTGCGAGGCGTTGGGCTCTAACTGAACCTGAGTGAGGCGTTCGCCTACTGAACTCCAGCGATTGCACTGCAGGTTACACGTTACTGAACCTGAGCGATCGATCAATATGGCTGTTAACTGAACCCAATCGAGCGATTCCTTCGCTACTACTACTAACTGAAGCCGATCGAACCCGTTGCCTCTTGATGAACAATGTGCGTTGTTGGGGGTTGGATGAATGGTTCCCGGTGAGGGTTTGATGAGCAGGAGCCCGTGGCAGTAGCTAGAGGCCGTTGCCGCTGGATGAACAAGAGCCCGATCGAGCCGGTTGGGGCTGGAAGAATAGGACCCTGTGGAGGGCTGGTTGAATAGTAGCCGATGGAGGGCTGTATGAACAGTAGCCGGTGGAGGGGTGGTTGAACAGTAACCGGTGGAGGGGTGGTGGAGGCTAGATGAACAGTAGCTGGCGGAGGCAGGAGGGAGACGTCGTGGATGAACAGTTGCAGGTGGAGGCTGGAGGAGGTCGACGGTGGATGAACAGTAGCCCGTGGAGGCTGGAGCAAGGTAGTAGAAGGTAGATGAACAGTAGCTCGTGGAGTCCCGTTTTGCGGTACACCACACCCCTCCCGATGAACAGGACCCCATTTCGACCATAGGAGGTCGAAGAGAAGTCTGTTTCCTCCGTTTTGCGGTACGCCACACCCCTCCCAATCAAAATGACCCCATTTCGACCGTAGGAGGTCAAACACAAGTCTTTTTCCTCCGTTGTGCGGTACGCCAGACCCCTCCTGGTGAACAGGATCCCGTTTCGACCGTAGGCGGTCGAACAGAAGGCCGTTTCCTCCGTTCTGCGATACGTCAGGCCTTGTTTCGGCTGTTCCGTCCAAGCCGGTTGGCTCCCGATGAACATGACACATTCTGTTGCCTCCCGATGAACACGGCGCAGTTTCTCCGTTCTGACCCAGCCGGTTGGCTACCGATGAATAGGACGCCATCGCTGCTCTCCGCTACCTCTCCAAGTACACGAGCCCTGGCCGTACGTATGCGCGAGTAGGCGTTCGAGACCCCGGTCGTATGTACGTATGTGGCCGTATTTACTTTCTTGCACCCTGACTGTACATATGTGTTGACGATATTGATGGGACTACGTGACATGCTACGTCTGTGCCTCTACTATGACACTTGCCCTTCCTTACCCGACCACGGTTCATCGCTGCATCCTACAGACAGACCGGTCGATTAGTATGTACGTACACGTTCGCGACCAGACAGACAACCCTACGTACGGTTCGACCGGGTGGGTCCCAGCTGTCAGGGAGGTAAGGAGGCACTTCCTTGCATGAGAATATATAGATGGTGGGTCCCAGCGGTCAGGGGAAGAGTCATTTTTTTTCCCATAAGACGCACTTCCTTGCGTGCGAAGTTGTAGCTGGTGGGTCCCAGCAGTCAGGGGGTACGTTTTTTCGTGAAATACAGTGGCCCGTCAAGTGGGTCCCTGCTGTCAGGTGGAGGAATCATTATTTTGTGCGTAATAAGGAGGCACTTCCTTGCTGCGGCCGTGGAACCGGCTATCAGCCTCTTCACGTACAGTACTCGTCCGATGGAAGTTGTTCCTTGACCACATTGACCACGCCGCACCGAGAGAACCAAGGCGGTGGACGCGGCGAGGCCTAGGAAGGGGATGACGTGGGGCCGTGGAAGACGCGGCAGTGGATGCCCATGAGGAGAGGAGTACGAGGGTTGACTGGTTCAGCTCCGGTGTGAGACTACCGTCGCCGCAGAATAACAGGGGTTGTGGTTGAGTAGAGGGATGGCATGGCAATAGGTTGGGGCGATCAAGCCTGCGCGGCAGCAGACCCGACCAGGGAAGGCAGGAGCAGGCGGCACGACCGGCGCTGGTTTGGGCGGCTGGAGCAAGAAGACCAGAGGTTGAAGAAGCACTATGGCCATTAGATGGACATCGTACGGTCACTGCTGCTAGAATCGTTCATATTGACTAAGTTGACAAAGCCCTCCGTCCGTGTTAGTAGGCCCATAAGTCATCCTCTAACTATGGTGGGTCCTAGATAGCAGAGGGGGTATTCAATTTTTTGTGTGTAATAAGGAGGCACTTCCTTCCGTGCAAAGATATAGCTGGCGGATCGGAGCTGTCAGCGGGAGGAGCGTTTTTTTCTGAAATAAAGAGGCCCTTCTGGTGGGTCCCTGCTGTCAGGTGGAGGAATCATTATTTTGCACGTAATAAGGAGGCACTTCCTTGCGTGCGGCCGTGGACCCAACTGTCAGCCTCTGCACATACAGTCCTCTTCTGATGGATGTCATTCGTTGACCATGTTAACCACGTCATGCCGAGAGCACCAGGGCACTGGACGAAGGCGAGGCCTAGGAAGGAAACGACCCAGAGCCGGGGAAGACTCGGCAGTGGTTGCCCATGCGGTGGGGAGTACGAGGGTTTACTAGTTCGGCTGTCGTCGCCGGAAAATAACAGGAGGTGTGGGTGAGTAGAGGAATGGCCTGACCAACGATGGAGTAGGGTGGGGCGGCGCGGCCTATGGGGCAGCACAGCGGCCGGAGGAGGCGGGAGCAGGCAGTCCCACCGGCGCTGGTTTGGGCGGCTGGAGCAAGACAATCAGATATTGAGGAAGCACCACAACCATTCGATGGACATCCAACGACCAGTACAAATAGAATCGTGTGTTGACTATAAGTTGACAAAGCCTTGTGTACGCGTCAACCTAGTAGACCGACAAGTTAGCCACCAAATCTGTCCCACACAGCATACATCACGAAATTTCTAGCCAGATTCAAACTAATTTAGAAACTAAACATACCTTAATTTAAATCCAATGAAATTTTACCCGCACAAAACCAATGAAATTTAAAATATCAAAATACGAAAGAAAAAAGTATTTTGGAGCTAATTGCATGTTTGCTATATTTTTTCATTTTATAGCCCATTTATTATTACTTATAGCCTATTTCTTATCACTTATAGCCCATTTTGTGTGCAAGCCCGAATGCACCCCTCATCGTCTTGAAAGATTTCCGGCCCAGCAGGGCGTAGTAAAGCAAATAGGCCTACGTTTCTTATTCTGCAAAAAACAAAATAGCTGGGCTAGCCATTTTCAGAAAGGAAAAAAACTGGGCTGGGCATGTGGTAAACATATGAAATAAAAGCCTGGGCTAGATGGTCCAGAGCTCCCGCACAACCCAGTTGATACCCTTCTCCATCCCGAAAAAAATATACTATGCGCGCTACTAGGTCCCAGGATTATGCCCCTCCTTGTACAGTTATCTCACTTATTGACTACGTTGACAGTGGCGTGTGACCCAGATGTCAGGAAACAATTAGGAGGAACCCTTATTTTCTTGTAATAATGGAGGCACTTGCTTGCCTACTGCCATGATCCTAGTGGGTCCCTACTATCATCCTTACAATGTATTGTAATCTCCTTATTCCTCTTGGTTGTTGACCATGTTGACAACACCAGAGGGTAGTACCGCGCTGAGTGTACCAAGGCGGGGGACGATGGTGAGGCCTCGGACGGGAACGAACAGGAGCCGAGGAAGATGCGCAGAGTTTTAGGGTGCGATATGGCCATGATGCGTGCAGCAGCACCGCCAGCCGTGGGAGGCGAGAGCAGGCGGTCCGGGGACCCCTGGTTTTGCTTTTGCAACTGGAGGAAGAAGAGACTGAAGAAACATGATAAACGTTGAATGTCAATCCAACGTACAAGGTTGGCACAATCATTTGTTGACTAAGCTGACACCTAGCATAGATTTTTATATATAGTAAGAATAAAAAAACTAGGCTCGTTCGCCTCATAACATTCCCAAAACCGTGACCATTCGATCTTGCGTCACAACTAAAACTACGAGGAAAATGTGTTTGTCTGCCGTCCTCCTCCCAGGGAACATTCGCCACATAAGTGACTAGCACACTTGGTTTTCAACCGAGAGGTCTTGGGTTTGGGTCCCAAGAACCCTCATTTTTGTCCTCCTCCCTTCCTTGCAAAAAAGAGAGAAAGAAAATCAAAGACTTGAGAAGGCGTACAGAACAAGCTAGATTACCAGTAAAGAGACGTTGCTGAGTTTTAGAAAAAAGAGAGTCGTGCTTCTGTAGCTGGTTCGAATCCAAACCTAGACTATGACTATATATGGTGCTATGCTACTCTCCAAGTAATGAAACTGACATATCCAATGTTTGCTTATCCTCTTCTCTACTTACTCTGCATAGCATCAGAAGCTCAGGCCGCAGCAACCATGTCCGCGGGCGGCTCATCCACCTGCTCTTCAGCAGGCAACAACCAGATATGCGCCAAGTCGGCACCCGTACCATCGTCCGTGAGTCTCATCACACACCCGCCGGCACATGCACCGCAGCCGGTTTCTCATCGTGACCTGCTACCGTTGGTGTGGTGTCACTGCTGCAAATCACATAGTGTCATCCATCGCGTCTCAACCGCAATCCTCAACCCTGGCCGAGTCTTCTACAAAAACCTGAATCATAGAGTAATAATACGTTTATGTGTTGTTCCGCTGCTTTCAGTGGCTGATTTTTTCAATAGTTTGGTTGATGATCTTCCAATTTGATTTGTGCAGAAAAGGGAAGATTCATGTGATTTGTATTTTCAGGAAGTTGCTGATGTGGGGGAATGGAACTACACTGATTATTTGGTTAGCCGAGGAATTCCAATACCATCGGGTTGGGGTGTTGGACAAGTAACTGAAGTAACGGTAGAAGAGGAAGATGCAGAGCAGCAGGTTAAAGATGCAGTTCCTCTCATAATGGCCAAGCAACAGCTGCTGAACGGCCTTGACAACAACGAGGAGATGAAAGAGCTTGTGAAGATAATGGGCAAAATCGTTGTGCTCTGTAGGATAATTGTCTCTTTATTTGCAGTGTATGTAGCACTCATGATGTATTCGATGGCTATGACATGATCACTTTGCTGAAACTAGTAATGAATGAAACATGTTTAGCAGGCTGGGCATAGTGTTGTGAACATCAAATTATTTGTATTAATGGAAATCGGGGGTATCCCCTTTTGGTCATAAATAAATAAATAGAAGAGGCCCTTTTGCTAAAAAATATATAAATTAGCACAGGCCCTATCGAGTCAGTTTTGTTCCCATTCAAATACGTCAAGCAAATTGCAGTCGAACGGCAAACTATGTCATCAAATACAAGTTTCACAGCCAAATATGAGTACAACTAAAGAACAATGTCATCACATTTTAGTCGTCATACAATCACAACACAAATCAACAGACATAACGTGATGTTCACGCAGCAAAATACTAAACAACTTCATCAAGTTTCAGTTGTCATAGCAAACACAATTTCACATAGTAGATAGAAAAACGTCTTCTGACAGGCAAATACAACAAAATCAATCTAATCATCATTCGCAACAACAGCGTCAACATCTTCACCATGTGTATCAGTCTGAATCGAAATTCCCCCAGTGTCATCTTCTTCTTCATCCTCAATGTCCTCGAACTTGGCTTCTTATTGCTCAACTCTCGTATGTCCACAGCTCGACATGCAATCTTTTCGCCTGCGTCACTGATGTGATGGTTCTCAAAGATATTAGGAACATCTGTGGAATATTGTACATCAGGAGCAGTGTAAGCATCATCTTGTTGTGCAACTTCAGTAAACGAATTCCTCTGCTCAAACCTTTGCACTACTCTCCAGTGATACATACGTGCAAATGTGTCTTCCAAGAAAAATATCTTTGTTGCTTGATTTGCCAAAATAAAAGGCTCGTGGGTCTTGTACGCCGCCTTGACATTCATGGTTTTGAAATAATCACCGGCTCTGGGTTTTGCGATCCTGGAAAACAGGTTATACCAACGACAGCCCAACAGAACCACACACCGATGAACCTCGAAACTAGAGATATACTACAACTGAATAATGTCTGTTATGTTTGCATACATTTCAATTGTCTCTTGATGGGCCTCTAACCCCTCGTTGGTTACCCCAAGTGGAAGGTGTAAGATGCAGTGTTGTGGAAGTTTTTCCCTTAGCAAAGATGCCAAGGATCGAATCCCCAGAGACTCCTAGGTTCAACAAGTAGGTGTCAACTACTAACGACGCCGGATTAGCAATCAACGTGGACCTGCACACAGATACAAATAACTTTGCTCCCAATGAGTACAGAGAGGTTGTCAATCCCTCCGGCCTTGTAGTTCACAAAGGATTAAACGCAAATGATAGTAGTGATAGATAATGTTTTGCAATAGTAAATAATAGCGGAAAATAAATAGCGGATGTGATCAATGATGGTAATATGGACCGGAGTCTCATGATGTTCACTAGTGATGTCTCTCTCCCGAAAGACGATAAAACAGCTATGTGAGGTAAACGAATTACAGCTGGGCAATTGACAGGACCACGAACGCAAACCAATGCTGACTACATTGCAAGAAAGGTTGAGGCTCAAAGCATGGGCGCTACGCCAATGTAAGTAGACCGGAATCCATCAATATCTACTACTAATCATCCACCTTGAGATATCTATCCAGAACATCTCGCTGGTATTAAGTTGCGAGTCCCACCCAGAGTGTAAACTCAATGCAACAGACAACTGCATTAAAAGAACTTTGCGTAAAGTAAACAATCCTTGCACCCGCGGGCACAAGCACCGTTGTTTTCCCCCTTGTGGCAATAGCACATCCCCTAGACTCATGTTTCTGTCACTCAAGCTAGTCATCGAGGGGCATGAACCCACAATCGAGCATAACGTTCCCTCTTGGAGTCACTACGTATTACTCGGCCAAAGCAATAAATAACAACAGAGAACATGCAAGAATTACTTATGAACATAAATATAAAAGAGGTAGATCAAATATATTACTCAAGAACAATCTGAACATACTCTCATAATCCATCGGATCCCAGCAAACTCATCATAGCAACAGCATAAGGATTACATATGTGCCTCGATCATGTAGGGCAGCTCACGAGGACTAATTAGTGAAGCACAAGAAGGGAAGGAGAACATCACATAGCTACTGGTCATGGACTCATGGTCCAAGGGAGACTACTCACAACTCATCCGGGAGGCGTCCATGGTGGTGGAGAAGCTCCCGATGGTGATCCTCCCCTCCGGCAGGGTGCCGGGAAGAGTTCTCCTGGTGCTCTCGATCTTGGAAGCGGCGGCGGCGGCGGAACAAAGATGAGATCGCGAAAAAGAGTTCCCGTCCCGAGGGTTTCGAAGGACGCTCTAAATATATGCCGAAGGGGGGCACCAGACGGGGCTCGGGGGGCCCAGGCGCCCCCCCGGTGCGGCCTAGGGGGGGGCGCGCCGCCAGGGCGCCTGGAGCCCTGGTGCCCCCCCCCCCCCCCCCCCCCCCCCCCCCCCCCCCCGGCTGTCCTTCGGGCGCAAGGTAGGTTCTGGAACGCTGATTTTTTATATAATTTTTCTGGATTTTTCCTGGCAGTTCTTGTAACGTGAAAACCTGAAATACAAAAACAGCCGAAAACAGAAACTGGCACCGGGGTGCACTGGATTAGTAGGTTAGTCCAAGTATGATCAAAAGTGTATGGAAGTGTAAGAATATCATAGCAATATCACCCAAAAGTGGCATGGAGCAAGCAGAAATTATAGATACGTTTTGGACGTATCATCTCTTCGTCGTGCGTATCCGTGCCTATGATGGCACTGTTTTGTGTCTTCCTGCCTTCCTCACATGCAAGGGTGTTGTAGCGCACATCACCAACAACGCAAGATGTTGGGGAACGTAGTATTTTCAAAATTTTCCTACGATCACGCAAGATCTATCTACCAGATGCATAGAAACGAGAGGGAAGAGTGTGTCTACGTACCCTCGTAGACCGGAAGCGGAAGCGTTAGAACAACGCGGTTGACGTAGTCGTACGTCTTCACGGCTCGACCGATCAAGCACCGAAACTACGGCACCTCCAAGTTCTAGCACACTTTCAGCTCGATGACGTCCCTCGAACTCCGATCCAGCTGAGTGTCGAGGGAGAGTTCCGTCAGCACGACGGCGTGGTGACGATCTTGATGTTCTACCGTCGCAGGGCTTCGCCTAAGCACCGCTACAATATTATCGAGGAGAACTATGGTGGAGGGGGGCACCGCACACGGCTAAGAGATCAAGAGATCAATTGTTGTGTCTAGAGGTGCCCCCTGCCCCCGTATATAAAGGAGGGAGGGAGAGGCCGGCCCTAGTGGGGGCGCGCCAAGTGAGGGGAGTCCTACTAGGACTCCCAAGTCCTAGTAGGATTCCCCTTTCCTTTTCGGAGTAGGAGAGAAGGAAAGAGGGGGAGAGGGAGAAGGAAAAGGGGACTGCACCCCTTGTCCAATTCGGACCAGAAGGGGGGTGCGCGCCTCTTTCCTTTTGGCCTCTCTCCTCTATTCCCGTAACTCCCCGGTACTCCGAAAATACCCGAATCACTTGGAACCTTTCCGATGTCCGAATATAGTCGTCCAATATATCGATTTTTATGTCTCGACCATTTCGAGACTCCTCGTCATGTCCCCGATCTCATCCGGGACTCCGAACTCCTTCGGTACATAAAAACTCATAAACTCATAATAAAACTATCATCGAAACATTAAGTGTGCGGACCCTACGGGTTCGAGAACTATGTAGACATGACCGAGACACGTCTCCGGTCAATAACCATTAGCAGAACCTGGATGCTCATATTGGCTCCCACATATTCTACGAAGATCTTTATCCGTCAAACCGGATAACAACATACGTTGTTCCCTTTGTCATCGGTATGTTACTTGCCCGAGATTCGATCGTCGGTATCTCAATACCTAGTTCAATCTTGTTACCGGCAAGTATCTTTACTCGTTTCGTAATACATCATCCCGCAACTAACTCATTAACTGCAATGCTTGCAAGGCTTATAGTGATGTGCATTACCGAGTGGGCCCAGAGATACCTCTCCGACAATCGGAGTGACAAATCCTAATCTCGAAATACGCCAACCCAACAAGTACCTTCAGAGACACCTATAGAGTACCTTTATAATCACCCAGTTACGTTGTGACGTTTGGTAGCACACAAAGTGTTCCTCCGGTATTCGGGAGTTGCATAATCTCATAGTCATAGGGGCATGTATAAGTCATGAAGAAAGCAATAGCAGTAAAACTTAAACGATCATAGTGTTAAGCTAATGATGGGTCTTGTCCATCACATCATTCTCCAAATGATGTGATCCCGTTGATCAAATGACAACTCATGTCTATGGCTAGGAAACATAACCATCTTTGATCAATGAGCTAGTCTAGTATAGGCATACTAGGGACACTCTGATTTGTCTATGTATTCACACATGTACTAAGTTTCCGGTTAATACAATTCTAGCATGAATAATAAACATTTATCATGATATAAGGAAATAAATAATAACTTTATTATTGCCTCTAAGGCATATTTATTTTAGTCTCCCGCTTGCACTAGAGTCAATAATCTAGTTCACATCTCCATGTGATTTAATACCGATAGTTCAAATTGTTATGTGAATAACACCCATAGTTCACATCGCCATGTGACCAATACCCAAAGGGTTTACTAGAGTCAATAATCTAGTTCACATCACTATGTGATTAACACCCAAGAGTAGTAAGGTGTGATCATGTTTTGCTTGTGAGAGAAGTTTAGTCGACGGGTCTGACACATTCAGATCCGTATGTATTTCGCAAATTTCTATGTCTACAATGCTCTGCATGGAGCTACTCTAGCTAATTGCTCCCACTTCCAATATGCATCCAGATTGATACTTAGAGTCATCTGGATTAGTGTAAAGCTTGCATCGGTGTAACTCTTTACGACGAACTCTTTGTCACCTCCATAATCGAGAAAACATTTCCTTAGTTATCCATTGACTAAGGATAATTTTGACCGCTGTCCAGTGATCTACTCCTGGATCACTTTTGTACCTCCTTGCCAAACTCATGGTAAGGTACACAACAGGTTTTGTACACAGCATGGCATACTTTATAGAACCTATGGCTGAGGCATAGGGAATGACTTTCATTCTTTCTCCATCTTCTGCCGAGGTCGGGCTTTGAGTCCTAGTCAACTTCATACCTTACAACTCAGGCAAGAACTCCTTCTCTGACTGATCCATTTTCAACTACTTCAAATAATGATGAGGACATCACTAACAAGGTTACACCCACAGCTCCAACTGACACATATACAGGACCAATTACTAGAGCTCGCGCACGCCAATTAAATTACCAGGTACTTTCGTTTCTTGGTAATGAATCTAATGTTCATGAGAATATGATGCTGCCTAAATTGGATACATTTGTCTTGCTTACAAATGAAGGGCCTAGCTTGGACAAGAAGGATGAACATTGGAGCAAGATCAAGCATGGAGATGATGGCATGCGCAAGGGGGACAAGAATGGAGTTACAATGGATGATTTCAGGACTTTGAAGCCACCATAATGAGTGCGAGAAGCCTTGGACGAAATATACAAGATGCCACTTCATAAATTTCGTCCAGAGGCTATTTTAGGTGCTGCGTCACCTTATTATTGGGCCAGGCCCATGTAATTTCGAAATACTTGAGTATAGGCTGTTTTTAGAGTTCGTATGTGTGGGGAAACAAGAGTTAGGGTTGGTTTCGGACCCCTCCACCAAGGGCCACGAAATTCCCCCCTCTTTCCCTCATATATACAGCCCTTAGGGCGTCGTTTAGACTTTGGGTTTTGTTTAGATTAAAAGTTCGCCATAGCTGCAACTTCGCGTACTTCGTTTGTGTTCAACGACCAGACAAAGGCGTCACAGAACCCCACCTTGATCAATAAAGCTTTCCTCTTATATTCGCAATATCCAGATTGCAATCTTAGTTTCTTGCTTGTTCTTCGTTTGCCTGCAGGAAACAGACCTTCGTGGTCAGGTTGATCGTGCTCTGGCGTGGTCGATAACCTCTCGGAGTTGGTTTAGCGATTGCTAAGGCGCGACGTCCACGCACGTTCGTAGTCGGATCGTCAAAGTCGACTTCATCCAAACGATAGCCACTATCTCATCGAAAGACGGGACACCTTTGCCTCTATCAGCAGTTCTTGAAGTAATTCACGTTGATAATATGGTGGAACCCAACGAGTACGCATAGCAGTTTTCAAAGCAGTCCAAGTAGCTGGAATAGGATATAATCTACAATGTTCAGACCACCAAACACATGCAAAACCAGTGAAAGCACAAACAGCAGCAGGAACACGTCTCTCCTCGGGATAGTTTAAACATGTAAAACGTTGTTCAGTTTGTAACTCCCAAGTAAGATATATATCAGGAACATATCTACCCTCAAATGGTGGAATATTCAATTTCAGTTTAGGAAGATGGTCATGTACCTCAGGTGGTGGTGCAGCCCTACCGTTGCGATGATATGCATGAGGACGACCTGGTGGTGGTGGTGCTGGTTGTTGCACGTAGTTCTGATTTTGGTCAACCTCATCCTCGTAATGGTCCTCCACCTCTGCAGTAGCAGCAGGAGCTACAGAAACATCAACAGCAGCACCAGAAGCTTGACCAGTCTCAAGGGGAACGCGCTGTGATCGTCCCACTAGATTCGGAAGGCGCCGTTGTTGTTGTTGTTGTTGTTGTTGTTGAATAGGTGGGACAGCTACAGCAGCCGGTGGTGGTGGAAAACGCGCAAGCAATTCAGCAAACTTGTTATCGAGCTTTGTGTCAAACGTCTTCTCCATGCCATCTATCTTCTCCATGGCCTCGTCAAATCTGTTTAGCACATCTTGCACCTGTTCACTCATCATTTGCTGAAACTTATCATGAAGCTCCTTGTTCGTCAAGTTCTCCCAGTCAGTCTCGTCGACTTGTGATCCTGGCATGGTTAGCAGCAATAGAAACACACAAGAATATGATCCTACAGACTACTAAGAAGTGGTGGGGGTGGCGGGTGTCACAAATCCGACAAGCAAATCTCAAATTCTTACCAGTTCTTACCCAGCAGCAGGCGGTGATCGGCAACCGATGTAGTCAAAACTCTCAAAGCTTGGATAGAGCGATTACCAGGGAGAGTCAAACGCACGATGTAGATGTATGTGGAGCTGGGAAGGCTTATAATATGGTAGCAAAAAGGGTCAGCAATAATCAATTCAGAGATGCAAAGGTGAATAAACGCTCAACGACGGTACTGTGCTGGTCCTAGGCTAGACCGTACTAGAGACGCGAGCCTAGAACACTAACGAAATCACGGCGCTGCACGTAATCAAGGGGAAAGCACACTCTGAATTTTTTTTTTCGCCTCTTTTTTTTCGCTGCTTTTTTTTTTGCCGAAAATCACTATAATGGCGAGTGTCTCAAAACACTTCCCAAGTCAAACTAAGATGATAGGCACGAAATTTTTTTGACGATTTTTTTTTCGGAATCAGGGCAGCGACGACGAAAAAGTGCGGGAAAAAATCAGTATGGTGGCACATGTCTCAAAAGACTCAGAAAAGCCCAAAAGTAGGATAGGGAAAAAATATTTTCACCTGTCGAAATTTTGGCCTAAAAACTGCCCGGGGGTCTCCAGACTCTTTTTTTTTTCCGAGACCTACGCAGGCAAGGAAACACAAATCCGAAACCTAGATGGATTTCGAGAACAAACCTAATGTGAAAAGAACTCGGATTGGTGGTGGATATATGGTGGTAGGATATGGCAGCGGTGGTAGGTTATGTCAGCGGTGGTGGTATATGGATTCGGATTGGTGGTGGTATATGGATACGGATCGGTGGTGGTATGTGGCAGTAGTGATGAAGATGTTGCGGCGGCGGCGTGACAACTTATGACCAGAACTCGAAACTCTAAAAGACTAGAAGCTAAGACCAGCAACTGGACACGACGATGCAACCGCAAATTCAACAAAGCAAATACAGAAAAGATTATGCAAAGGCTCAGATTGGTTCGGATGGGATGAACTAACCCTAATTTTTTTTTGGCTTTTTCGTGGACTATAGGTATGAAGAACAGACTCGATCTAAACTATGAAAAACTATAAAATCTCACCGAGCAACCTGGAAATCTGATACCACTTGATAGAGGCAAAGGTGTCCCGTCTTTCGATGAGATGGTGGTTATCGTTTTGGAGGAAGTCGACTTTGACGATCCGACTACGAACGTGCGAGGACGTCGCGCCTTAGCAATCGCTAAACCAACTCCGAGAGGTTGTTGACCACGCCGGAGCACGATCAACCTGACCACGAAGGTCTGTTTCCTGCAGGCAAACGAAGAACAAGCAAGAAACTAAGATTGCAATCTGGGTATTGCGAATATAAGAGGAAAGCTTTATTGATCAAGGTGGGGTTCTGTGACGCCTTGGTCTGGTCGTTGAACACAAACGAAGTACGCGAAGTTGCAGCTATGGCGAACTTTTAATCTAAACAAAACCCAAAGTCTAAACGACGCCCTAAGGGCTGTATATATGAGGGAAAGAGGGGGGAATTTCGTGGCCCTTGGTGGAGGGGTCCGAAACCAACCCTAACTCTTGTTTCCCCACACATACGGACTCTAAAAACAGCCTATACTCAAGTATTTCGAAATTACATGGGCCTGGCCCAATAATAAGGTGACGCAGCACCTAAAATAGCCTCTGGACGAAATTTATGAAGTGGCATCTTGTATATTTCGTCCAAGGCTTCTCGCACTCATTATGGTGGCTTCAAAGTCCTGAAATCATCCATTGTAACTCCATTCTTGTCCCCCTTGCGCATGCCATCATCTCCATGCTTGATCTTGCTCCCATGTTCATCCTTCTTGTCCAAGCTAGGCCCTTCATTTGTAAGCAAGACAAATGTATCCAATTTAGGCAGCATCATATTCTCATGAACATTAGATTCATTACCAAGAAACGAAAGTACCTGGTAATTTAATTGGCGTGCGCGAGCTCTAGTAATTGGTCCTGTATATGTGTCAGTTGGAGCTGTGGGTGTAACCTTGTTAGTGATGTCCTCATCATCCTCCCCTTCTTGAATTGAAGTCGTCCTCGACGGAAGCTCATCTTCCTCACCCAAGTAAGGCTTCAAATCTGCAATGTTAAATGTGGGACTAACCCCAAAATCTGCAGGCAGCTCAAGTTTATATGCATTATCATTTATTTTCTCTAATACCTTGAAAGGACCATCAGCACGTGGCATTAGCTTTGACTTGCGCAAATTAGGAAACCTATCCTTACGCAAATGTAACCAAACAAGATCTCCAGGTGCAAAGACAACACGTTTTCTACCCTTATCTCCAACAAATTTATATTTAGCATTCATGCGCTCAATATTTTCCTTAGTTAACTCATGCATTTTTAAGATCAATTCAGCACGTTGTTTAGCATCAATATTAACCTTGATGAGGACATCACTAACAAGGTTACACCCACAGCTCCAACTGACACATATACAGGACCAATTACTAGAGCTCGCGCACGCCAATTAAATTACCAGGTACTTTCGTTTCTTGGTAATGAATCTAATGTTCATGAGAATATGATGCTGCCTAAATTGGATGCATTTGTCTTGCTTACAAATGAAGGGCCTAGCTTGGACAAGAAGGATGAACATTGGAGCAAGATCAAGCATGGAGATGATGGCATGCGCAAGGGGGACAAGAATGGAGTTACAATGGATGATTTCAGGACTTTGAAGCCACCATAATGAGTGCGAGAAGCCTTGGACGAAATATACAAGATGCCACTTCATAAATTTCGTCCAGAGGCTATTTTAGGTGCTGCGTCACCTTATTATTGGGCCAGGCCCATGTAATTTCGAAATACTTGAGTATAGGCTGTTTTTAGAGTCCGTATGTGTGGGGAAAAAAGAGTTAGGGTTGGTTTCGGACCCCTCCACCAAGGGCCACGAAATTCCCCCCTCTTTCCCTCATATATACAGCCCTTAGGGCGTCGTTTAGACTTTGGGTTTTGTTTAGATTAAAAGTTTGCCATAGCTGCAACTTCGCGTACTTCGTTTGTGTTCAACGACCAGACCAAGGCGTCACAGAACCCCACCTTGATCAATAAAGCTTTCCTCTTATATTCGCAATATCCAGATTGCAATCTTAGTTTCTTGCTTGTTCTTCGTTTGCCTGCAGGAAACAGACCTTCGTGGTCAGGTTGATCGTGCTCCGGCGTGGTCAACAACCTCTCGGAGTTGGTTTAGCGATTGCTAAGGCGCGACGTCCTCGCACGTTCGTAGTCGGATCGTCAAAGTCGACTTCCTCCAAAACGATAACCACCATCTCATCGAAAGACGGGACACCTTTGCCTCTATCAAGTGGTATCAGATTTCCAGGTTGCTCGGTGAGATTTTCCAGTTTTTCGTAGATTAGATCGAGTCTGTTCTTCATACCTACAGTCCACGAAAAAGCCAAAAAAAAATTAGGGTTAGTTCATCCCATCCAAACCAATCTGAGCCTTTGCATAATCTTTTCTGTATTTGCTTTGTTGAATTTGCGGTTGCATCGTCGTGTCAAGTTGCTGGTCTTAGCGTCTAGTTCAATAGAGTTTCGAGTTCTGTTCACAGTTTGTCACGTCGCCGCCGCACCATATTCATCGCCACTGCCATACCACCACTGCCGCCTTATCCCACCACCGCCACCACATACCACCACCGCTGCCATAACATACCACCGCTGCCATAACCTACCACCGCTGCCATAACCTACCACCGCTGCCATATCCTACCACCATATATCCACCGCCAATCCGAGTTCTTTTCATATTAGGTTTGTTCTCGAAATCCATCTAGGTTTCGGATTTGTGTTTCCTTGCCTGCGACCCCCGGGCAGTTTTTAGGCCAAAATTTCGACAGGTGAAAATATTTTTTCCCTATCCTACTTTTGGGCTTTTCTGAGTCTTTTGAGACACGTGCCACCATACTGATTTTTTCCCGCACTTTTTCGTCGTCGCTGCCCTGATTCCGAAAAAAAAATTCGTCAAAAAAATTTCGTGCCTATCATCTTAGTTTGACTTGGGAAGTGTTTTGAGACACTCGCCATTATAGTGATTTTCGGCAAAAAAAAAGCAGCGAAAAAAAAAGAGGCGAAAAAAAAAATTTCAGAGTGTGCTTTCCCCTTGATTACGTGCAGCGCCGTGATTTCGTTAGTGTTCTAGGCTCGCGTCTCTAGTACGGTCTAGCCTAGGACCAGCACAGTACCGTCGTTGAGCGTTTATTCACCTTTGCATCTCTGAATTGATTATTGCTGACCCTTTTTGCTACCATATTATAAGCCTTCCCAGCTCCACATACATCTACATCGTGCGTTTGACTCTCCCTGGTAATCGCTCTATCCAAGCTTTGAGAGTTTTGACTACATCGGTTGCCGATCACCACCTGCTGCTGGGTAAGAACTGGTAAGAATTTGAGATTTGCTTGACGGATTTGTGACACCCGCCACCACCACCACTTGTTAGTAGTCTGTAGGATCATATTCTTGTGTGTTTCTATTGCTGCTGATAGAGGCGAGGGGCCCGATCTTTCGATGAGATGGTAACTATCGATTTGGTGGAGACGACTTTGACGATCCGACTACAAACGTGCACGATGTTGCGCCTTAGCAATCGCTCAACCAATCTCCAGGGGTTACTGACAATGCCAGAAGCACGATCAGCCTGACCACGAAGGTCTATTCCTGCATGCAATCGAAGAACAAGCAAGAATATGATAAAGCAATCTGAATATTGCAAATATAAATGATGTATTGATAAAGGTGGGGATCCGTAAGCGGTCTTGGTCTGGTCGTTGGACACAAACGAAGTACACGAAGTTGCAATGGCTAACTTTTGACTAAACAAATCCCTAAGAAAAAGCTACTAGATGGATCTACTTATATAGGAGCAAGGGGTGGCGGCCAAGGAGGTGGAAGGACGTCCCAAGGCAGCCTAAAACTAACCCTAGGTCGTACAAGGCTCATGGGCCCAAGTGGAGGTGATGTAACACCTTTGGACTTGTAGTTTGACTCGGATTCTGCTGCAGCGTCAGATTGTTTCGTCGAGATCTCAATGCTCCGGACGAATTTGAAGGTGATTCCAATTGGGTTGGAAAGTGTATGAAATCTAGTTTCCAACAAAAAAAATCACCCAATTCGGAGTCCGTATGAAGGAGTTCTTGCCGTTTTGAGTCAGGTATGTCTGTGCAGTCCGAATCTGGATGCAGAACGTGAGAGACTTGGACTCTATCTTCTCTTGGCCCAAAAGTGACGTGAGAGAACTTTTTGAACAGCCCCTAAACTTCTCTTTTTCCCTTATCTTCATATGTGAATTGTACAAATGTCCCATGCACCTGGAATTAGACATGGCACAAAAGTCTGTGAAGTATTTTTGTTCTGGATAACATAAATAAATTGTTGCATAGTTTGCATTAGAAATCACCTCACAAATATACATGTATGCAATATTTTTGGTCGTATCCAAGGTAGTCATGTCCTCATCACACTTCACGTTCAGCTTTACAAGCAAGATGGAATAAACGAGTGATAGTAGTATAATCTTTATACTCTAGAATGGTCTGAATCTCTCTATTTAATCCACCCATAAAACGTGCAAGCATAGCTTCATTCTCCTCAACAATACCACATCTAATCAGGCCAGTTTGTAATTGCTGATAATATTCTTCTACATAATTTTTTCCTTGTCTTAAGCGCTGCAGTTTTTGAAGTAATTCACGTTGATAATATGGTGGAACCCAACGAGTACGCATAGCAGTTTTCAAAGCAGTCCAAGTAGCTGGAATAGGATATAATCTACAATGTTCAGACCACCAAACACATGCAAAACCAGTGAAAGCACAAACAGCAGCAGGAACACGTCTCTCCTCGGGATAGTTTAAACATGTAAAACGTTGTTCAGTTTGTAACTCCCAAGTAAGATATATATCAGGAACATATCTACCCTCAAATGGTGGAATATTCAATTTCAGTTTAGGAAGATGGTCATGTACCTCAGGTGGTGGTGCAGCCCTACCGTTGCGATGATATGCATGAGGACGACCTGGTGGTGGTGGTGCTGGTTGTTGCACGTAGTTCTGATTTTGGTCAACCTCATCCTCGTAATGGTCCTCCACCTCTGCAGTAGCAGCAGGAGCTACAGAAACATCAACAGCAGCACCAGAAGCTTGACCAGTCTCAAGGGGAACGCGCTGTGATCGTCCCACTAGATTCGGAAGGCGCCGTTGTTGTTGTTGTTGTTGTTGTTGTTGAATAGGTGGGACAGCTACAGCAGCCGGTGGTGGTGGAAAACGCGCAAGCAATTCAGCAAACTTGTTATCGAGCTTTGTGTCAAACGTCTTCTCCATGCCATCTATCTTCTCCATGGCCTCGTCAAATCTGTTTAGCACATCTTGCACCTGTTCACTCATCATTTGCTGAAACTTATCATGAAGCTCCTTGTTCGTCAAGTTCTCCCAGTCAGTCTCGTCGACTTGTGATCCTGGCATGGTTAGCAGCAATAGAAACACACAAGAATATGATCCTACAGACTACTAAGAAGTGGTGGGGGTGGCGGGTGTCACAAATCCGACAAGCAAATCTCAAATTCTTACCAGTTCTTACCCAGCAGCAGGCGGTGATCGGCAACCGATGTAGTCAAAACTCTCAAAGCTTGGATAGAGCGATTACTAGGGAGAGTCAAACGCACGATGTAGATGTATGTGGAGCTGGGAAGGCTTATAATATGGTAGCAAAAAGGGTCAGCAATAATCAATTCAGAGATGCAAAGGTGAATAAACGCTCAACGACGGTACTGTGCTGGTCCTAGGCTAGACCGTACTAGAGACGCGAGCCTAGAACACTAACGAAATCACGGCGCTGCACGTAATCAAGGGGAAAGCACACTCTGAAAATTTTTTTTTCGCCTCTTTTTTTTTCGCTGCTTTTTTTTTGCCGAAAATCACTATAATGGCGAGTGTCTCAAAACACTTCCCAAGTCAAACTAAGATGATAGGCACGAAATTTTTTTGACGAATTTTTTTTTCGGAATCAGGGCAGCGACGACGAAAAAGTGCGGGAAAAAATCAGTATGGTGGCACGTGTCTCAAAAGACTCAGAAAAGCCCAAAAGTAGGATAGGGAAAAAATATTTTCACCTGTCGAAATTTTTGCCTAAAAACTGCCCGGGGGTCTCCAGACTTTTTTTTTTCGAGACCTACGCAGGCAAGGAAACACAAATCCGAAACCTAGATGGATTTCGAGAACAAACCTAATATGAAAAGAACTCGGATTGGTGGTGGATATATGGTGGTAGGATATGGCAGCGGTGGTAGGTTATGGCAGCGGTGGTGGTATATGGATTCGGATTGGTGGTGGTATATGGATAGAGATCGGTGGTGGTATGTGGCAGTAGTGATGAAGATGTTGCGGCGGCGGCGTGACAAGTTATGACCAGAACTCGAAACTCTAAAAGACTAGACGCTAAGACCAGCAACTGGACACGACGATGCAACCGCAAATTCAACAAAGCAAATACAGAAAAGATTATGCAAAGGCTCAGATTGGTTCGGATGGGATGAACTAACCCTAATTTTTTTTGGCTTTTTCGTGGACTATAGGTATGAAGAACAGACTCGATCTAAACTATGAAAAACTGTAAAATCTCACCGAGCAACCTGGAAATCTGATACCACTTGATAGAGGCAAAGGTGTCCCGTCTTTCGATGAGATGGTGGTTATCGTTTTGGAGGAAGTCGACTTTGACGATCCGACTACGAACGTGCGAGGACGTCGCGCCTTAGCAATCGCTAAACCAACTCCGAGAGGTTGTTGACCACACCGGAGCACGATCAACCTGACCACGAAGGTCTGTTTCCTGCAGGCAAAGGAAGAACAAGCAAGAAACTAAGATTGCAATCTGGATATTGCGAATATAAGAGGAAAGCTTTATTGATCAAGGTGGGGTTCTGTGACGCCTTGGTCTGGTCGTTGAACACAAACGAAGTACGCGAAGTTGCAGCTATGGCGAACTTTTAATCTAAACAAAACCCAAAGTCTAAACGACGCCCTAAGGGCTGTATATATGAGGGAAAGAGGGGGGAATTTCGTGGCCCTTGGTGGAGGGGTCCGAAACCAACCCTAACTGATACGGTGTATCCTAGGGCCATCACCATGGACCCTCCTTCACCCCCTCAAGTGCCTCAAGGACCGATGACACGTGCTCGTGCTAGAGCTTTTGAGACCGAGGTGACGTCACTCCTAGCCCAACTCCCTTATGAATCTTGCGAGACATGGTTGCTACCTCAAGCGAGTGTGCTTTGTGTGCTCAGGTGTGAAGGAGACCACTTCGGAGAAGAGCTTGAAGATGGACAAGTCCCCAAGGCCACGGACGAGCTGATGCATCGAGAAGGG
Source organism: Secale cereale (assembly GCA_902687465.1). NCBI lineage: Eukaryota > Viridiplantae > Streptophyta > Magnoliopsida > Poales > Poaceae > Secale > Secale cereale. The sequence continues at coordinate 388,309,597 of LR738712.1, forward strand.
CAGAAGAGAGCTCCAGGACCCGGACATCCGGCCCCCTGGCCCGGACATCCGGCCCCTGGGCAGTCACCTACAGAAGGCCAACAGCAGCCGAGGCTACAGGGCCCGGACATCCGGCCAGGGCCCGGACATCCGGCCAGGCACGGCCCGGACATCCGGCCCCGCGCCCGGAAATCCGGCGCCTCTGTCCAGAGAGCACCCGAGGCGCGTCCTCCCCCAGCCGGACATCCGGGCCGTAGCCCGGACATCCGGCCCCTGATCTGCCTGCGTGCAGCCCCTGGGCCGAGGCCCATGTACCCATTCGCCCCGTAGACTATATATACTCCTCTCCTCTTTCCGTTTAGGGTTAGCTGTGGTTTTAGCTCATTTGACACTTGTGTGGATTTCTCCCACGAGACCGGTGCGCCTCTACGGAGAAGATCCACCTCTGGATTCAAGACCCCTAACGGGAAGATCCCACGGGATTCCAAGACCTCCTCCGGGAGAAGACTATCTGTATCACCGTTGTTGACTTTGGATCATGTATCTCGACCTTGTATCGCGAATCTAGCACTTGTGTGATTGCTTCCGTGTTGATTTGAGTGTTCTCTCTTGTGTTTTCCCCATCTTTCTCCGTGTTTTCCCCGTGTTCATCGTGTGCCAACCTCCAAACGTGAAAGATCCGCTGATTAGGGTTCCACCCTACATCATATTGGGCCTGCACAGAGTTCTTCTTCTTCCATGGCATCAACAGGGCACACCAGTGATATTATTTGTCGTCGTTGTAAGGGAAGAGGACATTTTGCGAGAGATTGCAAATCTCAGCGTGTGATGATTGCTACTGAGGATGGTGGATATGAATCCGCTAGTGACTATGATGAGGAGACTTTAGCTCTTATTACACGTGAAGAACACGGCGGAGACGATTCTGATCATGAGACGCAATACATGGCTCCTGAAGATGCTGACAGGTATGAATGTTTAGTTGCTCAACGTGTTTTGAGTGTGCAGGTTACACAAGCTGAGCAAAATCAGAGGCATAATTTGTTCCATACAAAGGGAGTTGTGAAGGAACGTTCTGTTCGCGTGATCATAGATGGAGGGAGTTGCAACAACTTGGCTAGCATGGAGATGGTGGAGAAGCTATCTCTCACCACAAGACCACATCCACATCCTTACTACATCCAATGGTTCAACAACAGCGGCAAGGTTAAGGTAAAACGTACTGTTCGTGTGCATTTTAGTATCTCTACATATGCTGATTATGTTGATTGTGATGTGGTACCTATGCAAGCATGTTCCTTATTACTTGGTAGACCATGGCAATTTGATAAAAATTCTGTACACCATGGTAGAAACAATCAGTATACTCTTGTTCATAAGGATAAAAATATTACTTTGCTTCCTATGACTCCTGATTCCATTTTAAAAGATGATATTAATAGAGCTAATAAGGCAAAACAGGAGAAAAATAAGAGTGAAAATCAGATTGTGGCAAAAGAATTTGAGCAACAAATGAAGCCTAATAATAAACCATCTACTGTTGCTTCTGAAATTAAATTGAAAAGTGCATGTTTATTTGCCACCAAATCTGATATTGATGAGCTAGATTTTAGCAAATCTGTTTGCTATGCTGTTGTATGCAAAGAGGCATTATTTTCATTCGAGGACGTGCCTTCCTCTTTGCCTCCTGCTGTCACTAACATTTTGCAGGAGTTCGCCGACGTCTTTCCACAAGACGTGCCACCGGGATTACCACCTATTCGAGGGATTGAGCATCAGATTGACTTAATTCCCGGTGCATCGCTACCCAACCGCGCACCATACCGTACCAATCCAGAAGAGACGAAGGAGATTATGCGTCAAGTACAGGAGCTACTCGACAAAGGTTATATACCCGAATCCCTTAGTCCTTGTGCTGTTCCTATTATTCTAGTGCCGAAAAAGGATGGTACATCGCGTATGTGTGTTGATTGTAGAGCCATTAATAATATTACTATTCGTTATCGTCATCCTATTCCTAGGCTAGATGATATGCTTGATGAATTGAGTGGCTCTACAATATTCTCCAAAGTTGATTTGCGTAGTGGATACCATCAAATTCGTATGAAATTGGGAGATGAATGGAAAACAGCATTTAAAACTAAGTTTGGATTATATGAGTGGTTAGTCATGCCTTTTGGGTTAACTAATGCACCTAGTACTTTCATGAGATTAATGAATGAAGTTTTACGTGCTTTCATTGGACGATTTGTGGTAGTATACTTTGATGATATATTGATTTTTAGCAGATCTTTGGAGGAACATTTGGAACATTTACGTGCTGTTTTTATTGCTCTACGTGATGCACGTTTATTTGGTAACCTTGGAAAGTGTACCTTTTGCACCGACCGAGTATCTTTTCTTGGCTATGTTGTTACTCCACAGGGAATTGAGGTTGATAAAGCCAAGATTGAAGCTATTGAGAGTTGGCCGCAGCCCAAAACGGTCACACACGTGAGGAGTTTCCTTGGCCTCGCTGGATTCTATCGGCGTTTTGTGAGAGATTTCAGCACCATTGCTGCACCTCTCAATGAGCTTACAAAGAAGGATGTGCCTTTTGTTTGGGGTACTGCACAGGAAGAAGCATTCACGGTATTGAAAGATAAGTTGACACATGCTCCTTTACTCCAACTTCCTGATTTTAATAAGACTTTTGAGCTTGAATGTGATGCTAGTGGAATTGGGTTAGGAGGTGTGTTATTACAAGATGGTAAACCTGTTGCATATTTTTCTGAAAAATTGAGTGGGCCTAGTCTGAATTATTCTACTTATGATAAGGAATTATATGCTCTTGTTCGGACTTTGGAGACATGGCAACATTATTTATGGCCCAAAGAATTTGTTATACATTCTGATCATGAATCTTTAAAGCACATTAAAAGTCAAGCAAAACTGAACCGTAGACATGCTAAATGGGTTGAATTCATAGAGACTTTCCCTTATGTTATTAAACACAAGAAAGAAAAGAAAATGTTATTGCTGATGCATTGTCTCGTCGTTATACTATGCTTTCACAACTTGACTTTAAAATATTTGGTTTGGAGACCATCAAAGATCAATATGTGCATGATGCTGAATTTAAAGATGTATTGCAGAATTGTAAAGAAGGGAGAACATGGAACAAGTTCGTCGTTAGTGATGGATTTGTGTTTCGAGCTAACAAGCTATGCATTCCAGCTAGTTCTGTTCGTCTTTTGTTGTTGCAGGAGGCGCATGGAGGAGGATTAATGGGACACTTTGGCGTGAAGAAGACGGAGGACGTACTTGCTACACATTTCTTTTGGCCAAAGATGCGACGGGATGTTGAGCGTTTTGTTGCTCGCTGCACTACATGTCAAAAAGCTAAGTCACGACTCAATCCTCATGGTTTATATATGCCTTTGCCTGTCCCTAGTGTTCCTTGGGAAGATATATCTATGGACTTTGTTTTGGGTTTACCTCGAACAAAGAAGGGGAGGGATAGCATATTTGTTGTCGTGGATAGGTTCTCGAAGATGGCACACTTTATACCATGTCATAAAAGCGATGATGCTGCTAATGTTGCTGATTTGTTCTTTCGTGAAATTATTCGCTTGCATGGTGTGCCAAATACTATTGTTTCAGATCGTGATACTAAATTTCTTAGCCACTTTTGGAGATGTTTATTGGCTAAGTTGGGGACTAAACTGCTTTTTAGTACTACTTGTCACCCCCAAACTGATGGACAAACTGAAGTAGTCAACAGAACTTTGTCTACTATGCTTAGGGCTGTTTTGAAGAATAATAAGAAAATGTGGGAAGAATGCTTGCCTCATATTGAATTTGCTTATAATCGTTCGTTGCATTCTACTACTAAAATGTGCCCTTTTGAAATTGTCTATGGTTTCCTACCTCGTGCACCTATTGATTTGTTGCCTCTTCCATCTTCGGAGAAGGTTAATATTGATGCTAAACAACGTGCTGAATTGATCTTAAAAATGCATGAGTTAACTAAGGAAAATATTGAGCGCATGAATGCTAAATATAAACTTGTTGGAGATAAGGGTAGAAAACGTGTTGTCTTTGCACCTGGAGATCTTGTTTGGTTACATTTGCGTAAGGATAGGTTTCCTAATTTGCGCAAATCAAAGCTAATGCCACGTGCTGATGGTCCTTTCAAGGTGTTAGAGAAAATAAATGATAATGCATATAAACTTGAGCTGCCTACAGATTTTGGGGTTAGTCCCACATTTAACATTGCAGATTTGAAGCCTTACTTGGGTGAGGAAGATGAGCTTCCGTCGAGGACGACTTCAATTCAAGAAGGGGAGGATGATGAGGACATCACTAACAAGGTTACACCCACAGCTCCAACTGACACATATACAGGACCAATTACTAGAGCTCGCGCACGCCAATTAAATTACCAGGTACTTTCGTTTCTTGGTAATGAATCTAATGTTCATGAGAATATGATGCTGCCTAAATTGGATACATTTGTCTTGCTTACAAATGAAGGGCCTAGCTTGGACAAGAAGGATGAACATTGGAGCAAGATCAAGCATGGAGATGATGGCATGCGCAAGGGGAACAAGAATGGCGTTTCAATTGATGATTTCAGGACTTTGAAGCCACCATAATGAGTGTGAGAAGCCTTGGACGAAATATACAAGATGCCACTTCATAAATTTCGTCCAGAGGCTATTATAGGTGCTGCGTCACCTTATTATTGGGCCAGGCCCATGTAATTTTGAAATACTTGAGTATAGGCTGTTTTTAGAGTCCGTATGTGTGGGGAAACAAGAGTTAGGGTTGGTTTCGGACCCCTCCACCAAGGGCCACGAAATTCCCCCCTCTTTCCCTCATATATACAGCCCTTAGGGCGTCGTTTAGACTTTGGGTTTTGTTTAGATTAAAAGTTCGCCATAGCTGCAACTTCGCGTACTTCGTTTGTGTTCAACGACCAGACAAAGGCGTCACAGAACCCCACCTTGATCAATAAAGCTTTCCTCTTATATTCGCAATATCCAGATTGCAATCTTAGTTTCTTGCTTGTTCTTCGTTTGCCTGCAGGAAACAGACCTTCGTGGTCAGGTTGATCGTGCTCCGGCGTGGTCAACAACCTCTCGGAGTTGGTTTAGCGATTGCTAAGGCGCGACGTCCTCGCACGTTCGTAGTCGGATCGTCAAAGTCGACTTCCTCCAAAACGATAACCACCATCTCATCGAAAGACGGGACACCTTAGCCTCTATCATTTGGTTTGGAGACCATCAAAGATCAATATGTGCATGATGCTGAATTTAAAGATGTATTGCAGAATTGTAAAGAAGGGAGAACATGGAACAAGTTCGTCGTTAGTGATGGATTTGTGTTTCGAGCTAACAAGCTATGCATTCCAGCTAGCTCTGTTCGTCTTTTGTTGTTGCAGGAGGCGCATGGAGGAGGATTAATGGGACACTTTGGCGTGAAGAAGACGGAGGACGTACTTGCTACACATTTCTTTTGGCCAAAGATGCGACGGGATGTTGAGCGTTTTGTTGCTCGCTGCACTACATGTCAAAAAGCTAAGTCACGACTCAATCCTCATGGTTTATATATGCCTTTGCCTGTCCCTAGTGTTCCTTGGGAAGATATATCTATGGACTTTGTTTTGGATTTACCTCGAACAAAGAAGGGGAGGGATAGCATATTTGTTGTCGTGGATAGGTTCTCGAAGATGGCACACTTTATACCATGTCATAAAAGCGATGATGCTGCTAATGTTGCTGATTTGTTCTTTCGTGAAATTATTCGCTTGCATGGTGTGCCAAATACTATTGTTTCAAATCGTGATACTAAATTTCTTAGCCACTTTTGGAGATGTTTATGGGCTAAGTTGGGGACTAAACTGCTTTTTAGTACTACTTGTCACCCCCAAACTGATGGACAAACTGAAGTAGTCAACAGAACTTTGTCTACTATGCTTAGGGCTGTTTTGAAGAATAATAAGAAAATGTGGGAAGAATGCTTGCCTCATATTGAATTTGCTTATAATCGTTCGTTGCATTCTACTACTAAAATGTGCCCTTTTGAAATTGTCTATGGTTTCCTACCTCGTGCACCTATTGATTTGTTGCCTCTTCCATCTTCGGAGAAGGTTAATATTGATGCTAAACAACGTGCTGAATTGATCTTAAAAATGCATGAGTTAACTAAGGAAAATATTGAGCGCATGAATGCTAAATATAAACTTGTTGGAGATAAGGGTAGAAAACGTGTTGTCTTTGCACCTGGAGATCTTGCTTGGTTACATTTGCGTAAGGATAGGTTTCCTAATTTGCGCAAGTCAAAGCTAATGCCACGTGCTGATGGTCCTTTCAAGGTGTTAGAGAAAATAAATGATAATGCATATAAACTTGAGCTGCCTGCAGATTTTGGGGTTAGTCCCAGATTTAACATTGCAGATTTGAAGCCTTACTTGGGTGAGGAAGATGAGCTTCCGTCGAGGACGACTTCAATTCAAGAAGGGGAGGATGATGAGGACATCACTAACAAGGTTACACCCACAGCTCCAACTGACACATATACATGACCAATTACTAGAGCTCGCGCACGCCAATTAAATTACCAGGTACTTTCGTTTCTTGGTAATGAATCTAATGTTCATGAGAATATGATGCTGCCTAAATTGGATACATTTGTCTTGCTTACAAATGAAGGGCCTAGCTTGGACAAGAAGGATGAACATTGGAGCAAGATCAAGCATGGAGATGATGGCATGCGCAAGGGGGACAAGAATGGAGTTACAATGGATGATTTCAGGACTTTGAAGCCACCATAATGAGTGCGAGAAGCCTTGGACGAAATATACAAGATGCCACTTCATAAATTTCGTCCAGAGGCTATTTTAGGTGCTGCGTCACCTTATTATTGGGCCAGGCCCATGTAATTTCGAAATACTTGAGTATAGGCTGTTTTTAGAGTCCGTATGTGTGGGGAAACAGGAGTTAGGGTTGGTTTCGGACCCCTCCACCAAGGGCCACGAAATTCCCCCCTCTTTCCCTCATATATACAGCCCTTAGGGCGTCGTTTAGACTTTGGGTTTTGTTTAGATTAAAAGTTCGCCATAGCTGCAACTTCGCGTACTTCGTTTGTGTTCAACGACCAGACCAAGGCGTCACAGAACCCCACCTTGATCAATAAAGCTTTCCTCTTATATTCGCAATATCCAGATTGCAATCTTAGTTTCTTGCTTGTTCTTCGTTTGCCTGCAGGAAACAGACCTTCGTGGTCAGGTTGATCGTGCTCCGGCGTGGTCAACAACCTCTCGGAGTTGGTTTAGCGATTGCTAAGGCGCGACGTCCTCGCACGTTCGTAGTCGGATCGTCAAAGTCGACTTCCTCCAAAACGATAACCACCATCTCATCGAAAGACGGGACACCTTTGCCTCTATCAAATAACTTGTCAAGGTATGTACTCATTGAAAAAACTTATCAAGCGTCTTGATCTATCTATAGATCGTGATGCTCAATATGTAAGCAGCTTCACCGAGGTCTTTCTTTGTAAAACTCCTTTCAAACACTCCTTCATGCTTTCCACAAAATTCTACATCATTTCCGATCGACAATATTTCATTCACATATACTTATCAGAAAGGCTGTAGTGCTCCCACTCACTTTCTTGTAAATACAGGCTTCACCGCAAGTCTGTATAAAACTATATGCTTTGATAAACTTATCAAAGCGTATATTCCAACTCCGAGATGCTTGCACCAGTGCATAGATGGATCGCTGGAGCTTGCACAATTTGCTAGCACCTTTAGGATTGACAAAACCTTCTGATTGCATAATATACAACTCTTCTTTAATAAATCCATTAAAGAACGCAGTTTCGTTATCCATTTGCGAAATTTCATAAAATGTGGCAATTGCTAACATGATTCGAACAGACTTAAGCATCGCTACGGGTGAGAAAATCTCATCGTAGTCAACATCTTGAACTTGTCGAAAACCTTTCGCAACAAGTCGAGCTTTGTAGAAAGTAACATTACCATCGGCGTCAGTCTTCCTCTTAAAGATCCATTTATTTTCAATGGCTTGCCGATCATCGGGCAAGTCAACTAAAGTCCATACTTTGTTCTCATACATGGATCTCATCTCAGATTTCATGGCCTCAAGCCGTTTCGCGGAATCTGGGCTCATCATCGCTTCCTCATAGTTCGTAGGTTCATCATGGTCAAGTAACATGACCTCCAAAACAGAATTACCGTACCACTCTGGTGCGGAGCTCACTCTGGTTTACCTACGAGGTTCGGTAGTAACTTGATCTGAAGTTACATGATCATCATCATTAGCTTCCTCACTAATTAGTTTAGTAGTCACAGGAACAGATTTTTGTGATGAACTACTTTCCTATAAGGGAGCAGGTACTGTTACCTCATCAAGTTCTACTTTCCTCCCACTCACTTCTTTCGAGAGAAACTCCTTCTCTAGAAAGGATCCATTCTCAGCAACGAATATCTTGCCTTCGGATCTGTGATAGAAGGTGTACCCAACATTTTTATTTGGGTATCCTATGAAGACGCACTTCTCCGATTTGGGTTTGAGCTTATCAGGTTGAAACTTTTTCACATAAGCATTGCAACCTCAAACTTTAAGAAACGACAACTTTGCTTTCAAGCCAAACCACAGTTCATAAGGCGTCATCTCAACGGATTTAGATGGTGCCCTTTTTAATGTGAATGCAACTGTCTCTAATGCAAAACCCCAAAACTATAGTGGTAAATCGGTAAGAAACATCATAGATTGCACTATATCCAATAAAGTACGGTTATGACATTCGGACACACCATTATGCTGTGGTGTTCCAGGTGGCATGAATTTGTGTAACTATTCCACATTGTTTTAATTGAAGACCAAACTCGTAACTCAAATATTTGTCTCCGCGATCAGATCGTAGAAACTTTATTTTCTTGTCACGATGATTTTCCACTTTACTCTGAAATTCTTTGAACTTTTCAAATGTTTCAGACTTATGTTTCATTAAGTAGATATACCCATATCTTCTCAAATCGCCTGTGAAGGTCAGAAAATAACGATACCCGCCGCGAGCCTCAATACTCATCGGATCGCATACATCAGTATGTATTATTTCCAATAAGCCAGTTGCTTGCTCCATTGTTCCGAAGAACGGAGTTTTAGTCATCTTGCCCATGAGGCATGGTTCGCAAGCACCAAGTGATTCATAATCAAGTGATTCCAAAAGTCCATCACTATGGAGTTTCTTCATGCGCTTTACACCAATATGACCTAAACGGTAGTGCCACAAATAAGTTGCACTATCATTATTAAGCTTGCATCTTTTGGCTTCAATATTATGAATATGTGTATCACTACGATCGAGATCCAACAAACTATTTTCATTGGGTGTATGACCATCGAAGGCTTTATTCATGTAAACAGAATAACAATTATTCTATGACTTTAAATGAATAACCGTATTGCAACAAACATGATCAAATCATATTCATGCTCAACGCAAATGCCAAATAACATTTATTTAGGTTCTACACTAATCCCGAAAGTATAGGGAGTGTGCGATGATGATCATATCAATCTTGGAACCACTTCCAACACACATCGTCACTTCACCTTTTAACTAGTTTATGTTCATTCTGCAACTCTCTTTTCGAGTTACTAATCTTAGCAACTGAACCGGTATCAAATACGCAGGGGTTGCTATGAACACTAGTAAAGTACACATCAATAATCTGTATATCAAATATACCTTTTCTCACTTTGCCATCCTTCTTATCCGCCAAGTATCTAGGGCAGTTCCACTTCGAGTGACCATTTCCTTTGCAGTAGAAGCACTTAGTTTCAGGCCTGAGTTCAGCTTTGGGTTTCTTCACGGGAGTGACAACTTGCTTGTCATTCTTCTTGAAGTTCCCCTTCTAACCATTTGCCCTTTACTTGAAACAAGTGGTCTTGTTAACCATCAACACTTGATGCTCTTTCTTGATTTCTACCTTCGCCGATTTCAGCATCGCGAAGAGCTCGGGAATTACTATCGTCATCCCTTGCATATTATAGCTCATCACGAAGTTCTACCAACTTCGTGATAGTGTCTAGAGAACTTTGTCAATTACCATCTTATCTGCAAGATTAACTCCCGCTTGATTCAAGCAATTGTAGTACCCAGACAATCTGAGCACATGCTCACTTGTTGAGCTATTCTCCTCCATCTTGTAGGCAAAGTACTGTTAGAGGTCTCATACCTCTCGACACGGGCATGATTATGAAATACTAATTTCAACTCTTGGAACATCTTATATGCTCCATGGTGTTCAAAAACAGTTTTGAAGTCCCAGTTCTAAGCCGTAAAGCATGGTGCACTAAACTATCAAGTAGTCATCATACCGAGCTTTTGTCAAAACGTTCATAACGTCTGCATCTGCTCCTGCAATAGGTCTGTCACCTAGCGGTGCATTAAGGACATAATTCTTCTGTGCAGCAATGAGGATAATCCTCGGATAATGGAACAATTCCGCATCATTGCTACTAACATCTTTCAACTTAGTTTTCTCTAGGAACAAATAAAAAATAAGCGGGGAGCAACATCGCGAGCTATTGATCTACAACATAGATATGCTAATACTACCAGGACTAAGTTCATGATAAATTAAAGTTCAATTAATCTTATTCCTAAAAGAACTCCCACTTAGATAGACATCCCTCTGGTCATCTTAATGTTAACGTGATCCAAATCAACTAAACCATGTCTGATCATCACGTGAGATGGAGTAGTTTTCAATGGTGAACATCTTATGTTGATCATATCTACTATATGATACACGCTCGACCTTTCGGTCTCCAGTGTTCCGAGGCCATATCTGCATATGCTAGGCTCGTCAAGTTTAACCCGAGTATTCTGCGTGTGCAAAACTGGCTTACACCCGTTGTATTTGAACGTAGAGCTTATCACACCCGATCATCACGTGGTGTCTCGGCACGACGAACTTTCGCAACGGTGCATACTCAGGGAGAACACTTATACCTTGAAATTTTGTAAGGGATCATCTTATAATGCTACCGTCGTACTAAGCAAAATAAGATGCATAATAAGATAAACATCACATGCAATCAAAATATGTGACATGATATGGCCATCATCATCTTGTGCTTTTGATCTCCATCTCCAAAGCACCGTCATGATCATCTTCGTCACCGGCGCGACACCTTGATCTTCATCGTAGCATCGCTATCATCCCGCCAACTATTGGTTCTACGACTATCGCTACTGGTTAGTGATAAAGTAAAGCAATTACATGGCGATTGCATTTCATACAATAAAGCGACAACCATATGGCTCCTGCCAGTTGCCGATAACTTTACAAAACATGATCATCTCATACAAAACCGTATAACTCATCATGTCTTGACCATATCACATCACAACATGCCCTGCAAAAACAAGTTAGACGTCCTCTACTTTGTTGTTGCAAGTTTTACGTGGCTGCTACGGGCTTAGCAAGAACCGTTCTTACCTATGCATACAAAAACCACAACGATGTTTCGTCAAGTATGTGCTGTTTTAACCTTCACAAGGACTGGGCGTAGTCACACTTGATTCAGCTAAAGTGAGAGAGACAGACACCCGCCAGTCACCTTTAAGCAACGAGTGCTCATAACGGTGAAACTAGTCTCGCGTAAGCGTACGCGTAATGTCGGTCCGGACCGCTTCATCTCACAATACCGCCGAAGCAAAGTATGACATGCTGGTAAGCAGTATGACTAGTATCATCCACAACTCACTTGTGTTCTACTCGTGCATATCATCTACACATAGACCTGGCTCTGATACCACTGTTGGGGAACGTAGTATTTTCAAAATTTTCCTACGATCACGCAAGATCTATCTACCAGATGCATAGCAACGAGAGGGGAGAGTGTGTCTACGTACCCTCGTAGACCGGAAGCGGAAGCGTTAGAACAACGCGGTTGATGTAGTCGTACGTCTTCATGGCTCGACCGATCAAGCATCGAAACTACGACACCTCCGAGTTCTAGCACACGTTTAGCACGATGACGTCCCTCGAACTCTGATCCAACTGAGTGTCGAGAGAGAGTTCCCAGCACGACGGCGTGGTGACGATCTTGATGTTCTACCGTCGCAGGGCTTCGCCTAAGCACCGCTATAATATTATCGAGGAGAACTATGGTGGAGGGGGGCACCGCACACGGCTAAGAGATCAAGAGATCAATTGTTGTGTCTAGAGGTGCCCCCCTGCCCCCGTATATAAAGGAGGGAGGGAGAGGCCAGACCTAGTGGGGGCGCGCCAAGTGTGGGGAGTCCTACTAGGACTCCCAAGTCCTAGTAGGATCCCCCTTTCCTTTCCGGAGTAGGAGAGAAGGAAAGAGGGGGAGAGGGAGAAGGAAAAGGGGGCTGCACCCCTTGTCCAATTCGGACCAGAAGGGGGGTGCGCGCCTCCTTCCTTTTGGCCTCTCTCCTCTATTCCCGTAACTCCCCGGTACTCCGAAAATACCCGAATCACTCGGAACCTTTCCGATGTCCGAATATAGTCGTCCAATATATTGATTTTTACGTCTCGACCATTTCGAGACTCCTCGTCATGTCCCCGATCTCATCCGGGACTCCGAACTCCTTCGGTACATCAAAACTCATAAACTCATAATAAAATTGTCATCGAAACCTTAAGTGTGCGGACCCTACGGGTTCGAGAACTATGTAGACATGACCGAGACATGTCTCCGGTCAATAACCAATAGCGGAACCTGGATGCCCATATTGGCTCCCACATATTCTACGAAGATCTTTATCCGTCAAACCGCATAACAACATATGTTGTTCCCTTTGTCATCGGTATGTTACTTGCCCGAGATTCGATCGTCGGTATCTCAATACCTAGTTCAATCTCGTTACCGGCAAGTCTCTTTACTCGTTCCGTAATACATCATCCCGCAACTAACTCATTAGCTGCAATGCTTGCAGGCTTATAGTGATGTGCATTACCGAGTGGGCCGAGAGATACCTCTCCGACAATCGGAGTGACAAATCCTAATCTCGAAATACGCCAACCCAACAAGTACCTTCGGAGACACCTGTAGAGTACCTTTATAATCACCCAGTTACGTTGTGACGTTTGGTAGCACACAAAGTGTTCCTCCGGTATTCGGGAGTTGCATAATCTCATAGTCATAGGAACATGTATAAGTCATGAAGAAAGCAATAGCAGTAAAACTTAAACGATCATAGTGCTAAGCTAACGGATGGGTCTTGTCCATCACATCATTCTCCAAATGGTGTGATCCCGTTGATCAAATGACAACTCATGTCTATGGCTAGGAAACATAATCATCTTTGCTCAATGAGCTAGTCTAGTAGAGGCATACTAGGGACACTCTGTTTTGTCTATGTATTCACAGATGTACTAAGTTTCCGGTTAATACAATTCTAGCATGAATAATAAACATTTATCATGATATAAGGAAAGAAATAATAACCTTATTATTGTCTCTAGGGCATATTTCCTTCATAAGATTCTTAATGTCTAACCCGAGTATCAGGACCCATTGCTAGTGCGTAAAGGGAATCATTAACTACATGCCCATCCTACTGCATCTTCTTAACCTATGGTTAGAAAATAGACAAGCTGATCATCTTGTGTACTCTATATATTAAAAAAAAAACTGACAGTGCAATTCAAAAACTTACATGGAGATACGTCTCCATCGTATCTATAATTTTTAGTTGTTCCATGCCAATATTCTACAACTTTGATATACTTTTGGCAACTTTTTATACTATTTTTTGGGACTAACATATTGATCCAGTGCCCAGTGCCAGTTCCTGTTTGTTGCATTTTTTGTTTCGCAGAATATCCATATCAAACAGAGTCCAAACGGAATAAAAACAGACGGAGATTTTTTTGGAATATATGTGAATTTTGGGAAGCGGAACCAACATGAGACGATGCCCAAGTGGGCCACGAGGCAGGGGGCGCGCCCACCAGGGGCAGGCGCGCCCTGGGCCCTCGTTGCCACTCCGTAAGGCAGTTGATGCCCTTATTTTGCCGCAAGAAAGCTAATATCCGGATAAAAATTGTGTCAAACATTCAGCCCAATCGGAGTTACAGATCTCCGGGAATATAGAAAACGGTGAAGGGCCAGAATCTGGGAATGCAGAAACAAAAAGAGACAGAGAGACATATATAATCTCGGAGGGGCTCTCGCCGCTCTGCCGCCATGGAGGCCATGGACCAGAGGGGAAACCCTTCTCCCATCTAGGGAGAAGGTCAAGGAAGAAGAAGAAGGAGGGGGCTCTCTCCCCCTCGCTTCCGGTGGCGCCGGAGTGCCACCGAGGCCATCATCGTGTGACGGTGATCTACACCAACACCTCCGTCATCTTCACCAACATCTCCATCACCTTCGCCCATCTATCTACAATCGTCCACTCTCCCATAGCCCACTGTACCCTCTACTTGAACATGGTGCTTTATGCTTCATATTATTATCCAATGATGTGTTGCCATCCTATGATGTCTGAGTAGATTATCGTTGTCCTATCGGTGATTGGTGAATTGCTATGATTGGTTTAAATTGCTTGTGGTTATGTTACCGTCCTTTGGTGCCCATAATATGAGCGCGCGTGTGGATCACACCATAGGGTTAGTTGTATGTTGATAGGACTACGTATTGGAGGGCAAGAGTGACAGAAGCTTCAACCTAGTGTAGAAATTGATGCATACGGGATTGAAGGGGGACCAATATATCTTAATGCTATGGTTGGGTTTTACCTTAATGAACGTTAGTAGTTGCGGATGCTTGCTAATAGTTCCAATCATAAGTGCATAGTTCCTCCACAAGAGGCTCCATGAATAAATCAAAATCATTTCCAGGAATTTTTGGACCTGGGATGAGGAAGGCCATCATGTAGTTTGATTCTTTGGTGCAGACGTTTGGTGGCATGTTGTATGGGATAACAAGCACTGGCCACATGCTATATGTGGCGCTCTGGTGGCCAAATGGGTTAAATTTATTTGTAGCTAAGCCAAGTCTCATGTTTCTCAGGTCAGCAACAAACTGTTTGTGTTTCTGATTGAAGCTTTTCCAGTCACTACCATGAGATGGATGGGTCATTACATTCTGATCTCTATACTGCTGGTTCCTAGAATGCCACAGTACATCCTCTCTTGTTTCAGCATCATGAAACAACCTCTGCAATCTTGGTATAACTGGAAATGTCTAAGAGCACTATGAGGAATCCTCTTCACAACATCGCCATCTTTCCATCTTGATGATTTGCATTTTGGGCATTCAATTAAGTTGGCATAATCCTTCCGGAACAGAACACAATTATTCTTATAAACATGGATCATATCGTATCAAATTCCAACTGCACGAATGAAATTCTTCATTTTACTATAGGTGTGTGGCAACTCAAACGCAGGTGGGAAAGATTTGCGGAAAGCAACCAACATCTTATCAAATGATTTGTTGGTCATCCTGTCAGATGTCTTCACCTGAAGAAAGGCGACCATAGATGAGAATACTGACATCTTATTTCCTGGGGTGACAGGCACGTTGCATTGTTCCAACACGCGGGCCCATCGTTTTTCTTGTGTAGGTGAAAGCTCACAAAATGCACGACCATTTCGTAGCATTGTTTCAATGTTGGTCAAACTCAATGGCTTCGCCACCACCACCTCGTCCTCCTCTTCCACCTGAGCATCTGGCAGATCAAGATGGTGATCTACTGCTTCAACATAGTCAGTAACATTGACGTTCACAGCTTCACCATGATGAACCCACCTAGTATATGTGACCAACATCCCATACAAGTGTAGATGATTTTGCACAGTTGACTAGGGTTTTGTAACTGAATTCATACAACTGCTACATGGGCAGAGCACATCTGATTTCGGACCACGTACTCCGCTCTGATAAAGTTCATGAAGTTTTCGACCCCCTCGACATATGCAGCGGAGAATCTTCGAGCAGAAGTTATGCAAGTCATGTCCATCTGTTAGACGTACAAATTAGTTCTTCTACTAGATATTACAGGAAAAACATATATGTTTTTTTATGAAGTCTGAAAAAATACCTAGGTCAATGTCTAAAGCTATGGCAAGATATTTGGACAAGCAGATCTAAGTAACGAAACATATGTATAGCTAATTCAGCTAATAGATTTGAGTGCTAAATTATGGCAGACTGTTTCAGCAATCGATGAGGCCGAGCACACAACCACCAAAGGCCATCTCGGCAACAAAGATCGAGTATAAAATGGTGTAGAGCTATTTGACCTACCATATTGGCTACTAGACCATGGCAATCTACGTCAGAATAAATATATGGCAGGATATTTTAGCAACTAATCGGGCGTGGCATGCCATCTCAGCTAAGCAGATTAAGTGTAGACCAGGGCAAGGAAGCTTCTTAAGAAGAGCATATTTATTGTAAACTACTTCGGCAAATAGTGAGATTAATGGCATCTATCAACTAACATTAAACACTACTCCGAGATGCACTGGGCCTCAGTTTAGAATGCGCGTACCGTGGGAGAAGCTGACTGTCGTTCGTCTCCATAAGAACGTCGCCAGCGGTGGCGGTGCAGCTAGAGGACAACACTCTACGAGAGCGTACTGTGGGAGCGAGAGGATCGCCATGCGTATCTGCGCAACAGGGAGGGTAGCTTTGGCGGAGCGAATGGAGTGGAGGGGGCCGGGGGGAGGGGGGTTTGGGGAATATTATTGGCTAGTTGGCCGAAGGGCGGTTGAATTTGGGAGTTGGGGGGATTTTTTTTGGGGGGGGGGGATTTCCGCGCGGTGGGCGAGGGAGTTTGGTGCATGGTCGGTTTCTCCAAGTGCAGTCCCACGTGTCAGTGAGTGGCAAGCCGAAGCGCATTCCGTTTGCGTGAGAAGTGTCTAGGACCGACCGTTTGAGGGGTGCAATGCGACCGCAACAGGCGTGCTGTGAGTGTACCATCTTTCTTTCCTTCTAAACTTGGTGCTTCGCCCCCTCAAAAAAGAAAAAACTTGGTGCTTCGCGCGATGCGTGGATACTACTACTAGTAATCCGGTAATCCCGACTAAAACGGCGCGGCCGGGTCTTTTCCCGCACGATATGCTGGGAGGTTGGCTTAGTTGGGTTTTTAGGACGAGTATGCTACAGCTACATAATCCCAGTTACGTAATTAATGTATGTGAAATGTGTGAGCTGTTGATTGGAGATTGGCGGAGGGAGGGGCCCACCAACATGAAAATTAGGGGGGGGGAGAGAGGCAATATACGTTAACCCTTTCGTAGGTTCCTGTTAGTGTAGAAAGATGTGAAATGTGTGAATGTGTAGTGGATGTACTATTGGAGTGCCTAAGATAAATTGTGTATATAGACCCTATGTGTTTATTTACTTCGCATGTCAGCTTTGTGTCGGATCAAACCTTCTAAGTTTATACACACAAAAACGAATCATTATTCCATATATTTTCATACTCCTACAATATATCTTACTATTATTGTGAAAGTTAATATACACCGGACGAGATTCAAGCATACACGGAAGATTTTCATTACCTTTCGAACTTTTACAGGACAGAAGAATGAAAGAAACCCGACCCTAAACCTATTCTACGGCGGTGACCGACGTCCTCCATGTGTGATCTCCGTGGACGGGGGCGGGGTCGGCGTCCGGGGAACGGGGGTACCCAGACATGCCTGCTTGCGGCCCATGACGTGGATCCATCGACATCACTGGTACGACCCAGCTTCAGCAACTGCAGCTCAAGACCCTCGCGAGGCGGACGACAGCAAGACCGCCCTAGGGGCAAAGTCCTTAGGGTGGCTCTCGAGGAGCGGAGATACCTATGCAAGGTGCACCTCACGAGGTTCACGTGACGCGAGCCATGATGACCAAGGCCAGGCGGGCGCCAGCAGGAGCAGTGTACTAGTTTCCCCTTTGGTGCCAAGGGGGCAAGCACATGCGCGGAGTACTGAGGAATCAAGGAAAGGTTTGCATATCGGTGCAACAAGACAAAGGACCGCCAGGATGACAGGACGGAGGTCACCGTCGAGCCCGGCATGACGTCACCACCAGAGCCTTTGGCAGGCGAAGACCGCTTTTGTCAGGATAGCTTGTACTAGTTGTTCCCCTTCAAATTTGGCCGTTGTGGGATCCCTTCCCGCCTACATTTGGGAAGAAAACCAAGGCCACTACAAATAGGACGTAGCCAGCACCATAGAGGGGCATTCTAGAGAGGGACGATCTGATTCGACCACAAGAGAGGGATCCGACACACAAAGGAGATCACCCTAACCTCACCAGCTCATCGAGCCCAAGAACACCTCACGAGAGAGGCTGTTCATCCATTGTACTAGTTCATCCTCAGCCCCACGAGACAATCCACCACACACACTGGAGTAGGGTATTACACCACAAGGCGGTCCGAACCAGTATAAACCCCTCTGTCTCTTGTTCCTTGAGTTCATAGAGCTAGGCAATGGGATCATAGGGCAAGCACGCTGGTGAGAGAGTGTTCTTCGTGCGCAGCCCAGAGTTCGAGCCTCTCTAGGGTCTGCGGAGACCGAAACCCGACATTTGGCGCGCCAGGTAGGGGTGCATCGAAACCTCTCTTCTGCCGGCCGACGCATCACCGCTCCACTGCTTCCGTGGCCGACGCTCGTCGAGCTCGTGCTGAGCGACGGGCCGCCCTCGCTGCCCGCTTCGCGCTGACGGCTCCCATCGGCGGGTCCCCTCGCCGTTCTCCATCACCTACCACCAACGCGGGTACCGGCCCGACGAGGCATGAGAAGCAAGCCTCGTCGACACTGCACCCCTCAATGCAGCGGGATGGACGCACCGCCACCCCGTCGCTGACTCCAACCGATTCGTCATCCCACGGTCATCGCGGACCCGCGGACGCGCAGGCTGTGCTACTCATGGCGTGCGAGCTCCTGTGCTACCGCCCTATTGACGACTTCTACGAGGACTAGCTAGACCGCATCGCCGAACTCGTCAGCGCCGCTGGGGCTCTCTTGCACCGTCCCTCTTGCTACCTCGCCCGCCTCCCTTTGCGAGCGACGTGGCCCATGAAGCACCTCCACCACCTACACGTCAAGACGTCGCCCTCGCTCCAAGGTGTGCGGCCCCGCGGCACGACCCACTGCGCGGGGCGCCCGTGCATGAAGAAGGAAGCTATCAATAGGTCCGGTAGCCGCAAGGAGGAGCTCCTGCACTCCCACCACCACCACGTCGAGACCGTGGACCCACTATGGTGGCAGGGCATGAGAACCAAGACCAAGCTCCGCCTCCACGGCGGGTACCGGTGGCCACAGCAGGCTGCCGAGCCTTCACTCCTGAGCTACACAACGTCATCTGGCCCGTGAAGTTCAAGCTCGACCTGACTCCACGCTATGCAGCCCCGACCCTGCTGAGTTCCTGCAGCTTTACTAGCTGAGCATCGAGGCGGCTAGCGGCGATGAGAAAATTATTGCGAACTAGTTTCCCATGGCTCTCAAAGACGGCCCATGCTCGTGGCTCTTGAACCTACCCGCGGGATCGATCTCCTCCTAGGATGATATGCACGAGCGTTTCATCGCCAATTTCCAGGGCACTCGCGACCGCTCGCGAGCCGCAGGTGACCTGTAGTGCGTCAAGCAGCAACCAGGGGAAACCCTGTAGAAGTACATCCAACCCTTCAACATCGTCCGCCTCAATATTCCCAAGGTGACGGACAAGGCCATCATCTCGGCATTCTCTGATGGCATCCGCGATGTCAAGATGAAGGAGGAGCTTGCCATCCATGAGGACCTGTGCACAGCCTTAGAGCTGTTCAACATCGCGACCAAGTGCGCGAGAGCTGAGGAAGGGCGCCTTACCCTCGTCGAGCTCCCAGTTGTTCACCCAGAAGACAAGAAGGCCAAGGCTAAAGATGTGAAGCGCTAGGGGGTGGCCGTGCTCGCGGCAGAACCGGAGATGAAGCGCGGCCGCGACCACCGAGAGTCATCCAAGGGCAGCCGTCCGTTCTGCGCCTTCCACAACGTACACAGCCACAACACCAACGACTGTCAGGAGCTCAGGGCCATCCGCGACAGATGCTTTGGTCTACGCCCCGAGCGCAATGATTGAGGCTACAGCCGTGGAGGAAGCCGATCTGGAGGGTGCTGGGATGACCACGGCCCCCGTCAGGAGTGGTGCGATCAACCTCGTGAGGACCGCTGGCACGACCAGCCTCACAAGGGCGCCTGGGAGGGACCCTGTCGGGAACAACTCCCATTAGCTTGCTGGGTTCCACCCTCCTGTCAGGACTCAGGTCCCCGCGGTCGAGGAACGCACCCGAACGAATGCGGAGGTGCCGCTAGTCCGCGTTGCCGAGCTCCAGGCTCCAATTTGGGAAAGGCACGTAGTCCACTTCCTCCAAACCGGAGAACTTCCTAAAGAGCAAGAAGATGCTGAAAGATAAGTCCGAAGCGCGAGTATGTATTAGTTTGTCGATGACAATCTATACAGAAGGATGCCCAATGGTGTGAAGTTGAAGTGTATTTGTCGGGAAAGAGGAAAGGACCTGCTGGCAGAAATACACAAAGGCATGTGCGGCTCCCACATTGGATCAAGGGCATTAGATGGTAAAGCATTTCGGCAAGGATTCTTTTGGCCCACAGCCCTCCAAGATGCGGTCGAGCTAGTCACCAAATGTGAAGCCTGCCAGTTCCATTCGAAGAACATCCATCTGCCTGCCCAAGCTCTTCAGATAATCCCTTTGTCATGGCTGTTTTTGGTCTGGGGGCTCGATATCCTCGGCCCTTTCCCCTAAGCTACCAGGGGCTTTGAATTCTTGTTTCTTGCCATCGAAAAGTTTACAAAGTGGCCAGAAGTAGATGCCGTGAGAAAGGTGACTGCCCAATCAGCTATCAAGTTCTTGAAAGGATTGGTGTGCCGCTTCGGGGTCTCGGCCCGGATCATCACCGACAACGACACCCAGATCACGAGCCGCGCCTTCATGAAATATGTTCATTCCCTCGGAAGCAAGATTTCATTTGCCTTTCTTGCACATCCCAGAAGCAACAGATAAGCTGAGAGGGCGAACACTGAAGTGTTGTGGGGCCTGAAGACAAGAACATTTGATAAGCTGTAGAAGTGCAGCAGACGATGGAACGATGAGCTCCCGGTGGTTCTCTGGTCCCTCAGAACGACACCAAACCGAGCTACCGGGCCGACTCCCTTCTCCCTTGTCTATGGGGCAGAAGAAATTATCCCCATGGAACTTGTTTATTGGTATCCTCGAGTGCTTGCCTACGATGAAGTAGCGCAGGATCAGCACCGACATGACGACGCTGTGCTTCTCGAGGAGAACCGTCTCTGGGCTACTACGCATGCCACACGCTACCAGCAAGCCCTGCGTTGCTATCACAACCGTAGGGTTCATGCCCGGTGTTTTGAGGAAGGCGACCTTGTCCTTAGGTGCGTTCAGTCCGCCAAGGGTGCAAACAAATTATCGCCAAAGTGGGAAGGCCCTTACCTGGTGTTACGAGCCACCAGACCAGGCGCAGTCCATCTAGAGACCGGAGATGGCATTCAGTTGCAAAACTCATGGAACATTGAGCATCTCTGCAAGTACTACCCGTAAGGCGTGGCTGTCGAGCCCTGCCCGTTAGCCACCCTTTTGTACATGCCTAGCCTCAGTTGCATGTAACCCCTTGTAAAAAGCCAGACGCAGACCGTGAGCAACAGAGAAATAAACGAAGTGCTGAGAGGGGGGGGGGGCGACAAGTTGCATGCATGCACAAGAATATCATGAGCATCTCATGTTCCTGTAGATAAGATTGTATTTGACTTCATTTTTATTTGCATACACCATAGGTTCCTGCCGTGGACTTGGTTCCCCGAGAGGAGACGAGAAGAGAAGCCAACATTGCAATCTCCGGCAAGCCAAACAGATAAGTTCTTTCCTTTGTCCATATGTATTCTGTAAGAGCTTGCGCATAGGAAACCCTGCTGCCTTTCGAAACTTAGGTGCTCCCATCCTTCGACCTAAACGCTGCTTCCTCCAGGACGGTCGCAGTAGCCTTTGGCGAGGGGCTCGTCCCTCTTCATGACTTATGCTTGGTAAGCTTATCTCCGTGACAATAAGTCTGATGGTATCGGCAAGGTAGCCTGCTGGGGAAACTTGTTTACTTGGAAGTACAGAGGCATCCTACCTCTGCATGGACACGTTACATGAACGAGTCCCCGGCAAGGTTTATCTTTTTCATTAATATGCTGATCAACCAGTACAAATCTTACAAGACACAACACATGGATAATAGGAATTACATTTATTTGAATTAAAGTTTGGCAAGTGCCTACAAGTTTAAGATTGAAAAAACATAAGTGGCTCATAAATTCCTCTTTCCGTTTTCCCTTCACCAGGTACTGTGGTGGGAAGGAGAATAAGGGACTGGAGAAGCACCCAAGCAGGAGCCCAACCCGATCCCGTCATGGCCTGCCAGACGCGGCCTGACAAGATCGGGAGTGGTGAGGCTACAAAGGAGGAGTGCGGAGGGTTGCACGGCGTCCCCCTAGTCACCACCTTCGGGACCGGCCGGAAGTCCCAGCTGAGCTCCAGCGGAATCAACCACCAAGGCTCAGCTGGAAGACGGCTGGAGGGGGGCGAAGGCACCAAGGGAACATCCCTCCCTGGCCAGCACCCGAAGAGGTCGGTGATGATGGTGCCGGGGAGGGAGTGGAGGAACGGGAAGACGAGGCGGCAGGTCGCCAAAAGGAGACGAAGGCGTCGGGTTGTCCATACTCCAACCTGACCCCGCGCCATTTGCCTTCTCCATATTCCCTCATTTTCTCTTCATCACCATCGTCCTGAGGGAACTTCGGGCCTCCAACCCGGCACTCCCCTCGGGGAAGCGACCAACAGCCAGGATGGCCAGGGGGCTCGAGGCACGCTGCGCCCCGTCATGACGGGAAGGATGGCTCCCCTTTCTTCATCATCAGCTTCAGCCCTGCTAAAGGGGGCAGTGCAGGGATCACTAGTATCCCTAGACCCTGCACCACCCACTCAACGACCAGCACAAATGGAGAAGGCGAACCTTTACCCATCATGGAGACACGCAGCCCTACCTGCACCAAGAACAACGCGATACCTAAGTGTGTCGTCACCACATACCCTCCGGACCTGAGGAAGACGCACTCCCCAAGCTTCAGCTTGAGCCTTCGACACTACCGACCACAAGCTACTTCCCGGGGCTCGACCCCAGGCTCTCCTCTTCAGCATAAGCAGAAGAGCTAGGAACGGAGGAAGAGAGGAGTATGGATGAGTGCCTCCGCTCCTCCTTTTATAGGCAAGCTGGGAGAGGGGGCTGATTACCCGATGGTTAACCACCGCCCTCCTCCACCAATCCAAGAAGTCCGGGCCCCTTCCTTGAGGCCCTTTCGAACCACGCACCTCCGTTACCTACCACACTCAATGCGTGCCGCATACATGGCTAAGGATAAGGGCGTGGTGGGAAGCGTGAATTGGCAGTTATTCCCCCGTGTGTTAAAGTCATTCACGGGCCATTACAAATAATGGCCCCACGGAGATTAGCGTTATGCAACGCGTGGGAGATGCAAAAATTGGCTCGGGCCCAAGTTAATGAAGAAGCAAAGAAGATCTCAAGGGAGGCAAGCTGCTACTGCGCCTCTGCCTGTGCACTGGTTAGAGCCTACCGCAGCGACGCCCAGTGGCGCGACCGTGCTAGGCTTGGGGGCTCCTGTCGGTGCAACAAACCCTGGGTCCGTTGCCCGAGACTATGCACAGGCCCAAGGACAAGTATTCAACACCAAGATCAGACGAAGACTCGAATAGGTCAGCTCTTTGAGGAGTCAGAGAGCTGGCCAAGGAGATCAAGACAACCAAGGCCAGCCGACGAGGCAAAATATCACCAGAGGAGGAGCCCTCCTTGCGGAGCATGAGAGCCTGGCAGGGTGGAATTGCCCCGGAAGCAAGCTTCGAACAACACCCCGACAGTCCTACCGGGGTCTAGCAGAGGGAAACCACCACCCCACAACGACGCCCGTCGTCAATCAGTGTTGCGTCAAGGTCCTAAGTGTCTCAGTGGAAGCCTCCTACCACATGGCAGCCACTTCCTACAGGAAGAGCCTGCAAATGACACCCATCCTGTGACGTGTCAAGAAATCGGGCACAAAGCTGGCAAAACAGCCCAGCAGGGCCTGCCGGGTGAGTTGTGATGTGACACTGAGCGGCGTATTTAATGCGCTCTGTCAGCGTGCAAAGTTAGGTATGGTAACACTGTTTGCTATCTAATCAGCCTAGAAAGACTGATTTCCCACTGTGGTGACCCCTTAATCTATAAAAAGAGGCCCATGGCAACCGTAGAAAGGACTCGGCCGTTTGAACACACACTCACTCATACGCGCGCGACCGCTCTCGCCCCGAGGCCACCTTGCCGGGCAAGAGTGTCGTGCTCTTTTCCACCATCCCACCATCAATCCACCAAAGCAGGAGCATGGTTTTATGCCTCGTAGCGGCCCGAACCTGGGTAAAAACTGCCTGTGTGATCTCTGTCGTGTTGCGTTATGCTTTCCGCTCTTTTTGCAATGTGCTCATCCCCCGCCGAACCAAAAAAGGGACTCATGTCCCATTGGTGCACGTGGTTCTCCCGCGACAGAGCAGTTGAAGGATGGTTACATTACTACCCACAAGACCAACTAACTTCAGCTCAGAAGGACTGATAAATATCCATCTTTTTTGCTGTGATAGCCAAGTACAATGTTGTTTTAGGATTCTTTTCGGTGAGTTCCATTTCTTTTAAATGTGTGATCTGCATGGATCATGTAGGTGCCTATTTAAACTGTAAATTTATAATTGAGTGTGCTTCATACTAATCACTTTTTTTTGTATTTATGGAAACAGGGATGCTCAGCTTGATTTTAGTGGGAACTACACAAGATATTCCGATGGTTCGTGCCCTCCATAATACTTCATCATGCACAATACATGAAATTTTCTCGAATCATTCATTTCCACCTTTAGCCACGAAATGAGATACAAGAAAGGAGGTGCCAATGTGTTGCAGGCGATGTGTTGAAGGTGTTTCAACATATAAAGGCGAAGTCCAACAAACTACATGCGAAGTTGGTTGATTTTAGTGGAACTGCACAAAAGAACAGTTAGTTTATTTAGCACGAGGTGACATGCGAATGTGCACACTGATGGCACACCAGACATTTGATATTTTGGAACGGGAAAACCATTTCAAAGTTTGCTTATTGATGTTCGCAAGAAGACATGCTTTTGGTGTTTTGGAATCCAATCTTGTCAAATTTTGCTCATTGATGTTAGTAAGAAGGCATGCATTTGATATTTTGGAATTGGACGCCCTTTGCCGTCAGCACGAGTGATCGGTTTTTCTTTATTTGTGTCTTCAATTGTGAAGTAAATATTAGCTCTAACATGTGAATAACTAAGATGCATCAATCGATTTTTCTTTATTTTTGTCTTTAGTTGTGAAGTAAATATTGGCTCTGACATGTGAATAATTGAGCCGATCCATTGTTGTTCTATGAATCGCCAGGCATGTGAGTTGATTGCAATGTACAGGTACGCTAAAAAGTTGCTCAAATTTTTTTAAGTGTGAAACTGCAGCAAACGACGTGATAATCGTGCGTCCTGAGAACAATGCTAGTACGTATTGTTTTGAATGTTCATCTAGTACCACTGATACAATAATTCAAACTAACTGGTCTACATTCATTCATACATAGCCTGATTTCATATAAACATGTCGGATTTCATTACATTTTAGTCATTCTTCAACTAAAGAGCTAATTATTTAACCTAATCTATGATCTCCGGCGCATGTTCCCCGTGTCCGGCTGAGCCCGAAGAACTGACGGTTCTTCTCCAGCTCTGCCTCCGGAGCCACATGAAGTGAACATGTCCGACTCCACGTCGCCGCCAAGGAGCTAATGGGCCGTCGATGTACATCCCGCCAAGCTTGGCTCCAACTGGAGGGCAGGAGCGGTGGCCTTACTTGGACCCAAGCGGCGACGACATACCGTCTTCTACACTTCCTTGTTTTCTGTGTGGTGCGGCCTCGTTGGCAGCGGGGCCACGACGGAGCCATCGATGTCCTCTTATCATTGCTAGTGGGGCGGTGCCTCGGTGGAGCGAGGGAAAACTTCGCCTCGTTGAAGGCGGAGTGGGGCCTCCATTGAGACGGCAATGACCTGTGCAATGTTGTCGGCGGGGCAGGCCCCCGGCAGAGCAGGGCCTCGGCGTAGGCCGTGAAGTCCTCCGTCTTGTTGCCGGTGGGGAGGGGCCTTGGCGGAGCCAGTGATGTTCTATGACTCATCCCCAATGAAGCGCAACCAAGACAAGTCGGGGCCTTGGCGGAGCCGGCGAAGTCCTCCGGCTTGTTGACGATGGGGCGTTGCCTTGACAGAGCCGGCGAAGTCCTCCGGCTTGTCGACGATGGGGTGTTGCCTTCACAGAGCTGGCGAAGTCCTCCGCCTCGTCATCGATGCCGCCAAACAGTGCCTTACCCACTTCATCGTCCTCCTTGTAGGCGGCCACAACCTCCGGCACCCACATGCGGTACCGCGAGCGCTCGAGGCGGCTCTCGCAGGAGGAGCGGTATGACTCGAGTAGCGACTCCTGCTCCACCCGCTCCGCGGCGATCTGCTCCTTGACCGATAGATACTCATGGAGGACCAGGTGCTTGTAGGCGGCATCAGCCTGCTAAAAGTGCAACTAATCCTCGGGTGGTTTTGATAGTTCATAACAACGTATAGTTCATTGAACTAATATCCATTCAAGTTAAATATTTCAGGAACTTCAATGATTGGCATGGCATGTACTAGAGATGTGGACCCCTCAAAATGCTAAGGACAAAGATTGGCAAAAGCTCAAGACTCTTCATTTTCATTTTAGTGATCCAAGATCACATTGAGTCCATAGGAAAGCCAATACTATTAAAAGGGGATGAGGTGTTGCTTAATAGTCTACTTGCTCAAGTGCATAGTGATATTGCTCCAAGAACCTCAACCACTTTCTCATTTCCAAATATGTCCAAAACCATAAGTCAAACTCGACCCCACCATCCGGCGCCACCGAGTTCAGTTGACATAGCCACTGCCAGAAACCCTAGACAATTCGGTCACACCGATACGGATCTCGGTCTCACCGAGTTCTTCTATTCGGTCTGACCGAGTTGGGTCAAATGTGTGTAACAATTGGATTTTGTGTAGAGACTATATATACCCATCCACCCCTTCTACATTGGTGAGAGAGCCATCAGAACGTGACTACACTTCCACTACTCATTTTCTGAGACAGAACCACCTACTCATGTGTTGAGATCAAGACATTCTAATCCGACCATAAGAATCTTGATCTCTAGTCTTCCCAAGTTGCTTTTCACTCATATCATCTTTCCATGATAGCCAAATCCGTGACAGGGAGTTGAGTGTTAGGGAGACTATCATTTGAAGCACAAGAGCAAGGAGTTCATCATCAACACACCATCTATTACCTTTTGGAGAGTGGTGTCTCCTAGATTGGTTACGTGCCATTTGGGAGCCACCGACAAGATTTTGGAGTTGAACCAACGAGTTTGTAAGGGCAAGGAGATTGCCTACTTCGTGAAGATCTACCCGAGTGAGGCAAGTCCTTCGTGGGCGATGTCATGGTGGGATAGACAAGGTTGATTCTTCATGGAACCTTCGTGGGTGGAGCCCTCCGTGGCCTCACGTAGCTGTTACCCTTCGTGGGTTGAAGTTTCCATCAATGTTGTAGGTGTTCTGGGAACAAGTGTACCCAGACCTGCCTGCCTGCGGCCCATGATTTGGCTCCTTCACCGGCCTGGTACGACCCATCTTCAGCATCAACAATCAAGACTTTCGTGAGGGGCCAAGCCTCGCGAGCCAGACAACACTAAGACCTCCGGAAGGAGCAGTCTCACTAGGTTGGCTGAGCGGAGATCTCTATGCAAGACCCCACCTCGCGAGGTTCGTATGACGCAAGACAAGACACCCAAGGCCAGGCGGGCGCCAGCGGGCACAGGACAACATGTTTCCTCTTTGGTGATAAAGAGGCACGCGCAGGCGTGGAGTCCCAAGGAATCAGCCAAAGGTTTCCATTTCCATGCAACAAGACCAGGACCGCCAGGACGGCAGGACGGAGGTCATCACCGGGCCCACCGTGGCGTCAGTACCAGAAGCTTAGCAGGAGAAGACCACCTTTCGTCAGGATAAGATGTACTAGTTGTGTCCCTTCAAATTTGGCCATTGTGGGATCCCTTCCCACCTACATTTTGGGGGAAGAGGACCAAGGCTACTATAAATATATCTTAGCCACCACCATGGAGGGGGAACCAGATCGATTCGATCAACCAGCACCCTCACACTCAAGAACACACCGCCTGAGGTTGTTCAACCACTGTAATAGTTCTTCCTCGGCCCACCTCGAGGCAATCCACCACAAAGCAGGAGTAGGGTATTACACCGCGAGGTGGCCCGAACTTGGGTAAACTGCTTTGTGTCATTTCCTTCTTGTTCAGCGAGCTAGATCATGGAGACGGCGACTAGGCAGATAGGGGAAGTTGAGTTCTTCGCACGCACCCAAGTGTTCGAATCTTACAAGGGTTTCGCGGAGCCCTGAATCCGACATTTGGCACGACACGTAGGGGTGCGTCGGAGTCTCTCTTCTTTTGGTCGGTTCGCCATCGCCTCACTGTCTCCATGGCGGATGCTCGTCGAGTTCGTGCTGAGCGTCGGGCTGCCCGCGCCGTCCGCTTGGCCCAGACAGCACCTCCGGGCGACAGCATCCCCCGTCGTTCTCCATCACCGGCGGCGTACGCTGCCACTGGTCCCGCTGCCGCGAACAACAAGATTCGTCGCTCCCGCTCTCCGCGCGGCGCAACGGCCGCACTGCAACCCATCCAGTAACTCCAGCGGCTGCAACGTCCTCCCACGCCTGTCATGGACCGGCGAACTCGCAGGCCACGTTACACATGGCGCGTGAGCACCTGCGCTACCGCCCGGCCGACTACCTCTACGAGGACTGGCTGGACCGCATCACAGAGCTCGTCAGCGCTGTAGGAGAAGCTCCAGCATCGCCCCGCTCGCTGCCTCCTCCACCACCTCAAGCGGGTGACATGGCCCACGGCGCACCTCCAACTCATCTCCGGTGTGACATCGTCCCCGAGGCAAGGCGCGAGGCTCCCTAGCACGAGCAGCACCGCAGGGCGCCCACGCACGATGAAGAAAGCTGCCAGGTGGTGCAGCGGCCCCAAGGCTAGGCGTGTGCACTCCCAACGCCGCCTCGTCAAGGTTGCACGCCACCTCACGCAGTGGCACGTGAACACCCTGATTAGGCTCCACCTCCACGGCGGGCACCCAGAGGCACGACGGGCTGCCGGGCGTTCACCCCGGAGTTGCGTCGCGTCGTTGGCCTAATAAGTTCAAGCCAGACCTTCCCCCATGCTACGATGGAACACCCGATCCCGCTGAGTTCCTACAGCTCTACGAGCTGAGCATCGAGGCGGCCAGTGGCGACGAGAAGGTTATGGCAAATTGGTTCCCCATTGCTCTCAAGGACGATGCACTTTCATGGCTCCTGAACCTCCCAGCAGAGTCGATTTCCTCCTAGGAGGAGCTGTGCGAGCGGTTCATCTCCAACATCGAAGGTACTCGTGACCGCGCCCCTGCATTAGGCGACCTGTTGAGTATCAAGCAGTAGCCAGGGGAAACCCTGCACTGAAGGAAATATGCCATAGAGGCAACAATAAAGTTGTTATTTGTATTTCCTTATATCATGATAAATGTTTATTATTCATGCTAGAATTGTATTAACCAGAAACTTAGTACATGTGTGAATACATAGACAAAACAGAGTGTCCCTAGTGTGCCTCTACTAGAATAGCTCATTGATCAAAGATGGTTATGTTTCCTAGCCATAGACATGAGTTGTCATTTGATCAACGGGATCACATCATTAAGTGAATGATGTGATGGACAAGACCCATCCGTTAGCTTAGCAACTTGATCGTTTAGTTTTACTACTATTGCTTTCTTCATGACTTATACATGTTCCTATGACTATGAGATTATGCAACTCCCGAATACCGGAGGAACACCTTATGTGCTATCAAATGTCACAACGTAACTGGGTGATTATAAAGATGCTCTACAGGTGTCTCCAAAGGTGTTTGTGGTGTTGTCATAGACCGAGAATAGGATTTTTCACTCCGAGTGTCGGAGAGGTATCTCCGGGCCCTCTCGGTAATACACATCATAATAAGCCTTGCAAGCAAATGACTAATGAGTTAGTCACGAGATGATGTATTACTTAATGAGTAAAGAGACTTGCCGGTGACGAGATTGAACTAGGTATGATGATACCGATGATCGAATCTTGGGCAAGTAACATACCAATAACAAAGGGAACAACGTATGTTGTTATGCGGTTTGACCGATAAAGATCTTCGTAGAATATGTAGGAACCAATATAAGCATCCAGGTTCCGCTATTGGTTATTGACCGGAGATGAGTCTCGGTCATGTCTACATAGTTCTCGAACCCGTAGGGTCCGCACGCTTAACTTTTGATGATGATTGGTATTATGAGTTTATGTGTTTTTATGTACCGAAGGTAGTTCGGAGTCCCGGATGTGATCACGAACATGACGAGGAGTCTCGGAATGTCCTAGTCATAAAGATTCATATATTGGAAGGTTATATTCGGACACCGGATGAGTTCCGGGGGTTATCGGGTAAATATCGAAGTACCGGGAGGTTACCGGAACCTCCCGCGGGGTTAATGGGCCTACAT
This sequence comes from Secale cereale, assembly GCA_902687465.1. NCBI lineage: Eukaryota > Viridiplantae > Streptophyta > Magnoliopsida > Poales > Poaceae > Secale > Secale cereale. The sequence goes on from LR738712.1 coordinate 388,340,391, forward strand.
GGGCCTTAGTGGGAATAGAGGGCAGCAAGGGGAGTGTGGAACGTGCCCCCTAGGTACAAACCGAATTGGTTAGGGGAAAGGGGGGCCGGCCCCCTCTTTCCTTCTCTTCCCCTCTCCCTTCCTTCCCCCTCTCCTACTCCTAGTAGGAAAGGAGGAGTCCTACTCCTAGTGGGAGTAGAACTCCCCTCATGGCGCGCCCCCTAGGCCGGCCGCCTCCTCCCCCCCCCCTCCGTCCTTTATATACGTGGGGAGGGGGCACCCCATAGACACACAAGTTGATTTTAGCCGTGTGCGATGCCCCTCTCCACCGATACACACCTCGTTCATATCGTTTCAGTGCTTAGGCGAAGCCCTGCGCCGGTAGGAAGGGTCACGGAATGGAATATAGAGCTGTAGGCATTCCAGCTAGAGTTCAGCACCACCAGAGTCATTAAGGGGGCTGCACTTGCTGACTTTGTGGCAGAATGGACCGATGCCCTAGGACCCGAAGCAAGTTAGAACCAGTCCCTCTCGCCAGGGAGCGAACTGCCGGATGGCTGGGTCATGTACTTCGACGGCGTGTTCGCCCGCCCGGGCGCGGGGGCGGGGGCTGTGCTCATCACGCCCACTCAAGACAGGCTCTACTATGCCGTGCAGCTCTGCTTTCAGCCAGGCGATAAGGTCTCCAACAACATCGCGGAGTACGAGGGCCTCCTCGCCGGTCTCAAGGGAGGGGCTGCATAAGCTCTCACCCATGTGGGAAGGCCCGTTCAAGATCACCCACGTCTACAGACCTGGCGCTGTGCGCCTGGAAACAGGGGAGGGCGTCCTCGTCCCGAACGCGTGGAACATCCGGCACCTCTGGAGGTTCTATCCATGGAACAAGGCCCTTGCGGCTGAGAAGACTAGGCTCTATGCCTGCGAGGAACAAGGCCCTTGCGCTTGAGAAGACTAGGCTCTCTGCCTGCAAGGAACAAGGCCCTTGCGCCTGAGAAGACTAGGATCCGTGCCTGCAAGGAACAAGGCCCTTGCGCCTGAGAAGACTAGGCTCCGTGCCTGCGAGGAACAAGGCCCTTGCGCCTGAGAAGACTAGGTTATGTGCCTGCGAGGAACAAGGTCCTGCGCCTGAGAAGCCAAGGCCCAGTGCCTATGAAGCAAGGCTCACGCCTATGAAGATCTCCGCTCGTGACACTCTCACGTAATAATGAGTGGGGTTGTACACGCCCTGGAGTCTCCGGAGAGCCGCCCTCGGGCCTCGGGGGCTCCCTCCCACGTCCCAGTGGCAACACTTAGCTCCGCGCTGGTGAGAAGACTAGATTAGGTGCTGGACGCGGCCGTTCATTTGATTTCTGGAGTTGGCTTGCCCTTGTCTTCTCTTTTTAATGGATTCTGAAGGTTCTGGCATTCCTCGATTGCTTGGTTTTGATTTCCCTTTGTGGTCCTTCTCTCAGTTTTTGGGCTAGCTCAGGGAGAGCGGCAGTTGCGCGGCGCTCCCCCCTTAGCCTTCACGGGGCGCCCAAACCAGGGCTTGTGATTGGCATGCCCCCCTTCCTTATGTCCGTGCCCCACAGGTACCGCGACAAGGGGCGGCCGACCATGGTCAGCCCGCGTCAAGGGCCTCAGGCAGTAAAGGATAATAACGACCTAATGAGTTTTTGCAGCCTCACGAAGGGTCAAACGTCACGAGATGAAGGCAATCCCGAGTGCGTCAAGATAGGTCTCCTCACCCTAAAAGCGCGTAGCACACATATCGCGCAATAATGGACAGAGACACTAAGCACAGTGACGAATATCATAAAACCACGGTTCATTACATGCCCTTCTAGGGCTCCATACTTGTTTGCTCGAGTGATGCAGGAAAAAAGAAAAACCAAGAACGACGGACGACGACCTTTGAGACGCGACTGCTCACGAGGACCTACACCCCGAGCTCGGCCGGAGCCCTCCTCGTGCTTCACCTGAGCGTGACGATGAGATGACCCAGCACCACCTTCTAGGTGGGGCGGGAATGGAGACGGGGCGGCTGGTCGTAGCCACCACTGCTGGAGCTACCACTGAAGGAGGAGCCGCTGTAGCTGGATGAGCTGCGGCCATCGCCCAGGCCAAGCACCTCGCCGCCGCCGTTGTCCTCGGGGCAGCACTTGGCGCGGCGCCCTCTTCCCCAAACACCCACAAGATGAGGGTCGAGTCGTTGCCATATCTGAAACGAAGGCTGCACCGTCCGCCCAAGCCACGCGCGCGGGCAAACGTCTGCCAGCCACGAGCCAATGTCACGGTGCCCGATGCGGAGACCTCCACCGCGACCCACGAAGCCCTGCTGCAACAACCATCAGCCTGCAGCCAAAAGCCTCCGGAGCTCGCAGTGAGAAGTTTGCCGGCTAGGGAGCGCGAGAGCTGGAGCCGGGTGCCGACTGGGCTCTCTGACCACACGACGAACTCCAACATCACCTCCGCTAAGTGGGAGCACGGCTGAGGAGGCCTGGCGACCCCAGAGCGCCTCCCTTCGTTCACATGACCGTCAGTGCCACGGCGGCCCCCGCCACTCGAAGAGCCACCGCCACGGTTACCAGGAGTGGCTGTCGGTGCCGTGGGGGCCCGCCCACGCCCTCTAGCCGCTCCGACGGGAGCCATGGCACGCTTGCGGGGACGGCCTCGTCCCCTCTTAGCTGGTGGTGAGCTGGGCCCCTCTTGTCGAGCCTTCCCCTTATCCACGGGCGAGAACTTCCTGGGCGGCTCCATGAGCGACCTGGTCAGGCGAAGGCCAAGAGAGAAGCAGGAGTGAGAGGAACGAAGGAAGAAGATAGGCAACAAGGACTCCGCTTGCCGCCTTATTTATAGCCAGAAGAAGGCCAACCGCCGGCCCCCTTAATCGCAGGTAATGATGACTTCTGTGCATGCAGGGACTTGTCAAGTCGCGCAGTCGCCCAGGCTGGGTGGGGAAGTGGAGACGGACACGTCTCGTCAGTTGCCATGCATCAGTCAAGGCCGCAGGCTTTTGGGGCCCGCGGCGCCCCGCACTTGGCCCTTGGCTTCGCCGTGAAGCCAAGCCCGAACGCACCTTGGGCCCGGGGGCTATTGTCGGCAATCTAGGAACGGGGTTATCTAGATTTGCATGCCCGCGGCCCAAGGCGTGGCTCACCAGGCGGCCTGGTACGACCCAACATCTTCAGCAACCATTCAAGACCCTCATGAGGCGGGTGACACAAGGTGTCTCCTCGGGCGGCCTCACTAGGCCGGCTCGTGAGGATTAGAGATATCGAGGCGAGGGACACGTCGCGAGGTCCTCGTGACGTGAGCTATGACGACCAAGGCCAGGTGGGCGTCACGAGCGCAGAGTGCCAGTTCCCCCTTTGGTGCTAAGGGAGCAGGTGCAGGTGCGGAGTCCCGAGGCATCAAGCAAAGGTTTCCATATCGGTGCAACAAGGCCAAGACTAGCAGGACGGCAGAATGGAGGTCATCCCGGAGCCCATGACGGCGTCATCACCAGAGCCTTTGGTAGGCGAAGACCGCCTTTTGTCAGGATAGCTTGTACTAGCTGTCCCCCTTCAAATTTGGCCATTGTGGGATCCCGTCTCGCTCAATATTTGGGAAGAGGACCCGGGCCACTATAAATAGGACTAGCCACCACCATTGGGATCATCTCATCTTGAGATGATCAGATAGAAGGCCACACACCACAACCTCACCCAAGCGCAAGAACCCCTCTCCTCAGGAGGCAGTTCATCCATGTACTAGTTCTTCATCAGCCTATAAGGCAATCTACCACACCACACTGGATTAGGGTATTACACCACAACGGTGGCCCGAGCCAGTATAAACTTCGTGTCCCTTGTTCTTTGGATCTGACGAGCTAGGCTTAGGGATCGGTGAGTAGACGAGCTAGGGCGGAAGGAGAGATCTTCGTGCGCACCCCAGAGTTTGAACCTTAAGGGTTTTGCTGGAACCTGAGATCCGACATGAACATCTGGCAAGCTTGTTCTGATGACTACTTGATAGTACAGTGTGCCATGCTTTATGGCTTAGAATCGGGACTTCAAATACGTTTTGAAAGTCATGGAGCACATGAGATGTTCTAAGAATCGAAGTTAATATTTCAAGCAAATGCCCGAATTGAGAGATATGAAGTCTCCAATAAGTTCTATAGCTGCAAGATGGAGGAGAACAGTTCTATCAGCGAAAACTTGCTCAGAATGTCTGGGTACTACAATCATATGACTCAACTTGATTGCAAAGTTGACGAAGATAGTGTTATTGATAGAGTTCTTCAATCACTGCCACCGAGCTATAAAGGCTTCACGATGAACTATAACATGCAGAGGATGCATAAGACAATTCGCGAGCTGTTCGCTATGCTCAAAGCTGCGGAGGTGGAAATCAAAAAGGAGCATCAAGTGTTGATGGTTAACAAGACCACTAGTTTCAAGAAAAAGGGCAAGGGACAGAAGGGGAACTTCAAGTGGAATAGAAAGACAATTGCTACTCCCGCGAAGAAACCCAAGTGTGGAACCAAGCCTGAAACTGAGTGCTTCTACTGCAAAGGGACTGGACACTGGAAGCAGAACTGCCCCAAGTATTTGGGGGATAAGAAGGATGTCAAAGTTAGCAAAGGTATATTTGATATATATGTTATTGATGTGTACCTTACTAATGCTCGTAGTAGCACCTAGGCATTTGATACTAGTTTGGTTGCTAATATTTGTAACTCGAAACAGGGGCTACGGATTAAACGAAGATTAGCTAAGGACGAGGTGACGATGCGCATGGGAAATGGTTCCAAGTCAATGTGATCACCGTCGGCACGCTACCTCTACATGTACTATCGGGATTAGTTTTAGACTTGAATAATTATTATTTGGTGCCAGCGTTGAGCATGAACATTATATCTAGATCTTTTTTGTTGCAAGATGGTTATTCATTTAAATCAGAGAATAATGGTTGTTCTATTTATATGTGTAATATCTTTTATGGTCATGCACCCTCGAAGAGTGGTCCATTCTTATTAGATCTCGATCGTAGTGATACACATATTCATAATATTGAAACCAACAGATGCAAGGTTGATAATGATAGTGCAACTTATTTGTGGCACAACCGTTTAGGTCATATTGGTGTAAAGCGCATGAAGAATCTCCATAATGATGGACTTTTGGATTCACTTGATTATGAATCACTTGGTGCTTGCAAACCATGCCTCATGGGCAAGATGACTATAACTCCGTTCTCCGGAACAATGGAGCGAGCTACTGATTTGTTGGAAATCATACATACTGATGTATGTGGACCGATGCGTGTTGAGGCTCGCGACGGGTAGCGTTATTTTCCGACCTTCACTGATGATTTAGGCAGATATGGGTATATCTACTTGGTGAAACACAAGTCTGAAACATTTGAAAAGTTCAAAGAATTTCAGAGTGAAGTAGAGAATCATCGTAACAAGAAAATAAAGTTTCTACGATCTAACCGTGGAGGCGAATATTTGAGTTAGGAGTTTGGTCTTCATTTGAAACAATGTGGAATAGTTTCACAACTGACACCACCTGGAATACCATAGCGTAATGATGTGTCCGAACGTCATAACCGTACTTTATTAGATATGGTGCGATCTATGATGTCTCTTACCAATTTACCACTATCGTTTTGGGGTTATGCTTTAGAGACAGGTGCATTAACATTAAATAGGGCACCATCTAAATCCGTTGAGACGATGCCTTATGAACCGTGGTTTGACAAGAAACCAAAGTTGTCGTTTCTTAAAGTTTTGGGCTGCGATGCTTATGTGAAAAAGCTTCAACCTTATAAGCTCGAACCCAAGTCGGAGAAATGTGTCTTCATAGGATACCCAAAGGAAACTGTTGGGTACACCTTCTATCACAGATCCGAAGGCAAGATATTCGTTGCTAAGAGTGGATCCTTTCTAGAGAAGGAGTTTCTCTCGAAAGAAGTGAGTGGGAGGAATGTAGAACTTGATGAGGTAATTATATCTTCTCCCGAATTGGAAAGTAGTACATCATAGAAACACGTTCCAATGATTCCTACACCAATCAATGAGGACGCTAATGATGATGATCATGAAACTTCAGATCAAGTTACTACTGAACCTCGTAAGTCAACCAGAATACGTTCCATAGCAGAGTGCTATGGTAACCCAGTTCTGGAAGTCATATTACTAGACCATGATGAACCTACGAACTATGATGAAGCGATGATGAGCCTAGATTCCACAAAATGGCTTGAGGCCATGAAATCTAAGATGGGATCCATGTATGAGAACAAAGTGTGGACTTTGGTTGACTTGCCCGATGATCTGCAAGCCATTGAAAATAAATGAATCTTCAAGAGGAAGACAAACGCCGATGGTAATGTTAATGTCTATAAAGGTCGACTTGTTGCGGAAGGTTTTCGACATGTTCAAGGAGTTGACTACGATGAGACTTTCTCACCCGTAGAAATGCTTAAATCTGTCTGAATCATGTTAGCAATTGTCGATTTTATGATTATGAAATCTGGCAAATGGAAGTCAAAACTGCATTCCTTAATGAATACCTCAAAGAGGAGTTGTATATGATGCAACCAGAAGGTTTTGTCGATCCTAAAGGTGCTAACAAAGTGTGCAAGCTCCAGCGATCCATCTATGGACTGGTGCAAGCATCTTGGAGTTGGAATATACGCTTGGATGAGGTGATCAAAGCATATGGTTTTATACATACTTTTGGAGAAGCCTGTATTTACAAGAAAGTGAGTGGGAGCTCTGTAGCATTTCTGATATTATACGTAGATGCCATATTATTGATTGGAAATGATATAGAATTTCTGGATGGCATAAAAGGATACTTGAATAAGAATTTTTCAATGAAAGACCTCGGTGAAGCTGCTTATATATTAGGCATCAAGATCTATAGAGATAGATCAAGACGCTTAATTGAACTTTCACAAAGCATATACCTTGATAAATTTTTGAAGAAGTTCAAAATGGATAAGTCAAAGAAAGGGTTCTTGCCTGTGTTACAAGGTGTGAAGTTGAGTAAGACTCAGTGCCCGACCACTTCAGAAGATAGAGAGAAAATGAAAGGCATTCCCTATGCCTCAGCCATAGGATTTATCATGAATGCAATGCTGTGTACCAGACCTGATGTGTGCCTTGCTATTAGTTTAGCACGGAGGTACTAAAGTAATCCAGGAGTGGATCACTGGATAGCGGTCAAGAACATCCTGAAGTACCTGAAAGGACAAAGGACATGTTTCTTGTTTATGGAGGTGACAAAGAGCTCGTCGTAAATGGTTACGTCGATTCAAGCTTTGACACTGATCCGGATGACTCTAAGTCACAAACCAGATATGTATTTTTTGAATGGTGGAGCTGTCAGTTGTTGCAATTCCAAGCTGAGCGTCATGGCGGGATCTACATGTGAAGTGGAGTACATAGCTGCTTCGGAAGCAGCAAATGAAGGAGTTTGGATGAAGGAGTTAACATCCGATCTAGGTGTAATACCTAGTGCATCGGGTCCAATGAAAATCTTTTGTGACAACACTGGAGCAATAGCCTTGGCGAAGGAATCCAAGTTTCACAAGAGAACCAAGCACATCAAGAGACGCTTCAATTCCATCCGCGATCAAGTCAAGGAGGGAGACATAGAAATTTGCAAGATACATATGGATCTGAATGTCACAGACTCGTTGACTAAGCCTCTTCCACGAGCAAAACATGATCAGCACCAAGACTCCATGGGTGTTAGAATCATTACTATGTAATATAGATTATTGAGTCTAGTTCAAGTGGGAGACTGAATGAAATATGCCCTAGAGGCAATAATAAATTTGTTATTTGCATTTCCTTATATCATGATAAATGTTTATTATTCAAGCTAGAGTTGTATTAGCCGAAAACTTAGTACATGTGTGAATACATAGACAAAACAGAATGTCCCTAGTGTGCCTCTACTAGACTAGCTCATTGATCAAAGATGGTTATGTTTCCTAGCCATAGACATGAGTTGGCATTTGATCAACGGGATCGCATCATTAAGTGAATGATGTGATGGACAAGACCCATCCGTTGCTTAGCAACTTGATCATTTAGTTTTACTGCTATTGCTTTCTTGACTAATACATGTTCCTATGACTATGAGATTATGAAACTCCAGAATACCGGAGGAACACCTTGTGTGCTATGAAACATCACAATGTAACTGGGTGATTATAAAGATGCTCTATAGGTGTCTCCGAAGGTGTTTGTGGTGTTGGCATAGATCGAGAATAGGATTTGTCACTCCGAGTGTCGGAGAGGTATCTCTGGGCCCTCTCAGTAATACACATCATAATAAGCCTTGCAAGCAAATGACTAATGAGTTAGTCATGAGATGATGTATTACAGAACGAGTAAAGAGACTTGCCAGTGACGAAATTGAACTAGGTATGATGATACCGACGATCGAATCTCGGGCAAGTAGCATACCGATGACAAAGGGAACAACATTGTTGTTATACGGTTTGACAGATAAAGATCTTCGTAGAATATGTAGGAACCAATATGAGCATCCAGGTTCCGCTATTGGTTATTGACCGGAGATGAGTCTCGGTCATGTCTACATAGTTCTCGAACCCGTAGGATCGGCACAATTAACGTTTGATGACGATTGGTATTATGAGTTTATGTGTTCTGATGTACCGAAGGTAGTTCATAGTCCTGGATGTGATCACAGATATGATGAGGAGTCTCGGAATGTCCGAGACATAAAGATTCATATATTGGAAGGATATATTCGGATACCGGATGAGTTCCGGGGGTTATCGGATAAATACCGGAGTACCGGAACCTCCCGGTGGGTTAATGGGCGTACATGGGCCTTAGTGGGAATAGAGGGCAGCGAGGGGAGTGTGGGTCACGCCCCCCAAGGCCCAAACCGAATTGGTTTAGGGAAAGGGGGCCCGGCCCCTCTTTCCTTCTCCTCCTCTCTCCCTTGCTTCCCCCTCTACTACTCCTACTAGGGAAGGAGGAGTCCTACTCCTAGTGGGAGTAGGACTCCCCTCATGGCGCGCCCCTAGGCCGGCCGCCTCCTCCTCCCCTCCCTCTTTTATATACGTTGGGAGGGGGCACCCCATAGACACACAAGTTGATTTTAGCCGTGTGCGGTGCCCCTCTCCACAGATACACACCTCGGTCATATCGTTGCAGTGCTTAGGCGAAGCCCTGCGCCGGTAGCTTCATCATCACCATCACCACACCATTGTGCTGACGAAACTCTCCCGTGACGCTCAACTGGATCAAAAGGTCGTGGGACGTCATCAAGCTGAACGTGTGTTGAACGCGGAGGTGTCGTACTATCGGTTCTTGGATCGGTTGGATCGCGACGATGTTCAACTACATCAACCGCTTCACTAGACGCTTCCGCTTTCGGTCTACGAGGGTACGTAGACACATTCTCCACTTTCGTTGCAAGACTTCTCCTAGATAGATCTTGCGTGATCGTAGGATTTTTTGAAATACTAAGCACAAGTATATCTAGTGTTTTACCAACGTCCGCATCAAGATTCCCAAGGTGTTAGACAAGGTCATCATCTCCGCGTTCACCGATGGCGTCTGGGACGTCAGGATGAAGGAAGAGCTCACCATTCACGAGGACATGTGCTCGGCTCTGGAGATCTTCAACATGGAAGTCAAGTGTGCAAAGGCAGAAGAGGGTCTCCTCTCGCTCTTCGAGCTCCCCGAGGCTGACCCAAAAGAAAAGAAGGCCAAGACCAAGAAAGCCGAGCACAAGGGACCAGCTGTGCTCGCGGCTGAGCCTGAGATGAAGCATGGGTGCATCTACCCTGAGTCTTCCAAAGGCAGCGGCCCGTTCTGCGTCTTCCACAACGTGCACAGCGACAACACCAACGAATGCCAGGAGCTCAGGGCACTACAACAAAAGACACATCCGTGACATTTCGGACCGAACGAATTTTTTTCTATCATGCTTATGACACTTCTATGACGATAATTGTGAAAAAACCTGTATCATCATAGATGTGGTGGGATCCTACTTCTATGAAAATAAATCATGATAGAAAATGGGCTTTTCATCCTGGGCGGGATGGAGACGCAGCTGCATGACATTCTTTGGGCCGTCCATGATGGAAACAACCATGGTAGAAGCAAGGGCGCGGAAAATTTCGGGGAGTTCCCAGTTACGGTGGGTGGTCGGGGCAGAGCGATGCATGGAGGCTCACGTGTTTCTCTCGTATGCATCGCGTGTATGTGCGAGGCATTGGGATCTAATAGAACGCGAGCGAGGCATTCACTTACTAAACCCGAGTGATTGCACTAGCTATGTTACTGAACCCGTGCGATCGATCCCTTGGCTGCTAACTGAACCCGAGCCATTCCTTCGCTACCGCTGCTAACTGAAGCTGGTCGATCGCTGCTGCTGCTTACTGAAGCCGATCGTGTCGGCATCCTGGGAATGGCAGTACCCATAATTGCCTACCTGCGGCCCGTGATGTGGCTCCATCAGCGGCCTGGTGTGGCCCAACTTCAGCGACTGCAGCTCAAGACCCTCGCGAGGGGCCAAGCCTCATGAGGCGAGCGACAACAAGACCTCCTTGGGGGCAGCCTCTCTATGCTGGCTCTCGAGGGGCAGAGATATCTATGCAAGGAGCACCTCGCGAGGTTCACGTGACGTGAGCCATGACGACCAAGGCCAGGCGAGCGCCATTGGACACAGTGTGCCAGTGTCCTCTTTGGTGCTAAGAGGGCAAGCGCAGGCGCGGTGTCCTGAGGGATCAGGCAAAGGTTTCCATATCGGTGCAACAGGACCGAAGACCGTCAAGGCTGCAGAACGGACGTCATCGCGGAGCCCGGCGCGGCGTCGCCACCAAATCCTTTGGCAGTCGAAGACTAGTTTTGTTAGGATAACTTGTACTAGTTGTTCCCCTTCAAATTTGGCCATTGTGGGATCCCTTCCCACCGATATTTGGGAAGAGGACCAAGGCCACTATAAATAGGGCCTAGCCACCACCATAGAGGACATCTCATCTTGAGCTGACCTAACCTTAGAGGAGATCAGGTCCAATCCACCCTACTCACACCACAAGCTATTCCAAGCCTAAGAACACCTCTCCTCCGGAGGCTGTTCATCCCTTGTACTAGTTCATCCTCAGCCATACAAAGGCAATCCACCACAGAGTGGAGTAGGGTATTACACCACAAGGTGGCCCGAACCGGTATAACTCTCTCTGTCCCCTATTCTTTGAGCACGACGAGCTAGGTGCTGGGGAGGGAGTGTTCTTCGTGCACACCCCGGAGTTCGAACCTCTCAAGGGTTTGCGGAGCCCGAAATACAACATTTGGCACGCCGGGTAGGGGTGCGCCAAAGTTCTGCCTCTCCGTCCACCCCGCTGTCCGTCCGCCTGGCTCTTATGGCGGGCGCCTCTTCTCCAACCGGCACGGTGGGCGTGCGCTGCGGCGTAGTAGGCCACCGAGCCTTCACCCCACCTTGCGACAGGTGTTGTGGCCAATCAGGTTTAGGCCGGAGCTGCCACCCCGTTACGACGGAGTGGCCTATCCGGCTGTCTTCCTTCAGGCTTACAAGGAGACCGTTTTGGCGGCCGGCGGCGATAGCAAGGTCATGGCCAGCTGGCTCCCCATGGCACATGCCGACGTACCGCACGACTGGTTTCTCAGCTTCCCAGAGTCATCTGTGGCATCCTGGGAGGAGCTGCGCGACCTCTTCACCGCACTCTTCGCGGCGCCGGTGCCCCACGCCATCGCAGCCCTCCTCGGCGGCTCTCATGCGCCGCCCTTAGATCGCCACGTCAAGAAGTTTCTCCGTCAAGTGGGCTCCACCCGGGCCTCGCAGGGAGCCCCTCCTGGATAGGCTCTGCCTGAGGCCGACCTCATCTTCGACTCCAGAGACCACCCGGTGGTCACCGCAGGTGCGGGCGCGCTCACGATGCTCTGCACCCCCACTATCTACCATGTGGCGGTAACCAAGACCCTCATCAACGGCAGGGCCGAACTCAACGTGCTCTCCTCAGAAGCGTTCGGCATGCTCCATGTGTCGCCCGAGCGGCTCCGCCCCTCCAAGCCATTCTATGGGGTCGCCAGCGACATCACCAGCCCCCTGGGGCAGATCCGGCTCCCCATCACTTTTTGCACCCTTAACAACTACCGCACCAAGCTTATCGACTTCGACATCGCGCACATCGGTCTCCCCTACAACTCCATGCTCGGGTACCCAGCCTTAGCCAAGTTCATGGAGGCAAGTCACCTAGCCTACAACCTCATGAAGGTGCCGGGAAGCAACGGTGTCCTCACTGTGTCCGGAGATACCAAGGAGGCCCTAGGGGCTCTCAAGCTCGCCTTCAGGGCCACAGCGATGGCACGCCCAACCAGCTCAGCAGCTTTGGGGGCAGTGGCGGCTGCGCCGGCCAAAAACAAGCAGCTTTTCTATCAAGATCGGGCTGAGATGATGCAGGTGCTGGTGGATGAAGACGTTGCGTCAGGAGACACCTTCTCCATAGGCGCTGGCCTTCCCCCAGCTCAAGAAAAGGTGTTGGTCGTATTCTTGTGCGGTAACAAGGAGGTGTTAGCCTGGGAACCCAAAGACCTGGCAGGAGTCCCAAGGGGGGTGATTGAGCATCACCTAAACGTATGCCCCAATGTGCGCCCCGTGAAGCAGAAGGCCAAGCGCCAGTCTGCTGAGAAGCAGTCTTTCATCATACAAGAGACTCACAAATTGCAAGAAGCTGGCGTGATCCGTGAGGTGCAATATCCGGAGTGGCTGCAAATCCGGTGGTCATGCCCAAGAAATGTGGGAAGGAGCACATGTGTGTCGACTTCACCAACCTCAACAAGGCCTGTCCGCAAGAACCATTCCCACTGCCGTGCAAAGACCAGATTGTCGACTCCACTGACGAGTGCGACCTGCTGTGCTTCTTGGATGCCTTTTCGTGCTACCATCAGATCAAGATGGCGGTGCAAGACGTCGAGAAGACCGCCTTCCTCACCCCGTGCGGAGTACACTGCTAAACTTGTATGTCGTTCGGGTTGCGGAATGCAGGAGCAACTTTCCAACGGCTGATGCATATCGCCCTAGGAGAGCAACTCGAGAGGAATGCTGAAGCCTACATAGATGACATCATGGTATAATCTCGGGAGGCCAAGACCCTCATTAAAGATCTGGAGGAGACCTTCGCCGGCCTGCGCAAGGTAGACCTGCGGTTCAAGTCGGACAAGTGTGTGTTTGGCGTCCCACCAGGCAAGCTGCTGGGTTTCCTTGTGTCGCATAGGGGAATCGAGGCTAACCCCAAGAAGGTAAGGGCCATAGAGAAGATGAGTCCACCGAAGACCCTCAAGGAGATGCAAAAGCTGGACGGCGGCGTAATGTTGCTCGAGCGTTTTATCTCCAAGCTGGGGGAGCGTACCCTTCCCTTCTTCAAACTGATGAAAAGGAAAGGCCCGTTTGAGTGGACCCCAGAGACCGATGCTGCATTCGAAGACCTCAAGAAGTACCTCACTAGCCCGCCGGTAATGGTGGCGCCGAAGCCCCGAGAACCCTTGGTGCTTTACTTAGCCGCAACACCACACACCGCCAGCGCAATGCTAGTGGTAGTCCGGGAGGAGCGCCAGGACAAAGCCGCGCAGCCCCAGGGCGACACTCACGAGGCTCCACCTAGGTCGGCCGACGACGAAGTTCCACGAGAAGACGTTCCCAAAGCCTTGATCGCTACTTCCGGAGACCAAGATCCTAAGGCCCTCCCGCTTCGGGAGGTGCCGCAGCCTCAGTGGAGCCTAGGCCCCGCCCTCGTCGAGCACCCAGTGTACTTCGTCAGCACGGTGCTAAGCAACGCCCGGGCACGCTTCCCCATGACGTAGAAGCTTCTGCTCGCGCTCTTCGCCGCCTCGCGCAAGCTGCGCTACTACTTCTAAGGCCATCCCATCAAGGTTGTGTCCGCTTACCCGTTGGAAAGGGTGTTGAGGAGCCCCAATGCTACGGGAAGGGTCGCCGAATGGAACATCGAGCTGCATGTGTTTTAGTTGGATTTCAGCACCACCAGGTCATCAAGGGCGCCGCACTTGCCGACTTCATGGTAGAATGGACCGACACCCTGGAGCCAAGTGCGGGTGAGGACCTATCCCTCTTGCCAGGGTGTGAAGCACCAGATGGTCGGGTCATGTACTTTGACGGCGCCTTTGCACGCCAGGGCGCAGGGGCAGGCGCCGTGCTCGTCTCGCCCACCAAGGACAAACTCTACTACGTCGTGCAGCTCTGCTTCCAGCATGGTGAGAAGGTCTCGAACAACATCACAGAGTACGAAGGCCTGATCGCCGGCCAAAGAGCGGCAGCTGCCCTTGGTGTGAAGCGCCTCACTATCAGGGGCGACTCTCATCTTCTCGTCAACTTCTCCAACAAGGTCTACGAGCCCAGGGATGAGCACATGGAGGCGTACGTAGAGGAGGTACGCAAAATGGAGAAACGGTTCCTGGGCTTGGAGGTGCAGCACGTGTCGCGCGACATGAACAAGGAGGTGGACGACATCGCCAAGAGAGCATCCAGGAGCCAGCCACAGGAGCCTGGCGTCTTCGAGGAACCTTCAAGTCCTCGGCGGCTCCACCAGCTGCGGAGTCGACACTACCTCAGGAGGATCTCCCCCCTCCACCGACCTCGGGAGCTCCAGCCCGTAGATCTACCTCAGGGGCACGCTTGCTCCTTGCACTCGAGCCCCAGGAGGGGTGCTAGACTCAGGAGTTCAAGGCCTACCTGCTACATGGAACCCTGCCAGAGAAGGAGGAGGACGCGGAGCGCGTGGTCCGATAGGCCACGGCTTAGAGCCTCCAGGATGGTGAGTTATACAAAAAGCGACCCAATGACGTTTCTTTGAGTTGCATCTCCAGGGAGCAAGCGCGTGAGCTGCTAACTGACATACATAGCGGGGACTGCGGGCACCACTCATCCTCGCGCACCCTGCCGAGCAAGGTGTTCCGTAGTGGATTTTATTGGCCTACAGCACTCAACGACGCTGCCGAGCTGGTGAAATCCCGTGAAGCCTGCCAATTCCACACCAAGCAGATCCACCAGCCAGCTCAGGTCCTTCAGACTATCCCACTCTCATGGCCGTTTGCGGTCTGGGGGCGGGATATCTTGGGGCCCTTTCCTCCAGCGCCCGGGGGCTACCGCTAGCTCTACGTAGCCATCAGCAAGTTCACCAAGTGGGCCGAGGTGGATCCAGTATGCACCATCCCTGCCAGCTCGGCAGCCAAGTTCATCAGGGACATCGTGAGCCGGTTTGGGGTCCCTAATCGCATGATCACCGACAATGGCTCGAAATTCACTAGCAACCTCTTCAAGACATATTGCGCTAACCTTGGAACATAGATATGCTACGCCTTAGTGGCACACCCCAGGAGCAACGGGCAAGCTGAGTGCGCCAACGCGGAGGTCCTGAGGGGCCTCAAGGCAAGGACCTTCAAGAAGAAGCTCGAGGCCTGTGGCAGGGGCTGGTACGACGAGCTCCAGTCCGTGATGTGGTCCATTCGCACCACCGCTACCAAGCCAACCGGCGAGACCCCGTTCTTCCTCATCTACGGAGCTGAAGCGGTTCTCCCTCACGAGGTCAAACATCGCTCCGCTTGGGTCCTGGCGTTTAACGAGGCATGCCAGAACACTGTGCAGGGGATGGATCTCGCGCTAGGAGAAGAGCGCCGCCGACAAGCCTCGCTCCAAGTGGCAAGGTACCAGCAGGCGCTGCAGCGGTACCACTGTTGCAACATCCATTCCAGGACGCTCGAGGTAGGTGATCTGTTCTTGAGGCGGGTGCTCTCCAAGGAAGGGCTGCACAAGCTCTCTCCCATGTGGGAGGGCCCGTTCAGGATTGCCCACGTCTCTAGGTCTGGCGCGGTGCACCTGGAGACGGGGGACGGCGTCCCCATCCAGAATGCCTGGAACATCCAGCACCTCTGGAAGTTCGACCCATGAAGCAAGGCCCAGTGCCTGTGAAGCCAAGGCCTAGTGCCTGTGAAGCAAGGCTCGCGCCTGTGAAAGTCTCTGCCCGTGACACTCTCACATAATAATGAGTGGGGCTATACACGCCCAAGAGTCTCCGGAGTGCCACCCTCGGGCCTCGGGGGCTCCCTCCCACGTCCTAGTGGCAACACTTAGCTCTGCGTTGGTGATAACACAAGAATAGGCACCAGACGCGGCTGTTCATTTGCTTTCTATATCTACTTACGGTCTTTTAATGAATTTGGAGTTCTCTGTCCTTCAATTGCTTGGTTGAGTTTTCCTGTTCTCTCGCTTTGTTTGCTCTTTTGCTCACCTCAGGGAGGACGGCGGTTGTTCGATATTCTCCCTCGAGCACCCCCTTGGGGGCTAGGCAGGGGTGTGTGTGTCCGCGCGCTGGTCAGCTCCCATCATGGGCACGCCTCGCCAGAACCCTCTCACCCCAGGACTTCCGCCTCCTTAATCTTCGTGAGGCACTCTTCACTACTCCAGGATGCTGCTAATGCAACACTACGATTAGCGACCCTTCGAGAAAGTATGTGCGATGCAATAATAGCAAACGGTGGTGTATGAAAACCGTCAAAAAAGGTGCAAAATGTTTGCGATGGAGGATGCATCAAACACGGTTCAGATTTTAGTTGCGTGTGCGATTTAGGCCACACGGTTAACCCGTTCGAACTGTTTGCGATGAGGCAGCACAACAGAAACGGGCAGCCATATCAATGTGTGTGGAGTATATGGCATACAGTTTGCTCCGATGAACTGTTTGCTATTAGAGAGTGCAACATGAACGGTTAGCCAGATATAGGTGTGTGTGATATAGGGCATACGGTTTACTCGGACAAACTGTTTTTGATTGGCGAACGCAACAAAAATGGTTCAACTTAACAAGATGTGTGTGATACGTGGCAAACAGCCGATTTGGATGAACTGTTTGCGATGAGAAATTACAACACAGACGGTTAATACAGTTAGTTCGTGTGCGATTCTGTGTGTACAAAAAACTTTGAAAAATGCAAACTAGTTGCTTGCGGTGGCTAGGAATATTGCACACGATGCGTCTGCGAGTACTCGTGTGCAATGATTTGTAAGTTACACATACGTTTCCTTATGTTAACACTAGTGTGATAAATAACACGTGGCACCGGATACGGTATTCGGGTTGTGTGTGTGCTCCACTTAGTCTTCCCGCGCTCCAGCGGATGCTTCCCGAGCAACCACGTGGTCAACCTTTTGCCATAAATAAATTTTGACCTTGTTTCTCATCACATTGCTGATTACAACGCAATAAGTAATTGCAAATCTGTTCACACCTATCAAACTAATATGTATTCACACTTAGCACGGGGCTATAAAAACTACCCACTCAAAAATTACTTCACAGTTCCTCTCCTCATCACCCACAAAGCTGGTTTTCTCTGTCAAGTTTATCTGCCATGAGTGTTAGGAGGAGTTTATGGTGGACATATAACCAGGCAGCAAAGACCAAGGCTGCGGAAGCACTAGAGAGGTCCCGCCGTGAAGCCGCAGCCACAGTAGAGATGTCCCGGCGCGCCGCGGAGCCCTGGAAGGAGCTCTCGCGGGCACACTAGGGTTCTCACAAGCGCATTCGCTGCGTCGGCCATCGCGACGAGCCGGCGTTCCTGAAGTCCTTCACCGGCGATGACGACATTCTCGCTCGCGTCACTATGCAGTAGGAGCTGGTCGACGGCTTGATGAAGCTGCTCAAGATCAGTGATGCCACGGTTGACAAGGCGACCGGCCTCGTCGAGCAACTCATGGATGACAATGCGAAGCTCCTCAAGTTGGTCGGCGAGAAAGAGGAGGAGGCCGCCAGCTGGAAGATGCTGCATGAGCAGAGCAGTGCCTCGGAGATGACGCTGAAAGCGGTCGTCGAGGAACTGATGGGTGGCTTGAGGAAGCTCTTGATCCAGTGCGAGCAGGAGGTGGAGGAATACGTGGCTACTTTCAAGCAAAGTCGTAAGGAATTGAAGAAGGAGATGGAGGATTTTGCCGCCCGGCGATCCATCGACGAGTAGAGACAGTAGCGACCCAGATCGTTGTCTGCAATTTCCTTCTTCTCTTGCCCCCGTGTCTTCTCGGCTTTGCCTCATGTGGAATTTTAAATTATCCTAAATATGTAAGACAATTATTATGTGCGCCATTGTAAATTGGTCGTCGTATTATCTGTTGCCATTTTATTTGTGGTTGTATTATCCGTTGCCCTATATGGCAATTTAAATTAGGGCGGAATACTAGTTGAAAACACGAACAAAGCAAATGATGCCATGGGATCACAAGCAAACACCCTTCGTCCAGGTGCTTTAATTAACCCATGAATGGAGAAGTTGTGAGCGAGGCGGGCGGCGGCTGGTGCATGGAGGTCAAAGAGCTTGCTTCCCGGTGAGCATGGGCAGCCTTGCTGCTCGCACGTGTCCCGTCGAGCCTGCGAGGTGGACAGGATGCACGCCTCCCGTCGAGCCTGCGCGGCGGACTGCTCGGACGTGTCCCGTCGAACCTGCATGGCGGACTTCTCACGCTCACCCCATCTAATCAAACAGCTGCACGCACGCCACCGAGTATGGTTAAATTTCGACACGGTAAATATAATACAACCGTTTGCGATATTACTGTGTCAGATTTTTGTTTCAAAAAGGACTTTGTTGGCTACTAATGTGTGCGCCTCTTCTCAAACTGGACAATTTTTTTTACCATGACATATATGTGCCATGTCATGAAACCATGCCAAGTTTCATGTTTTTTGGGTGACTTTTGTATTTACTGTGATTTAAAAACCAAGATTCTCATTGTTTCAGGAAGACGACAAGTTTGTAATTCATTCTCATTGCTTAAACGAGACATAAACATGCACCCAATGACACATGTACGATTTCCCACCCATTTTGCTTCACTGCATCATGTGGTTGTAGTTCAAATTTGAATAATGGACTACATTAAATGCATAGAAAACTTAGTAATTAGTAATATATATACAACGGCCAAACGAACCCTGAACAGTTTCAAATTTCAGCCCGACACTCCTGTTATTCTATGTTGCCTCTAGAAAACAATTTTCAAGGCGAGAACAAGCATCGATTATTGTTTCGCCCACAAGAGGGGCATGTTTCCCTACCGGAACCACGAGGGTTGTGACAGGCTCCAGTTTGTAAAAGGCTTGTAATATAGCTTCAACCAAATTGGACAATTGTATATACCATGTAGTGACACCATGCCAAGTTTCATGATTTCCCGGTGAGTTTTGTGGCCTGTCCAGGACGGCGACACGGTTGAATTCGTTCCCATTCGTTCCATGTGACCTAAACATACACCCCAAGGAAACATGTACGTTCTTTGTAGCCATTTTGGTGCACTGGAGCATGTATTGTACTTCGGATTTGAATGATGGACATTAAATGCCTAGAAAACTCAATTAATGAATGAAAAAGGTCAAACGAACCCTGAATAATTTCAAAGTTCAACGCGAATCTGCAGTTGTTCTGTGTCGCGTGTAGAAGAAAGTACGAGGCTAGAAGAGGGAGTGATTATCGTTTGGCCCACAAGGGGACATGTTTCCTTATCAAAACCATGAGGGTTCTTGTGACATGCTCCAGTTTGTAAGAGGTTTGTAATAAAGCTTGGCCCAAATTGGCAATGTTTTTACCATGACATATATGTGCCATGACATGACACCTTGCCACCTTTGATGACTTTCTAGTGAGTTTAGGATTTATGGGGACTTAAAAACCAAGATTCGAAATGGTTGAGGAAGAGCCAGGACACCGGTATCGTTGTAATTCGTTCCCATTCCTAGTATGAGACCGAAACGTGCACCCAAGGAGACATGTATAATTTTTCTATCACAAGGGGAACACATTTCCCTATCAGAAGCACGAGTCTTCTTTGAGAGAAGCTCCAGTTTTTGTAAGAAGTTTGTAATAAAGCTTGGCCCAAATTGGACAATGTTTTTACCACGGCATATATGTGCCATGACGTGACACCATGCCACCTTTGTTGACTTTCTGGTGAGTTTAGGATTTATGGGGACTTAAAAACCGAGATTCGAAATGTTTTAGTACGAGCCATTACACCAGTACGGTTGTAAGTCGTTCCCATTCCTGGCATGGGACCTAAACATGCACCCAAGGACACATGTATAAATTTTCTAGCCATTTTGGTGAACTGGAGCATGCATTTGTAGTTCAGATTTGAATTATGGACATTAAATGCCTAGGAAATTCAACTAGTGTATAAAAAGGCCAAACGAACCTTGAATAAGTTTAAATTTCAGCATGGATATCCTATCGTTCCATGTTGACCATAGAAGAAAATACAAGGTAAAAAGAGGCAGTGATTACGTTTCGCCCACAAGGGGGACACGTTTCCCTATCGGAACCACGAGGCTTCTTTGAGAGAAGCTCCGGTTTGTAAGAGGCTTGTAATATAACTTGCGCCATAATGGATGAAAAAAAATCCTCGACATATAAGTGCAATGTCGTGACACCATGGCAGGTTTCACATTTTCAGCTTAGTTTTGGATTTACGGGAATTTAAAAACCGAGATTCGTCTCACGAAATGCTTTCAAATAGCACACGGTTCACTCACGAAAGCCGATATTCAATGAAAACTTCATGGAAACCATATTTTAAAGTTTCATAAAAATCTGAAAAAATATGGGATGTTAAGAAGGTGATTTTTTATTGCGATACAAAATTTGAAGTTGAAAAACATTACGAGATGTGAGCTATGAAAAATACAAATCCCCCCCCCCCTGAATAGTGACATTACTATTCGACACTATTCAACACTGATTTTGTCTTTTTAATAGCTCACATCTCTTAATGTGTTTCAACTTGAAATTTTGTGTGCCAATAAAACATCTCTTAACATCCCGCATTTTTTTGAAATATTTTTGAAACATCAAAACATCTTTTTCTCGTGGTTTTCACCGGTTTCCACCAAATGTTGGTTTCCGTATGATATTCCCCACCACCCCCAGCCGCGCGCGCGATCTGAGTCCTGTGTTCTGACTAGCCAGAACCCAAACCCCACGGATCATACGTGCGCATCGTTGCATGCTCCCAGATCGAACGACAACCCTGAGCCCTTTCGACAGTACATGCAGTACATGGGTAAGCACTGTGCACATGCGTTGTGTTGCTCACGCTTCCTTCTGTACTAGGTTTTCATTCAAAACAGGATACCATTTCTCGCCACTCCTCTCATTGGTTTCCTGCCTCTTCTCCCAGATATGCATGATGTAGATGTTCGTTTAATTCTTATAGTTCATCTCATCCAAAATAAATTAGTTAAAAAAACTATTTTAAGATTCATGGAATTGTGCATTGTAAAGGTAAAAACAAAAAGTGACAATTCATTTAGAAAAAAAGGTTTGGGCAATTGAGATATTAAAGATTCTAAAGAACAAAGGAGAAGTGCTTGTGTTTTGAGGTTTGTGCATTATGCTTAAGTTCAACCATGGAGTCTTCTAGATTGTACATGTGGCAGAATCTGCTGGAATGTAGATGATATCCAACAGCCAGTAGTGCTCAGATTTGCCATTTCTATGCCGTTGGATTGGCTTCATCCCACGAGCAAACGAGCAACTTTCATAGTAATTCGCACACTATATATGTGTATAGATGTGTGTGTATATATATATATATATATATATATATATATATATATATATATATATATATATATATATATATATATATGTGTGTGTGTGTGTGTGTGTGTGTGTGTCCCATGCTAGACAAAATAAAGTTTGAGCGCATGCGTGGGACGACCCCCGCCCCCCGCTGCGGCTGTCGGCGTCCTGGGAACCAGGGTACCCAGACTTGCCTGTCTGCGGGCCGCGATGCGCTCCTACCACGTCCTGGTACGGCCCAGCTGCCCAAGACCCTCGCGAGGAGAACAACGTCAAGACCCCCTCAGGAGCGTCCTCGGCAAGGTGCTCCGGAGGGGAGGAGAATCCAAGGCCAAGCCTGCCTCAGGAGGAGGCAGTGACGTAAGCAGTGATGCACCACGCCAGCGGGTGCCAGCGCCCGCCAGCGACGCAGTTTACGTTTTGGTGCAAAGGAGGCAGCGCAGACGCAGGTTCCCGATGAGCGGGACAAAGGTTTCCTCTTTGGTGCAACAAGACCGAAGACCGCAAGGACGACAGGGAGGATGTCACCGCCGAGCCCACCACCGCATCACCGCCTGATCCTTTTGCAGGCGAAGACTGCTTTTGTCAGGGTAGGAACGTCCTTGTGTTCCCGCTAAAAAATGGCCGTTGTGCGATCCCTTCCCGCCTAAACATTTCGGGGGAAGAGGACCCTGGCCGCCTATATAAGTAGCTAGGATCCCCGCTATGAAAGGGGGAGAGAAGCAGATCCATAAACTCTGCCACCACGCAAAGGAGCAAGAACACTTGCCTCCTGACCCTCCTGAGCTCAGGAATCACTATACTAGTTCATATCCCAGCCCTCCTGAGGCCAATCCACCAAAGCAGGAAGTAGGGTTTTACACCACAAGGTGGCCTGAACCTGGGTAAACTCTTGCGTGCTTCACTTGTTGTTTGCTTGAATCTCTTCACTAGGCAAGGGCGAGACGCTAGGTAGACGTGAGTGAGAGAGATCTTCGTTCACGCCCCTGTGTTCGAACTTCTTGGGTTTTGTGGAGCACAAAATCCAAAATTTGGCGCACCAGGTAGGGGGCGTGTCGAGATCTCCCCTCTCCGACGACCTCGTTCCGCTCTCGTCGTCGACTTCGCTCCACCGCCATGGTGGACACACGCCGAGCTCGCGCCGCCCGCCGCGTCGCGAATGTCGCTCAGACGGCGCCCGCGGGCAACGGTGTGCCGCTCCGTGCCAACTCACCGGTCGCCAACGCCACCACCGACCCGGCCGTCCACGAGCAGCAGGACTCGTCTCTGCCGCCGTCCGTGTGGCGCGATGGCCGCACGGCAACACCTTCACCCTCACCGGCCACGGCGTCGTCCTCGCTAGTCCGCCGCGGGCCAGTCTGTCAGCATCCTACGTTGCTGATGGCGCGGGAGCTCCTGCGCTACCGCCCGATGGATGACCTCTATGACGAGTGGCTCCACCGCATCACCGAGCTCGTCAACGCCGCTGGAGAAGCATCTGCACCAACTCACTCTTCCCGTCCCCCGTCGCCCCCGGCGGGGAACAAAGGCCACAGAGTCCCGGCTCCGCCTCCACTCTACGGTGCCAGCCAGGAGGTCCGGCGTGAGGCTCCGCGACGTGAGCTACCCCGCAGAGCCCACGCGCGCGACGAGGAGAGCTGCCAGGTGATTCTGCATTCCTAGGCAGGGGCTCGCGGGCCCCCTGGCCCGCAGCGCCAGGACCGCGCGCCACAGGAGGTGGTGGCGCCAGCGCCCCAAGAACGAGCACCGCAGGCGCAGGGGCCGCCTGCGATCATGAGCGTGGCTGGATGTCGTGCCTTAGCTCCTGAGTTACGACGCCTCGTCTGGCCCGGCAAGTTCAAGCTGGACCTGCCTCCGTGCTATGACGGCACCACCGACCCCATGGAGTTCCTCCAACCTCCTGGGAAGAGCTTCGTGAGCGTTTCGTCGCCAACTTCCAAGGCACTCGCGACCGAGCCCCGGCAGCTGCGGATCTGCACCGAGTGAGGCAGCAGCCGGGAGAGGCACTGCAAAAGTACATCCAACGCTTCAACACCATGCGCCTCCGGATCCCTAGGGTCTCGGACGAGGCCATCATCTCGGCGTTCTCCGATGGCGTCCGCGGCGTCGGGATGAGGGAGGAGTTTTCCATCCACGAGGACCTGTGCACTGCCCTCGAGATGTTCAAGCTCGCGGCGAAGTGCCCCAGGGCGGAGGAAGGACGCCTCTCCCTCCAGGAGCTGTCTGAGGAGGAGGCGGACGACAAGAAGGCCAAGGCCAAAGAAGCAAAGCGCAAGGGACCCGCCGTGCTGGCTCCCGAGCCAGAAGTGAAGCGTGGCTGCGGCTACGATGACCTCCCCAGAGACAACCGACCGTACTGCGTCTTCCACAACATCCACAGCCACAACACTAACGACTGCCAGGAGCTCAGGGCGATGCGCGGTGGGCGCGCCGGGCAGCGCCCTGAGCGCGACAACCATGGCTACGGCCATGGAGGAGGCCGAGGTGGAGGACGTTGGGATGGCAGGAACTCACGCCAAGGGTGGCGCGAACAGCCTCGTGAAGACCACTGGCAGGAGCAGCCTCGTGACGCCCCCTGGTGCAACCAGCCTCGTGAGGGTCGCCCCAAGGGCAATGGAGGCCTGCCTCCGCTGCCACCGCCGCCAAGAAGGAATGACGACGACTGCCAGGGAGATGGAGCAGAGGGCTTCCAGGAGCCATGTGCAGTTGCATGCATCTTGGGAGGAGCCCATGCTCCGGCTTCTCATCGCATATTCAAGCAGTTCGCCCGTGAGGTGAACGCGGCGCTTCCCAGGCCTAATGCCGCGCGCAACCTCGGGTGGACCAAGCAACTCATTGCCTTCGACCCCAAGGACCAGCTCAAGTGCACCGCGGCCCCAGGCGCTCTCCCGATGCTCTGCACCCCGACCATCATCAATGTCCTCGTGACCAAGACCCTCATCGACGGCGGAGCAGGACTCAACGTCCTCTCCGTCCAGACCTTCGAGACACTTCAGGTCCCCTACGATCAGCTCCACCCGACCAAGCCATTCTACAGAGTCACGGATGGCTCCACACTCCAGATGGGGCAAGTCCGCCTTCCCGTCACCTTTGGTGACCGCGACAACTACCACACCGAGCTCATCGACTTCGACGTCGCCAACATCCACCTCCCGTACAACGCCATCCTTGGGTATCCTGCCCTCGCCAAGTTCATGGCAACGACCCATCACGGCTACAACGTCCTCAAGATGCCCGGGAGCGACGGAGTCATCACAATCGCCTCCGACGAGAAGGAAGCAGTGCGTTCCCTAGAGCGCGCCTACCAGACTACGATGGTCGAATGCTTCGATGAGGATGGAGCCATCCTCGCCCTGCAGACCGCCCCCAAGAAGAAGAAGAACCTGCCCATCAACGGACCTCAGGACGCAGGGGCTCCTGACAGCCCCGCCTCAGGACTCACGCCTGCCGACGAGGCGCCCTCCACCCTCGCTTAGGGAGGCGCGCCCGACGCCCCTCTCGTGACGGGCTTGGGGGCTCTCCTCTGGAGTGCCTCCGGACTGACCAGCGTCTCGAGGGAGGTGTTCGGGCACCACGTGCAGGCGTGTCTTGATACGCTTTTTCGCGAGCCCAACGTGGACCGCTCAGTGCTGGGGGCTTAGGACTTCATCGACCAAGTTACCAAGGAACTTCAGTACGCAAGGCTCATCCGCGGTGGGCGTAACTGCACAACCCCAAGCTCACCTGCCCGCGGCTCGAGTAACCGCTTCCGCGTTTGCGTTGACATCGCGGGTCTCAACCGAGCCGCTTCCCAGGAGCCCTTCTGGCCGACGACGGTCGGCCGGAGGAGGGCCCTCCCGTGCTGCTACTTCCGCACACTCTTCGGCTTCTGCAACGCAGCTGCCACGTTCCAGCATCTCGCGCAGCAGGCCTTGGGGGCTCAAGAGGCTCAGTGGCAGGCGGTCCGGACGGAGCAAGAACCGGACCCGCGCGACCACTGAGAGCCTTCGGAGCCCCTGGGCCTCATGAGCCCGGCGATCTTCAGGAGCAACCCGCATGGCTCGCGTCTTCAGCTACCCCAACTCTTGTTCGACAAGTATCAGGTGATGCTTCAGGTATCCAATCGAGGGCGCCCCCCGGGCTGCATTATCCTCGGACTGCTGGGGGCTATTCCCCGCAGTTGTCTCCCTTTTTGTGCATGATCAAGGCTAGTTGCTTCTTTCCATTGCATTATGTAGGATCGAAAGTATGTCTAGAGGGGGGGTGATTAGACTACTTGACAATATAAAAAATCTGCCTTTTGATCATGCAATGTTTTTGGCAGTTTCACAATTAAGATCAATTCAAGTAACACCCTACACATGCAATTCTAGAGTATAAGCAGCGGAAAGTAAATTGCACATGTAGTAAAGAGAGGTGGAGAAGATCAAACGCAGTTTGGGGACATGAAGATTTTTGTCGTGGTTCCGATAGGTGGTGCTATCGTACATCCACGTTGATGGAGACTTCAACCCACGGAGGGTAACGGCTGCGCGATTCCACGGAGGGCTCCACCCACGAAGGGTCCACGAAGAAGCAACCTTGTCTATTCCATCATGGCCTACGCCCACGGAGGACTAGCCTTACTCGAGGTAGATCTTCACGAAGTAGGCGATCTCCTTGCCCTTACAAACTTCTTGGTTCAACTCCACATCTCAAAGACGGAGGCTCCCAAGCGACACCTAACCAATCTAGGAGGCACCACCCTCCAAAAGGTAAAAGATGTTGTTGATGATGATGAACTCCTTGCTCTTGTGCTTCAAATGATAATCTCCCCAACACTCAACTCTCCTCACTGATATGGCTGTGGTGGAAGAAAGGATTGAGTGTAAAGCAACTTGGGAAGGCTAGAAATCAAGTTTCATATGGTAGGAATGGAATGGCTTGATCTCAACACAAGGGTAGGTGGTTCACTTCTCAGAAAGTGTATCGTAGGAGTGGCAGACTTTCTGATGGCTCTCTCCACGAATGAAGAGGGGGTGGAGGGGTATATATAGCCTCCACACAAAATCCAACCGTTACACACATATTTGAGCCATCTCGGTGAGACTGAAGTGAAAACTCGGTCAGACCGAAAGTTCAAATATAGTGAACGTTGGGATTTTCGGTGGGACCGAAAATACCATCTCGGTGTGTCCAAAGTGAGTCAAATGTAGGAGCTTGCCATTCTCGGTGGGACCGAAATTGACAACTCGGATATTCCGAAGTGATGTCAATTGGTTACAGAAGGTTGGCAGTCCAGTTTCGGTGAGACCGAAACTCAAAATCGGATGGACCGAGAAATTAGGGTTTGGAAGAATAACTGAGGTGGTTCATCTCGGTGGGACTGAGTTTGCAGAATCGGTTTGTCCGAGATTACTTATGAGTGTGTTAAGTAGTGAAAGGTGCTGATAGTTGAGGGAGCTAGATCACTAAGCACTTGAGCAACCAGATCATTAACACAACCTCATCCCCTTTTAATAGTATTGGCTTTTCCTATGGACTCAATGTGATCTTTGATCACTAAACCAAAAATAGAGTCTTGAGCTTTTGCCAATGCTTGTCTTAGCATTTTGAGGGGTCCACTTCTTCATACATTTCCATACCCATATCATCGAACTTCTCTGAAATGATTCTCAAGTAAATATTAGTTCAATGATATATATGTTGTTATTAATTACCAAAACCACCCGGGGATTAGTTGCACTTTCAATCTCCCCCTTTTTGGTAATTGATGACAACATATAGATCAAAGCTTCGACAAAAGATATAATCAATGAATAATATCGTCGCTTTGAGAAGTATGTGATAAACAAGAGCTCCCCCTAAATTTGTGCATTATTTAAAATTTGCGTTTGAATGCAAATGCACAATCGATTAGGATTATGGGTCACTCTTCCATGTCACATACATCTTGGTGGAGCGCACAAAATGATAAGAATGAATAACATGCACTCAATCACCAAGACAAGAGTAAATAACCATACAATAAAGAATAGCATATGATAAGTATTAAGCACACATTAAAGCATAGTATGACTAAGCACTCATTAGCATCAAACGTAGTAGCAAGCACACTGAATGTTTCGAAAGATCAAAAGAAACCAATGTATCTCAAAGAAACCGGCAAAAGAACGAAAGAGCACTCTCTCTCTCGAAGCCCTATGATCTATACAATTTCTCCCCCTTTGGCAACAAGTTACCAAAAAGTTCGAAAAGGTATAGAACTAAGCGTCACTGCGGGCTCTGCTGGCGGCTCCCGTCTGGGTAGATGTCGGTGTAGAAATGACTGCATCAGCGAAGACTTCTGCTGATGTCTGCGCTGGAGGAGTGGATGCTGGAGCTGGAGTAACTGCTGGAGCTGTAGCTGGTGCTGAAGTGGTAGCCCTGGAGTCAGTCACTGGGATAGCTGCAGATCTGGATCCTCTGGGAACCGGAGCAGTCTGGCGATGAGAGTCTTGGACTAGATCATCCTGCATGAGTTCTGCTCTCTCCTGCCTTGCTTCTTCCATGTCTGCCTCAAGCTTGTTGACGGACACCTGAATCTCTGTCAGCTTCACGTCCAGAGCGTGGATCTTGTCCTCAACAATCCTCTCTAGGCTCTCCTGAGATTGCTCAATGCTGGCCAGGCGTTGTTCAATCCTCTGGGTAGCTTCAAGAATCTGTTCTCCAAAGCTCTTTGGCTTAGCTGCTGCTGCTGCTGCCTCTCTGTCAGCTTTAGCTTTCTTCGCAGCTTCGATTTTGGCCTGTCCTTCAACTGAGGTTGGATCCTCCTCATCCATCACAACTACGTTGTCCTCATGCTCTGGCTGCAGTGGCAAGTGCTTCCTATCCAACATGAATTTTCCCGTGCCAAACTTGGCATTGATGAGCATCTGAATCTGCTGGGCAAACCCACACGACCTCTTCTGGTCAGCTGCAGTCCTCTTAATGGTTTCTACCATTAAGTCCATCACCTTGAAAGGTGCCTTCTCATCGAAAATGTGCAGCATGTTGATAGAATAGCCTCGAATCATGCGGTGGTCTCCAGACTTAGGCATGAATGTATGCCTCAGAATAGTGTTTGTGGTGGTCAGACCTGCCTGGAGATAGTACACTGAGCCAAGCTTCCACCCTTCCAAATCAGCAGCGGGGATCTCCTTGTACATGTTCTTCATGGAATCATGACTCTTCTTAGGAATCCCATAGACATCAATGTCGTCCTCTCTCTGCACTGGAGCATTCAGAAGTTCTGCCCATTCTTCAACAGACGAAGAAAACCTTTGACCTTCAGTCATCCAGGTGATCTTGCCATCAGGATAGAAGTGGGCTGTGGCGTAGAACTGCATGATCATCTCGTCATTCCAAGCTGTCAGCTCTTGACCCACAAAATCAGCAACTCCACATGCAGTAAAGCTCTCATGCACATGGGGAAAGAAGTCTCGGTGCTCTTCACTGTCAATGTACTTCCAGTCAACATACCTGGTGTCAGCAACAATGGGCTTCTTATCCATCAGCACGATCTCATAGAAGTCCTGCTGCTCTCTGGTGTGGAATCTGGGGTCCACAGCAGTCCTTCTCCTTACAGCATATGGATCACTGTCTCCATAGCCTGAGACCTTTATCCTTCCTTGCCTTCATGTCCTCAGCTTGAGGATGAGCATCATTGTGGAGTGGCAACTTAGGACGGAGCTTAAGCAACACATGCTCTTCATCTGATTCAGACGGTGGCATCTCACCTTTGTTCTTCTCAGAAGCTGGAATGCTCCTGGTTGTTCTCTTGGGCTTGGCTGGAGCTGCCTTTGCTTGAGCGGGCTTCTTGGGCTTAGAGGAGGCTTGAGCCCGAATAGCATCACCCATGAACTTAGCTTTCTGAGGAGGAGGCTGGGGTGCATCTTCTTCTTCTTCTTCAGCGGCTGCATCAACTTGAGGTTCAGCATATACTACCCTCTTCCTCTTGGAAGTTTTCTTCACCTTACTTGGAGCTGGCTCTTCCAAGTTGAGCTTCTTTGCAACAGCTGATTGCTTTACTTTGCTTGTGCCTTTCCTTGACTGCTGCCCTTGGTGCTCTTTGGCAACCACAATCCTCTTTGGCTTGGAGGTAACTTCCTCAGCAATGAAGTCGGAGTCCTCATCATCAGAATTTCTCTTCTTCCTGGTCCTGGTGGCTGCAGGAGGCAAACCACTGGGGGTGCTCCTCTCACCATCATCACTGGAACTGCTAGCAGGACTTGTATCTGCCTCTGGAATCTCAGCAAAAGGAGACTCAGACCTGTTCTGGCTGTCACTGACATCTGACATGGCTGACAACCTGTGAAAAGATAAGGTATAGGCAGAGTAGAAGAGTTATCACAACTGCAGAGGTTTTTGCAAAAAAAAATGAGTTTAAAACTTAGTTTTGAGTTTTCACAGAATGTATTTCGGTCAAACTGATTTTAAGTTTCGGTGAAACCGAAGTGTATACAGAGGCCTACACACCACTTTCGGTCAGACCGAAATGGGTTTCGGTCTTACCGATAACCTAGGGTTTCACTGAAACTAAGTTTCGGTCACACCGATTTGAACAACTCGGTTAGACCGAATGATGCAGTGCAATGGCCAGAGGCCAAATCGGTCATTCCGAGTTTCAAAATCGGCTTCACCGAGATGCGTTCCGTGGAAACCTAAACCTAAGAATTTCGCTCGAAACTAGAGGATCTGATCCGATGTTTAGGGAATATCTCAAACGTGGATTGATTCAAGGCAAGCCATTCATGCAAGAATTGGATGGGGAGCACGAAAGGGATCGGGACTCACCCTAACTTGGTGGAGTCCCTCTACGGCGGCAACGGCGCGGAGAGGATTACCGTTGACGGCGGCGGAGACCTGCGGCGAGGGCGCACAGGCGACGACGGCGACGATTCGAAGACCAGGGCGACGGCAGCAGGGGACTTGGGGGCGAACAGTTTGAAGAGTTAAATCGCGCGCAGCCCTCAGATATATATATATCCCCATGCTGTCGGTGGGACCGAGTTGAAAAACTCAGTGTCACCGAAATGTATAACTGCTGTGCAGTTACGCATATCGGTCAGACCGAGATTTTGAACTCGGTTTCACCGAGATGAAACCTAGATCAGTCTAAGCGTTTCGGTTGGACCGAGATGGAAATGCCGGTCAGACCGAAATGGACTTAGAAGGTTTTGGAAGTCAGCCTTAGACGGATCGGTGGCTCCGAGTGCTCCTCACTCGGAGAGTCCGAAAATGACTTGTTCAAAGTTGTGATATGAGCATGAATAGAATTTGAGACAAGAAAGCATAGATAGCTAGGGAAGGTGCTTAGGCATTCTTGTCCATCCATTTGGCCAGAAAAGTCAAACAATCAAAACAACAAATGGATGTCCTTGAATGGATGAAATCATGCATTCAACATGCTCACACAATAAGATAGCAACTGAAATATGTGTCAAACATGCACAACCAATACTCTAGCTACTAGCACACAATTTGTCGATGACTAGGTCATCTATATATGAGTATATTGACTTAGGAGCCAAATGAGAACATTTGATCATAGGTCATACTCATCGTTTAAGCACAAGTGGGGTTACCACTTTTACATAAAGCATTGATGTGTTCACATCATTTGAAGATGCTTTAGCTCAATTTTTAGAGCAAAGCTCCCCCTAGATGTGAGAACCCCTTTTAAGGGTCAAACTAACCTTGGGTTGTCGTAGAAGACTTCATGTAGATGTTGAAGATGTGGATGCTCAATGTTGATGTAGATCATCAAGAGTTGGGAGCTATCCTTTGGATTAGGGCACTTTCAATACCTACATGGGTTAGTCCCACAAGGAACAAACAAGAATATCCATAGACATAGATTGAAGTTCACAAAAGATGATGTCCATGAAAGCAATGATTACCTTGTCCCTTGACTTACCAACAAGAGGGTTTGTGACTCCATGAACTAGTGCATGATGTGGAAGTTGATTGCACAAGTTCTTGCCAAAATGAATATGAGTGAAGTTTGTTGGCGGAGTCACCCTCAAGAATCTTCTAGTTCTTCTTCTTTGGGATCCACATCATCTTGATGGGAATCCTTGGGGTTGTAGTTGAGCTTGACAAAGTAGAACTTGATGTGTCCTTGGGAACCCACTTGACCATGGCTTGAGGTGCTTCAATGAATGCATCAATCTCCTCTTGAAGCTTGTCCTTGGCCTTTAGCTTGTGGTCTTGTGGTGGAAGGTCATCTTGAGCTTGTTCCACATTGGAAGAAGTAGGATCATACTTCTCCTTTTGTGAAACAAACTGTGGAGTAGGGTATTGACCTTCTTCCCACTCAACACCTTCGGCGTTGAACTTTCGCTCAAAACCAATCCCTTGATTCTTCCGGTGTCTTCCTTGTTTGCGAACAATCTCCTCAAAGTTCTTGCTTCCGGCAAGACTCTTGTAGACACCTTTCTCTATGATTTCCTTCAATAAGCTATTTTCTTGCTCAAGTGTAACTTGGCTTGAAACATTGTTAGTGGAATCAAGAGAACTACTAGAAGCAACAATATTGGATTTAACATTGTTATTGTTACTACTAGAGGAAGAATTTTTCTTATGCTTGTCATGTTTAATCTTAATAGGTGGCAAGAAATTAGACAAGAGAAGTCGTTTGGCAAGATATGAAGAACTCTTCTTTCGAAGATCATCATTGATCGCTTTTAGAAACTCATATTCTTGCTCTAGAGTGAGCTTCTCGAAGCGTAGCTTCTCATGAGATCTTAGGAGCTCTCTATGATCTTCTTGAGTTGTTTCATGAGCTAACTTAAGAGTGTTTAGTTCTTTAGTTAGACGCTCAATCTCCTTCATAGCATTGTCATTCGACTCTTCTCGACTATAAAGACTACTAGCATTTTCATCATTACTAAGCTCACTAGATTTATCATGCAAGAGCTCATCTTCACCAAGCAAGTCATCCTCATCACTATCAAAGTCAATGAATTCAGGGTGTGTTATCTTGGGGCCTTTAGCCATGAAGCATCTTCCAATTCCCTCATTTGGTGAATCAAATAAGTCATAGGAGTTGGAGTTGGAGGATACGAGTGCAAGTCCGGCAACACCTTCATCTTGACTATAGTCGGAGTCGGAGTGATAGCTTCCATCGGATTGATTGTCGGAGTCGGAGCCGGAGACCCATTCACCTACATGAGCTTGATGTCTTCTTCTTGTGTAGCTCCTTGATGACTTGTCTTTCCTCTCTGAATCCTTGCTTCTCCGAGAGGGTCTTCGTTCATAACGATCATCTCTACTCCTTCTCTCTCTCCGAGGTGACTCATCTCTTGCTCTTCTTCTTGGAGATTCTTCTCTTCTCTTGTGGGGAGCCGTACACTCATTTGAGAAGTGTCCGGGTCTTCCACAATTGTAGCAGTTTCGATCACGACTAGAAGATCTCTTTTCATCATATGATCTAGACTTTGAGCTTCTTTCTTTGCCTCTATTCTTGTAGAACTTGTTGAAGTTCTTAACCATTAGGCTTATCTCTTCATTGGAAATTAGCTTGTCACTTGAGGTAGCAGGAGCATCACTTGTAGCTTTGTAAGCACCACTTGACTTATTGTGAAGCTCTTCCTTATCCTTAAGTGTCATCTCATGAGCAACAATTCTTCCAATGACTTCAGTTGGCTTGAGAGTCTTGTAGTTTGGCATCATTTGGATCAAAGTGCACACGGTGTCATACTTTCCATCCAAAGCTCTGAGAATCTTCTTAATGATGAATCGGTCGGTCATTTCTTCGCTTCCTAAGCCGGCAATCTCATTTGTGATGAGAGCAAGCCTAGAGTACATTTCAGCGACTCCTTCACCATCCTTCATCTTGAACTTGTCAAGTTGTCCTTGAAGAATATCTAGCTTTGATTCCTTCACAGATTCAGTACCTTCGTGCATTTCAACCAAAGTATCCCAAATCTCTTTAGCATTCTCAAGACGGCTGATTTTGTTGAACTCCTCGGGACACAAAGCATTGAAGAGAATGTCACAGGCTTGAGCATTGTTTTGCAACATCCGCAACTCTTCCGGTGTAGCTTCGCGATCCGGAACTTTTCCTTCCTCGAAGAAATCACCTTGCATACCAACACAAATAATGCCCCATGTGGCTGGGTTATGACCAAGAATATGCATTTTCATTTTATGCTTCCAACTAGCAAAATTTGTACCATCAAAGTAAGGACCTCTACGATAATTACCCTCACTAGACGCCATACTCTCCTAGGTTGTGAAACCAAGCTTATGGAGTCCAATGCAATGGAAACCAAAACAATAGAGACCAAAGCTCTGATACCACTGGTAGGATCGAAAGTATGTCTAGAGGAGGGGTGATTAGACTACTTGACAATATAAAAAATCTGCCTTTTGATCATGCAATGTTTTTGGCAGTTTCACAATTAAGATCAATTCAAGTAACACCCTACACATGCAATTCTAGAGTATAAGCAGCGGAAAGTAAATTGCACATGTAGTAAAGAGAGGTGGAGAAGATCAAACGCAGTTTGGGGACACGAAGATTTTTGTCGTGGTTCCGATAGGTGGTGCTATCGTACATCCACGTTCATGGAGACTTCAACCCACGAAGGGTAACGGCTGCGCGAGTCCACGGAGGGCTCCACCCACGAAGGGTCCACGAAGAAGCAACCTTGTCTATTCCATCATGGCCTACGCCCACGGAGGACTAGCCTTACTCGGGGTAGATCTTCACGAAGTAGGCGATCTCCTTGCCCTTACAAACTTCTTGGTTCAACTCCACATCTCAAAGACGGAGGCTCCCAAGCGACACCTAACCAATCTAGGAGGCACCACCCTCCAAAAGGTAAAAGATGTTGTTGATGATGATGAACTCCTTGCTCTTGTGCTTCAAATGATAATCTCCCCAACACTCAACTCTCCTCACTGATATGGCTGTGGTGGAAGAAAGGGTTGAGTGGAAAGCAACTTGGGAAGGCTAGAAATCAAGTTTCATATGGTAGGAATGGAATGGCTTGATCTCAACACAAGGGTAGGTGGTTCACTTCTCAGAAAGTGTATGGTAGGAGTGGTAGACTTTCTGATGGCTCTCTCCACGAATGAAGAGGGGGTGGAGGGGTATATATAGCCTCCACACAAAATCCAACCGTTACACACATATTTGAGCCATCTCGGTGAGACCGAAGTGAAAACTCGGTCAGACCGAAAGTTCAAATATAGTGAACGTTGGGATTTTCGGTGGGACCGAAAATACCATCTCGGTGTGTCCGAAGTGAGTCAAAGGTAGGAGCTTGCCATTCTCGGTGGGACCGAAATTGACAACTCGGATATTCCGAAGTGATGTCAATTGGTTACAGAAGGTTGGCAGTCCAGTTTCGGTGAGACCGAAACTCAAAATCGGATGGACCGAGAAATTAGGGTTTGGAAGAATAACTGAGGTGGTTCATCTCGGTGGGACTGAGTTTGCAGAATCGGTTTGTCCGAGATTACTTATGAGCGTGTTAAGTAGTGAAAGGTGCTGATAGTTGAGGGAGCTAGATCACTAAGCACTTGAGCAACCAGATCATTAACACAACCTCATCCCCTTTTAATAGTATTGGCTTTTCCTATGGACTCAATGTGATCTTTGATCACTAAACCAAAAATAGAGTCTTGAGCTTTTGCCAATGCTTGTCTTAGCATTTTGAGGGGTCCACTTCTTCAGACATTTCCATACCCATATCATCGAACTTCTCTGAAATGATTCTCAAGTAAATATTAGTTCAATGATATATATGTTGTTATTAATTACCAAAACCACCCGGGGATTAGTTGCACTTTCACATTATCTGCATGCTTGGCGTTCTCACCGCCACTAAGGTCATGAGCACTTGTGAGCCCACTCGTGACCGCCCCATGATTAAGGACTGGCACGGCGTCTGTGCTCAGGTCCGTCCCTGTAGCGTCACTAAACCCAAGGGTTGAGCTCTGTCTCGCGAGCCATTCCCGTGATGTCACCTCCCGTGGTCCTTGGTGCCTTGTTCTCTCATGGGATAATCATGGATGGGTAAGTAGGGGCCCATGGCAGGTGCCTCTCTCACGCGGGATCCGTGCGCCGGTTGTTTTTTTTGGATCGTTGCATGAGAAGACTGGGCACAGCGTCTGTGCTCGGGTCCGTCCCTACAACGTCGACAAATCCAGCGGCTGAGCTCTGTCTTGCGAGCCATTCCCGTGACATCACCTCCTGGGGTCGCTGGTGCTGCGGCCTTCTCATGCGATACCCTCTAGAGATACACTCGGCGCAGGTTGACACAACACCTCTCTTTTCACATTTTGTAGAAGAAGACTCAAGCGCAACCCGCCTCAGGGTAGGGTCTCGTGAGTGATGCGTAAGCTCACGAGAACTTCCTCAGAGTCGTTCAGCTCATCCTGAGGAGGGCCCATATACACCTTGGCTGTCCTACCATGCAAGCCACGTGTCAGGACAGGACTGTACACGCCCCGGAGTCTCTCTCGGTGGGAGGCTCCCTCCCACGGTCTAGTGGAAGTACCGTGCTCCGCGCTGGTAGAACCAACCGAGGAGCGGTTATGCGCACGAACCAGTGGAAGCACCAAGCTCCGCGCTGGCAGCTATGACCGAGGCGCGGTTATGCCCACACTCCGCGCAAGTGTGGTAGCTCTATGCTCCGCGCTAGTTATAAACAACTGGGGGCGGCCCCTAGTGGTCGCACCAACCTCAAGGAGCTTTTCAGCTCGCGATGCTCACAGCTTCCCCTTGGATGGGTGTCGCGAGGGGGATTAGGCACGGAGGCTATGCTCAGTTCACGCCTAGCAGACGCCACCCTACCAGGTGCCCAGACACCTGGCCTTCTAGCGCCCCCATCCCAGGTGAAGGCTCGTGAGCAAGGTATAGTGCTCGTCCTCCTTCATGTGAGCCGTTCGTATGTCAAAGGGGACCCCTGGGCATTGCGACCCAGGGGCCTCACTAGCCACGTAGCACCTCATCCCTTGAGTCTAGTTATGACGATAACCCTGGTCACTTGGAGGGCTCAATGGCGATCGAGGTATGCGCGGGGTTGGGCCCTGCCGACGCAGAACGCAAACGGGATCGCTTGAAAGTCAAGGGGGACCCCTGGGCATTGCGACCCAGGGGCCTCACTAGCCACGTAGCCCCTCACCACTTGAGTCTAGTTATTACGATAACCACGGTCACCTGGAGGGCTCAATGGCGATCGAGGTATGCGCGGGGTTGGGCCCTGCTGATGCAGAGCACCTAAGCAAACATGAAAGGAAACAAGCACGGAAATCATCTAGCTATTACAATAATACCAAGTTTTTCAAATTCAAACAAAGTTCTTACGCCTCCCCGAGGCACTCGCACTCCTCTCTCTGGACAGGAGGCAGATCAGGCATCACCAAGCGCATCATCACCGGTCTCCACCTCTTCGGCTACGGTAGCAGTGGCCTGGAGGAACGCCTCCACCAGCTCCGTGACCTTTGCCCCCAGGGCCTCAGCAGCCATGCCCTCTATGCTCGTGGTCACGGGCTCGGACAGCGAGGCCAGGTCAAGAGTGGGGTCACGAAGACTTAGGTGGCTGCACACCTGCGTCAGAACAAAGGTAAGGAGCATGCGCCTCTCGACGTTGGCTAACTGGCCAATTGCGGCCGCAACCTCGCGTAGGGACTTCACGAGCGCGGCAAGAACCCGGTGGGGCCTTCCTCCGGAGCGGCCAGTGGCTTCTTAAACCCTTCCCCGTAGGCGGCCTGCAGCGCCGTACGGGCCTCAAGATCAAAGGCGGCGAGGGCCTCGTGACTCACTACTGCCGAGGCCGCAAGGGCGTCTTCCTTGTCGCGCGCAGCCTGGGTCGCCTTGGCCTGCTCAACCTCAACCTTCAGCTTTTCCAGGGTTGCACGGTCAGCAAGCTGCTCCTGTTGCAGCCGGGACATCTCAGCCCTCTGCGCCTCGAGCTCCTTCCCCAATCTCTCGAGCTCCAGGGCGCGCCCAGTGCCTTCCTCACGAAGGGCCTCCTGCTCGCTCTCCGCCTTGAGGTAGCGCTTCTCGAAGGACGCAGCGTCGGCTCGCGCGGCGTCGCGTGCCCGCGTGGCTGCCACAGCTTCCTCTTGACCCTTGGCAGCAATCGCTGAGGCCTGGTTCCAGGAGGCCCGCACAGACTCGTCTGCCAGGAGCCATCCGTGGATCAGCCCCAGGCGTCCTTCCATCGCGCGGCCATCACCACCTTGAAGTTCGGCGCGAAGATGACCTAGCGTGGCAGAGGCAGCCTCAAAGGCCTCAGGGCCAGGCTATGTCGGCTGGTGCACGGGCACCAACAAGACCGGTTGCTCGACCAGGGACTCGGGGGCTCTGGCCGCCCTCGCTGAAGCAGCCGGAGCAGGAGCCGTCGCGGCCTCGCGGGCAGCAAGGACGCCCTCAAGCGACGCCGCCGCTGCGTGATCGGTGGCCCGGTTAGCCGAGACGCCCAGCATCATGACACCCTTCTCCGCGGTCGCATCAGCAGCAGGAGGGGCAGGACACCACGACGTGACCTCCCCCTTCACCTTCTTCATCACGCCACCCAAGCTGCTGCATCAGGAGAAGCACGCCAGGGACACAACAACTAAGGATAGCAAGAGACTTCACACTTACTCGTCGGAGGCGAGGCGCGCCCTTCTCCTCGGCAACAGGTCGACTGAAGCTGCTGGCGCTATGGCTGTGCCGGTAGTCCAGATCTTGGCAAGGCGCGAGGCCACAGTCTTGGGCGCAGCCGTGGTCGCCGGTTTCGCTGATACGACACTCCTTGGTGGGGTCGCAGTGTTGCTTCCCCCAGATGCAGCGCGTCCGCATCGACGTGGAGTAGTCGCCTGGGGCTGCCCGGCGGCACCTACGCCTGACACCATCACTCCAGCAGATGCCTCCGAGGAGTCCACCTCTTCGTCCAGGGTCTCCTCTGAGCCCCCTCGTCGCTCTCGTCGTCGGCGCCAGAAGACACGTCAACCGTGGGCGGAGTGTCCACGGGCGCACCAAAACCTGACACGGCCTTCAACAGCTCGACCTTGTCAGGGTGGATTTACAACGACAGGTGGGTCCCGGAGAGGTCCTCGGGAACCATCCCTAGGAGGGTGACCGAGGTGAAGTCCAGGTCGGCCTCGGCCAGCGCCCCTGAGCGCAGCCGGATCCTGTCGTTGTCGCCCATCATCTCCCACATGGGGCGTGAGTGTGCCTGCAGCGGCGCCAGACGCTGCCTCAAGAAGTCCTTCACGATCTGGCGCCCTTCAAGCCTCGAGCCCAGGTCGGCTTCAATCCTTGCCAGGACAGGCCCGACAAGGGGGTCGGTGAGCTTCGCGTAGCTCCAGCCGGCAAGTTTCGCCGGACGGGCGGTAGGCAGCGCCAGCAGAGGATGGACGCGTTGGGCATCCAGATAGACCCACCTCTTCTGGTGGGATTCTATCTTCTTCCCGGCTGTCATTAGCCGACAGCCCTGGCGCTGGAAGATGAAGGAGACGCTTCCCGAGCACGGACCCTCGTCGTACCGGCGCATGGAGAAGAAGTGACGGAAGAGGGCGACAGTCGGCCTCACCCCCACGAGCGCCTCGCAGTAAAAGGCAAAGAGCAACAGAACGAAGATGGAGCGAGGCTGGATATGGAGAGCATGCACGTGGTAATGTTCCAGGATGGCGTAGAAGAACTCTGAGAAGGGCGGCATGAGCCCCACGGAGATGCTGTGGAGAAAGAAGGGGTAGCAGGACTTTGGCAAGATCCGCGTCGCGGTGGATCCAGCCCAGATCCACGTCGGGCCATGCTCGTTGTGGACGCTCGACAAGAAAGGTTGGATCTCTGAGTAGTCCTCCTCCTTGGTGATGGAGGACTCCTCGAGCGTCACCTCAAGGGAAGAGGCAGATCCGGAAGCTGGCGCTGTGCCCTTGATCCTCTTCGCCATTGTTGAAGGTGCCGGAGGATGCAGGGGATTTAGGATGGCGGGAGGCGTAGGAGGAAGAGATCTGAGCAAGAAGGAAGGGAAGCGATAACTCCCCCGTAGCAGAGACGGCCCCTTTTTGTCAAGACGCATGGTTGTCGAGACGGCATGGGGAGCGGGGTCGCCCACGTCCCATCCAACCGTCACGTGCTAGCCTGGCCCGCAGCCTTTTTGGGGCCCGTGGCGCTTCGTCCTCGGCTCAGGCTTCGCCCCGAAGCCAACTCCGCGCGGGCGTTGGGCCCGGGGGCTACTGTCGGCGTCCTGGGAACCAGGGTACCCAGACTTGCTTGTCTGCAGGCCGCGACGCGCTCCTACCATGGCCTGGTACGGCCCAGCTGATCGACCAGCTGCCCAAGACCCTCGCGTGGGGGCTAAGCCTCGCGAGGAGAACAACGTCAAGACCCCCTCAGGAGCGGCCTCGGCAAGGTGCTCCGGAGGGGCGGAGAATCCAAGGCCAAGCCTGCCTCAGGAGGATGTAGTGACGTAAGCAGTGATACATCGCGCCAGCGGGTGCCAGTGCCGGCCAGCGGCGCACTTGCCTTTTCGGTGCAAAGGAGGCAGCGCATATGCAGGTTCTCGAGGAGCGGGACAAAGGTTTCCTCTTTGGTGCAACAAGACCGAAGACCGCAAGGATGACAGGGAAGATGTCACCGCCGAGCCCACCACCGCGTCACCGCCTAATCCTTTTGCAGGCGAAGATTGCTTTTGTCAGGGTAGGCACGTCCTTGTGTTCCCGCTCAAAAATAGCCGTTGTGGGATCCCTTCCCGCCTAAACATTTCGGGGGAAGAGGACCCTGGCCGCCTATATAAGTAGCCAGGATCCCCGCTATGAAAGGGGGGAGAGAAGCAGATCCATAAACTCTGCCACCACGCAAAGGAGCAAGAATACTTGCCTCCTGACCCTCTTGAGCTGGGGAATCACTTTACTAGTTCATATCCCAGCCCTCCTAAGGCCAATCCACCAAAGCAGGAAGTAGGGTTTTACACCACAAGGTGGCCCGAACCTGGGTAAACTCTTGCGTGCTTCACTTGTTGTTTGCTTGAATCTCTTCACTGGGCAAGGGCGAGACGCTAGGTAGACGTGAGTGGGAGACATCTTCGTTCACGCCCCTGTGTTCGAATTATTGGGTTTTGCGGAGCTCGAAATCCAACAGCGGCCTCGAAGTTGGGAAACTGACATCATAGGTATTGAACCAGGCTTGGAGTCGGGTACGGGGTTCGGTTTGTAATGTACTTGGCGTGACCCATCGAAGTGTGCATTTGGGATTTAAACACATCATACACCATCATACCCATACATTTTTTCGGGCCGCATGCAGTGTATCCGGGGTCTTTTGATCGACCACGTCTCCCTTGTGCGGTTTTTTGTGACGACACCGATATCTGTGGGCTCCCCGAGTGTATATATATCATCCCATTGACCGATAATGAGGGGTATGTGTTGCCCATGAATTGATTCCTCCTAGTTCATGTTAGGGCCGGTCACCGTCAAATGTCGGTCAACCAAAGCTCGAGCTCATGCGTTGTCAGGATTCCCTCCCTGATATAGGCTAAGGTGTCCCGTCTTTGGATGAGGTGGTGGCTATCAATTTGGAGGAAGTCGACTTTGACGATCCGACTACGAATGTGCGAGGACGTCGCGCCTGAGAAATCTCTAAACCAACTCCGAGAGGTTATTGACCACGCCGAAGCACGATCGACCTGACCACAATGGTCTGTTTACTGCAGGCAAACGAAGAACAAGCAAGAAACTGAGATTGTAATCTAGATATTGCGAATTCAAGAGGAAAGCTTTATTGATCAAGTGGGGTTCTGTGACGTCTTTGTCTGGTTGTTGAACACAAACGAAGTACGCGAAGTTGCAGCTATGACGAACTTTAATCTAAACAAAACCCATAGTCTAAACGACGCCCTAAGGGTTGTATATATGGAAGAAGAGGGGAGAATGTCGTGGCCCTAGGACGAGGGGTCCGAAACCAACCCTAACTCCTGTTTCCCCACACGTACGGACTCTAAAAATAGCCTGTACTCAAGTATTTCGTAATTACATGGGCCTGGCCCAATAATAAGGTGACGCAGCACCTATAATAGCCTCTAGATGAAATTTATGAAGTGGCATCTTGTATATTTCGTCCAAGGCTTCACACACTCATTATGGTGGCTTCAAAGTCCTGAAATCATCACTTGTAACTCCGTTCTTGTTCCCCTTGTGCATGCCATCATCTCCATGCTTGATCTTGCACCAATGTTCAACCTTCTTATCCAAGCTAGGCCCTTCATTTGTAAGCAAGACAAATGTGGCCAATTTAGGCAACATCATATTATCATGAACATTAGAATCATTACCAATAAATTAAAGTACCTGGTAATTTAATTGGCGTGCGCGAGCTCTAGTAATTGGTCATGTATATGTATCAGTTGGGGCTATGGGTGTAACCTTGTTAGTGATGTCCTCATCATCCACCCCTTCTTGAATTGAAGTTATCCTCGACGGAAGCTCATCTTCCTCACCCAAGTAAGGCTTCAAATCTGCAATGTTAAATGTGGGACTAACCCCAAAATCTGCAAGCAACTCAAGTTTATATGCATTATCATTTATTTTCTCTAACACCTTAAAAGGACCATCAGCACGTGGCATTAGCTTTGACTTGCGCAAATTAGGGAACCTATCCTTACGCAAATGTAACCAAACAAGATCTCTAGGTGCGAAGACAAAACATTTTCTACCCTTATCTCCAACAAGTTTATATTTAGCATTCATGCGCTCAATAGTTTCCTTAGTTAAGTCATGCATTTTTAAGATCAATTCAACACGTTGTTTAGCATCAAAATTAACCTTCTCCGAAGATGGAAGAGGCAACAAATCAATAGGTGCACGAGGTAGGAAACCCTAGACAATTTCAAAAGGGCACATCTTAGTAGTAGAATGCAACGAACGATTATAAGCAAATTCAATATGAGGCAAGCATTCTTCCCACATTTTCTTATTATTGTTCGAAACAACCCTAAGCATAGCAGACAAAGTTCTATTGACTACTTCAGTTTCTCCATCAGTTTGGGGGTGACAAGTAGTTCTAAAAAGCAGTTTAGTCCCCAACTTAGCCCATAAACATCTCCAAAAGTAGATAAGAAATTTAGTATCACAATCTGAAACAATAGTATTTGGCACACCATCCAAGCGAATAATTTCATGAAAGAACAAATCAGCAACATTAGTAGCATCATCGCTTTTATTACATGGTATAAAGTGTGCCATCTTCGAGAACCTATCCACGACAACAAATATGCTATCCCTCCCCTTGTTTGTTTGATGTAAACCCAAAACAAAGACCGTAGATATATCTTCCCAATGAACACTAGGGACAGGCAAAGGCATATATAAACCATGAGGATTGAGTCGTGACTTATCTTTTTTGACATGTAGTTCAGCGAGCAACAAAACACTCAACATCCCGTCACATCTTTGGCTAAAAGAAATGTGTAGCAAGTACGTCCCGCGTCTTCTTCACGCCAAAGTGTCCCATTAATCCTCCTCCATGCGCCTCCGGCAACAACAAAAGACGAACAGAGCTAGCTGGAATGCATAACTTGTTAGCACGAAACACAAATCCATCATTAACGATGAACTTGTTCCATGTTCTCCCTTCTTTGCAATTCTGCAATACATCTTTAAATTCAGCATCTTGCACATATTGATCTTTGATGGTCTCCAAACCAAATATTTTAAAGTCAAGTTGTGAAAGCATAGTATAATGACGAGACAATGCATCAGCAATAACATTTTCTTTTCCCTTCTTGTGTTTAATAACATAAGGGAAAGTCTCTATGAATTCAACCCATTTAGCATGTGTACGATTCAGTT
The DNA here is from genome assembly GCA_902687465.1 of Secale cereale. Lineage (NCBI taxonomy): Eukaryota > Viridiplantae > Streptophyta > Magnoliopsida > Poales > Poaceae > Secale > Secale cereale. The sequence goes on from LR738712.1 coordinate 388,383,766, forward strand.
TTGCTTGACTTTTAATGTGCTTCAAAGATTCATGATCAGAATGTATAAAAAATTCTTTGGGCCATAAATAATGTTGCCATGTTTCCAAAGTCCGAACAAGAGCATACAATTCCTTATCATAAGTAGAATAATTCAGACTAGGCCCACTCAAATTTTCAGAAAAGTATGCAACAGGTTTACCTTCTTGTAATAACACACCTCCTAACCTAATTCCACTAGCATCACATTCAAGCTCAAAAGTTTTATTAAAATCAGGAAGTTGGAGTAAAGGAGCATGTGTCGACTTATCTTTCAATACCATGAATGCTTCTTCCTGTGCAGTACCCCAAAAAAAAGGCACATCCTTCTTTGTAAGCTCATTGAGAGGTGCAGCAATGGTACTGAAATCTCTCACAAAATGGCTATAGAATCCAGCGAGGCCAAGGAAACTCCTCACGTGTGTGACCATTTTGGGCTGTGGCCAACTCTCAATAGCTTCAATCTTTGCTTTATCAACCTCAATTCCTAGTGGAGTAACAACATAGCCAAGAAAAGATATTGGGTTGGTGCAAATGGTGCACTTTCCAAGGTTACCAAACAAACGTGCATCACGTAGAGCAATAAAAACAGCACGTAAATGTTCCAAATGTTCCTCCAAAGATCTGCTGTAAATCAATATATCATCAAAGTAAACTACCACAAATCGTCCAATGAAATCACGTAAAACTTCATTCATTAATCTCATGAAAGTACTAGGTGCATTAGTTAACCCAAAAGGCATGACTAACCACTCATATAATCCAAACTTAGTTTTAAATGCTATTTTCCATTCATCTCCCAATTTCATACGAATTTGATGGTATCCACTACGCAAATCAACTTTGGAGAATATTGTAGAGCCACTCAATTCATCAAGCATATCATCTAGCCTAGGAATAGGATGACGATAACGAATAGTAATATTATTAATGCCTCTACAATCAACACACATACACGATGTACCATCCTTTTTCGGCACTAGAATAATAGGAACGGTACAAGGACCACGGGATTAACGTATATAACCTTAGTCGAGAAGCTCCTGTACTTGACGCATAATCTCCTTCGTCTCCTCTGGATTGGTACGGTATGGTGCATGGTTGGGTAGCGATGCACCGGGAATTAAGTCAATCTGTTGCGCAATCCCTCGAATAGGTGGTAATCCCGGTGGCACGTCTTGTGGAAAGATGTTCGCGAACTCCTGCAAAATGTTAGTGACAGCAGGAGACAAAGAGGAAGGCACGTCCTCTGCCTCTTTGCACACAAAAGCATACCAAACAGATTTGCTTAAATCTAGATCATCAATATCAGATTTGGTGGCAAGTAAACATCCACTTTTTAATTTAATTTCAGATGCAACATGCGATGATGGTGTGTTATTAGGCTTCATTTGTTGTTCAAATTCTTTTGCCACAATATGATTTTCACTCTTATTTTGCTCCTATTTCGCTTTATTAGCTCTATTAATATCATCTTTCAAAATGGAATCAGGAGACATAGGAAGCAATGTAATACGTTTATCCTTATGAACAAGAGTATACTGATTGTTTCTACCATGGTGTATAGAATTTTTATTAAATTGCCATGGTATGCCAAGTAATAAGGAACATGCTTGCATGGCTACCACATCACGATCAACATAATCAGCATATGTGGAGATACTAAAATGCACACGAACAGTACGTGTTACCTTAACCTTGCCGCTGTTGTTGAACCATTGTATGTAGTAAGGATGTGGATGTGGTCTTGTGGTGAGAGATCGCTTGTCCACCATCTCAATGCTAGCCAAGTTGTTGCAACTCCCTCCATCTATGATGGCCCGAACAGAACGTTCCTTCACAACACCCTTTGTATGGAATAAATTATGCCTCTGATTTTGCTCCGCTTGAGTGACCTGCACACTCAAAACACGTTGAGCAACTAAACATTCATACCTGTCAGCGTCTTCAGGAGCCATGTATTGCGTCTCTGTCAGGACCCCGATCCTAAGTCACACAGGTCTAGCCTGTAACACATCATATCACTTTGCGGCCTCACGCACGGTATCCCCACGGGTGCCACCTTACCTGGCCCGGGACCGTTTGCGCATTTTGGCAAACGTATATGATAGTGTCGCTAGCATCCATATGACAGAGAACCCGGGCCGACATGACTAGTTATAAACCAAAAGTCGCACTAAATTACTGAGACAGGCATACATGACCCAACAACGAACGTGTCGGTCATCAACGTATGAACCCAAGTCGTAGCAAGCTACAAGGACTTAAAGGAACAACGCGTGACATTTCCCCTAAGGGACAGACACAGGAACGAAGGACACATGCCGGCCAGCCTAAGTGTTCCGGAGCAGTAGCAAGCTACCAAGGCTCAGTGGAAGCACTAGGAGACATTTCCCTGTAAGATAGGCTACCAAGGGTAAACAACTAGGTGTCAGATCCCACACATAGCAATACACATTACACGTACGCATAACATGCAAGTATGTGTTGTACAACATGGCATCACAACATAACTCAACAACTCATATAGATAAAGGCCCAGAAGAGCCATCATAGCATTTATTACAAGCAGAGGTCACATGACCCAACATACAGAGCATACAGGCAACGGAAGCATAACATGTCTGAGTACAGACAACTACAAATGAAAAAGGCTGAGGAGCCTGACTATCTACAAGACCCTCCCAAGGGTACAAGATCGTAGCTGAGGTAACAAGCTAAACATCGAAGTCCACGCGGAACCACTAGTGAGACTGGAGTCTCTCTGCAAAAACATAAATTAAGAAAACGTGAGTACAAAGGTACTCAGCAAGACTTACATCAGAACTAGCTACATATACAATAGTATCAACAAGGGGTGGTGGAGTTTGACTGCAGCAAGCCAGCTTTGACCCGGTGGCTATCCTGAACTACAACTACAAGTAACTCTTTTGAGGTGGCGCACACGAGTCCACATATTCACCAATCAATACACCACTATGGATCCACTCCCATCTCCCTACGAGAAGGCCATCCATAGCACTCACGCTTATCTTTCGCGTTTTAGAGTATCCACTTCCACTTGTCTATGAACTGTTATAGGCAACCCAGAAGTCTATTTCCGCGAACACGGCTATTCGAATAGATCATATATAACCCTGCAGGGGTGTACTTCTTCACACACGCTCTCACCACTTACCGCTGTTTACACGACATGTACTCGGCAACCTTCAAGCGGAGGCCCAGCGAGGGTGTCGGCCACGACCTGACTAACCACACAAGTCTCTAGTCCAGGTTTATCGCCTATTTGGGTTCCATCCGTGGGGAGATTCGGCCGGGGTGTCGCTCACGGCCCCAAACCATGTGTACAGGGTTCCCGCATCACCAAACGGGCGATCGGTACACCGTGCCACGTACTTGCCGCGTCACAGCCCACCCCGAGGGTCAGCACTGTGCACGACCTCCAGTAAGCTACAAACACCAGAAACTAGTTGCAACTCCTGGACAGAGGACAAGGGCAGCTAATAAGTCCAGAGGGTCCATTGGTTTCGGGCCCAATGCATGGTAGTAACTGGTCGTGGATCAACCAACACAGAACTCAGTTCCTGAGGACGACTGCAATGAGACAACCCACCATGTACTCCTACATGGCCTCTCACCGCTACCTTTACCAAATCGTGTTCACACACTTAGCTCACACACATTAGGACATGTTCATCACCATTCCAATTCATTCCAGATGAATCAGACCTGACACAACTCTAAGCAGTAGCAGGCATAACCAGAAAGCATGAATGAGTTGGCACAACATGGCTCAAACAACTCCTACTCATACTAGTGGGTTTCAACTATTTACTGTGGCAATGACATGTAATGCAGTGGAAAGGGGTTCAACTACCGCAGCAGGTAACAGTTGAAGCGTTGTTGTCCTAATGCAGTAAAAGAGAGCAAGAGCGAGAGAGTGGGATTGTATCAGAATGCTCAATGGGGTTTTGCTTGCCTGGCACTTCTGAAGATAACATTGGGTCTTCATCGGTGTCATCGATCACATCGTCGGAACACGTCTACTGAAAGGGAACAAACACCGGCAACAGAGAAAGAAACACAATCAATGCAATGCGACAATATGATGCATGCTCATGACAATATGCTGTTGATTGAGCTAATGCAACTAGCAACCATATTAAATGAAGTTGGTTTGAACCAAAGGTTCAAATTCAAACTCCATATGTGATTATTCAAATGTCATTTATTCAAATTGTCCTAAACAGTGGCTGTAAGTTATTCTAACATGCATGAAAATGCCATAAACAGATTCCTTGGATTTTTCTGATCAATTTTCATATATAAATTATTTTCATCTGAGCTACGGTTGATTTTATATGATTTTTAGAAGTTTTGAATATTTTCTGAAATAAATAAATCATTTCTGATTTATTTAAAATTCCAGAAAACACTTATTGCGTTAGCATGACGTCACTGTGATGTCAGCGGTCAATAGCGGCTGGTCCAGGTCAAACCTGACTAGTGGGACCCACTGGTCAGTGACACTACTAGCTAACAGGGTTAGTTAGTTTTAAGCTAACACTAACTAAACTGTTAGTGGGGCCTGGGCCCACCAGTCAACGACTCAGCTAGACTAATTAAACGTAGTTAATACTAACCAAGGTTAAGCTATTAGATTTAAACCTAATCTAGGTTAATTAGCCGTAAGGGCCCGCATGTCATAGACCCAGGGGGGTCAAACCTTGGGTCAAAGACCGAAACAGGCCGGCGGCTCACCGCCGGCGACAGCGAGCACGGCGGAGGGCTCGGGATTTGGCTACGCTCGACCAAATCGACCACCGTTTGGTCATGCGCGTAGCTGGGGCTCGCGCGCATCTGGCAGGGAATGCGGAAGGAGCTGGGGGCGGCCGGAGTTCGTCGGAATCGAGCTCACGGCGGCGGCCGGAATCGGGCCTCGGTGGTTTCGGTGATACGGGGCACGGGAGGAGCAACAGGAGGGGTTTTTGGGCCTCTGGTGTTGCGCTGAGCACGTCTGTGTGTTCGGTTGCCGCTCTGGGTGATGATGGCCACGACTGCAACATCGCCGGCGGCGAGAAGCGCACGGCTCCTGGCGGAACCACGGCCTAGAAGAGGGGGCGAGTTCAAAAAATAAGGGGAAATGGCGTAGGAGCTCACGGCGGGGTCGACGGGGGTCTCAGGAGGCTCGGGGAGGCGCCAGCCATCGCGAATTCGACAGTGAGGTCGTCGGCGGCCGGAGGTTGAAGAAGACCAAGACGACAACGTTTCAGGGCTTCCAGCGTTGGCTGGCTTGGTGATGAGGTTGAGGACGAGGTGGCCGAGCTACTGGGCACGCCGAGGGGTCGAGGGAGAGGCTCTGGGTGCGGCAATGGCGAGCGGCGGCGACGGTGGCGTTCGGCCAAGGCGAAGAACATGCGAGGGAGAGAGCCAGGGGGCAAGTGAGAGGTCAGGGGGGTTCCAGACGTCTGCGGCGTGTCCTTGGAGGCGTCGCGCTGGCCAGGGGAGATCCAGGCAGGCAGCTGCGTGGAGGCACGGCCGTGCGCGCGCGCCGGCCACACGCCCTCGTGCCTTCTGGAGCGAGGTTGAAGGAGGCGGTGCTGGGCTGGGCCTCTACAGCAGTGGGCTGGGCCAACAATGCTGGGCCGCCACGCTGGACAGGTAAACGGCCCAGCTGGTTTCCTCTCTCTCTGTTTTCTATTTTAATTACTGTTTTCTATTTTTGATTTTTGTTTTGGCTTTAGTAAAAATGCCAGAGCATTTCCAAAAATCATGAAACTAAGCATGCCTACTGTTTAGAGTAAATCCAACAGTAAACATTTTAGTTTATGATTATTTGAGCATTTAAAATAATATATAATATTTAAATGCCCAATGCAAATAAGGTATGATTTAATTCATTGCCCAAAATATTCCACAAAAATGTTCACTATTTTTGGTTTGGTCTCAAAGCCTTGCCAAAATTATCAACACTGATGAAGGTATTTTGGGTCATTGGAAATGATTTTATTCTTGACCCTAGTTGAATTCATTTAGTGCTAGGGTTTGGACATCCCCATTTCCAGTTTTCTGAGGAGATTAAACATGATGCGCATGAAGACCAAGCAAGACGTGCAAGGGCTGGTCTAGGGCTGTGACAACTCACCCCCACTAAACAAGAATCTCGTCCCGAGATTCAAGCGTAGGGTAAGAAATTAGAGGGGACACTAACTAACACAATCTTCATGATCCAAGTGCCCTTCATATGAATGTTGATTGCTAGCATCATGTTGATCCTGGCATCCTTGCTTTCGAGATCTTTGTCCAAAACGGTGATGATGAAAGAAACTCTACAAAATTGATCTTCTGAAAGATCGAGCAACTCAAGATCAACTCATGGAGTGAGACGTTGAAACATCTCTTGAGCTAAGACACGGAGTACACCTCCAGAGGGATGGAGTGAAATAAATGATGAAGGTTCACTTGACAGGCAATAATTCCACACTTAATGAAGATCGTGATCGAGGTCACCAGACGGGGCACCTTAGAGAAGATGACTTCTAGAATTATTCCCTTAAGTGGCAAAAAGAATTACTTTTGATATAGAGATCATTGAAACTCTCTATACCAGCCGGAGGCAAATCACATCCGATCGTTTGACGGAGTTCGAAAGAATGACATTCTCGGCCAGAATGGATGATGTGGACTACCTTGTTGAAGACAACACAAGGGATGATTTTGCTTATCATAGGAAATGGATGGGACCCATGGCAAGTCGACTTCTGAAGATAATCCTGAACAGCAGTGGCTGAGAAAGGCAACCCATCGAAAATTGGCACATTGGCGGTGCAAGCTGGGAACAAAATGCAAATGCTGGGAATGATTCTGGTAACTGGGGTGAATCCCAACAGTAGAAAGTAAATCTACTCTTTGAGTGGTTATAGCATAACCAAAAACACTGGGAGCAATTCCGGTTAGTGCCAGTGATAACACCTAGTGCTTTTGCGTGCTCTCAAGAACTTGAGTATTCCCATATTCATCAAGGTTTTACCAATATCCGTGTCTAGGATCCTGGCAACACCACATAGTACCATGATGAATAGCGATGGACGATGCAGATGCAAAGGAAGATAACACTACTCAGATTTCACCCTAGCGGAGTCAAGGGGCAAAATCTGGATGATCGACCCAGAGACATTTAGCACTCCGCTTCTAATGTTCTCCTTGGTGTACTAGGTACCACGGTCAATGCTTAAAAGCATCAACATGGCCATCAAATAAAGGTCGGACTTCGGGAGCACAAAAAGTCCATAAGGAACAACTAGGGAGTAAATCCTACGAAATCCTTATGGGGAGGTGGCCAACTGCTTCAATCTAGATTCTACAACAATAGGTCTTCCGGCTGGGTGTGTTGGCCACGACATCCACTTTACCGGTTATGAAGAGACCAATATTATAGTTCTTGGGAAATGCTCCAACCATCATATCTGCCTGAGATTCAGTTCCGGTTGGTGTCAGGATATTCCAGACTCATCGAGTCTAGAAAGAATGAATGTTTGCAACACAAATCGGCGAGACGGCGTTGCGAGATTCACGGGGAGTGAACTACGATAGCAAGCTCCAAAACATGAGCTAGTTCTGCTACATACCCGTGAACACGTTGTCTAAGACAAGCATGACCACGTAGTAGTCTTATAATAAAATACTACCGAGTTTAGATTGGGAATCATCATTGAAGATAACGAAGTCTTGTGCATGTCCGTCCGGGCCCTTCGGGAATAGCATTTGAACTTCTTATCCTTAACAAATCAATCAGTGGCTTGGTGTGCTAAGGATACATACAGAATAAAGATGATCAGTCTATCAGACCATAGAATACTTCGCACGTATGCATGACTGACTTGGGATGACTCCAGAGGAAGTAAAACAAGCTTTCTCAAATTCACCGTGGCATCTTTCATCAATTACACGTGAATTAGGGGAGATCACTTCTCTCATCCAAACATATACCTCATGAACGGGACACGAAGGCAATGCTTACAAAAGTTCCCAATGTTAGCGTTAATGTTCAACATGAATCATGGAGAGGATAAACTTGTCGTCGATGGGCTCAACAACAATTCATCAAGGCTTCCATAAAATGGAATTCCATAACTATATGAACAAAGTGATAGCATTGGTCAGACTAATAGATGTAATGAGGTATGCTCGAGGGACACCCACGAGTAAGGCAACATTACGAATACCATTGGTTCCGATTTGACTTGACGATAGCCCACACTCAAATCAAAGTTTGGACAAGACAACAGATCCAACAATTGATCACGAGGATCAATCGATGAAGATATCATCTATCTTCAACACACGCAAATATACCCCTTGAAATGAACTAAGCTGGCAAGCTTTTGTCTTCCAACTCTCCAAGTTATTGTTTAGCTTAACCAATTAGCTCAGGGGGTAACCGACACAGATTCTTGGAGAAGGGGTGGTTTACAAGAAAACCAACTTGATCACGAACTCAACATAGCGGTCAGGGAACAACCTGGTAATACTTCCGAGAAGATATTCGGAAAATCACGATCCACCGATATGTTACTAAGCTCGAGAACAATCTTGCTTTTCGGGGCAAGACAATATGATCAAATGAGCGAGGACTTATCAAAATCCTAACTCATCAATCAAGGAGTGCACCAGGGAAGTGGACTAGGTAGCACGATCAACCATAGGGTGATGATTCAATAATCATCTTGCTAAGGATGAGGTTATTGTCCACTTAACTACTAAGCAACAGAGTTGCTAGGAGTATTGATTTCACACATCACGGTTCACTTGTCGGTATTCCAGTTGCAACAACACGGAACCAAGGAGCGAATGATGATGGCGAGAGGTATCACTACGCCAAGAATTCGTAAGAGAAAGTGCAATTCTCATGATATTCCTGACATAAAGGGGGTAATACTTCAGGGTAGAGCAGACCAATAGCTGGATTGGCATTTTGATCTGCGGAATACAACTACTTTGACCAGTCCAAGAAATGGATGAGGTGCTGGAGTTTGTTTCTCCCAGTCATTTCGGAATAGAATGGCTTGAAGGACCACAATAATAATAGGCATCGATGAACACGATCGCACACATACCCTTAACGATCAATTGATAGATGAGGATCGGAATATAACTGAAGGGGGACAACTCGGGGAACATATGATTGTCTGAGTTGTGGATGCATAGGTTAGTATGTCGAACGAGTTCCACATATTTCTTCCGGATAACCCATGCACAAAGGTAGGATTGGCAGAATCACAACATGAATGGAGTACTACTCAAGAGCACTCTGGTTGTGATCTTTTGGTTCAGAAGAACTTCTACCATGGATGGTTCATGGTATTGGAAGAACGATAACCATGGACCTCGAGGACTATCACAAGGTTACTAATATCCTAAAGGGACGAGAAAATACTATCAACATGAAGTAAGTAGGTTGAATCTCGGGTTTAAGAACCCAGGAGTAGAATGCCTACTAACTAAATGGCATCACGCGATGCTTTCGAGAATAATGGCCAGAATCATCACACTGGGAATATAAAGCATTGCTAGATTACTGGTGATCTTCTAAGACACCTAGGGTCATAATAATAAGTCCAACATATATGTCGAGGTAACAGAGTACCTCAACACACCGACTAGTGTGGTTAATCTGGCCTAAAAGGACATTAAGAACATGTAGGAATGATTTGCAAATGCATCAGATTTTTTTAGAGACCTGGGATAACTCGGACAGCATAACGACTGTAAATGCTCGAAAATACTTTTGAGATCCAAGCAAAAGGGTAGCATATCCAGTTAACATCATAAAGGCAAGGTTCTGAGTCCAAAAGTTGAACAAACAGAAGTAGTAGAAACTGAACTGAGGGTTGAATCCACAATTAACGTGATCCTGATAATTAGAATGAGAATCCTAGTTTCTTAATCCCCGTAGAAGAAGAAGGTGACTCAGATCAGAAGGTCACAGGGTAAAGGAGTAAAAAGAGCCTTACGTTTCCTTCCACAATCAATTCCCTTATATAACTAAAGAATTTCTAGGCACGACTTCGACCAGTTTGGCTTACTAATACTACAGGCAGTCAGGCTCTGATACCAAAGCTGTCAGGACCCCGATCCTAAGTCACACAGGTCTAGCGTGTAACACATCATATCACTTTGCGGCCTCACTCACGGTATCCCCACGGGTGCCACCTTACCTGGCCCGGGACCGTTTGCGCATTTTGGCACACGTATATGATAGTGTCGCTAGCATCCATATGACAGAGAACCCGGGCCGACATGACTAGTTATAAACCAAAAGTGGCACTAAATTACAGATACATGCATACATAACCCAGCAACGAACGTGTCGGTCATCAACGTATGAACCCAAGTCGTAGCAAGCTACAAGGACTTAAAGGAACAACGCGTGACATTTCCCCTAAGGGACAGACACAGGAACGAAGAAGGACACATGCCAGCCAGCCTAAGTGTTCCGGAGCAGTAGCAAGCTACCAAGGCTCAGTGGAAGCACCAGGAGACATTTCCCTATAAGATAGGCTACCAAGGGTAAACAACTAGGTGTCGGATCCCACACATAGCAATACACATTACACGTACGCATAACATGCAAGTATGTGCTGTACAACATGGCATCACAACATAACTCAACAACTCATATAGATAAAGGCCCAGAAGAGCCATCATAGCATTTATTACAAGCAGAGGTCACATGACCAAACATACAGAGCATACAGGCAATGGAAGCATAACATATCTGAGTACAGACAACTACAAATGAAAAAGGCTGAGGAGCCTGACTATCTATAAGACCCTCCCAAGGGTACAAGATCGTAGCTGAGGTAACAAGCTAAACGTCGAAGTCCACGCAGAACCACTAGTGAGACTGGAGTCTCTCTGCAAAAACATAAATTAAGCAAACGTGAGTACAAAGATACTCAACAAGACTTACATCAGAACTAGCTACATATGCAATAGTATCAACAAGGGGTGGTGGAGATTGACTGCAGCAAGCCAGCTTTGACCCGGTGGCTATCCTGAACTACAACTACAAGTAACTCTTTTGAGGTGGTGCACACAAGTCCACATATTCACCAATCAATACACCACCATGGATCCACTCCCGTCTCCCTACGAGAAGGCCATCCATAGCACTCACGCTTATCTTGCGCATTTTAGAGTATCCAGTTCCACTTGTCTATAAACTGTTATAGGCAACCCAGAAGTTCATTTCCGCGGACACGGCTATTCGAATAGATCATATATAACCCTGCAGGGGTGTACTTCTTCACACACGCTCTCACCACTTACCGCCGTTTACACGACATGTACTCGGCAACCTTCAAGAGGAGGCCCAGCGAGGGTGTCGGCCATGACCTGACTAACCACACAAGTCTCTAGTCCAGGTTCATCGCCTATTTGGGTTCCATCCGTGGGGAGATCCGGCAGGGGTGTCGCTCACGGCCCCAAACGATGTGTACAGGGTTCCCGCATCACCAAACGGGCGATCGGTACACCGTGCCACGTACTTGCCGCGTCACAGCCCACCCCGAGGGTCAGCGCTGCGCACGACCTCCGGTAAACTACAAACACCAGAAACTGGTTGCAACTCCTGGACAGAGGACAAGGGCAGTTAATAAGTCAAGAGGGTCCATTGGTTTCGGGCCCAATCCATGTTAGTAACTGGTCATGGATCAACCAACACAGAACTCAGTTCCTGAGGACGGCTGCAATGAGATAACCCACCATGTACTCCTACATGGCCTCTCACCGCTACCTTTACCAAATCGTGTTCACACACTTAGCTCACACACATTAGGACATGTTCATCACCATTCCAATTCATCCCCGATGAATCAGACCTGACACAACTCTAAGCAGTAGCAGGCATAAGCAGAAAGCATGAATGAGTAGGCACAACATGGCTCAAACAACTCCTACTCATACTAGTGGGTTTCAACTATTTACTGTGGCAATGACAGGTCATGCAGTGGAAAGGGGTTCAACTACCGCAGCAGGTAACAGTTGAAGCGTTGTTGTCCTAATGAAGTAAAAGAGAGCAAGAGCGAGAGAGTGGGATTGTATCAGAATGCTCAATGGGGTTTTGCTTGCCTGACACTTCTGAAGATAACATTGGGTCTTCATCAGTGTCATCGATCACATAGTCGGAACACGTCTACTGAAAGGGAACAAACACCGGCAACAGAGAAAGAAACACAAACAATGCAATGCGACAATATGATGCATGATCATGACAATATGTTGTTGATTGAGCTAATGCAACTAGCAACCATATTAAATGAAGTTGGTTTGAACCAAAGGTTCAAATTCAAACTCCATATGTGATTATTCAAATGCCATTTATTCAAATTGTCCTAAACAGTGGCTGTAAGTTATTCAAACATGCATGAAAATGCCATAAACAGATTCCTTGGATTTTTCTGATCAATTTTCATATATAAATTATTTTCATTTGAGCTACGGTTGATTTTATATGATTTTTAGAAGTTTTGAATATTTTCTGAAATGAATAAATCATTTCTGATTTATTTAAAATTCTAGAAAACACTTATTGCGTCAGCATGATGTCACTGTGATGTCAGCGGTCAACAGCGGCTGGTCCAGGTCAAACCTGACCAGTGGGACCCACTGGTCAGTGACACTACTAGCTAACAGGGTCAGTTAGTTTTAAACTAACACTAACTAAACTGTTAGTGGGGCCTGGGCCCACCAGTCAGCGACTCAGCTAGACTATTTAAACGTAGTTAATACTAACCAAGGTTAAGCTATTAGATTTAAGCCAAAACTAGGTTAATTAGCCGTACGAGCCCGCATGTCATAGACCCAGGGGGGTCAAACCTTGGGTCAAAGACCCAAACAGGCCGGCGGCTCACCGCCGGCGAAAGCGAGCACGGCGGAGGGCTCGGAATTTTGCTACGCTCGACCAAATCGACCACCGTTTGGTCCTGCGCGTAGTTGGGGCTCGCGCGCATCTGGCAGGGCAGGCAGAAGGAGCTGGGGCGGCCGGAGTTCGTCGGAATCGAGCTCGCGGCGGCGGCCGGAATCGGGAGTTGGTGGTTTCGGTGATACGGGGCACGGTAGAAGCATTAGGAGGGGTTTTTGGGCCTCTGGTGTTGCGCTGAGCACGTCTGTGTGTTCGGTTGCCGCTCTGGGTGACGATGGCCACGGCTGCAACATCGCCAGCAGCGAGAAGCGCACGGCTCCTGGCAGAACCACGGCCTAGGCGAGGGGGCGAGTTCAAATAATAAGGGGAAATGGCGTAGGAGCTCACGGCGGGGTCGACGGGGGTCTCAGGAGGCTCGGGGAGGCGCCAGCCATCGCGAATTCGACGGTGAGGTCGTCAGCGGCCGGAGGTTGAAGAAGACGAAGACGGCGACGTTTCAGGGCTTCCGGCATCGCCTGGCTGGGTAATGAGGTCGAGGACGAGGTGGCCGAGCTACTGGGCACGCCGAGGGGTCGAGGGGGATGCTCTGGGTGCAGCAACGGCGAGCGGCGGCGAAGGTGGCGTTCGGCCAAAGTGAAGAACAGGCAAGGGAGAGAGCCAGGGGGCGAGTGAGAGGTCGGGGGGGTTCCAGACGTCTGCGGCGTGTCCTTGGAGGCGTCGCGCTGGATAGGGGAGATCCAGGCAAGCAGCTGCATGGAGGCACGGCCGTGCGCGCGTGCCGGCCACACGCCCTCGTGCCTTCTGGCACGAGGTTGAAGGAGGCGGTGCTGGGCTGGGCCTCTACAGCAGTGGGCTGGGCCAACAGTGCTGGGCCGCCACGCTGGACAGGTAAATGGCCCAGCTGGTTTCCTCTCTCTCTGTTTTCTATTTTAATTACTGTTTTCTATTTTTGATATTTGTTTTGGCTTTAGTAAAAATGCCAGAGCATTTCCAAAAATCATGAAACTAAGCATGGCTACTGTTTAGAGTAAATCCAACAGTAAACATTTTAGTTTATGATTATTTGAGCATTTAAAATAATATATAATATTTAAATGCCCAATGCAAGTAAGGTGTGATTTAATTCATTGCCCAAAATATTCCACAAAAATGTTCACTATTTTTGGTTTGGTCTCAAAGCCTTGCCAAAATTATCAACATTGATGAAGGTATTTTGGGTCATTGGAAATGATTTTATTCTTGACCCTAGTTGAATTCATTTAGTGCTAGGGTTTGGACATCCCCATTTCCAGTTTTCTGAGGAGATTAAACATGATGCACATGAAGACCAAGCAAGACAGGCAAGGGCTGGTCTAGGGCTGTGACAGTCTCATTTTCATAAGCATCTCCACCGTGTTCTACACGTGTAATAAGAGCCAAAATCTCCTCATCATAGTCACTAGCGGACTCATAACCACCATCCTCAGTAGCAATCATGACACGCTGAGATGGGCATTTGCTCGCATAGTGACCACGACCGGTGCGACGACGACATATAACATCATGTGTTGGCCCTGTGGATGCCGTGGATGAAGAAGAGCTCTGCGTAGGATCGGAAGGTGTACTCCTGGTTGGTGGTGGTGGTGCAGGTTTGCTTTTATCACGGCTAGAAGTGACGGATGAAGTAGGCGGTGGTGCTGCCGTACATGTCGATGTAGATGATGCACGCGGAGTCCATGATGAAGGTCGACCTGTAGAATAATTAGTTCGCGCCAAGGCCTGTCGATCTTGCACTTCACATTCAGCTTTGGAAGCAAGATGGAATAAACGAGTGACATTATTATACTCATTATACTCTAGAACTGTCTGAATCTCTCTATTTAAGCCACCCATAAAACGTGCAAGCATAGCCTCATTATCCTCAACAATACCACATCTAAGCAGGCCAGTTTGTAATTCCTGATAATATTCCTCTACAGAATTTTTTCCTTGTCTTAAACGCTGCAATTTCTGAAGTAATTCGCGTTGATAATATGGTGGAACCCAACGAGTACGCATAGCAGTTTTCAAAGCAGCCCAAGTTGTTGGAATATTATCCGAATATAATCTACAATATTCAGACCACCACACACAAGCAAAACTAGTGAAAGCACAAAGAGCAGCAGCAACACGTCTCTCCTCGGGATATTTTAAACATGTAAAACGTTGTTCGGTTTCTAACTCCCAAGTAAAATATATATCTGGAAGATATCTACCCTCAGATGGTGGAATATTAAATTTTAGTTTAGGGAGATGGTCATGATCGCGTACTTGAGGGTGTGGTGCAGCCCTACCATTGTGGTTATTTGCGTGTGGATGACCTGGTGGTTGTGGTGCTGGTTGTTGCACGTAGTTCTGATTCTGATCAACCTCATCCTCGTAATCCCCCACGTAATCGTCCTCCTCCTCAGCAGCAGCAGGAGCCACAGAAGTATCAACAGCAGCACCAACAGTTTGCCCAGGCTGAAGAGCGACACGGCTCGCTTTGCGAAGGACTGTTTCGCGATGTGAAGGTGGTTGTTGTTGTTGTTGCAATGGTGCAACAGGTGGAGGTAGACGCGCAAGCACTTCACCGAATTTGGCATCCAACTTGGTGTCAATTGACTTCTCAATGCCATCCATCCTCGCTAGTCCGTTGTCAAAACTGGTCATCACATCTTCTACCTGTTGACCCATCATTTGGTGAAATTTAACATGCAACTCCTTGTTCGTCATGTTCTCCCAGTCAATATCGTCGACTTGTGACCCTGGCATGGTTAGAAGCAATAGAAACACCCAAAAATATGATCCTAGAGACTACTAGAAAATTGTGGTGGTGGGGCGTCACAAATCCGTCAAGCAAATCTCGTATTCTTACCAGTTCTTACCCAACAGCAAGTGGTGATCGGCAACCGTGGTAGTCAAAACTCTCAAAGCTTAGATCAAGTGATTACCAAAACTCTCAAAGCTTAGATAAAGCGATTACCAGGGAGAGTCAAATGCATGATGTAGATGTATGTGGAGCTGGGAAGGCTTATAATATGGTAGAAAAAAAGGGTCAGCAATAATCAATTCAGAGATGCAAAGTTGAATAAATGCTCAACGATAGTACTTTGATGGTCCTAGGCTAGACCGTACTAGAGACGCGAGCCTAGAACACTAACAAAATCACGGTGCTGCACATAATCAAGGGGAAAGCACACTCTTATTTCTTTCGCCTCTTTTTTTTGGCGCACTGTTTTTTAGTTTTGCGCTCCTTTTTTTGCCGAAAACACTATAATGGCGAGTGTCTCAAAACTCTTCCCAGGTCAAACTAAGATGATATGCACGAATTTTTTTTAAAGATTTTTCTTTCAGAATCAGGGCAGCGACGACGAAAAAGTGCGGTAAAAAAACAGTATGATGTCACGTGTCTCAAAAGACTCAGAAAATCCTAAAAATAGGATAGGGAAAAATATTTTCACCTATCGAAATTTTGGCCTAAAACTGCCCGGGGGTCTCCAGACTCTTTTTTCATATATACCTACGCACGCAAGGAAACACAAAATCGAAACTTGATAGATCTCGAGAACAAACCTAATATGAAAAGAACTCGGATTGGTGGTGGATGTATGGTGGTAGGATATGGCAGCGGTTGTCGGTTATGGTAGCGGTGGTGGTATATGGCAGCGGTGGTGGTATGGCAGCAGTGATGAATATGGTGCGGCGGCGGCGTGACAAACTGTGAATAGAACTCGAAACTCTAAAGGACTAGACGCTAAGACCAGCAACTCGACACGACGATGCAACTGCAAACTCAACTAAGCAAACATGGAAAAGATTATGCAATGGCTCAGATTGGTTCAGATATGATGAACTAACCCTAATTTATTTTGGATTTTTCGTGGACTGTAGGTATGAAGAACAGCCTCGATCTAATCTAAGAAAAACTGTAAAATCTCACTGAGCAACCTGGAAATTTGATACCACTTGATAGAGGCAAAGGTGTCCCGTCTTTCGTTGAGGTGGTGGCTATCGTTTTGGAGGAAGTCGTCTTTGACGATCCGACTACGAACGTGCGAGGACGTCCCGCCTTAGCAATTGCTAAACCAACTCCGAGAGGTTATTGACCATGCCGGAGCATGATCAACCTGACCACGAAGGTCGGTTTCCTGCAGGCAAATGAAGAACAAGCAAGAAACTGAGATTGCAATCTGGATATTGCGGATTCAACAGGAAATCTTTATTGATCAAGTGGGGTTCTGTGACGTCTTTATCTGGTTGTTGAACACAAACGAAGTACGCAAAGTTGCAGCTATGACGAACTTTAATCTGAAGAAAATCCAAAGTCTAAACGACGCCCTAAGGGCTATATATATGTAAGAAGAGGGGTGGTGGATTTTGTGGTCCTTGGAGGAGGGGTCCGAAATCAACCCTAACTATTGTTTCCCCACACATACGGACTCTAAAAACAGCCTATACTCATGTATTTCGAAATTACATGGGCCTGGCCCAATAATAAGGTGACGCAACACCTATAATAGCCTCTAGATGAAATTTATGAAGTGGCATCTTGTATATTTCGTCCAAGGCTTCACACACTCATTATGGTGGCTTCAAAGTCCTGAAATCATCACTTGTAACTCCGTTCTTGTTCCCCTTGCGCATGCCATCATCTCCATGCTTGATCTTGCTCCAATGTTCATCCTTCTTGTCCAAGCTAGGCCCTTCATTTGTAAGCAAGACAAATGTATCAAATTTAGGTAGCATCATATTCTCATGAACATTAGAATCATTACCAAGAAATGAAAGTACCTGGTAATTTAATTGGCGTGCGCGAGCTCTAGTAATTGGTCATGTATATGTATCAGTTGGGGTTGTGGGTGTAACCTTGTTAGTGATGTCCTCATCACTCCCAGATGCTCGGAATGGTTGGGTTCGACCTACATCAAACCCTGCGTACGTATCTCGTCCTTAACTACCTTGCCTTCATGGTTGTTGTCTGTATCGAGAGGTAGGCACCACATCTAAATTGTACATTATTTTATATTGAAAACACACATCACCCCTTCCCAACGTACATCATTTTGGGCCGCATGCAAGAGGTGCTTGTTTTGTGGTCCTTAATAAGGTGAAGTGTTGGGTGTTCGACTCACACAACACCACTAGTAGAATGACAACACAACTTAAGTATCAAACAACACATATTACTTCAACAGCATATGACTACTAACAACAAGACTTTCCCCATGTCCTCAAGAACTAAGGTAACTACTCACAAGACATAAAAGAGATCATGATCAGTGGGGATAAATATGTGATAAACAATCTGGACATAATAATATTTCTCCAACAAAACTCAATAGCATTCACCACAAAGTAGTAATCAACACCGATGGAGTAGAGAGGATAGGTAGTACAAGTTACAACACGAGTTGCGATGGAAAGATGAGATTTGGATGAAGATGGAGATGGTGCTGGTGTTGGGGATGATGTTGATGATGATCTCGATGATGCCCGTGATGATGGTGATGACAATGGCGACGATCTCCCCTTCCGGGAGGTGATCTCCCCGGCGGAATCTGCCCGCCGGAGATGCCCTTTTCTTCTCTGTAGGTTTCCGCCTCGAAGCGGCGGCGGAACTCCGTAAAAAGTCCTGTGCCTAGGGTTTTCGGGGGACGGAGAACATATATGCAAAAGGGGGTGACCAGAGGTGGGCCAGGGGCTCCAGGCGCCCCCCCGGCGCGGCCAGGGGGGCGCGCCCCCAGGCCGTCTGGGCACCCTGTGGCCCCCCTCTGACTCCCCTTTTGCGTGTCTTCGTTATTCGTCTGAAAAATACGTCCCGTCGATTTTAAGGTAATTTGGAGGTGTTCTTCTTCAGCAACTCAGTATCCACTTTTTCCTGCTGAATCCTGCGTCTGCTGTTCCGGCACCGGAGAGTTGCAAACTGTGTAAAATAGACCAAAACAACATAAGAACATCATCATAACGTGAAATATATCAATGAATAAAGATGAATTACGATACAAAATAGTGATGCATTTTGGACGTATCAACACCCCCAAGCTTAGACCTCGCTTGTCCTCAAGCGAATATGAACTCGGTAAACCTGTCCACAAGTTTAGAGAGTGAAGTGTCGATAAATAGAATACGGACAAGAAGCATCATAGTCTCTTCACCAACTCAAATATCCTCAACAGCAATCTTCAACTCATAAGGCTCTTATGAAAAAGTGTTAACACTTATATTCGAAAGTAGGACCAAGGAAACTCATTATATCATGGCAAACATGTCCTTTGGTCAAAGAACAACAAATAATTTTAACTTTTGCTCTTATATTTTGATGAGATTAATTGAAGATTTTTGAAATAACATGTTAGTAAGCAAGAAGTGAAAGTGTTAACACAAAGGAAGATATTTGCCTTAGCTGGGCATGACAAATAACTTACTTATCAAATGATAATGTCAACAAGGATATGATATGACAAATCTTAATGCAGCTTTATATGCATGAATCCTTATCAACATCAAACGTCTGCTCTCTTTGAGAAATAGAAGGAAGTAGGAATAACTGACTCAACTTAAAATTAAAAGATAGGCCCTGCTCTAGGGTAGTAGGGAAAACTCATGTGCTATCCTTAAATCAAACAGAATGAAAACAAGTTTTTGAGAGGTGCATGATTCGTCAACGAATGCTAATAGATAACTCAATTACTTCTTGAACTGGACAAGTTTCGAGGAACGGCTCCCGTTTGAGGACGATAACATCCTCTTATTCTCCTTTGTTTATCACTGCCAAAGTTTTCTGATTTCTCATGAACAAAGCGTGAAGGAGGGTTTGCTTGTTATATTATTCTTAAGCCGGGCGCACTCAATGCCAGTTCCTTTTCGTATTATGGGTTTGCACATTATACATGCAATCCCGGGGTGAAGCTTGTCCAACTCGAAAAGGTCATGAATTAGCTACTACTTTCTCATGAGCTAAAGCAGAGGCACAAAATACAAGATTTTGAACATTTAAGGATAACACATAAATTATATACTTTAGGAGGTGGTAGTGGAGTACCACGAGTAGGTAGGTATGGTGGACTCATATGGAATGTATTGGCTTAAGGGTATGGATGCACAAGCAGAATTCCGCTTAGTACAGAGTTAGGCTAGCAAAGGTTTTGAAAGAGCAGACAATTGATGATGACTAAGATGCAAAGCATTATAAAGCATGAACATTGAAATAAGCATAACACATCAAGTTGTCTTCCTTGTCAACATAACACTTCAAGCATAATGACATAAAGGTTTTCGCTATGTTGATACTTTAAAAAATCATGCTTGTTGTTATGACCAAAGCTATATTTGCCAAGATTAAATAAAGTTTCATAGCCATACCTGACATAAGGTCAATACTCCCCATAAGAATCATCATATAAGATCGATTCCGTGAAGAGAATACCGAGTGCAGCAAAAAGGAACCGATAAACTTCTCATTAATATTCCATCATAAACGACTCCACACACACGGATACAATTCTTCACCAAGGGGGTGATAGACCTCAATGCACACACCTATCTCATATAATAATCTCCCTAGACATGATACGACTCTACTTGACTTCTGAAAGACAAAAGGTAAAAGATAAAGATACCGGGCACTCCCCCAAGCTTGGAACAAGCCAAGGGAATGCCATTACCATGGAGATTTCACCCATCATCCTTGTTGGCGTTGATCAAGTAGTTCTTGGTGAAACTCTTCCATGGAAGGGGTTCTCCAGTCTCATATGAGAAAAGCTCGTCTCCTGGATCCTGCATTCAGCACCCAAACCCATGCGTAGAAACCTTAGTTCATACTCACAGTTCTGGTTATGTTGATCATTAATTTGCCCTTGTAGCTCTATAATTCTGTCTTCAGACGCGGCGATTCTTTCCCACATCTCCTTCATCTCCTTCAAGAAGTAGTTCTTCAGCTCGTTGGTGATGTCAAAGTTAGCTTCGACACCACACTCGGTCATCTTCTTGTACTTGAAGACTTCTTGCTCCACTTCTTCCAGCCTGGCCTGGACGCTCCCCTCCTTGATAGGTCCCTTCAGATCTTCTTGATGAAGGACGCCTACCTTCATCTGAACAACCTGAGGGTTCTTCTTCACCTCAGCGAGGTAAGGGATGATGACGTTGACGACGAACGCGTCCTTGGGGGAACTTGGAGAAGCCATGGCACCTAAATTTAGCTGAAAGATTTCCTGGCAGAAACAGATCGAAGAGAAAACACGCGAAATCGCAAGATACGTTGCCGGAACAACCCGGGCAAATATATAGGAAAAATTTATGCACAGAAAGGAAGGTAACGGACCAAAGCGGGGTCGGAGACGGGCACCAGGGTGTCCAGGCGGCCTGCCGGCGCGGCCCAGGGGGGCGCCTGGACTCCCTGGTGGTCGTCTCCGGCTCCACTTCGATTCGGAATTTTACTAATTTTACAAAAACTCGTAATACGGAACTTTTATGATGGTTTGCGGTGTTTTCTTACCGTACTACATACCTTTTCTTTATTCTGCTTCTACTGGCGTCTGAAACAGGGCTGCAACATGTTCTTCGTGGGTTGTTGTGTATATTATATTCACATCAACATCGACAGGGTCTCCTGCTATGTAATGCTTAAGTCTTTGCCCATTCACAACTTGAGGTTTGGTGCCTTCAAAATTATTAATCTTAATTGCACCAGACCGATAAACTTCTTCAATATGAAATGGTCCTTCCCACCTGGAAAGTAGTTTACCTGGAGAAAACCTGAAACGGGATCTAAACAACAAAACTTTATCACCAACATTAAATTCACGTTTCAAAATCTTCCTATCATGCCACCTTTTTACCTTTTCCTTGAACATTTTAGCGCTCTCGTAAGCTTCACTTCTCCATTCATCTAGAGAAGTCAAGTTCATGAGACGCTTCTCACCAGCTAGTTTTGGGTCAGCGTTAAGCTCTCTAACAGCCCAGAACGCTTTGTGCTCTAGCTCTAATGGAAAATGGCAAGCCTTGCCATATACCATCTTATAGGGGGACATGCCCATGAGGTTTTTGTAAGCAGTTCTATATGCCCACAAAGCATCTCCTAATTTATTTGACCAATCCTTCCTATTTCTGTTTACTGTTTTCTGCAAGATTAACTTAATCTCTCTATTGGTGAGCTCAACTTGCCCACTAGTTTGAGGATGATACGGTGAAGCAATTCTATGATTAACATCGTATTTAGCCAAAACTTTTCTAAAAGCTCCGTGCGTGAAGTGTGATCCTCCATCGGTCATGAGATACCTTGGTACACCAAACCTAGGAAATATTACATCCTTAAGCATTTTCAAAGATGTTTTGTGATCAGCACTTTCAGTGGGGATTGCTTCAACCCACTTGGTCACATAATCAACAGCTACTAAAATGTGAGTGTACTTGTGCGAAGAAGGAAAAGGACCCATAAAATCAAAACCCCAACAACCGAAAGGTTCAATCACAAGTGAGTAATTCATAGGCATCTCATTCCTTCTACTAATGTTACCAACTCTCTGACATTTATCACAGGCTAAAACATAATTTCTAGCATCTTTAAAGAGAGTAGGCCAATAAGAACCTGATTGAAGAACCTTATGTGCAGTCCTTTCACCGGCATGATGTCCTCCATAGGGACTATCATGGCACCGTCTGAGAATGTCCTTCTGCTCATGTTCCGGAATGCATCTTCTCACGATCCCGTCGGGACCTTCTTTGAAAAGATGTGGGTCATCCCAAAAGTAGTGCCTCAAATCATGAAAGAACTTCTTCCTCTGCTGAAATGTTAGACCTGGAGGTAAATACTTCGCAACAATAAAATTAGCATAATCTGCATACCAAGGGTCGGAAAGAGGTTGTATTTTTACAACGGCAAGTTGCTCGTCTGGAAAACTATCGTTAACTGGGATGGGGTCATGCGGTATATCTTCCATTCTTGAAAGATTGTCCGCTACCGGATTGTCTTCCCCTTTCCTATCAACAATCTGCAAATCAAATTCTTGGAGAAGGAGTACCCATCTGATAAGCCTTAGCTTGGCATCCTTCTTTGTCATAAGATATTTAATGGCAGCATGATCAGTATGAATAATAACTTTGGAATCAACAATATACTGCCTAAACTTATCACAAGCAAAAACTACAGCTAAGAATTCCTTCTCAGTAGTAGCATAATTTCTTCGAGAACTATCAAGGGTTTTACTAGCATAATGTATAACATTCAATTTCTTATCAACTCTTTGTCCTAAAACAGCTCCAACAGCAAAATCACTTGCATCACACATAATTTCAAAAGGTAAATTCCAGTCAGGTGGTTGTACTATAGGAGCAGTTATTAAAGCTTTCTTAAGGACTTCAAAAGCTTCCTTACAATTTTCATCAAACGCAAAAGGAACATCCTTCTGGAGAAGATTAGTGAGGGGTCTCGAGGTTTTAGAAAAGTCTTTAATAAATCTTCTATAAAAACCTACATGACCGAGAAAACTGTGAATACCTTTGATGTCCCTTGGATAGGGCATCCTCTCAATAGCTTCGATCTTGGCTTTGTCCACTTCAATTCCCCTTTCGGAAATTTTGTGACCAAGAACAATTCCTTCATTAACCATAAAGTGGCACTTCTCCCAGTTGAGTACCAAATTTGTCTCCTCACTTCTCTGCAAAACTTTATTAAGGTTGTGAAGACAATGGTCAAATGAAGTTCCATAGACGGAGAAATCGTCCATGAAGACTTCCATAATATCCCCGCAGAAACCATGAAAGATAGCAGACATACACCTTTGAAAAGTAGCAGGGGCATTACATAAACCAAAAGGCATACGTCTGTAAGCATAAGTACCAAAAGGACAAGTAAAAGTGGTCTTCTCTTGATCGATAGTGTTAACATGAATTTGAGAGAAGCCAGAATAACCATCGAGATAACAAAAGTGGGTATTTTTGGATAACCTTTCAAGCATTTGGTCGATGAACGGCAACGGGTAGTGATCCTTCCTGGTTGCCTTGTTCAACTTCCTGTAATCAATACACATTCTATATCCAATAATAATTCTCTGAGGTATTAGTTCATTTTTATCATTAGGAACCACAGTTGTACCTCCTTTCATAGGAACACAACGTACCGAACTTACCCACTTACTGTCAGCTATAGGGTAGATAATACCTGCGGCTAGAAGCTTGAGAATCTCAGTTCTCACGACATCCATCATCTTCGGGTTCAACCGTCGTTGATGAACAACAACTGGTTTAGCATCAGGCTCAAGGTTGATAGTATGTTGACAGATAGATGGACTAATCCCCTTAAGGTCATCAAGGGTGTAGCCAATTGCGCCTCGGTGTTTATGAAGTACTTCCAATAATCGCTCTTCTTCATATCCTGAAAGGTTAGAATTGATAATAACAGGATATACTTTCTTTTCATCTAAATAAGCATACTTGAGCGTATCGGGAAGTGGTTTAAGATCGAACACCGGGTCTTCTTTCGGTTTTGATAAAATTCCCAAAGGTTCAACCAGAAGGTTGTGCTTCAGGATAGCAGGCTGCCTCAAGAATATTTCATCTAGTTCATTTCTTTCCTGCATATGTAAATCATTCTCGTGGTCCTCCATGTATTGCTGCAAAGGATCATCAGGGGGAATAGCAATAGAGGCAATACTTTCAATAATTTTATCATCACTAGGTAAATCAGTACCACGAGGCTGCTTAGAGAACTTAGAAAAATTAAATTCATATGGCTCACCATCGAATTCAACATAAACTTTACCTTTCTTGCAATCTATTATAGCTCCACAAGTTCTAAGAAAAGGTCTACCAAAAATGATGGGACAAAAATTGTCCCTAGCTAAACCAAGTACCAAAAAGTCGGTAGGGTATTTTACCTTTCCACATAGGACTTCAACGTCCCTCACAATTCCGATAGGAGAGATAGTTGATCTATTTGCAAGATGAATAGTAACATCAACTTCTTCAAGTTCACAAGGGGAAATCTCACCGATGATTTCTTCATAGAGTGAATAAGGAATAGCACTTGCACTCGATCCCAAATCGCATAGCCCATAATAATTGTGATCTCCTATTTTAACAGATACCACCGGAGTACCTGAAATTGGGCCTTTGTTCTTGGCTATGACAAGGTTAGTGGAAACAGCACCAAAAGTTATATTGGAATCCAAAACATCATCAGTAACAAGGTCTTTAATCAATGCATCTCGAGGATCGACCCAGATCTGGTCCTCAGGTTCATCAACTCTTCTCTCACTTTTATTTATTATGCTTGTCACAAGAGAGTGCTCCTTTATCCTCGTGGGAAAAGGAGGCTGTTCATATATAACTGCAGGCAAAATAGGCTCAGCAACATAAATATCAACAGGTGGTTCTTTAAAAGGTGCATGGTGCTGGTCTTTCTTCTTTTTAAAAGAATCAACGTGAGAGGCAAAATTCTTACACAAATCAATCACTAGATGGGAATCAAGACCAATCTTAGAGCAAAAAGTATTGAAGTAATCAGTTTCCACATAGCTCTCAATATAATAATGTTCATAATTTATAGCGGGTTCAATACTTTTATCAATTTCCCAATCTTCAGTATTCCTCTGGATTCTTTCAAGGAGATCCCACCTTTCTTCAACACTCTTCTTCTGAAATACCCCACTAGAGGAGGCATCCAGCATCTCCTTATCCTGACGAGAAAGCCTGGCATAAAAATTTGTAAGTATAATTTCCTTGGGAAGCTTATGAATAGGGCATTTGAGCATTAGAGACTTCAATCTCCCCCAAGCTTGAGCAATGCTTTCTCCGTCACGAGACCTAAAGTTATATATATAATTCCTGTCTCGATGAATCTCATGAAGAGGATAAAACTTAGTATAAAAGAGAGACATAAGCTCCTGCCAGTCCAGCAAGTGTGGGTTATCGAGAAGCCCATACCAATCTGATGCTTTATCTATAAGGGATACGACAAACAATTTCCTCATGACAAACTCCCTCGATACACCTGCAAGCTTAAATAATGAACATAGTCGTGACAAATATAGCAAGTGTTCACCAGGATGTCTGTCTCCTGCATAACGAGTAGCCAAAACATAATTGATAATGCCAGCTGGTATTTTATAAGGAACAATTTCAGTAGGGGGAGGATCAACCACCACAGGTGTGGGGTGTCTTCCCGCAAGCAACGCTCCAATAATAGGGTTATCCATAAGGACAAAGAGCAGCAATAGCAAAAATAAAAACAGAATTATAAAAAGACTTTCTTACCAGTTTCACTTTACCAATAGCGCTACGCTCCCCGGCAACGGCGCCAGAAAACGGTACTTGATGACCCTCAACCGTAAGGGATCTGTTGCAGCGTTTTCGATAAGTAAGAGTGTCGAACCCAACGAGGAGCAGAAGGTATTGATAAGCGATTCTGAGCAAGAAATTACTGCAAGCACTGAAAGATAACTTTTAGGGGTTTTCTCGATATAAGCAACATGAATGTAAAGGCAAGTAATGTAAAAGATACTGAGATTAACAAGTGGCCCAATCCTTTCTTAGCAAAGGAGAGGCCTAGCAACTGAACTTATAAAGACTAAAGCGTTCTTGAGGACACACGGGAGAGGTAGTCATGTGCTTTCGCCATATTCCGTATCGATACTATGATATGTGTTGATAAGTGTTGAGTGGGTGGATCTATGCTAGTGCACTCTCTAGACTAAGATGAATGCACTCTTATGATTAAACACCTTGCAAGCATCCGCAAATACAAGATAGAATTTAAGGCAAAAGCCTAACCATAGCAATACGATCGAGGATCCATTATTCCCTAATGCAAAAGCGTGCGAACTGGGGTTCAGGTTTCTGTCACTCCGGCAACCCACCATAAGCATTCTTTATGCACAATGTATTCTCCTAGGTCCTTAATAAGGCGAAGTGTTGGGTGTTCGACTCACACAACACCACTAGTAGAATGACAACACAACTTAAGTATCAAACAACACATATTACTTCAACAGCATATGACTACTAACAACAAGACTTTCCCCATGTTCTCAAGAACTAAGGTAACTACTCACAAGACATAAAAGATATCATGATCAGTGGGGATAAATATGTGATAAACAATCTGGACATAATAATATTTCTCCAACAAAACTCAATAGCATTCACCACAAAGTAGTAATCAACACCGATGGAGTAGAGAGGATAGGTAGTACAAGTTACAACACGAGTTGCGATGGAAAGATGAGATTTGGATGAAGATGGAGATGGTGCTGGTGTTGGGGATGATGTTGATGATGATCTCGATGATGCCCGTGATGATGGTGATGACGGCGACGATCTCCCCTTCCGGGAGGTGATCTCCCCGGCGGAATCTGCCCGCCGGAGATGCCCTTTTCTTCTCTGTAGGTTTCCGCCTCGAAGCGGCGGCGGAACTCCGTAAAAAGTACCGTGCCTAGGGTTTTCGGGGGACGGAGAACATATATGCAAAAGGGGGCGACCAGAGGTGGGCAAGGGGCTCCAGGCGCCCCCCGGCGCTTCCAGGGGGGCACCCCCAGGCCGCCTGGGCACCCTGTGGCCCCCCTCTGACTCCCCTTTTGCGTGTCTTCGTTATTCGTCTGAAAAATACCTCCCGTCGATTTTCAGGTAATTTGGAGGTGTTCTTCTTCAGCAACTCAGTATCCACTTTTTCCTGCTGAATCCTGCGTCTGCTGTTCCGGCACCGGAGAGTTGCAAACTGTGTAAAATAGACCAAAACAACATAAGAACATCATCATAACGTGAAATATATCAATGAATAAAGATGAATTACGATACAAAATAGTGATGCATTTTGGACGTATCATCAATCTAATGGCCCAAGCGGTTTATCGACAACAACAACTGTCATTTGACCAAGCAAAAGATTCATTGGTCCGTCTTATGGTAGGTCATGGCGACAGGCATGTAGGACCAAAGTATCGATCATTACGTGCATCCGCCCCGCTGACACGAATTGGGAGGTGGTGGACATTATGTCATTATATAATGACATCCTATCTATGTACGACATTATGTCATTATATATATATCCTAGCTAGGTGGTTGTTAGGGTGCTTTCGGGTTTGCGAGGCAGGTGCCACAAAAGTTATACATTGTGTATTTAAAGTTTTAAACCTCCCCAATTTTCGTACATATATTTGGCCACTTCCAGGTGGTTATTGACTTCTGGCCCCTCTCATCGATCTTCAATGACGCGCCCAACCGTGGGCCCGCGGGGTCAAAGTTGTGCATCGGAATTTTGAACATCACATACCACCCTTTTCACTCATATATATTTGGGCCACATGCTAGTGTGGCTGTCTTTTGACCCTCCATAACTAACGTTATTTTTTGCTGCAAAGACTCTGATGATCCTCAACGGACACGGGGTATAATATCTAAACCATGTGCAATACAAGTGTGATGTGAATCACCACGACCGCGCAAGCGCGAGCAAATTAAGGTGGAGGTACTGGTTCAACTGTGTGCGATGCAAGTGCACTAAAATGACCACGACCGTGCAAAACGCGAGCAAAGGATGGAGGTATTGGCTCAACCGTGTGCGATGCAAGTGCACTAAAATCACCACAACCGCGCAAGCGCGAGCAAAGGGTGGAGGTACTGGCTTAACCGTGTGCAATGCATGTGCGCTGTAAAACCACCACCCGTGGAAGCTAAAGGCGGGTCAGTTTATTTGGAAATTAGGACGAACCATGTGCGATAGACCAGCTAGCTAGAAATATAAAAAAACTACCCACCTTGAGCATTGTAAAAATCGCCGGATCCGCGCCACTGTTCCTTATTATCATACACGCATATTGTTATTGGACTGTGCGCTATCTTGGGCACTCCCGCCCCGCATCAATTCCTTTACCCAAATTTTAGTAGCCGTCGTACTTCAACTGTCGCCCACACTCCTCCACCATCTCCACCCACCATTACTAAAAAATTCAGTAGCCGCAGTGTATCCTCAAACACCACCCCCCTGCACAGTCCCCCACCCGCCCTCTCCCTCCTTCAAACCCTAGCTCGCGGCCGCCGGCGCCGCCGCCGCCAACCCTGCCAGTCTGCCCGTTCCTCCTAGCTTAGATAATAAAGTTCAGGTTATCCAGCAATTCCCATACCCTCGCCCCACTCCCCTGAGTTTTTAGATGAGGCCTGCGGTGTCCCTCCCCGCCAGATCCACATCCCCTGGTCCAGAATGTCACAGCCTAAGCTCGGCCACGTATCCCTGCGAGCCGGATGAGCGTTCGGCCAACAAGAGGTTTAGCATGGCCTCTCCGATCGACATTGGTGAGGTGGCCGCCATTCGCCCCGACCTGTCGATCCCGGAGCAACATGTCGCCATGGAAGCCGGCGAAGACGTTGACTACGTTGCCATGCCGAAGGCTTCATGTCAGTGGGCTAGTGTATTACTGTATCTCGGGAAAGCTGGCTACGACATCAAGCTCGTCCACACCGATGGCTTCACGAGGGCCATGTCACAGGTTAAGTGGTCCATCCCCAACCCCTTAGGTTCAACTACCGTCGATCTCTTCGACGGCCCTGCCGCTGATCTCCTCTGCCAAGCGGTCAAGGATTTGCGAGCTTTATACGCCATCAAGCCCATTTTGTCACTTCTGAAGGACACGTTCTACCGCGGCGGCTTGGGATTCTCAATTGCCAAGTCGGATCTCATCGACCACGACCACGACCACGAGGTGGGCACCCACGAAGGTTCTTCCAAAGTGAAACAGCCCATCTGTGACATCAGAGAGCGCACCATGGGTATGTGCTCTTCCAACTGGAAGGATCCCGTCCATGAAATGTGAGGCAACATTCTATCAGCAAATACTACCTTTTTTAGCTTGCCAACCCGTACCCATTGTTGTAGTAGCATTTTCCATGCGGTGCTTTAACTGTGTCGTGTTTAATTATTTCAGTTATGCAAAAATGTATTGTTCAATAGGTCTATGTGATGTTTAAGTATGAATTGTCCACTTTAGTTTCACGAATGGCTATATTAGGTTGTGTATAGTGACTAGATGCCTTGTTTATCTATATTTGGTTATTAGGTTAGTTGGAGTGAGCATTTTTTAGTTATCGAGCAGATGCCTTGTTTATCTGTATTTAGTTCTTAGTTTGGTTGCAGCGAGTATTTGTCTAGTTATCAAGCAGATGCATTGTTTATCTATATTTGGTTGTTAGGTTGCTTTTTTCAGCATTTGTCTAGTTATCAAGCAGATGCCTTGTTATCTGTATTTGGTTGTTAGGTTGCTTTTTTTTTTTGCATTTCTCCAGTTATCAAGCAGATGCCTTGTTTATCTTTATCTGCTTGTTAGGTTGGTTGCAGTGAGCATTTGTCCTGTTTTCAAGCATATGCCATGTTTATCTGTATTTGCTTGTTAGGTTGGTTGCAGTGAGACTTAGTCCAGTTTTCAAGGGCTATATTTGGTTGTTATACTGGTGTTTTATGCCTTGTTTATTTCAATCATTCACAATGTATGGTTCATTATGTGCAAGTCGGAACTGTGCCGCTCGACTACATCAATACTAGTTTGAACGTCTATATTTGGTTCGAGTTATTCGTGGTGTAGTTAACACATGCCCTTCTTTCAGTTTTACACATTGATGTTTAAGCATTACATACGTTCTATTCATTTTCAACAATACCAGTTTGAATTGCAATATTTGATGGCTGTTAAGCCTGCTGTCGGTACCATTGCCTTCCATTTTATATCTGCTTTAACAACATGCTAAAACCAACACATTCAAGCTATCATTTGGAGATAATGTTTTTTACCTTTGCTATATTTGTTCGATGTTAAGATTTCTATACTTATCATGCCTTTCCACTACTTATGCAGGACAACAACGGGAGTGGCCACCATTTTCCGCCGAGGTTAGCTTCATCCCTTGACTTGTACTCCTCCCGTCGTTCCATAATGTAGTGCATATAGATCTAGGCCTGGACACTAGTTAGCTTCTAATATTGACTTGCTGCTTGTAGGTACATATGCCCTTGGCAAGGATCCACGCATCGACCCTTTTTGCATATGGGGCAATGAGATATTGATGAACAAGCATCAAGTGAGGAAACTAATAAGGATTATTAGCAAAAATATACAAATGGTGGCAAGCAAATTATTTGTTTATGCTCTATCCAACACAACAGTGAGCTGTAAGATGGTAACCACAAACTCTGCTGCCTTCTCTTTTTACTACCCATAATGAGTTGTTAGACAACAATGTCTGAATCTTTTTCGTTCCCAGTGGTTCCCGAAGCAGTTCACTCAAGATTACCTTGCAAAGTACATGATTGGTGGACATGCAATGAAGGTTAAAGTATTTCCTCTAGATTACAATGAGAATTGAGAAGTCCTAATGAAGACAGTGAAGGATGGCCGGTCAGCCATCACAGGGGTTGGCCTAGAGTCGTGCGCACCTTACGCATGGAGGAGGGCACAATATGGGCATTCCGCTTCACCTTCTCCACCAACCAGACTGTCTTTCGCGTCTCTCTTTATAGTCTTTAGTACAACTGTGGTTCATCATTCTTTACTTGGTGCTTACGTAGTTCTTCAATATATCTACATGTGCATTGAATTATGGATTCGTGGTTGAACCTAAATTTGTAATAAACATGGTTGGATATGAAATAAGTGATTGCCCGCTTTCAAATTCCTAACATGTGATTTTTAAATTAGGGATTAATTGGATTAATTATGGATAAAATAGGGATTACACTGCACACGGTTTGCGAAAGCGAAATGTCTGCGATATACGTGGAGATCAAAAACGTTTCTAGGATCCACTACGTGTGCGATCAATCTCCACTGCACACACGACTTTCTCTTGAAAACTTTTTGTGTTAGGCCACCTTGCGCAAACGTTTATCACATAAAAAGTGTGTGTGATGGACAGCCTTTGCCACACAGTTTCTTTCTACGCACCGTGTGTGATGCATTCAATAATGCAAACGATAAAATTATTAGTATCGTGTGCAATGGCAGCGCTATCACAAACAATTTAACGGGAAAAATTGTGTGTGATGTACCTGTGAACGGAAACGTTGTCCTAAGAGCGATTGTGTGGGATGTACATACGAACGGAAACGTTTAGCGGGGACTGACTGTGTGGGATGTACTTGCGACTGGAAACAATTTCGCCATATAATTGTATTTTTAGTTGTACTGTACGTATTTACATATTTGAGCGCTCGCCGGTCGCACACGGCCTCATTTTGCCGGACGTGTGTGCCAGGAGGGCATGTCCCCGGCGGTTTATGGGTCGTGTGGGAAGGACCCCCCCTATTGTTGGGGAACGTAGCAGAAATCAAAAAAATTCTACGCTTCACCAAGATCAATCTATGGAGTCATCTAGCAATGAGGGAGAGGGGAGTGCATCTACATACCCTTGTAGATCGCGAGCGGAAGCGTTCAAGAGAACGTGGATGATGGAGTCGTACTCGTCGTGATCCAAATCACCGATGATCTTAGCGCCGAACGGACGGCACCTCCGCGTTCAACAAACGTATGGAGCAGCGATGTCTCCTCCTTCTTGATCCAGCAAGGGGGAGGAGAGGTTGATGGAGATCCAGCAGCACGACAGCGTGGTGGTGGATGCAGTGGTATTCCAGCAGGGCTTCGCCAAGCAGGACTTGAGGAGGGAGAGGGAGGCGCCAGGGGCAATGGTGCGGCTGCCCTCCCTCCCCCCACTATATATAGGGGGCCTAGGGGGTGCGCCGGCCCTAGATATGGGATCTCTAGGGGGGCGGCGGCCTAGGGGGGGGGGGGCTTACCCCTCAAGTCATGTGGGGCGCCCCCCACCCCTAGGGTTCCCAACACTAGGCGTAGGGGGAAGGCCCAAGGGGAGCGCACCAGCCCACTATGGTCTGGGTCCCTTCCCCTTTCAGCCCATGGGGCTCTCCGGGATAGGTGACCCCACCCGGTGGACCCCCGGGACCCTTCCGGTGGTCCCGATAGAATACCGGTGACCCCCGAAACTCTCCCGATGGCCGAAACTGGACTTCCTATATATAATTCTTTACCTCCGGACCATTCCGGAACTCCTCGTGACGTCCGGGATCTCATCCGGGACTCCGAACAACATTCGGGTTACCGCATGCATATATCTCTACAACCCTAGCGTCACCGAACCTTAAGTGTGTAGACCCTACGGGTTCGGGAGACACGTAGACATGACCGAGACGACTCTCCGGTCAATAACCAATAGCGGGATCTGGATACCCATGTTGGTTCCTACATGCTCCTCGATGATCTCATCAAATGAACCACGATGTCGAGGATTCAATCAATCCCGTATACAATTCCCTTTGTCTATCGGTATAGTACTTGCCCGAGATTCGATCGTCGGTATACCGATACCTTGTTCAATCTCGTCATGGCAAGTCTCTTTACTCGTTTTGTAATACATCATCCCGTGACCAACACCTTAGTCACATTGAACTCATTATGATAAGGTCTTACCGAGTGGGCCCAGAGATACCTCTCCGTCATACGGAGTGACAAATCCTAGTCTCGGTTCGTGCCAACCCAACAGATACTTTCCGAGATACCCGTTGTGTACCTTTATAGCCACCCAGTTACGTTGTGACGTTTGGCACACCCAAAGTATCCCTACGGTATCCGGGAGTTGCACAACCTCATGGTCTAAGGAAAAGATACTTGACATTGGAAAAGCTTTAGCATTACGAACTACAAGATCTTGTGCTAGGCTTAGGATTGGGTCTTGTCCATCACATCATTCTCTTAATGATGTGATCTCATTATCAATGACATGCAATGTCCATGGTCAGGAAACCGTAACCATCTGTTGATCAACGAGCCAGTAACTAGAGGTTTACCAGGGACACATTGTGGTCTATGTATTCACACATGTATCACTGTTTCCAGATAATACAAGTCAAGCATGAATAACAAACAATTATCATGAACAAGGAAATATAATAATAACCATTTTATTATTGCCTCTAGGGCATATTTCCTACAGTCTCCCACTTGCACTAGAGTCAATAATCTAGTTACATTGTGATGAATCGAACACCCGTAGAGTTCTGGTGTTGATCATGTTTTGCTCGTGGAAGAGGTTTAGTCAACGGATCTGCGACATTCAGATCCGTATGCACTTTACAAATATCTACGTCTCCATCTTGAATATAATTCCGGATGGAGTTGAAATGGCGCTTGATGTGCTTGGTCTTCTTGTGAAATCTGGGCTCCTTGGCAATGGCAATAGCTCCAGTGTTGTCACAGAAGAGAGTCATCGGGCCCGACGCGCTTGGAATAACTCCTAGGTCGGTGATGAACTCCTTCATCAAGACTCCTTCCCGCGCTGCTTCGCAAGCAGCTATGTACTCCGCTTCACATGTAGAATGCGCCACGTCGCTTTGCTTGTAACTGCACCAGCTGACTGCCCCACCATTCAAAATATATACGTATCCGGTTTGTGACTTGGAGTCATCCAGATCTGTGTCGAAGCTAGCATCGACGTAACCCTTTACGACGAGCTCTTCGTCACCTCCATAATCGAGAAACATATCCTTAGTCCTTTTCAGGTACTTCAGGATGTTCTTGACCGCTGTCAAGTGTTCCATACCGGGATCACTTTGGTACCTCCCCACCAAACTTATGGCAAGGTTCACATCAGGTCTGGTACACAACATGGCATACATAATAGAACCTACTGCTCAGGCATAGGGGATGACACTCATCTTTTCTCTATCTTCTGTCATGGTCGGGGATTGAGCCGTGCTCAATCTCATACCTTGCAATACAGGCAAGAACCCATTCTTGGACTGATCCATATTGAACTTCTTCAATATCTTGTCAAGGTATGTGCTTTGTGAAAGACCAATGAGGCGTCTTGATCTATCTCTATAGATCTTGATGCCTAATATGTAAGCAGCTTCTCCAAGGTCCTTCATTGAAAAAATCTTATTCAAGTAGGCCTTTATGCTTTCCAAGAATTCTACATCATTTCCCATCAGCAATATATCATCCACATATAATATGAGAAATGCTATAGAGCTCCCACTCACTTTCTTGTAAATACAGGCTTCTCCCCAAGTCTGTATAAACCCAAACGTTTTGATCACATCATTAAAGCAAATGTTCCAACTCCGAGATGCTTGCACCAGCCCATAGATTGAGCGTTGGAGCTTGCATATCTTGTTAGCATTCTCAGGATCGACAAAACCTTCCGGCTGCATCATATACAGTTCTTCCTTGAGGAAGCCATTAAGGAATGCCGTTTTGACGTCCATTTGCCATATCTCATAATCATAGTATGCGGAAATTGCTAACATGATTCGGACGGACTTCAGCAACGCTACGGGAGAGAAAGTCTCATCGTAGTCAATCCCTTGAACTTGTCGATGACCTTTAGCGACAAGTCGAGCCTTATAGATGGTCACATTACCATCCGCGTCAGTCTTCTTCTTAAAGATCCATTTGTTTTCTATGGCGTGCCGATCATCGGGCAAGTCCACCAAAGTCCATACTTTGCTTTCATACATGGATCATATCTCGGATTTCATGGCTTCAAGCCATTTGTTGGAATCCGGGCCCGCCATCGCTTCTTCATAGTTCAAAGGTTCACCGTTGTCCAACAACATGATTTCCATGACAGGGTTGCCGTACCACTCTGGTGTGGAACGTGTCCTTGTGGACCTACGAAGTTCAGTAGTAACTTGATCTGAAGCTTCATGATCATCATCATTAACTTCTTCCCTGGTCGATGCAGGCACCACTGGAACATCTTCCCACGCTGCGCTACTTTCCGGTTTGGAAGGGGTGACTGTCACCTCATCAAGTTCCACTTTCCTCCCACTCATTGCTTTCGAGAGAAACTCTTTCTCCAGAAAGGATCCATTCTTGGCAACGAAGATCTTGCGTTCGGATCTGAGGTAGAAGGTGTACCCAATAGTTTCCTTTGGGTATCCTATGAAGACGCATATTTTCGATTTGGGTTCGAGCTTTTCAAGTTGAAGTTTCTTGACATAAGCATCGCAACCCAAACTTTCAGAAACGACAGCTTAGGTTTCTTGCCAAACCAAAGTTCATACGGTGTCGTCTCAACGGATTTAGACGGAGCCCTATTTAAAGTGAATGCAGCAGTCTCTAAAGCATAACCCCAAAAGGATAGAGGTAAGTCAGTGAGAGACATCATAGATCGCGCCATGTCTAACAGAGTATGATTACGACATTCAGACACACCATTAGGCTGAGGTGTTCCAGGCGGTGTCAATTGTGAAACAATTCCATAGTTCCTTAGGTGCGTGCCAAATTCGTGACTTAAATATTCCCCTCCACGATCCGATCGTAAGAATTTAATTTTCTATCACGTTGATTCTCAACATCATTCTGAAATTCCTTGAACTTTTCAAAGGTCTCAGACTTGTGTTTCATCAAGTAGACATACCCATATCTACTTAAGTCATCTGTGAGGGTGAGAACATAACTATAGCCTCCGCGAGCTTCAACACTCATTGGACCGCACACATCAGTATGTATGATTTCCAATAAGTTGGTCGCTCGCTCCATTGTTCCAGAGAATGGAGTCTTGGTCATCTTGCCTAAGAGGCATGGTTCACACGTGTCAAATGATTCATAATCAAGAGACTCTAGAAGTCCATTTGCATGGAGCTTCTTCATACGTTTGACACCAATATGACCAAGGAGGCAATGCCACAAGTATGTGGGACTATCATTATCAACCTTACATCTTTTGGCATTCACTCTATGAATATGTGTAACATCACGTTCGAGATTCAGTAAGAATAAACCATTAACCAGCGGGGCATGACCATAAAACATTTCTCTCATATAAATAGAACAACCATTATTCTCGGATTTAAATGAGTAGCCATCTCGCATTAAGAGAGATACAGATACAATGTTCATGCTCAAAGCTGGTACTAAATAACAATTATTGAGGTTTAAAACTAATCCCGAAGGTAGATGTAGAGGTAGCGTGCCGACGGCGATCACATCGACGTTGGAACCATTCCCGACGCGCATCGTCACCTCGTCCTTCGCCAGTCTCCTCTTATTCTGCAGCTCCTGCTTTGAGTTACAAATGTGAGCAACTGCACCGGTATCAAATACTCAGGAGCTACTACGAGCGCTGGTAAGGTACACATCAATAACATGTATATCACATATACTTTTGATGTTGCCGGCCTTCTCGTCTGCTAAGTATTTGGGGCAGTTCCGCTTCTAGTGACCCGCTCTCTTGCAATAAAAGCACTCAGTCTCAGGCTTGGGTCCATTCTTCGGCTTCTTCCCGACAACTGGATTACTGGGCGCGGCAACTCCTTTGCCGTCCTTCTTGAAGTTCTTCTTACCCTTGCCTTTCTTGAACTTAGTGGTTTTATTCACCATCAACACTTGATGTTCTTTCTTGATCTCCACCTCTGCTGATTTCAGCATTGAATACACCTCGGGAATGGACTTCTCCATCCCTTGCATATTGAAGTTCATCAGGAAGCTCTTGTAGCTAGGTGGGAGCGACTGAAGGATTCTGTCAACGACCGCTTCATCTGGGAGATTAATTCCCAACTGAGACAAGCGATTGTGCAACCCAGACAATTTGAGTATATGCTCGCTGACAGAACTATTCTCCTCCATCTTACAACTATAGAATGCATCGGAGACGTCATATCTCTCAACTCGGGCATGAGCTTGGAAAACCATTTTCAGCTCTTGGAACATCTCATATGCTCCATGGTGCTCAAAACGCTTTTGGAGCCCCGATTCTAAGCTATAAAGCATGCTGCACTGAACCAGGGCGTAATCATCACAATGCGACTACCAGGCGTTCATAACGTCTTGGTTTGCTGGGGCGGGAGCGTCACCTAGCGGTGCTTCAAGGACATATGTTTTCTTGGCAGGTATGAGGATGATCCTCAGGTTACGGACCCAATCCGTATAGTTGCTACCATCGTCTTTCAGCTTGGATTTCTCTAGGAACGCGTTGAAGTTGAGGGTAACATGAGCGTGGGCCATTGGATCTATAAGACACATTGTAAAGATTTTAGACTATGTTCATGACAATTAAGTTCATCTAAACAATTCAATGAACTCCCACTCAGATAGACATCTCTCTAGTCATCTAAGTGTTACATGATCCGAATCGACTAGGACGTGTCTGATCATCACGTGAGACGGACTACTCATCAACGGTGAACATCTTCATGTTGATCGTATCTTCTATATGACTCATGTTCGACCTTTCGGTCTTTCGTGTTCCGAGGCCATGTCTGTACATGCTAGGCTCGTCAAGTGAACCCTAAGTGTATTGCGTGTGTAAATCTGGCTTACACCCGTTGTATGCGAACGTTAGAGCCTATCACACCCGATCATCACGTGGTGCTTCGGAACAACGAACCTTAGCAATGGTGCACAGTTAGGGGGAACACAATTCTTGAAATTTTAGTGAGAGATCATCTTATTTACTACTGTCATTCTAAGTAAATAAGATGTAAAAACATGATAAACATCACATGCAATCAAATAGTGACATGATATGGCCAATATCATTTAGCTCCTTTGATCTTCATCTTCGGGGCTCCATGATCAACATCGTCACCGGCATGACACCATGATCTCCATCATCATGATCTCCATCATCGTGTCTTCGTGAAGTTGTCTCGCCAAACATTACTTCTACTACTATGGCTAACGGTTAGCAATAAAGTAAAGTAATTACATGGCATTTATTCAGTGACACGCAGGTCATACAATAAAATAAGACAACTCCTATGGCTCTTGCCAGTTGTCATACTCATCGACATGCATGTCGTGATTCCTATTACATGAACATGATCAATCTCATACATCACATATATGACATTCATCACATCCTTTTGGCCATATCCCATCACACGGCACATGCTGCAAGAACAAGTTAGATGTCCTCTAATTGTTGTTGCAAGTTTTACGTGGCTGCTATAAGTTTCTAGCAAGAACGTTTCTTACCTACACCAAAACCACGACGTGATATGCCAATTTCTATTTACCCTTCATAAGGACCCTTTTCATCGAATTAGATCCGACTAAAGTGGAAGAGACTGTCACCCGCTAGCCACCTTATGCAACTAGTGCATGTCAGTCGGTGGAACCTGTCTCACATAAGCGTACGTGTAAGGTTGGTCCGGGCCGCTTCATCCCACGATGCCGCTGAATCAAGATAAGACTAGTAGCGGTAAGAGAATTGAACAAATCTACGCCCACAACTACTTTGTGTTCTACTCGTGCAAGATACTGCGCATAGACCTAGCTCTGATACCACTGTTGGGGAACATAGCAGAAATCAAAAAAATTCTACGCTTCACCAAGATCAATCTATGGAGTCATCTAGCAACGAGGGAGAGGGGAGTGCATCTACATACCCTTGTAGATCGCGAGCGGAAGCGTTCAAGAGAACGTGGATGATGGAGTCGTACTCGTCGTGATTCAAATTACCGATGATCTTAGCGCCGAACGGACGGCACCTCCGCGTTCAACACACGTACGGAGAAACGACGTCTCCTCCTTCTTGATGTAGCAAGGGCGGAGGAGAGGTTGATGGAGATCCAGCAGCACGACGGCGTGGTGGTGGATGCAGCGGTATTCCAGTAGGGCTTCGCCAAGCAGCACTGGAGGAGGGAGAGGTGTAACGGGAGGGAGAGGGAGGCGCCAGGGGCAAGGGTGCGCCTGCCCTCCCTCCCAAACTATATATAGGGGGCCTAGGGGGTGCGCCAGCCCTAGAGATGGGATCTCTAGGGGGGTGGTGGCCTAGGGGGGGGCTTGCCCCCCAAGTCATGTGGGGCGCCCCCACCCCCAAGGTTCCCAACCCTAGGCACAGGGGGAAGGCCCAAGGGGGGTGCACCAGCCCACTATGGGCTGGTTCCCTTCCCCTTTCAGCCATGGGGCCCTCTGGGATAGGTGGCCCCACCCGGTGGACCCCCGGGACCCTTCCGGTGGTCCCGGTACAATACCTGTGACCCCCGAAACTCTCTCGATGGCCAAAACTGGACTTCCTATATATAATACTTTACCTCCGGACCATTCCGGAACTCCACGTGACATCCGGGATCTCATCCGGGACTCCGAACAACATTCGGGTTACCCCATGCATATATCTCTACAACCCTAGCGTCACCGAACCTTAAGTCGTGTGAACCCTACGGGTTCGGGAGACACGTAGACATGACCGAGACGACTCTCTGGTCAATAACCAACAGCGGGATCTGGATACCCATGTTGGTTCCTACATGCTCCTCGATGATCTCATCGGATGAACCATGATGCCAAGGATTCAATCAATCCCGTATACAATTCCCTTTGTCTATCGGTATAGTACTTGCCCGAGATTCGATCGTCGGTATACCGATACCTTGTTCAATCTCGTCATGACAAGTCTCTTTACTCGTTCCGTAATACATCATCCCGTGACCAACACCTTAGTCACATTGAGCTCATTATGATGATGTCTTACCGAGTGGGCCCAGAGATACCTCTCCGTCATACGGAGTGACAAATCCCAGTCTCGGTTCGTGCCAACCCAACAGATACTTTCCGAGATACCCGTTGTGTACCTTTATAGCCACCCAGTTACGTTGTGACGTTTGGCACACCCAAAGTATCCCTATGGTATCCGGGAGTTGCACAACCTCATGGTCTAAGGAAAAGATACTTGACATTGGAAAAGCTTTAGCATTATGAACTACACGATCTTGTGCTAGGCTTAGGATTGGGTCTTGTCCATCACATCATTCTCCTAATGATGTGATCTCGTTATCAATGACATCCAATGTCCATGGTCAGGAAACCGTAACCTTCTGTTGATCAACGAGCAAGTAACTAGAGGTTTACCAGGGACACGTTGTGGTCTATGTATTCACACATGTATCACTGTTTCCCGATAATACAATTCAAGCATGAATAACAGACAATGATCATCAACAAGGAAATATAATAATAACCATTTTATTATTGCCTCTAGGGCATATTTCCAACACCAATCGCTCACACTCACTTGGCGATGGTTCCAGATGCCGTCGCAGAAAGGGGTTAAAACCGTTTGTTTAGGACCGACGCGCACCAGTGCTTGTTTGAGCTCGTGAGTGGCGCACCCCCGTCAAGTTCGTGCCCCTCGGGTACCGCGACACGGTGCGTCAAGCCCTGATCAGCCCACGCCTGAGTGCTCGCGCAAGAAGGAATGAGGCATCTGGCAGATTCCCTCACGAATTTTGCAAACGCACCTCAGAGGCCAGCAGCGCCCGTGCCAGGAGCATGGAAGCCCCTCGGACGTTGGAAGATGTGCCCTCGAGCGTACCCAGCTAAGTTACCCCTCTACCCTCGTAAGGCAATTTAATATCATAACATAACACGGTAGCATAGGCATCATAGTTCATTACACGCCCCAGCCAAGCCACTTGCCCTTTTTCGAAACGCGGGAAAGAGGAGAAGCTAAACAAAAGCGGGTCGCATGGCCGTAGCAGCTCGTGAGACCTGGCCCCAGGGGGCTCCGGGGCTCAGCTTAGTCTGAGTCCTCCTCGCGCTTCACCGCCGCATGGGGGCAGGACGACCCGTCATCGACCTCGAAGCAAGGCTGGCGGCGCGGCGGCTGGTTGTAGCCACCGCTACTCGAGCTCTCTCTGGCGGAAGAGTCGCCGCCACTGGAGGAGT
Source organism: Secale cereale (assembly GCA_902687465.1). Taxonomy (NCBI): domain Eukaryota; kingdom Viridiplantae; phylum Streptophyta; class Magnoliopsida; order Poales; family Poaceae; genus Secale; species Secale cereale. The sequence goes on from LR738712.1 coordinate 388,425,375, forward strand.
CGCGGCCGTCACCAAGGGCGAGCCTACCTGCGGCCTCGTCACGGCCGTCTCCAGCGCCGAACCCGTCATCACCGCTGCCGTCTTCAGGACATCAACCAGCACGGCGGCCATCCGCCCCTAACACCCTAACGAAGAGGGTCGCAGCGCCATCGTACTTGAAGTGGAGGGTGCACCGCCTGCCCAAGACTTGTCTGCAGGCAAACATCTGCCAATCGCGGGCCAGGACAATGCTGCCCGCGGCAGAGTTCTCCATCGCAACCCAAGATGCCTTGTTGTAGCAGTCGTAAGCCTGCGGCCAGAGGCCGTCAAGACCTTCAGCCGGCAGCTGATGGGCGAAGAAGCGCGGTAGCTGGAGCCAGGCACCGGCCGGATTCTCCGGCCACACAACAAACTCCAGGAGCGCCTCCGATGAATGGGAGCCTGACCAGGGGGCCAGGCGACCATGACGTGCCTTCCTATAGAAAAGGGGCTGCCGCGACGAGGGCGGCCTTTGCCACGGAGAGAGGGGCCGTCCTGACCGCCCAGGGCGGCATCAACCCCGCAAGGATTAAGCTTGTGACCCTGGAGCACTGCTGGGGTAGCGACGTGGTTACGGGGCGACCCCGTCCCCTCTTGAGCGGTGGTAAATCGGACTCTTCCTGGCAGGCTTTTCCCTTCTCCGCGGCAGAGGACCTCTTGGGTGGTGCCATGGGAGTTGCAACAAGAGGGCGGAAGAAGGAGGAAGAATAAGGAGCGGGCGACAACGAGAAGGAGATGTGTAGTGGGGGCTTCACCCCCTCCCCCGTTTATAGCCTGGAGGAGGCCAACCGTCGGCCCCATGATCTCATGTAATGATGTCTCTTCTATGCATGTAGCAGGGTCTCGTCAAGTCGGGCAGTTCTCGAGGCAGTGTGAGGAAGCAGAGACGCCCACGTCCAATCAAGTTGCCACGTGTCGACCGAGGCTGCAGGCGTGTGGTGACCACGGCGCTTTGCCCTTGCCCCTTTGGCTTTGCCTCAAAGCCAAGTCCTTGCGTGCCTTGGGCCCAGGGGCCACTGCCAGCGTCTTGGGAACGGGGGTACCCAGACTTGCCTACCTGTGGTCCGTGACGTGGCTCCATCAGCGGCCTGGTGTGGCCCAACTTCAGCGACTGCAGCTCAAGACCCGCGCGAGGGGCCAAGCCTCGCGAGGCAGGCGACAGCAAGACCTCACTGGGGGCAACCTCTCTAGGCTGGCTCCCGAGGGGCGGAGATATCTATGCAAGGATCACCTCGCGAGGATCATGTGATGTGAGCCATGACGACCAAGGCCACGCGAGTGCAGTGTGCCAGTTTCCTCTTTGGTGCTAAGAGGGGCAAGCGCAGGTGTGGAGTCCCGAGGGATCAGGCAAAGGTTTCCATATATGTGCAACAAGACCAAAGACCTTCAAGGCTGCACAACGTAGGTCATCATGGAGCCCGGCGCGGCGTCACCACCAGAGCCTTTTGCAAGCGAAGACTACTTTTGTCAGGATAACTTGTACTAGTTGTTCCCCTTGAAGTTTGGCCGCTGTGGGATCCCTTCTCGCCGATATTTGGGAAGAGGACCAAGGCCACAATAAATAGGGCCTAGCCACCACCATAGAGGACATCTCATCTTGAGATAACCTAACCTTAGAGTAGATGAGATCCAATCCACTCTACTCACACCACAAGCTCATCCGAGCCCAAGAACACCTCTCCTCCCGAGGCTTTTCATCCCTTGTACTAGTTCATCCCCGGCCATACAAAGGCAATCCACCACACACACTGGAGTAGGGTATTACACCACAAGGTGGCCCGAACCAGTATAATTTTCTGTGTCCCCTATTCTTTGAGCACGACGAGCTAGGCCGCGGAATTGCAGGGTGAGCGTGCTGGGGAGGGAGTGTTCTTCGTGCGCAACCCGGAGTTCGAACCTCTCAAGGGTTTCGGGGCCCGAAATCCGACGATCGAACCTGCTACCTCTTGATGAATAGTGAACATGGGGTTGGTCGAACGAGTCGAGATGTACATGGTTGGGGTTGGATATGCAGGACCCCATTGGGGTTGGACGTTGCGGTTCCCGCTGGATGAATAGGACCCCGAGACGAGGCCGCCACAGCTGAGGCATTGGGGGTGGATGAAAAGGACCCTGAGGAGGGCTGGTTGAATAGTAGCCGGTGGAGGGCTGGTAGGATGAACAGGACCCCGTGGAGGGCTGGATGAACAGGACCCCATGGAGGGTTGTATGAACAATAGCCGGTGGAGGTAGAGGAAGACGTGGTGGATGAACAGTGCAGGTGGAGGCTGGAGGAAGTCGACGGTAGGTAAACAGTAGCCCATGGAGTCCTGTTTTGCTGTACGCCACACCCCTCGCAATGAATATGACCCCCATTTCAACCGTAGCGCTCCAGCACAAGTCTGTTTCCTCTGTTTGCGGTACGCTAGACCCCTCCAATGAACAGGATCCCGTTTAAACCATAGGAGCTCGAACAATTATGTTTCCTCCGTTATGCATTACGCTAGACCCCACCCGATGAACAGGACCCCGTTTCGACCATAGGCAGTCGAACAGAAGGTTGTTTCCTCCGTTCTGCGGTACGCCATGCCTCGTTTCGGCTGTTCCGTCCAAGCCGGTAGCCTCCCAATTAACACGACACGGTTTCTTTGTTCCAACCCCACCGGTTGGCTACCGATGAACACGACGCTGTTGCTGCCGTCCGCTGCCTCTCCATGCACACTAGCCCTGTCCGTACGTATGCACGAGTACTCGTTTGGGACTCCGCCCGTATGTACGTACGTAGCCATGTTTTTTGCCCTATGGTTGTACGTACAGGTACACGGTTTTGAAGGGACTGCCGAACTACTACGTTGGGGGCTCTACTACTACACATACCACTTCTTGCTCGGCCACGGTTCGTTGTTGTAGAGAGACCAATCGACCAGTATGTACGTACATGTTCGCGAATAGAATGACAACGCTACGTACGCTTCGACCATGTGGGTCCCGGCTGTCAGGGACGATAAGGTGGCACTTCCCTACGTGTGAAGATATATCTGGTGGGTCCTAGCTGTTAGGGGGGCATTCATTTTTTTCCGCGCCTAATAAGGAGACACTTTCCTTGTGTCCGAAGATATAGCTAGTGGGTCCCAGCTATGAGGGGGAAACTGTTTTTTTGTAAAATACAGCTATACCAAAATACAAAGCCCTTCCAGGAGGTCCCTGCTATCAGGTTGAGAAATCATTACTTTGCACGTAATAAGGAGGAACTTCCTTGCTGCAGCTATGGACCCAGTTGTCAGCCTCTCCACGCACAGTCCTCTTCCGATGTAAGTCGCTCCTTTCCACGTTGACTACGCGGTGCCGAGAGCACCAAGGCAGTGGATGACGGCGAGGCCTAGGAAGGGAATGACCCGGAGCCGGGGAAGACTCGGTAGTTGTTTCCCACGCCTAGGGGCGTACGAGAGTTTACTAGTTGGGCTGCATCGTGAGGTTGCCGTCGTCGGAGAATAAAAGCAGGCCTGGGTGAGTACGGGGATGGCCTGGCCAGCGATGGGAGTAGGTTGGGGCGATGATGCCTGCACGGCAGCAGAGCCGGCCTTGGGAGGTAGGAGCAGGCGGCACGACCGGCGCTGGTTTGGGAGGCTGGAGCAAGAAGACTAGAGGTTGAAGAAGCACTATGGCCGTTGGATGGACATCGTACGGTCACTGATGCTAGAATCGTTCATATTGACTAATAAGTTGACAAAGCCCTCCATCTGCGTCAACTTTGTAGGCCCACAAGTCAACCTCCAACTACGGTGGGTCCGAGATAGCAGGGGCAGTATTCATTTTTTTGTGCGTAATCAGGTATTTTAGTTTCTTCTTTTTTGAGTTAGAATAAAAATAAATCAATTTAGCATCTTCGCTACAATGTATATTTTCACGAAATGGATTATAATAAAGCTGGTGGGTCCCAGCTATCAGGGAGAGGAAACTTTTTATTTCCGAGTAATAAATGAAGCACCTTGCGTGCAAAGATGTAGATGGTGGGTTAAACCTGACAGGGGGCGAAATCATTCGTTTTCGTATAATACGGGGGCACTTGCTGCGTGCGGCCATGTGGGTCCCTGGTGTCAGCCACTCCACGTACATGCCTCTTCCGACAAAGTTGACCACGCTGCACCGAGAGAACCAACACAGTGAACGATGGCGAGTCCTAGGAAAGGAACGACCCAGAGCCGACAAAGACACATCAATGGATGCCCACATGGAGGGGGCTACGAGGGTTCACTGGTTTGGCTGCGGTGTGAGGCTGCCATCGCCGCTGAAGAATAGGAGGTGTTGGTGAGTAGAGGAATTGCCTTGACGGTGTTTGGGAGTAGGGTGGGCCAGTGAAGCCTGTGCGGCAGCACAGCCGGCCACGGTAGCAGGCGGTACCGCCGGCGGTGGTTTGGTCGGCTGAAGCAAGAATATTCAAGATTGAAGAAGCACTATAGTCGTTGGATGGGCATCCAACGACCACTTCTGCTAGAATCATGTCTTGACTATAAGTTGACAGAACCTTCCGTATGCCTTAGTAGGCCCACAAGCCTTCCGTTTGCGTCACTGACTATACTGCTCATAAAAAAATAGTAGGCCCACAAGTTTTTTCTGAGGCGAAGTAGGCCCACAAGTGAGCACCACATCTGTGGCAGAGGACATATAGACCATTTGCGATTGTAATAATGTACAACCCATTTTTGAATTCTAATGAAATTTACTACAACCCATTTAGAGTCTGTTAAAATTACAACCCATTTTCTAGCCAGTACAACGATTAATAATTTTAACCAACCGCTCAAAACAGAATTCAATCAAAAATCCCACATTTTGATGGGATCCAATATATTTTTATCCCGAAATTTCGAGTCAGATTAAATATAATTTAAAAATGAATTTGTATTAGGTAAAAGTCTGAGGAAATATTGCGCGCGCAATAAGTAATGAAATTTTAAAAAAAATGAAAAATAATATTTTTGGAACTAATTACCCGTTTTGTGCGTTTTTGTATATTTACATCCCAATTTTTATAATTACATCCCATATATTATTTCTTAAAGCCCATTTTCTTGTTAGGCCTGATGCATCCCTCCTAGGAAAGATTTACAGCCTAGCGGGGCAGAGAATAAAAATGTTTACTTGGGTCAGTTATTCCGCAAACAAAGTATAGCTGGGCTAGCCATTTTCACCTTGGAAATTTAATATGTGGGCTGGATATTTGGTCGACATAAAATAATAGCCTGGGCTAGACGAGCTACAGCCCGCCCAGTTGATCTCGTCTGAACAACAACAAAAACATCGCTCAAGAAAAACTTCGCTTACACATCGAAAAACAAATACTGCTCGAGCTGCTGGGTCCCAGCTGTTGGCCACTCCTTGTGCAATTCTCTCGTTTATTGACTTTATAGGTTGACAATGGTGTGGGGCCGTGATGTCAGGAAACTAGGAGGAATTAAAAAATATAGTTACAGTATTCTCTATTCCGATAAAAGACTCGGTTGGTGATGATGGTGTGTCTACTATCCTTCTTTTCTGACCATGAGATCTGCATATAACGACTGTGATGTAAGTTGTGGCATTTTTGCGACAAGACCCCACTTCTCTGTTCCAATTTGCAAAAAACCTTTAGTATCTTGAAACCAACCACATTCCTCCCCCACCTCATCAAAACAAGCATGAGGAATATATTTTAAGTGAACGAGTATATTTTTAGTGATATATATACCAAAACTCGAGTGTTTCTCTTTCAAATTTGTGAACATGTATTCTTCTACTTTGGATCCTTTGCAATGCACATACACATTCCTAGTTTATAATAAGGAGGAACTTGCGTATGTACGACTATGGCCCTGGTGGGTCCCTACTGTCATCCTCTCCAAGTAAAGTCATCTCCTGATTCCTCATGTTCGTTGACCATGTTGACCAGTGACAACACTCGGTGCCACGAGCGAGCGCAACAACTCGAAGGAAGACGGAGAGGGCCTTGTGGGCCCTACGGATGGTCTGATACAGCGCCCACTGCTCATTCAGGAAGCCTCATCCGACTCCTATGAGCACCTTCGAGAGACTGAGCCGGCCCGAAGTGACGAGGTATGTAACGAAAATCGGCGAGTTATGCGTGTAATTTCAGAAACCAGTGTATATTTTACCAGTCGAAATTGACCAACCAATCGCTTCGACCAAGATCATCTGCTTTCATTTACGATCCAAACACGGCCTAAGATGATGAGTTGGTCGGAAGATCATATAGTTTCACCTCTAACCTGCCCAAGTTGCCGTATAGGCTATGAAATGAAACATAAGACGATGAACTTCTTAAGCATAGAAACAATAGAGGAGGATGATCTTCTTAACATGCAAATCATTGGCATTAGATCAACATGCAGAACAATATGAAGCATTATTCTCAGGAGGCACGGTGAATAGCTCGTGATGCCGCATGCCAGAGCATTCCAAGTTGAACTTTCCAATCAAACTCACAAGGCCAGGCATTTCATAGACAACATTCAGAACAAACTCTTAAACTACATTACATAAGTCAACATTCATGTGACTATGCATCTCAGCAGAGTAAATATTTACTTCTGAACTAAACACAGGAATAGGAAAAAACGATCGATGCTGCTCACAACAAAGGGCGTGCCACTCCAAAATATCAAATTCATGTCTTCTGGCTAACATCAATGAGCAAAATTTGACAAGGTTTTCTGATTCCAATATATTAAACTAATGTCTACTTGCTAACATCAATGATTAAACTTTGACAAGCTTTTCCCGTTCAAAATATGTAATGCCTATGATTGTGGAACTGGCAGGATTTGTCATCAATTTGCACATTGAAATGGCACATGGAGCCGGATTAACCAGCGTATCTTTCTGTGCAGTTCCACTGAAATCAAACAATGTCTTGCGTAGCATGGTGGATTTCGTATTTATATATTGCAAGGCCTTGAAGACATTGGCAGCTCCATTCAAGTAGATAGTCCGGTGCCTCTAGGAGATAACGAATGATTAGAGAACCATTCATGTATTGTGCATGATGGAAGTATTATGGAGGACACAAACCATCTGAACATTTTGTGCAGTTCCACTGAAATCAAGCTGAGCATCCCTCTCTGCATAAATACAGAAAAAGCATGATGAATATAGTAGTGGTACTAGTTGATTAAACATACGCTTACAACTATAATCATCTTCTTTATCTTAACAGGAAAACAAAGCAATACAATAGCTTCAATTAAACATTTATTCAAAACAATACAACAATATAAGTAGCACAACATAACAAATCACAATCATGTGGATGAAGGTCGATACTGACCTTGTTTGTTACAGCTGCGTCGGCAACTAACTTGGTCAAACCTTTCCTCGTGGAGTGAAGTTTGCACTCCACGTGTTGTAGAGTTTCCCATGCTCTCTTAAGACTAGTCATGTCACCAGCGTCTACTAATAGTCTGTAAAGCTTCTCGATCATTCCTTGTGTAATGTGGCGCAAACAGTGACTGCTTCTTTCTGGAAAGTGGAAAGACCAACTGGGCCCAATAAGACAAAAGTTTGCCTAACACATTGTCTCCTTTTGTGCAGTTCAACTAAAATCAATGTCGAAATAGAACCTAGCAGAAGTTTTGATATCCCTGTATACAACAATAGGTAAAGGAAACAATTACTAACAAATAACGGTTGGTGACTTATACACCCAGAAGAAAAAAAAATCTGCCTTTTCTTAATGGGAAACAAAGCGGGAGAGTAGTAATTCTCAAACAATGTGATTCATTCATATTAATTGAGACATTATCTTAACAATACCTTGTTTCAACATGTATAAAGAACGACAAAGCAGAAAAGTACCATTCCTAAAACAATGCAACTGATTCATATTATAAGGGATATTATCTTAACAATACCTTGGTTAAACATGTAGAAAGAACTACAAAGCAGTATAGTACCATTTGTAAAACAGTGTAACTCATATAAATTAATAGACACATTATCTCAACAATACATTTCTTAAACATGTACTCCGGCCGATCCCTACCAGAAATGGTACTCCCACCGATCCCAAACAAGTGTTGCAGTTTTCAACTAAGATTTCAGTAGTTAATTCTGAGAGTGGCATTGCTTAATTTTACAGGTGGCATTAGATTAACAAAAAGCATAAACAGTTCCAGGGACAGTGGGCGCAACAGCACCATGTCCTTCCATCGATTTATAAAGGGGGTGATGCAGAGTTTTGTTGTAACAAAGAAACAAGCATTATGTCTGGGTTGGAACAATTTTTGCTCAGTTAACGGTAAAAGACATCCGTTTAATAGCTTATTCAACATTTATTAAAAAAATACCAATACAAGTATCACAACATCTGAAAGCAAACTACACCATTGTGACACCCTGAGACCCATGTGCCAGGTGTCAGCCAGTTATTCGTCGTCGTTGCCTTGCCATCTGCTTGCGTGTTGCATCTTGCCATGTCATCGTGTGCATTGCATCAAGATGTTTACAAAACTTGCATCCGTCCGAGTTCCCTCGTCCTCTCCGTTGTCCGTTCTGAGCCCAGACACACTTGCACGCGCCCGCGGCACATCCGAATATTTATTTTATGAGTGGCTGGAAAATGTTCTCGGAATGGGATGAAACTTGGCGTGTGGTTTTATTATAGTATAGTCAGGCTGCCTGCCAAATTTCATCGCATTCGGAGCTCTTTTGATAGCCCAACCATTAAACTATAGCGGCAATATAGCCGGTTAATTCGTCGGACGTTCTCGGTCCCCGAAAACCCCCGCATGCCTCTCTCTCTTCTCTCCTCACAGTCCATCTCCTCTAACATATCCCACTAGGCCTGCCTAACCCCCCTCGCAACCGGAGCCGTCTGATTCGATCGGTGGGTCCAAAAATCACCCCTATACCCAAACCCCACCCAAAACTTCTATTTATGGACACCCCGCGTCCAAAAATGGCCTTCTTCCACCTCTGGCCTCCATTTCCGTGCCCAGCCGCTCCTCCTCCGCCCCTTGTCGCCGCCAGATCCACCACCGCCGCCACCTGAGGCGTCGCCCCGGCCAATCCGAGCGCGACACGTCACCCGCGCCGCGCTCCCGAGCCAACCAGGGAGCTCCACGCATCCCTGGCCAGCTCCCCCGCCGCCGCGGCCCGCCCGAGCCTCTGGCCTCCCCCGAGCCTTCGTCCCCGCGAGCCCTGCCGCTGCCTCCGCCGCCGGCCTCCGCTCCGGCCGTCCCGCTCGACCCCGCCGCCGGTGGACCTCATCGCCGCCTCGCCGGCAAGCTCCGTCGCCGGACCCTCCGCCCCGCCGCCACGAGCTCCCTCCGCCCCGCCTCCTGAAGCTCGCCTCTGGCCGCCGCCCGACCAGGCCGTCGCCTCCATGCCGCAGACCCGCCGCCCCGGCGCCACTACAGCCTGTCCCTGCCGCTCCTCGGTCATCGGAGCGCCGCCTCCGCCAGCCTCGCTCCTGATCTGATCGAGAGCACGAGGACGACGACGTCGACTGGCTTCCAGTGTCGTGCCTCCTGGGCCGGCCTCTTCCGCCGTGGGCCCAAGGCCCATCTCCTCCGGCCCACTCCCGTTCTAGGCCCACCTGCCGGTCGGCCTGCCTCGCCTCCTCTCCACTTGGGCCAGGCCCACTAGGTGAGAAGCCCTATTCCCCGCCCTGTGCACCACTTAGCTATTAGTCGCTCTTGTAGTTTTTTTCTCTCTCTGAGCTAAAACTGCTAAGTCCATGTTTAGTGTAAATATGTATGCATGTTCGAGTGGCTGCAACTTTTTGTGTGATTATCGAAATGATGCATATAATATGTGAAAATGTTCGTTGTGAGATGCTCTTCATTTTGTTCCACTGTGGCATGCTTGTTTGAGTTCATCTTGATGCCCTAATCATCGTTGCAAGAGTGCTATATGTTTAAAAGTACTGTCAACTGTAATTTTGTTGCATGCTTGTGATGATGATATCTTTTTGCATGTTGGTCCAAATGGAGCATATGATATGTCAAAATGTTCATTGTGAAGTACACTACATGTTGGTTGCTGTAGCATTCATGTTAGTTGCCATATTGCCATGTTAATCTCTGTTGCAAAAGTGCATTTGGCTGTTAAGTGCTGAAACTTGTTATGAGATGCTGTTTTGTCTTGCTCATAGCTATTGAGGTGTTTGTCTTTTATGCCACATGTCAATATGTTTTAGAAGCACAATCATGCCATCTTTTCTGTGGTGCAATCCACTTTTCATGTTATGCCTTGTGGTGTTTGCAACAAGTTTGCAGAGTAGCCTACTCGTTGATGTTGTTTTCTAGGACTTGTTAAAAACTGCTAAGTCTGAAACTGTTAAACCTGATGCTTTGTTTGCTTGATGCCTCACTCAAATCCATGCATTTTTTAGTTTGCCAAATGATCATATCTTGTTGTCCATGTTATGCTCTATCCATCCATGCCCTTATTTGCATATATATCCTGTTGTAGCTTATTTATTTCTTACTCTAAAGTTGCTATAAATGAACCTGTCAGAGTTTTATCAGCATGATCAATTTGGTGAAGCTTGTTGTTATTGATCCATGCCTCCTATGGAGTTGTTTGATGTATGCTATGTCTATTGTATGTCCATGATCTTTATATACTTAGTAGAGTTGATGTGCTTGTTGTTTTGTGCCTCCGAAGGCAGCATCGTGATGATGTTTTTGGCTTCCCAGATTTTGGCTAAGTCTGGATAAATTTGTTGCATCTTGCCATGCTTGCTTATTTGTGTTCCAGTAAGTTTTCGGGTGTGCTCTAAGTTCATGCTTGTTAAGTATCATGTCTATTTCACATCCATGCCTCTTGTTATCATGTTTGGGTGTTGTAGCATATATTTACTTTGCTCCAAAGTTGCTATGTTGCTGTTTTTGGACAGCTTGTTGTTATATCTTGTTTCGTGTGTATGTGTTGAACTGTTGCTCCGTTTTTAGCGTGCTCTATATGAAACTTGTGTGTTTTTGCATGTAGAAGCATAATATCATGTTGGTTACCTATTTGGAGTGTGTTTGCTTGATGTTTGGGTGCATCTTGCACCGATGACATGCTTGTCTTGTTTTGCTCATATCTTCTAGGCCGTAGCTCCAAATCTAATAAACTTTATATGAAACTTGACTAGAATTTCGTGTAGATCATCATGGTGCATGTTAACTTGCTTCTTAACAACTTGAACTTAAGGTTTGTTCAGATCTGTACCAATTTCGAATTGTGCATATGAGGACTTACCGGAATTGTTATATGTTGTTTCTGGCCTCATTTAAACTTGTTGGTTTGTGTTGTCCTTGAGTGCTTCCTCCCTTGCCATGTTTTGCATCATCTAGACTTGTCTTGCATCATACTTGCTTAAGCATCTTGTCATGTTCTTGAGTGGTGTGTTTACCATGTTGTGTGTTTCTTCTCGCTAGTTCGTTATCCGTTGCGTTCATGAGGATTCATTCGACTTCACTTGGTTCGTCTTTGAGGCTTCTTCTTCGTCTTCTTCACGGGCTCGTTCTTCTCCCTTGCGGGATCTCAGGCAAGATGACCATCACCTTGGATACCTTTACTATCATTGCCATGCTAGTTGTCTCGGTGCTATCGCTATATGTCGCGCTACCTATGTGTTGTTGTCAGCCTCTCCTTGTTGCCATGAAACCTCTAACCTTTGACACCTTCCCAGCAAACAATTGTTTGGCTATGTTACCCGCTTGCTCAGCCCCTCTTATAACGTTGTTAGTTGCAGGTGAAGACGAAGATTGTTCCATGTTGGAACTTGTGTTGGAATATCACAATATATCTTTTATATATTAACACACCTATATACTTGGCAATGTGTGGAAGGCTTGGCTTTTTGCTCGATGTTTTGTTCCACTCATGCCACCTTAGGAGCCGATAAACCGGCGTTATGTTCCTTGATTTTGCGTTCCTAACACGGTTGGGTATAAGGGGACCCCTTGACAGTTCGATTTTGAATAAAACTCCTCCAGCAAGGCCCAACATTGGTTTTATTTGCAACATAATAAAAACTTAATTAATTAATTTCATAGGGATTTAGCGCTACCCGAGGATTCTTTCTACATACAGGGGGCCAGTGCAAATGGTGTTGGTCCCAAACTAGAGCCACTTGTGGTGCCACCTAGTTATTTGGGGTCTTCGGTTGCTGTACGTAGCGCTCATCCGGACGTGGCCTGAGACGAGATACACGCGGCTACTATCAGGGTGTCGGCACGCTGGGAGGTCTTGCTGGACTTGTTTTACCATTGTCGAGAGGTCTTGTGCACCGGGAATTCCGAGTCTGATCGGGCCTTCCCTAAGATAAGGGTAATATTATTATTATCCCTGCTGATCGTGAGAGCTTGTGATGGGCTAAGTTGGGACACCCATGCAGGGTTATTAGCTTTCGAAAGCCATGCCCGCGGTTATGTGGCAGATTGGAATTTGCTAATGTCCGGTTGTAGAAAACTTGACAGAGGATCCGAAGTAAAACAGACAACCGCGTGAGTAACCGTGACTGTCTGTTTTCACCTTGAGATGAGAACACGGTGGGGTTATGTTTGACTTGTAGGTAGTTCAGGATCTTTAGCCATCATTACTAGTTTGCGACCGTTTGCGTACATGCTCATTTTATTCTTGTACTCGTAAGTTAGCCACCCTATATTGCTTAGCCGCTGCTGCAACCTCACCACTTAACCTCTTCCTACCCATTCAGCTTTGCTAGTCTTGTTACCCATGGTTATGGGATTGTTGAGTCCTCGTGGCTCACAGATACTACAACAACAGTTGCAGGTGCAGGTTTCCAATGACTTGACGCGAGAGCGATGTCCTTTGTGTTGGAGTTCTTTCTTCGTCTTCTTCATCAGTCTTGGGTTAGGTTCTGGGTCGGCAGCCTGGGATAGCAGATGGATGTCGTTGTGTTTTTCATGTTTGCATCCGTAGTCGGATGTGGGGACCCCGACTCATAAGTCGTGATCACCGAATGCACGTGTACAGTGATCCCAGAGATCAATGCTCACTGAACACACAGAAGCTGAATAACAGGAGTCTTACATCCTTACATACCGTGTTACACAAATAGGACCATAATGGTCAAGTCTTGAGTATATCATCGCAGCGGAAATCTTCAAAGACAACTGGGACCCATGCCATCTGCCTTAACCCTACAGGCATTCTGACTGGGAAGCGTCCTAGCTCGCATGCTCGTCACCAAGAAATCTTCGTCATAACCTGTTCTCTCATGCCTGGCCAATAAAATAACCAGTGGCAAGCCAATGAGTACTTTGAATGTACTCGCAAGCAACCCAAGTGTGATAACAGAATAATTATGCAAGGCTCTACTGCTAGGTTGGCAGTTTTGCGGAAAGCTAGTTTTTCATATGCACTTATGATCAACATATAACATGGATATGCATGTGTCTGTAACAAGTATTAGGAGGTCACAGACAGCATTTTCAAGAAAGAGTTGTAATCAACTCATGCTTAAGCTCATTGTGACTTCCTCACAATCACATCAACAACATTACTGAACCATGTTGTTTCCTCGCACACACACACCAGGTTTCGCAAACATTGGACGTAGCCCAAGAGCGGTTACCCAACTGTCCATGACCGTGGACACGGCTATTCGAATAGTTTTACACTCTGCAGAGGTTGCACACTTTACCCACTAGATCCGGGGAACTTCCGTGTCATCCACGACCCGCGGTACCTCAGGTACCCGGGGTAAGCACCCGATCACTACCTTTCCCTAGACGACACTAACATAGAGTCCACTCGATTGGTAGCAGCCCCGTGCCAAACATTTCACATCTCAAGGTTTGTGGAGACTCGCTCCGTTTTCATCACATATCACAAGCACGGGGTACCAACGGTGTGTCCGGTGCCCTGTAAAGACAGTCATGGCCGCCTATCCAAGCGCGACCCCGTCCCAAGAGTGACCTCATGTCACTCCCGTCACTAGTAATGCGGGCACCATGCTAGTATCGACCTAGGTAATCAATAATGCCCTTTCCCGTATAAGGGTAGAGTGGTTGCGCATGTAAGGTTGGAATAACGGTCGCAACTTAAACCAATCTGTTTTCAAAACAACACACACACTTGCCTCGGTACACCACTTCGTCATCAAGTGGTTACCCATCTCACCATCTCCCTCGGGCATAAATGGCACCCGACGGGGTTTTCGAAAAGTCTTTTGAAAGTATCCTGCCTCCGTCACCATGCATATACCCGTCCCATTTGCGTAGCCACTATTAAAGCAACCTAACTACTCCCACCCACATAACCCTCATAGGAAGGTAGGGTCATGTTTGATGCAAGTTTCAACAGTAAAGTAACAAAGGTAGCAACCAAAGTGGTTTCCACCTCAACATGATTCCGATGCATTGAATAATAAGGTGTTATGAGACATGCATAAAAAGGTCTCTTGAACATGGTCAAAGGGCTGCTTGCCTTATTCTTCCGAATCTTCAAACCTTCTGGTCCATCTCCGAATACTCCGTTTATTACGTCAACTAACGATGGAAACAATCATAATAAGCAACACAATCAAAGCAAAAATAAAAGTGCTCTAAAAATAGGAGTTGGACTTTTCTAGGATACCTCTGGTCATATGAAAAATAACCAAGGTGGTTTCATAGGTGTTGGATCAATAGATAGTTTGGAACATTTCAATGTGATGGAACCAAGGGGTTTGTGGATTTGGAAGAAGTATGCAGAAATATTTTCTTGAATGATGAGAAAAGGTACCCATCATCAAGTCATGATTTTAGAAGCATCTAGGAGTTGGTTTCACTGGATTTGGAATTCAAATGAATTTCCTAGGATTTTGCAAAGCTGATAAATATAAAGAAATGGCTCAATATTTAGTGGGGTACAGAAACTATTATTAAAAATGTTCCAAAACTAAGTTTGGACATGACAAGCATCTAGGAATTTGAATCACTGCATCTGGATCAAGATTGAGCTCTCTGTGATTTTCTAAAGTTCATCACAGAAAATGATATATTGGCATTTGATAAATATGTGTGAAGGAAATGTCTCTGGAATAATGTGCATGTTGCACCATGTGGTAGAGCATGATTTATGGAGTCACTGGAAATTTGAATCACTAGATTTGGAATTAATTTGAATATCTGGATGATTTTTGCAGCTGTCTGGTAAAAGAAAAAGGGTAGGAAAAAGGGTTTTACCCTTATCTTGCGCTCAGGCGGGATGTGGACGTGGGCCGGCCCAGTGGCATCAGCCGCGGGGGGGGGG
>LR738712.1:388440668-388489538 GCA_902687465.1 Secale cereale
GGGGTGGCGCAGTTGACGTCGTTGGCGTACTCCTGTGAGTACGCCTTCGACCAGGGCAGGCGCCTCCCACCGAAGGCCGTCTCCACTTACTCCAGGGGCCCGGGGCCTTAGCCACTTACAGGTGGGCCCTGCTGGCAGGCCCTCCTCTTACCTCCCGCTTAAATCAGAGGAGGGGCAGGGGAGGCCGGCCGAGCAGGCGCCGGCGCCCTTCCCGGCGACTCCGGTCGTCCCCGGCGGCATCCCGAACACTGACGAGCTCCGGGATATCAAGCCGAGCCCATCCATGGGCCTCACGCGGTCTGAGGGGAACAGGGGCGGCGGCAGCCTCGGCGCCGGCGGGCGGCTTCGGGTCGAGACGGGTGTGACGCCAAGGATGCTTGGGGAAATGAAGGAAGGAGTGGGGGGAACTCCACGGTCCTGGGGTCTTCCTCCTGGTGGCCAACAGAGAAGGGGGAGGAGAGAGCGGCCGAGGCGCCCGAATCCGAGCGGCGGACGGCAGCGGCACTCCGGCCTTGGAGGGGGTAGGAGGCCACGGGAGAGAGCTCGAGGGTGTCTGGGAGGTTGCTGGAGAAGTGAGAGAGCGAAAGGAGTCGAGAGAGAGCCCAATGGGGCTATATATAGTGCGCACATTCGGTGCATCGTGGGCGCGGTCCAGGGCGCGCATGGGCAAGCTCTACAGAGGGGAGAGAGGAGGGGGCCGACCGCCTGGCGTGTTGCGGACGTCAAGGGCACCTCGGGAGACACGGTCTCTCTGCCCAAGGCCGCCTGGAAGCCTCGGGAGGGCCGAGCTACGGTGCCTTGGTGCACTGTAGCGTGCTCCAGAGCGCGCCTTTGGCCGGCATGCTCATGTCTTTGCTATCCAGGCCGTGTCCCCCAGTGTCCAGTAGTGCTAGGGAGTAGTAAACAAAGGCGTGAAGGTCTTGGATGCTCTGGGGAGCCTCTGGAATGAGGAGAGGGGTGAAAGAGAGGGAGTTTACTGCTGTCCAGCAGTGAGAATTGGGGTTTTACCCCCTCCAATGATTGAGCTGAGGCCATAGAGAAGTTACTGGGGGTAGAGGATGATCAGGGGAAAGTGTGGTAGAAATTTGGAGTAAAGGGAAATGGTGAAAGAGGTTCAAACACTGGTTTTGGTAAATGACCAGAAGGTGTTTGATCAGGTTTTGGGGAGGCAAATGACCTCCACTTGACATGGGACTTAACAGGATCAAATGTCACATGTAATTAGGCCCCTACACCAAATTTGAGCTCATTTGGGCAAAGTGGCCAATGTAACTTTGGTGAACCCTAGAAATCAACAGAAATGGGTTCACCTTGTTTGAGTCAAGCAATTCATCTCCCCTTGATGCACCACTTGGTGTAGCATCATCATTTGGGATTATGAACATGCCCACAAAGTTTGAGGCTCCAGATAAAAAGCTGACAATGTAAAGTTGTTCAAATTTGAATTTGAACAGAAGGGGTTTTGGGGTGATCTGATCAAGTTTCTCTATTCCAAATCTTGTGCCATTTGGTCTAGATGCCTTATTAGGCCATGCTAGCATGTGCACCAAATTTGAGAGCATTCGGACAAGTTTGGCAATGTAGAGTTGCTCAAACTTCAAATATGGACAGAATGGTTTTGAGGGGATTAGAGGATGTTTCCTTGATCTTCAAGACATGAGGCTTTGCATGATCATCAAATATGTCATATATGACATGATAGAATTTCCCTGGAATTTTTGGAGAATATTTCCTTTGTAAATATTTCAAAAGCTTAAAATATCCAGAAAGGGTTTTGGAAGGATTTGTCCAATATTTTGAACATGACCATGTGTTGAAACTCTTATATATGGACAATATATGTCCTATGAGTCTCCCTGAATTTTGGCAAATATTTTTGAAATTATTAAATAATTTTTCCCTATTAAAGACCATTTCTGGCCTTAAAAAAAGCTTTTAAATAAAATATAAAAATAACTTTTAAAATTATACTTTTGTGGTTTCTGGGAGTCCTATACCTAATAGGATTCAAATATACTTTTTGAAAGATTTTTCACACCCTAAATAAGGTACTTGCAGTGCAAACCTCAATTCAGGGGTTTTTGGAAAACTAATTTTAGAAAATACCATTTGGCCAAAATATTTCTATAAGAAAATTCTATACTGGTCTATACACATGGCATGATCATTGGGAAAAGGTTTTGGGTCAAGGAGATGAAGTATAAGAGTTGGAGGATTTATTTGATTTTTAGAGCACTAGCAAACAGCAGACAAAAGTCAAATCAAGCAAAGTCAAAAACACTCAAAAGTTTTTGCAAATCCACATTTTTAACATGGAAATTAGCTTAAGCAATGTGACATGAAAATCAGGGTGTGACAGACCTACCCCCCTTACAAGAATCTCGTCCCCGAGATTCCCAGACTAGGCGTGGAAAGAAAGGCGGAGTCTTGGATACGGGGTAGTCTTCACTTCTTCTTGTTGGTTCTGCTTCCGAGTGGTGCTCCTCGGAATCTTGAAGTGCTTGGTGGTATGGCTTCTTGCTTGAGGCCTTCCTTGATGGAGGTTGCTGAGGGGTCTCTTGCATAGGTTAGGTTGGGTTAGCTGTCAAAGGCTCGGTGATCGATGTCCTTGCGGGCATCGGGCTAGCTAGGAGGTAAGAAGTACTTCTAGAGTGGGGGCTCGTGGAAGATTTGGTGCACGGAGGGTATCTCAGGTGGTAGATCTAGCTGGGGAGCCGTCTACTACATGACTTGCAGTGATCTCGAAGGGTCCAATGAACCTAGGTGCGAGCTTCCCCTTGGCGTGGAAACGCTTGGTTCCCTTCAGAGGAGTTACCCGCAGGTACACGTGGTCCCCGATATGGAAACTCATGTTCCGACGGTGAGTGTCAGCATAGCTCTTTTGCCTTGACTTGGCTGCCTTCAAACATTCTCTGACTAGTTGGACTTGCTCTTCCGCTGCGCGGAGAATATCCGGTCCAAGGACTAGTCCTACTCCAGCCTCTGACCAGTTGAGGGGTGTGCGACATCAGCGTCCGTACAACACCTCTAATGGTGCCATCTGAAGGCTCGACTGGTAACTGTTGTTATAGGAGAACTCGGCAAAAAGGGAGACAATCCTCCCACTTGGCTCCATATGCCAGGACACAGGCTCGGAGTAATGACTTCGAGAATCTGATTGACTCGTTCAGTCTGACGTCCGGTCTGTGGGTGGAAAGCCGTGCTGAAAGATATCTTGGTTCCCAGGGCTTCTCGGAACTTCTTCCAGAACCTTGGGTGGACTGGGTTCCTTGATCTGACACAATCTCCTTGGGAATGCCGTGAAGACTTACGATTCGGTCGATGTAGAGAGCTGCCAGCCGGTTGCCATCATAAGTGGTCTTGACAGGAATGAAATGGTCCACCTCGGTCAAATGATCGACTATGACCCAGATAGAGTCATGTCCTCTATTCGACCTTGGTAATCTAGTGATGAAGTCCATTCCGACTTTATCCCACTTCCACTCAGGAACCTTGAGTGGTTGAAGCAATCCAGCAGGTCGCTGATATTCAGCTTGACCCTTTGGCACACATCACACTCTGGAACATAGGTTGCAAATCTCTCTTTTCATCTCGTGCCACCAGAATCGTGCCTTCAAGTCTTGATACATCTTGGTGTGAGCGTTCCTTCGACACGGAAAAGCTCGGCTCCTTTGAGAGGAGTGGTTTGCAGATACGCCCGGTCTTCAACGCGGAAGTTTTCTTCTTGATGACAGTGGTCGGTGTAGATCTTCCTTCTTGACAGGGCGGTCTTCAAATGTCTTCTATCCAGCTGTCCGTCTCTTCTTTGTCTTCGGGCAGACAAGTAGGCCATCAAATAATGATGTTACCCAACTTGTCCATTTACTCCATGAGGTCTAAGGTGTACGCAAGGTAAGCTGGGTATTGGTGGTGGTCTCGGTTGAGTATTGGCAGAGGCCTTCCTGACTCTGAGTCAAGGCCCGTGGTCAGAATCTGACCAGGTTGTGGCTCGGTGGGGCTTAAGGGTTTCAAGGATTCTAGTGAGTGAATGAACTTATATCATCTTATCCTTAAGCACAGTTTCTGAGATGCCAATAGCTCTATCTAGTACTCCGATCGAAAAAGCATCTTCTCGCAGAGACCAACTTCGATCACCACTCATGCCATACATATCCTCATGATTCTCAAGAGACGGTCTAACAAAACTATATTGTCTATGATCCCCAAATCTATATGTATGCCTACCTCTAAAATCCAAAGGTAGATCATACATGCTGCTGAGCTAAAATTAAACTTCATAATCCAAGCACTCGACCTATTCTGGCAAGGCTCATGATAATGCTTCTCTATTCTAAGGAAACACGTCATATGCCACTCCAAGATTTGTTTCCTTCCTATAGATCAACTCCAATAGCCCGGTAATTACCATCAATCACCACATAATCCAACAATTCTACAAATCCGATGTCTACGGTGCTCCACAAGATCTCAAGTCCCTATAATCCCCAAATACTTGGAAGGACTATGCATCACGATAGTAAGTCCACCAAATTCTCATCATCCGGGTCAGTAAACTCCAAGATCATGATTATATAGATCCCCAAATCAACTTCGGCAAATAATCCAATCTCCTAGGTTATTGTCCACCGAGAAGCATGATATCATAATCAGGATCATAGGTCTAAATCCAATCTTACCCCGAATCATGCAGACATATCCAGCATTATACCAACCAGAATCACCTACATAATTCCAAATCTCATGTCCATCGGGCACTCCTACATGCTTCCCCATAGTCATGATCCCATCAATATGAAAACCTCACAATCCATCAAGGTCTCAGATAATTCCTCAAAGTCACTGATATAAACCACCAAGTCATCTGTCCAATATCCTCGAAATGGTCTATCTATGGCATCGTCAGACCTCGTGCTATATTAGGATGAAAAATGTGCTCACTCATCGTGTCCACTAGTTCCTTTACGAACCCAGTGTTGTGCATGGTTACAAAGGCTTAACAGGTTCTCTCGCTATACCATGGGTTAGGCACATGGTTAAGGATTCATGCTGGAGTGTCTCGTGAAGTCTCAAAGGGTCTGGGAAGAGGGTTACTGGTCTGGAGGGTTAAACATAACACTACGGGGCTGCAATTGATCGTGGAGGTTGTAGCAGAAGTCTTCGGTGCCAGTTGGCTGTCGAGGTAGAATCCTTGGTGCATCTTGTCTTGCGGTCTTCAATTGGGGAGAGAGAGAGAGAGAATAGAGGGAAGAAGCAGCGTAGAGGAGGGAAATGCCTAAAGGGGGTTCTATAGTGCAGGTGCAACAAACAGGTGCAAAAAGGTCGAAACAAAAGAAACAAGGCAAGGAAGGTGATATAGCCATGCACTTGTAGCCTGGGCAAAAGTGCGACTCATATCAAAACACAAGAAAATAAAAGCAAACAACACACAATCATGGTTCTATTCGAACCATCATATGGACTCGACTGCGCATAGGGGGTACACGACTCATCCTACCCTAGGGGTTCTCGGACTCAGTGCCGTGACTTGTGCCTCGTGCAGTCTTCTGAGCTTCCTCGAGTGTTGCTAAGTCCCTTGTAGTTGCTTGATGAATGATCTGGGTTGATCCTCTTCAACAACTTCTCGCCTGATGAGCTGATGTGGTGAAGGTGCCTCCTTGTAGCTGGCGTTGACTTGGTCTTCTCTTGTCTCTTTAACCATGACGATCCCCTGTGCCTTCTGGGGCGTCGAGGGTACCAGGTAGGCAATCCATATGTAATGATAATAACAAGGCATAATAGAGGTCCAACATGTCGGTTTCGTTGATGAAAACATCGACACCAAGAGCGGGGAATGAAGAGAACCGTTTTACTGCTCACCATAGTGAGGCGGACCAAATGGCAAGGTTCTCATCCACCGGTGGTTGTCGATACAACAACGGTAGTGACAGGATTACTCCATTAGCGATGCATATCATGATTTTTGCATAACCTATACCCTGGTCATTTATAGGCCAAAGTCGCACCATCTTGGGGGCTCTTGTCAAGGGTGTCCCCCTTCTTCTGGGTCTTCATGTCCTTATCCATCGAGGATGTAACTTCCGTTGGTATCGTCTTGTCGTGGTGTCACCAATCTTGTGTGCAAAAGTTGTGGGTGAGTGTTTGGCAAGGTGCACTCCACGAGGATTACAGAAAATCCAGTGGTCTGGGGCATAAGGGTTCTAGCGACCAAGGTTTTGAAGAGGAAGAGATCAAGTATAGCCTAGTTATCGAAAAACTGAGAAGGGAAGAGAAGTATAGATAGTTTTGAAAACTAGTAGTAGTTTTGAAAATAGTTTTACCCTAACTAACGACCATGCTAACTAAGGCTTCCTACAGTCAGGATGGCTCTGATACCAGCTCTGTGGGGACCCCGACTCATAAGTCGTGATCACCGAATGCACGTGTACAGTGATCCCAGAGATCAATGCTCACTGAACACACAGATGCTGAATAACAGGAGTCTTACATCCTTACATACCATGTTACACAAATAGGACCATAATGGTCAAGTCTTGAGTATATCATCGCAGCGGAAATCTTCAAAGACAACTGGGACCCATGCCATCTGCCTTAACCCTACAGGCATTCTGACTGGGAAGCGTCCTAGCTCGCATGCTCGTCACCAAGAAATCTTCGTCATAACCTGTTCTCTCATGCCTGGCCAATAAAATAACCAGTGGCAAGCCAATGAGTACTTTGAATGTACTCGCAAGCAACCCAAGTGTGATAACAAAATAATTATGCAAGGCTCTACTGCTAGGTTGGCAGTTTTGCGGAAATATAGTTTTTCATATGCACTTATGATCAACATATAACATGGATATGCATGTGTCTGTAACAAGTATCAGGAGGTCACATACATCATTTTCAAGAAAGAGTTGTAATCAACTCATGCTTAAGCTCATTGTGACTTCCTCACAATCACATCAACAACATTACTGAACCATGTTGTTTCCTCGCACACACACACCAGGTTTTGCAAACATTGGACGTAGCCCAAGAGCGGTTACCCAACTGTCCATGACCGTGGACACGGCTATTCGAATAGTTTTACACTCTGCAGAGGTTGCACACTTTACCCACTAGATCCGGGGAACTTCCGTGTCATCCACGACCCGCGGTACCTCAGGTACCCGGGGTATGCACCCGATCACTACCTTTCCCTAGACGACACTAACATAGAGTCCACTCGATTGGTAGCAGCCCCGTGCCAAACATTTCACATCTCAAGGTTTGTGGAGACTCGCTCCGTTTTCATCACATATCACAAGCACGGGGTACCAACGGTGTGTCCGGTGCCCTGTAAAGACAGTCATGGCCGCCTATCCAAGCGCGACCCCGTCCCAAGAGTGACCTCATGTCACTCCCGTCACTAGTAATGCGGGCACCATGCTAGTATCGACCTAGGTAATCAATAATGCCCTTTCCCGTATAAGGGTAGAGTGGTTGCGCATGTAAGGTTGGAATAACGGTCGCAACTTAAACCAATCCATTTTCAAAACAACACACACACTTGCCTCGGTACACCACTTCGTCATCAACTGGTTACCCATCTCACCATCTCCCTCGGGCATAAATGGCACCCGACGGGGTTTTCGAAAAGTCTTTTGAAAGTATCCTGCCTCCGTCACCATGCATATACCCGTCCCATTTGCGTAGCCACTATTAAAGCAACCTAACTACTCCCACCCACATAACCCTCATAGGAAGGTAGGGTCATGTTTGATGCAAGTTTCAACAGCAAAGTAACAAAGGTAGCAACCAAAGTGGTTTCCACCTCAACATGATTCCGATGCATTGAATAATAAGGTGTTATGAGACATGCATAAAAAGGTCTCTTGAACATGGTCAAAGGGCTACTTGCCTTATTCTTCCGAATCTTCAAACCTTCCGGTCCATCTTCGAATACTCTGTTTATTACGTCAACTAACGATGGAAACAATCATAATAAGCAACACAATCAAAGCAAAAATAAAAGTGCTCTAAAAATAGGAGTTGGACTTTTCTAGGATACCTCTGGTCATATGAAAAATAACCAAGGTGGTTTCATAGGTGTTGGATCAATAGATAGTTTGGAACATTTCAATGTGATGGAACCAAGGGGTTTGTGGATTTGGAAGAAGTATGCAGAAATATTTTCTTGAATGATGAGCAAAGGTACCCATCATCAAGTCATGATTTTAGAAGCATCTAGGAGTTGGTTTCACTGGATTTGGAATTCAAATGAATTTCCTAGGATTTTGCAAAGCTGATAAATATAAAGAAATGGCTCAATATTTAGTGGGGTACAGAAACTATTATTAAAAATGTTCCAAAACTAAGTTTGGACATGACAAGCATCTAGGAATTTGAATCACTGCATTTGGATCAAGATTGAGCTCTCTGTGATTTTCTAAAGTTCATCACAGAAAATGATATATTGGCATTTGATAAATATGTGTGAAGGAAATGTCTCTGGAATAATGTGCATGTTGCACCATGTGGTAAAGCATGATTTATGGAGTCACTGGAAATTTGAATCACTAGATTTGGAGTTTATTTGAATATTTGGATGATTTTTGCAGCTGTCTGGTAAAAGAAAAAGGGTAGGAAAAAGGGTTTTACCCTTATCTTGCGCTCAGGCGGGATGTGGACGTGGGCCGGCCCAGTGTCATCAGCCGCAGGGGGGGGTGGCGCAGTTGACGTCGTTGGCGTACTCCTGTGAGTACGCCTTCGACCAGGGCAGGCGCCTCCCACCGAAGGCCGTCTCCACTTACTCCAAGGGCCCGGGGCCTTAGCCACTTACAGGTGGGCCTTGCTGGCAGGCCCTCCTCCTACCTCCCGCTTAAATCAGAGGAGGGGCAGGGGAGGCCGGCCGAGCAGGCGCCGGAGCCCTTCCCGGCGACTCCGGTCGTCCCCGGCGGCGTCTCGAACACTAACGAGCTCCGGGATATCAAGCCGAGCCCATCCATGGGCCTCACGCGGTCTGAGGGGAACAGGGGTGGCGGCAGCCTCGGCGCCGACGGGCGGCTTCGGGTCGAGACGGGTGTGACGCCAAGGATGCTTGGGGAAATGAAGGAAGGAGTGTGGGGGAACTCCACGGTCCTGGGGTCTTCCTCCTGGTGGCCAACAGAGAAGGGGGAGGAGAGAGCGGCCGAGGCGCCCGAATCCGAGCGGCGGACGGCGGCGGCACTCCGGCCTTGGAGGGGGGTAGGAGGCCACGAGAGAGAGCTCGAGGGTGTCTGGGAGGTTGCTGGAGAAGTGAGAGAGCGAAAGGAGTCGAGAGAGAGCCCAATGGGGCTATATATAGTGCGCACATTCGGTGCACCGTGGGCGCGGTCCAGGGCGCGCACGGGCAAGCTCCACAGAGGGGAGAGAGGAGGGGGCGACTGCCTGGCGTGTTGCAGACGTCGAGGGCACCTCGGGAGACACGGTCTCTCTGCCCAAGGCCGCCTGGAAGCCTCGGGAGGGCCGAGCTACAGTGCCTTGGTGCACTGTAGCGTGCTCCAGAGCGCGCCTTTGGCCGGCATGCTCATGTCTTTGCTTTCCAGGCCGTGTCCCCTAGTGTCCAGTAGTGCTAGGGAGTAGTAAACAAAGGCGTGAAGGTCTTGGATGCTCTGGGGAGGCTCTGGAATGAGGAGAGGGGTGAAAGAGAGGGAGTTTACTGCTGTCCAGCAGTGAGAATTGGGGTTTTACTCCCTCCAATGATTGAGCTGAGGCCATAGAGAAGTTACTGGGGGTAGAGGATGATCAGGGGAAAGTGTGGTAGAAATTTGGGGTAAAGGGAAATGGTGAAAGTGGTTCAAACACTGGTTTTGGTAAATGACCAGAAGGTGTTTGATCAGGTTTTGGGGAGGCAAATGACCTCCACTTGACATGGGACTTAACAGGGTCAAATGTCACATATAATTAGGCCCCTACACCAAATTTGAGCTCATTTGGGCAAAGTGGCCAATGTAACTTTGGTGAACCCTAGAAATCAACAGAAATGGGTTCACCTTGTTTGAGTCAAGCAATTCATCTCCCCTTGATGCACCACTTGGTGTAGCATCATCATTTGGGATTATGAACATGCCCACAAAGTTTGAGGCTCCAGATAAAAAGCTGACAATGTAAAGTTGTTCAAATTTGAATTTGAACAGAAGGGGTTTTGGGGTGATCTGATCACGTTTCTCTATTCCAAATCTTGTGCCATTTGGTCTAGATGCCTTATTAGGCCATGCTAGCATGTGCACCAAATTTGAGAGCATTCGGACAAGTTTGGCAATGTAGAGTTGCTCAAACTTCAAATATGGACAGAATGGTTTTGAGGGGATTAGAGGATGTTTCCTTGATCTTCAAGACATGAGGCTTTGCATGATCATCAAATATGTCATATATGACATGATAGAATTTCCCTGGAATTTTTGGAGAATATTTCCTTTGTAAATATTTCAAAAGCTTAAAATATCCAAAAAGGGTTTTGGAAGGATTTGTCCAATATTTTGAACATGACCATGTGTTGAAACTCTTATATATGGACAATATATGTCCTATGAGTCTCCCTAAATTTTGGCAAATATTTTTGAAATGATTAAATAATTTTTCCCTATTAAAGACCATTTCTGGCCTTAAGAAAAAGCTTTTAAATAAAATATAAAAATAACTTTTGAAATTATACTTTTGTGGTTTCTGGGAGTCCTATAACTAATAGGATTCAAATATACTTTTTGAAAGATTTTTCACACCCTAAATAAGGTACTTGCAGTGCAAACCTCAATTCAGGGGTTTTCGGAAAACTAATTTTAGAAAATACCATTTGGCCAAAATATTTTTATAAGAAAATTCTATACTGGTCTATACACATGGCATGATCATTGGGAAAAGGTTTTGGGTCAAGGAGATGAAGTATAAGAGTTGGAGGATTTATTTGATTTTTAGAGCACTAGCAAACAGCAGACAAAAGTCAAATCAAGCAAAGTCAAAAACACTCAAAAGTTTTTGCAAATCCACATTTTTAACATGAAAATTAGCTTAAGCAATGTGACATGAAAATCAGGGTGTGACATCGGATGTCTTGTATTGATGCTGTCGTATTCATGTGACTTGTATGTATTGTTGTATCCGCATGCATGTATGTAATGGTACGATGTAATGATATCCATCTTGCTAAGCGCCCGAAATGCGGTTGTGTCCCAATCACAAATGTGTCACGTGATCAGGATATAATCGCATCTTGGGCCTAACAAGTTGGTATCAGAGCCTCGACCGACCATAGGAGCCCCCTTGATTGATCGTAGTCTGGCCGTTGTTGAGTCTAGCAGAAAACTATTTTGGAGTCTAGTTATATCGGAGAGTAGGAATTATTTTTACTCCCCAGTCCCTTCGTCGCTCTGGTGAGGAATCTTGACATAGGTGTTTTGAATTACTCCTCTTCCCCTTCAAATTTTTTTAGGATCACGCGATTATTTTTTCGTTTGTGGCGAGGTCTGTTCTTGTCATCTGGTGCATCTCTCGTCAAATCGTCTTGACCCTCCTCGTCTTTTGCTTCAATCCTCTGTTCTTTCAAACCGGTGTCATTTTCCCCGTCCGATGTGGTTTTTTCCATTTCCCACCCGCCCACCCTTTTTTCTTCTCGAGATGGAGTCCTTAATCGAGTATCCATGTTACTCGTGCGAAGTCTTTGCCTTCTTTCCTTAATCATTTCAACCGGTGAATTCTCATCTCGTTGTCATTATTCATCTCTTTTTCTTCTCCGGTGGATTCAATTCAAGTTCTTGGTGTGTTCATATTCTTTCATCGGCTCAAATGTTTTTCCCTAGCTCATTCGCCTCTCGCCATTTAATTGTTCCAGAGTTTCGAAGAAATCTCAGGAGATTCATCTATGTTCTAATTAATTTGAGGTTG
Organism: Secale cereale; assembly: GCA_902687465.1. NCBI lineage: Eukaryota > Viridiplantae > Streptophyta > Magnoliopsida > Poales > Poaceae > Secale > Secale cereale. The sequence continues at coordinate 388,452,552 of LR738712.1, forward strand.
TCACCTTATTCGAGTCTTTCAATCGTTCCGGTGCATCATCTTCTTTTTGATCCTTTTCACCGGTGTTTTCTCTTCTGTGGGCTCATAACCCACAGGTCTTTTCCAGGATCTTACCTGACTCTTCTAATTTTCCTGAGTGATTGCCAAATTCTTTTCAAGTGTGACGTAAGTATGGATTCCATCAGTCACGTGCCTTCTCCAAGATCGCTTTCAAAATCTTTTCATCATTGGTTCAATCTTTCCTTTTTTCTTTCTTCCGGAGTATTTCATGAATTCTTTTCCATTGCGTTCCTCCGAAGGCTATCTTTTCAGAAGATTTCTTCGTTCTCAGTTTTCAATTTTGTCCTCCAAATATTCTTCATTGATGCCTCTTCGTTCGTCTCACATTCGTCCGGTGCTTCGTTCAAGTATAATTTAATCAGTTCGCGATCTCTTCGTTCTCTTGCATCTAAATTTCCCCAAGTGCTTTATTGTCCCCAGCGATTATTCTCTTTTCTTCGTTCAATTTTAAGTCTCTCGTTAATTCGTTCCTTTTCTTCACTCGGTTTCAATTCCTTACGGTGGTTCACTCAAGAGTTCTTTTCTGGTGTTATCATATCAATCCATTCATTATTATTCAATCCTACCGGTGTTCATGAAGATTTTCGCAAGTTCGCGATATATCCCTCTTTAATAATCATTTCAAGTCAATAAGTGATATGCAAATCCATTGCTTCACATCAATTTAATTGGTGTAGGATAAGCATACCATAATTCTTATTCATTCTCATTAAGTTGATTTATCCGCCTCCTTCGGAGTTTATTCTTGATGAATAAATTCTAATCCTCAAGTGTTTTGTTCTTTTCTTTCCGGAGTTTATAGTTTCTCGGCTATCTCGTCGGAACCCCGACTAATCATCGCAAGGCTTTAATATTATTCTTTTCGTCTGTCATTTCTATATCATCATCCTTTTGTTACCGGAGTTCTTCATGGTGATTCTTTATGAGATAATTCATTCTTAAAAATGTTCATCTAATTCTTATGGAGCAGCGCAAGCATTAATCTTTTGCCTCTCGAGTGCAAATAATTCTCCGTATTCTTTTGAAGTGGAGTTTTGCATTTCGTCATCCTCAGCTATTCATCTTTGGTTGTGGAATAATATCACCTCAAATTCCGGGATGATTTCCATAAGACCAAAACAAGTTAATTCTTTTCGTTGTTGATTTTCTCAACAACTCCGTTCATCCTTTCTTCACAAGGATGCTTTTAATTCATTCGTCGTGGAAGTTGTTATTTTCTTATCCGTTCTTTTCATTCCACTCTTTCAATTCTTCCTGAGGCATTTTCTTCTTCATCTCGTCAAGTGTTATTCCATCTTCTCGAGGATATGTTCTATTCCTTCCAATTTCAGCCGGAGTGCTGCCTAAATTCCTTCGTTCAAATTTCTTTTCTATCCCTGTTAACCGGAGTGGTTTCATCGTCTCTTTTGTCACTTAAGCTCTTGGTTCACGTCGTATGCCCTGTTTCCTCAATGTACTGAAGCTTCTCAATCTCAATCATCTCCGTTGTATTCTTCCTTTCGAATGGCTCAACCTCTCAAGGTTCTTTGGTTTCACTCTTTTTCTCCGAGAAGAACTTTGTTCTTCCTTTTCCCTCCCGTCTCATTCCTAAGATCTCGGGACGAGATCTCTTGTTAGTAGGGGAGTGTTGTGACATCCCGAGACCGATGCGCCAGGTGTCAGCCAGTTATTCGTCGTTGTTGCTTTGTCATCTGCTTGCGTGTTGCATCTTGCCATGTCATCGTGTGCATTGCATCAGCATGTTTTCAAAACTTGCATCCGTTCGAGTTCCCTCGTCCTCTCTGTTGTCCGTTCTGAGCCCAAACACACTTGCACGCGCCCGCGGCACATCCAAATATTTATTTTATGAGTGGCCGTAAAATGTTCTCGGAATGGGATGAAACTTGGCGTGTGGTCTTATTATAGTGTAGATAGTCCGCCTGCCAAATTTCATCGCATTCGGAGCTCGTTTCATAGCCAAACTGTTAAACTATAGCGGCAAAATAGCCGGTTAATTCGTCGGACGTTTTCGGTCCGCGAAAACCCACGCGGGCCTCTCTCTCTTCTCTCCTCATAGCACACCTCCTCTAACATAGCCCACTAGGCCTGGCCAAAACTGCTATTTATGGACACCCCCACGTCCAAAAATGGCCTTCTTCCACCTCTGGCCTCAATTTCCGTGCCCAGCCCCTCCTCCTCCGCCCCTTGTCGCTGCCAGATCCACCACCGACGCCACCTGAGGCGTCGCCCCGGCCAATCCGAGCGCGACACGTCACTCGCGCCGCGCTCCCGAGCCAACCAGGGAGCCCCATGTGTCCCTGGCCAGCTCCCCCGCCGTCGCGGCCCGACGGGCCGAGGCACGGCCCGCGCAGGCCTGCACCGCCGCCGGAGCCTCCGGCCTCCCCCGAGCCTTCGTCCCCGCGAGCCCCGCTGCTGCCTCTGCCGCCGGCCTCCGCTCCGGCCGTCCCGCTCGACCCCGCCGCCGGTGGACCTCATCGTCCCCTCAGCGGCAAGCTCCGTCGCCGGACCCTGCGCCCCGCCACCACGAGCTCCCTCCGCGCCGCCTCCTGAAGCTCGCCTCTTGCCGCCGCCCGACCAGGCCATCGCCTCCATGCCGCAGAGCCGCCGCCGCTGGCCAAATCCGCTGCGCCGGCGCCTCTACGACCCGTCCCCGCCGCTCCTCGGTCGCCAGAGCGTCGCCGCCGCCAGCCTCGCTCCCGATCGGATCAGGAGCATGACGACGATGGCGTCGACCGGCCTCCAGTGCCCTGCCTCCTGGGCCGACCTATTCCGTCGTGGGCCCAGGGCCCATCTCCTCCGGCCCACTCCCGTTCTAGGCCCACCTGTCGGTCGGCCTGCCTCGCCTCCTCTCCACTTGGGCCAGGCCCACTAGGTGAGAAGCCCTTTTCCCCGCCCTGTGCACCACTTAGCTATTAGTCGCTCGCGTAGTTTTTTCTCTATCTGAGCTAAAATTGCTAAGTCCCTGTTTAGTGTAAATATGTATGCATGTTCGAGTGGCTGTAACTTTTTGTGTGATTATCCAAATGATGCATATAATATGTCAAAAATGTTCGTTGTGAGATAATCTTCATTTTGTTCCACTGTGGCATGCTTGTTTGAGTTCATCTTGATGCCCTAATCATCGTTGAAAGAGTGCTATATGTTTAAACTACTATTAATTGTAATTTTGTTGCATGCTTGTGATGATGATATCTTTTTGCATGTTGGTCCAAATGGAGCATATGATATGTCAAAATGTTCATTGTGAAGTGCTCTACATGTTGGTTGCTGTAGCATTCATGTTAGGTGCCATATTGCCATGTTAATCTCTGTTGCAAAAGTGCATTTGGTTGTTAAGTGCTGAAACTTGTTATGAGATGATGTTTTGTCTTGCTCATAGCTATTGAGGTGTTTGTCTTTTATGCCACATGTCAATATGAAGCACAATCATGCCATCTTTGATGTGGTGCAATCCACTTTTCATGTTATTCCTTATGGTGTTTGCAATAATCTTGCAGAGTAGCCTACTCGCTGATGTTGTTTTCTAGGACTTGTTAAAAACTGCTAAGTCCGAAACTGTTAAACCTGATGAATGATCATATCTTGTTGTCCATGTTATGCTCTATCCATCCATGCCCTTATTTGCATATATATCCTGTTGTAGCTTATTTATTTCTTGCTCTCAAGTTGCTATAAATGTACCTGTCAGACTTTTATCAGCATGATCAATTTGGTGAAGCTTGTTGTTATTGATCCATGCCTCCTATGGAGTTGTTCCAATGGAGTTGTTTGATGTATGCTATGTCTATTACATGTCCATGATCTTTATATACTTAGTAGAGTTGATATGCTTGTTGTTTTCTGCCTCCGAATGCAGCACCGTGATGATGTTTTTGCCTTCCCAGATTTTGGCTAAGTCTGGATAAATTTATTGCATCTTGCCATGCTTGCTTATTTGTGTTCCAGCAAGTTTTCGAGTGTGCTCTAAGTTCATGCTTGTTAAGTATCATGACTATTTCACATCCATGCCTCCTGTTATCATGTTTGGGTGCTGTAGCATATATTTACCTTGCTCCAAAGTTGCTATGTTGCTCCGTTTTTAGCGTGCTCTATATGAAACTTGTGTGTTTTTGCATGTCGAAGCATAATATCATTTATTTTACCTATTTGGAGTGTGTTTGCTTGATGTTTGGGTGCATCTTGCATCGATGACATGCTTGTCTTGTTTTGCTCATATCTTCTAGGCCGTAGCTCAAAATCTAATAAACTTTATATGAAACTTAACTAGAATTTCGTGTAGATCATCATGGTGCATGTTAACTTGCTTCTTAACAACTTGAACTTAAGGTTTTTTCAGATCTGGACCAATTTCGAAATGTGCATATGAGGACTTACCAGAATTGTTATATGTTGTTTCTGGCCTCATTTAAACTTGTTGGTTTGTGTTGTCCTTGAGTGCTTCATCCCTTGCCATGTTTTGAATCATCTAGACTGGTCTTGCATCGTACTTGCTTGAGCATCTTGTCATGTTCTTGCGTGGTGTGTTTACCATGTTGTGTGTTTCTTCTCGCTAGTTCGTTATCCGTTGCGTTCGTGAGGATTCGTTCGACTTCACTTGGTTCGTCTTCGAGGCTTCTTCTTCGTATTCTTCACGGGCTCGTTCTTCTCCCTTGCGGGATCTCAGGCAAGATGACCATCACCTTGGATACCTTTACTATCATTGCCATGCTAGTTGTCTTGATGCTATCGCTATATGTCGCTCTACCTATCTGTTGTTGTCAGCCTCTCCTTGTTGCCATGAAACCTCTAACCTTTGACACCTCCCTAGCAAACCGTTGTTTGGCTATGTTACCTGCTTGCTCAGCCCGTCTTATAACGTTGTTATTTGCAGGTGAAGATGAAGATTGTTCCATGTTGGAACTTGTTGTTGGAATATCACAATATATCTTTTATATATTAACACACCTATATACTTGGCAATGTGTGGAAGGCTTGGCCTTTTTCTCGGTGTTTTGTTCCACTCATGCCACCTTAGGAGCCGATAAACCAGCATTATGTTCCTTGATTTTGCGTTCCTAACACGGTTGGGTATATGGGGACCCCTATAACGTTCGATTTTGAATAAAACTCCTCCAGCAAGGCCCAACATTGGTTTTATTTGCAACATAATAAAAACTTAATTAATTAATTGCATAGGTAGTTAGCACTACCCGAGGATTCTTTCTACATACAAGGAGGCTAGTGCTGATGGTGTTGGTCCCAAACTAGAGCCACTTGCGGTGCCACCTAGTTATCTAGGGTCTTCGGTTGCTATACGTAGCGCTCATCCAGACGTGGCCTGAGACGAGATACACGCGGCTACTAACAGGGTGTCGGCTCGCCGGGAGGTCTTGCTGGATTTGTTTTACCATTGTCGAAAGGTCTTGTGCACCGGGAATTCCGAGTCTGATCGGGCCTTCCCTAAGATAAGGGGTAATATTATTATTATCTGTGTTGATCGTGAGAGCTTGTGATGGGCTAAGTTGGGACACCCCTAGAGGGTTATGATCTTTCGAAAGCCGTTCCCGCGGTTATGTGGCCGATTGGAATTTGTTAATGTCCGGTTGTAGAAAACTTGACAGAGGATCCAAAGTAAAACACACAACCGCTTGAGTAACCGTGACTATCTCTTTTCACCTTGAAAAGAGAACACTGTGGGGTTATGTTTGACTCGTAGGTAGTTCAGGATCTTTAGCGATCATTACTAGTTTGCGACCGTTTGCGTAGATGCTCATCTTATTCTTGTACTCTTAAGTTGGCCACCCTGTATTGCTTAGCCGCTGCTGCAACCTCACCACTTAACCTCTTCCTACCCATTCAGCTTTGCTAGTCTTGTTACCCATGGTTATGGGATTGTTGAGTCCTCGTGGCTCACAGATACTACAACAACAGTTGCAGGTGCAGGTTTCCGATGACTTGACGCGACAGCGATGTCCTTTGTGTAGGAGTTATTTCTTCTTCTTCTTTGTCAGTCTTGTGTTAGGTTCCGGGTCGGCATCCTGGGATAGCAGATGGATGTCGTTGTGTTTTTCATGTTTGCATCCGTAGTCGGATGTCTTGTATTGATGCTGTTGTATTCATGTGACTTGTATGTATTGTTGTATCCCCCATGTATGTATGTAATGGTACGATGTAATGATATCCATCTTGCTAAGCGCCCGAAATGCGGTTGTGTCCCAATCACGAATGTGTCACGTGATCGGGATAGAATCGCATCTTGGGCCTAACAAGTTGGTATCAGAGCCTCGACCGACCATAGGATCCCCCTTGATTGATCGTAGTCTGGCCGTTGTTGAGTCTAGCAGAAAACTATTTTGGAGTCTAGTTATATCGGAGAGTAGGAATTCTTTTTACCCCCCAGTCCCTTCGTCGCTCTTGTGAGGAATCTTGACGTAGGTGTTTTGAATTACTCGTCTTCCCCTTCTAATTTTTTTAGGATGACGCGGTTAGTTTTTCGTTCGTGGCGAGGTCTATTCTTGTGATCTGGTGCATCTCTCGTCAAATCGTCTTGACCCTCCTCGTCTTTTGCTTTAATCCTCAGTTCTTTCGAACCGGTGTCATTTTCCCCGTCCGATGTGGTTTTTTCCTTTTCCCACCCGCCCACCCTTTTTTCTTCTCGAGACGGAGTCCTTAATCGAGTATCCATATTACTCGTGCGAAGTCTTTGCCTTCTTTTCTTAATCATTTCAACCGGTGATTTCTCATCTCGTCGTCATTATTCATCTCTTTTTCTTCTCCGGTGGATTCAATTCAAGTTCTTGGTGTGTTCATATTCTTTCATCGGCTCAAATGTTTTTCCCTGGCTCGTTCGCCTCTCGCCATTTAATTGTTCCGAGGTTTCGAACAAATCTCAGGAGATTCTTCTATGTTCTAATTAATTCGAGGTTGTCACCTCATTCGAGTCTTTCAATCGTTCCGGTGCATCATCTCCTTTTGGATCCTTTTCAGTGGTGTTTTCTCTTCGGTGGGCTCATAACCCACAGGTCTTTTCCAAGATCTTACCTGACTCTTCTAATTTTCCGGAGTGATTTCCAAATTCTTTTCAAGTGTGACGTAAGTATGGATTCCATCAGTCACATGCCTTCTCCAAGATCGCTTTCAAAATCTTTTTATCATTGGTTCAATCTTTCCTTTTTTCATTCTTCCGGAGTATTTCATGAATTCTTTTCCATTGCGTTCCTCCGAAGGCCATCTTTTCAGAAGATTTCTTGGTTCCCAGTTTTCAACTTTGTCCTCCAAATATTCTTCATTGATGCCTCTTCGTTCGTCTCACATTCGTCCGGTGCTTCGTTCAAGTATAATTTAATCAGTTCGCGATCTCTTCGTTCTCTTACATCTAAATTTCCCCAAGTGCTTTATTTTCCCCGACGATTATTCTCTTTTCTTCGTTCAATTTTAAGTCTCTCGGTAGTTCGTTCCTTTTCTTCACTCGGTTTCAATTCCTTACGGTGGTTCGCTCAAGAGTTCTTTTCTGGTGTTATCATATCAATCCATTCATTGTTATTCAATCCTAGCGGTGTTGATGAAGATTTTCGCAAGTTCGCGGTATATCCCTCTTTAATAATCATTTCAAGTGAATAAGTGATGATTTTCAAGAAGCATCTACCTTATCTTGATGGAAAACAAAGTACAGGGCAGTAGCATTTCTAAAACGGTTGCATTGCTTCATATTAACAGAGTAATTCTCTTGAAATAACATTCGTTAAAAATGTAATTTACTTTTATGAGTGGCATTGCTTCAATTTTCCAGGGGCATTCTTTGATTTACAACAGCAAAATACTTCTATGGAACATGGGACATGCCAGCACCATGTGCTCCACACATATAAATGGGTGATGTAGAATATGTTGCCAAGCAGCATATCTGTGTTGGTCCCATATTTGTTCTCTTTGGACCCTGTCGGCGTTCTAGGAACCAGGGTACCCAGATTTGCCTGCCTGCGGCCCATGACATGGCTCCTTTTCAGGCCCGGTACGGCCCATCTTCAGGATCGACACTCAAGACCCTCGCGAGAGACCAAGCCTCGCGGGGCGGGCGACACAAAGACCTCTGGAAGGGAAGCCTCATCTAGCTGGCTCCCGAGGAGCGGAGAACTCTATGCAACCCCCCACCTCGCGAGGTTTGCATGATGGAAGCCATGACTACCAAGGTGAGGCGGGCGCCAGCGGGCACAGTACAATTGTCTCCTGTTTGGTGTTAAGGAAGTGAGCTCAGACGCAGAGTCCCGAGGAATCTGCCAAAGGTTTCCATTCCAGTGCAACAAGATCAAGACCGCCAGGACTGCAGGGCGTACGTCCTCACCGAGCCCACCATGGCGTCAGGATCAAAGGCTTTGCAGGCGAAGACCACCTTTACTCAGGATAAGATGTACTTGTTGCCCCCCTTCAAAATTGGCCATTGTGGGGTCCCTTCCCGCCAAAATTTTTGGGGAAGAGGACCAAGGCCAATATATAAGTAGGATAGCCACCACCCGACAAAGGGACGAATCATTCATACCCTCTCTTCCACCACCAAGTAAGAACACCTCACCTCCGGAGGTTGTTCACTCAATGTACTAGTTCGTCCACAGCCCATCTCGAGGCTAATCAACCATACTGCTGGAGTAGGGCCACTCACTGCTAGGTGTCCTGAACCAGGATAAACTACCTCATGTCTCTTTTACATTCTTGTTCATCGTGCTAGTTCGTGAGACGGTGAGTAGATAGATAAGCGAGGTTGAGATCTTCGCACGGACCCCAGAGTTCAAACCTAGTAGGGTTTTGCGGATCCCTGAATCCGACATTTGGCGGGCCAGGTAGGGGTGCGTGTTGAAGATCTATGCCCCTCATTGCCGTGATCCTGCCACGCCATAGAGCTCCATGCATGGCGGGCGTCGCTCCGCCCGTTGAACCGCGGGCGACATTCGGGGACAGAGTGGGCATCCCAGCCCTCTCCCCCTCTTTGCGACAACTTCAATGGCCGCCAAGGTTCCGGCTGGCTCTACCGCCGCAGTACAATGGCGCGACAGACCCCATGGTGTTCCTCCAAGCCTATACAGAAGCCGTCCGAGATGTCGGTGTGGACGACAAGGTGATGGCAAACTGGCTCCCCATGGCCGTCGTAGAGGAGCCACGCGCATGGTTTCTGAACTTGCCGGAGGCCTCGGTGGCATCCTGGGAAGAGTTATGCGGCCTACTCATCACGCGCTACACGGCGCACGGGCCCAATGTGGTCGCGGTGATTCTCGGAGGTTCGTAGGCGCCAACGTCCGACCGGCACATCAAGCACTTCATACGACAAGCGGGGGTCGCGTCCTCGCCCCTAGGCTGGCTGGCACCCACGTCCGACCTAGCCTTTGACTCCAGGGACCGTCCCAAGTCCACAGTGGGGGCATGCGTGTTCCCCATGCTCTGTACACCCACCATCTGCAATGTGGCCGTTACCAAGACCCTCATCGACGAGCCGGCCTGAACGTCCTCTCTGTAGAGATGTTCAACTTCCTCCATGTACCTTGCGAATGACTCCTCCCCACCAAGCCTTTCTCCGGGGTCATCAACGGTTCCATCAAACCCATCGGGCAGATCTGCCTCCCAGTCACCTTTGGCACACGCCACAACTACCACACCGAGCTCATCGACTTCGACATCGCCCACATCAACTTGCCGTACAATGCCATCCTCGGCTACCCAGCGCTAGCCAAGTTCATGGTGACAACCCATCCCACATATAACCTTATGAAGATGCCGGGAAGCAGTGGCATCCTCACCGTGCCAAGAGACACTAAGGACACACTTCAAGCGCTCAGGCTGGCCTACGAGTTTGTAGCAGCCACGCGGGCGCACGAAGGAGGGGCACCAGAGGCCCTGGGGGCTGCCCTAGCAAAAAAGAAGCAGTTGTTCCCTCAAGATCAGACGGAAAAGAAGCAGGTGCCGGTGGATGAAAACGGGAAGCCGGGCCCCACCTTCACCATAGGGGCCAGCCTCCCCATGGACCAAGAAGAGCCTTTGGTTCTTTTCCTGCGCGCAAACAAGGAGGTGGAGGCAGCGGACCTGATCGGGGTCCCGTGCGAGGTGATCGAGCACCATCTGACGGTGTGCACAAATGCGCCCTCGTTGATGCAGAAGGCGCGGCGACAACCTCAGGAGAAGCAGGCATTCATCACTCAAGAGGTCCGCAAGCTACTCGAAGCAGGCTTCATCCGAGAAGTGCGCCATCCGGAATGGCTCGCGATCCCAATTATCGTCCCCAAGAAAGGCAGAAAGGTGCGTATGTGCGTTAACTTCACCAACCTCAACAAGGCTTGCCCTCGGGACCCTTTCCCTTTCCCGTGCATTTATCAGATCGTCGATTCTACCGCTGAGTGAGACCTGCTGCGCTTCCTGGACCTCTTCTCGGGCTATCATCAAATCAAGATGGCGGTGCAAGATGTCGAGAAGATGGCCTTCCTGACCCCCTGCGGGGTGTACTGCTACACCTGCATGCCTTTCGGGTTGCGCAATGCAGGAGCAACTTTCCAGCGACTGATGCACATTGCCCTAGGGGGGGGGCAGCTCGGGAGGAACATAGAAGCATACGTTGATGACATAGTGGTGAAATCTCAGGAGGCCAAAACCCTCATTGGTGACTTGGAAGAAACCTTCGCCAGCCTACGCAAGGTGGACTTGCGGCTTAACCCCCAAAAATGCGTGTTTGGCATCCCGTCGGGCAAGCTCCTGGGTTTCTTAGTGTCACACAGAGGGATAGAGGCCAACCCTGAGAAGGTCAAGGCTATAGAAAAGATGAGCCCATCGAAGAATCTCAAGGAGATGCAGAAGCTGGCAGGCTGCGTGACGTCACTTGGCCGATTCATATCCAAGCTGGGGGAGCGCACTCTCCCTTTCTTCAAGATGATGAAGAGGAAAGGCCCGTTCAAATGGACTCCTGAGGCTGACGCAGCTTTCGAGGACCTCAAGAGGTATCTCACCAGCCCCCCTCTGATGGTGGCGCCGCGCCTCCGCAAGCCCTTGGTGCTCTATCTAGCCGCCACGCCACATTCAGTGAGCGCCGCGCTAGTGGCGATCGGGAGGGGCGCAAAATTGACAACCCGAAGAAACAGAGCGGCTCAGGTTCAGTTGGGGCAGTGCGAGTTCATGAAGGAGCCAAGGAGACTACGGCAGACCTTCAAGATGGTAAGGCTCCTGAGGATGGTACACTTGGGGCCCCGGAAGCCTCGATGGGCGGTGAGGGTCTCGGAGACTCTCCGGCTCAGGAGCCACGGGACGCTGTAGCGACATCCACCCTCATCGAGCACCCGGTGTACTTCATTAGCATAGTACTGCGTGACGCGCGGGCCCATTACCCTATGCCGCAGAAGCTCCTGCTAGCGCTTGTTGTGGCCTCACGGAAGATGTGTCACTACTTCCAAGGTCACCCCATCAAGGTCCTCTCAGCTTACCCGTGGAAAGGGTACTCCGGAGCCCCAATGCAGTAGGAAGAGTCGCCGAGTGGAACATTGAACTGCAGGTGTTTGAGCTGGAATTCAACATGACCCAGATTATCAAAGGAGCGGCCCTCGCTGATTTCGTGGCGGAATGGACTGACACCCTAGGTCAGGAGGTGAGCGAGGACCGCTCCCTCACCCCTGGAGACGAAGCCCCAGACGAATGGGCCATGTACTTTGACGAGGCCTTCGCGCGTTAGGGCGCGGGGGCTGGGGTTGTGCTCATCTCGCCCACCAAGGACAAGCTCTACTATATCGTGCGGCTATGCTTCCAGAATGGCGAGAAGGTCCCCAACAACATCACAGAGTATGAGGGACCGATCGCCAGCCTCAAGGCTGCAACAACGCTGGGGGTAAAGCGCCTCACCATCAAAGGCGACTCCCAGCTCCTGGTTAACTTCTCTGACAAGGCATACACACCAAAGGACAAGCACATGGAGGCATACATTGATGAAGCGTGGAAGATTGAGAAGCGGTTCCTGGGGATGGAATTGCAATACATACCACGCGGCATGAACAAGGACGCAGACGACATTGCCAAAAGGGCATCCCGGCACTTGCCAAAAGACCCCGACATATTTGAAGAGCGACTCTTCAGGACATCACCAGCTCCTCCCATCGTCAAGCCGGCAACGCCTTGGGAGGAGCTCCCGCAAGCACCCACCTCAGGTGCACCAGCTTGCGGGCCAGCCTTGGGAGCCCGCCTGCTCCTCGCGCTGGAGCCTTAGGAGGTGTGTTAGACTAAGTAATTCAAGGCATACCTGCTCCAAGGAACCCTTCCGGAGAAAGAAGAAGAAGGGGAGCGCATGGTGCCGCAAGCCACCGCATACTGCATCCAAGACGGCGAGCTCTACCGAAGGCGGCCGAACGACGTGTCCCTGTGATGCATATCCAAGCAACAAGGACATGTGCTGCTTGAAGACATACACGGCGGAGATTGCGGGCACCACTCCTCCTCAGGAACCCTCGTGGGCAAGGCATGCCACAACGGATTCTATTGGCCCACAGCGCTCAACGATGCCACAAGACTGGTAAGGTCCTGCGAAGCCTGTCAATTTCATGCAAAACAGATCCACCAGCCTACAAAGGGCCTCTAGAACATTCCGCTGTCCTGGCCGTTCGCGGTCTAGGGCTGGACATCCTGGGCCTATTCCCTAGGGCGCCTAGGGTCTACCATTACCTTTACGTCGCCATCAACAAGTTCACCAAGTGGGCGGAGGTGGAAACTGTCCACACCATCCCGGTCGGCTCGGTAGTCATGTTCATCAGGGGCCTCATGCGCCGCTTCGGGGTCCCAAATCGCATCATCACCGACAATGACTCATAGTTCACTAGCAACCTTTTGAAAACATACTATGCAAACCTTGGAACGTAGATATGCTACGCCTCAGTGGCACACCCTAGGAGAAACGGCCAGGCCGAGCGCACAAATGTAGATGTTCTTAGGGGCCTCAAGGCAATAACCTTCAAGAAGAAGCTCGAGGCCTATAGCAGGGGCTGGCTGAACAAGCTCTAGTCCGTGCTGTGGTCCATCCACACCACTGCGACCAAGCCAACCGGAGAAACTTCTTTCTTCCTCGTCTATGGAGCCGAAGCGGTTCTCCCACACGAGGTCAAGTATCGCTCGGCATGGGTCTTGGCGTTTGACGAAGCACACCAGGATGCCATGCGAGGGGTTGACCTCGTGCTGGGAGAGGAACACCGTCGTCAAGCCTCACCCTGGGCGACAAGGTACCAGCATGCGCTGCGGCGGTATCACTGTGCAACCTCCGCTCTAGCACGCTCGAGGTAGACAACCTCGTCCCGAGGCAGGTGCTCTCCAGGGAAGGGATGCATAAACTCTCGCCCATGTGGGAGGGCCCGTTCAAAATCGCTTGTGTCTCCAGGCCTGGCGCCATGCGCGTGGAGACGGAAGATGGAGTCCCCATCCAGAACGCCTGGAACATCCAATACCTCCGGAAGTTCTACCCATGAAGCAAGTCCCTGTGCCTGTGAGGTTCTCTGCTCGTGACACTCTCACATAATAATGAGTGGGGTTGTACACGCGCCGGAGACTCCGGAGTGCCGCCCTCAGGCCTCGGGGGCTCCCTCCCACGTCCTAGTGGCACCACTTAGCTCCGCGCTGGTGAGAAGACTAGACTAGGTGCCGGACGCGGCTGTTCTTTTACTTGCTTTCTGTAGTTGATTTGCAACCTCTTAATGGAATTTGGAGTTTTGGCGTTTCTCGATTGCCTAGTTGGGTTTCCCTTCTTTTATTCGCTCGCCTTTTTGTCTCGGATCAGGGAGAATGATAGTTGCCCGTTGCTCTCCCTCGTGCGGCTCGCGGGGGGTGGGGGGGGTTACACAGGCAGGTGTGTGTGTGTGCACTGGGCTCACTCACGCCGCAAACACACTTGCCAAAGCCCTATCACCGCAGGGCCTCGGCCACCTTTGATCTCGCGACGAGCCCTCGAGCGAGCTCATGAATTACACACCCTTTTTAAAGTTTGTAGCCCCCGGGTAACGCGACGCGGTGCACTAAGCCATGGCTAGCCCGTGCCTAAGGGCTCGCTCAAAGAAGGACAAGATACCCGATGATTTTCCTAACAATCCTGGAGCTTTATGATGCCTCCCGAGGCCGGCAGCTACCGAGTCAATAGCAAAGGGGGACTTCACTGAATGACCAAGGGCTCACCTTCACGAGGCGGGAAGCTACCGCGAATTTACCGAGCTAAGTTACCCTACCGCTCCTATACGGGTCATGAATGACACAACATGACACAGAAACAGTAAACGTAGCATAGTAGCATAAGTGCCATGGTTCATTGCACGTCCCAGAGGGACCCTCCATCTTTTTTCAAAATGAAAGAGAAATGAAAGGTTAAACAAAAATGGCCCGCGCGACCACATCAACCCCCAAGGCCCAGCTCCGGAGACCCTCCAGGCTCAGTCTGAAGTCTCCTCCCACTTCACCGTGGCGTCGTGGCAAGGCCCCTCATCACCTCCCTCGAACTTCGCCCGGCGGCGTGGCGGCTTACCGGAACCGCTCCTACTGGCGCTCTCCCGAGAGGAGGAGCCATCATTGCTGGAGGAGCTGCGAGCATCACCAAGGGCAGGTTCATCATCGTCCCTGTCGCCCTCGGGGTAGAACCCCACGTGCCGATCGTCCTCTCCGAACACCCTCACGTAGAGGGTCGCAAGGCCATCATACTTGAAGTGGAGGGTGCACCTCTCGTTCAAGCACCGCGCACAGGAGAACGTCTGCTAGCCATGGGTCAAGGACGCGCCACCCTCGGAAGCAACCTCGACCCCCACCCATGAGGCCTTGCTGCAGCACCCATCGGCTTGCATCCGTAGATCGTCGAGCCTTCTCGGCAGCAACCTCATGAAGAAGTATGGGAGCGGAAGTCGGGTGCGTGCGGGCTTCTCCGACCACACGACGAACTCAGGGGAGGCATCTGTCGAGCGGAAGCGCGGTCGTGAAGGCCGACCGGCCATGGCGTGCTGCCCCTCGCCGCATAGACCACCTAGTCGGCCATGGCATGCGCCGCGTGAAGAAGCGCCGCCACGACTCCTGGAGGCGATAGCCGAGCGCGGAGAAGCACGCCCGCGCCCCCGAGAGACCACGGCTGGGGACGCAGCGTACTTACGAGGGCGCCCGCAGCCCCTTTTGATCGGAGGAGCATTCGGGCCCTCGTTGGGGGCCTTGCCTTTCTCTGTGGTGGAGAGCTTCCTTGGCGGTGCCATGCGTGCCTGAAGTGAGAAGGAGGAAGCGGCGAGGAGATGGAGATGAGTGGAGGGGATCTTGCCCTTCCTCATTTACAGAAAGGGGGAGGCAAACCGTCAGCCCCGACAATCATAGGTAATGATGACCGTTTTCTGCATGCAACCGGCTCCAATCAAGTCAAACGGTTGCTGAGGCGACATGGGGAAGTGGAGACGCCCACATCCAATCCAGGCGCCACACGTCAACCGGGCCCGCGGCGCTTCGCCCTTGCATTTGGCTTCACCTCAAAGCGAAGTCCGAGCGCGCCTTGTGCCCAGCGGCTACTGTCGACGTTCTGGGAATTAGGGTACCCAGACTTGCCTGCCTGCGGCCCATGGCGTGGCTCCTTTTCAGGCCTGGTACGGCCCATCTTCAGCATCAACATTCAAGATCCTCGCGAGAGACCAAGCGTCGCGGGACGGGCGACACCAAAACCTCCGGAAGGGGCAACCTCATTTTTTTGGCTCTCAAGGAGCAGAGTACTCTATGCAACGCCCACCTCGAGAGGTTTGCATGACGCAAGCCATGACGACCAAGGCCAGGCGGGCACCAGCGGGCGCAATACAACAGTTTCCTCTTTGGTGATAAGGAAGCGGGCTCAGACGCAGAGTCCCGAGGAATCTGCCAAAGGTTTCCATTCCAGTGCATCAAGACCAAGACCGCCAGGATGGCAGGGCGAAGGTCATCACCGGGCCCACCATGGCGTCAGGATCAGAGGCTTTGTAGGCGAAGACCACCTTTAGTCAGGATAAGATGTACTTGTTGTCCCCTTTCAAAATTGGCCATTGTGGGATCCGTTCCCGCCAAACATTTCGGCGAAGAGGACCGAGGCCACTATATAAGTAGGGCCACTGACCGCTAGGTGGCCTGAACTAGGATAAACTGCCTCGTGTCTCTTTTACATTCTTGTTCATCGTGCTAGTTTGTGAGACGGCGAGTAGATAGATAGGCGAGGTTAAGATCTTCACACGCACTCCAGAGTTCGAACCTAGTAGGGTTTTGCGGAGCCCTGAATCCAACATAACCTTTTTCCTATGTGAGGGCAGAAAATCTAGTCTCTTGGTTGATTGCCCTAAGAATGCTTTTATATGAATAAATCTCTCTCATTTACCCGCCAAAAAATAAGCCATATAACATATTAGCACTACTTTCCCATGTACCGTCAACTCGCAGGAGGAGAAGCTTGCGTACGAGGTGAACCTTGCTTTATACAGTACTACACCCTCTCTGTCTACCACAAGCGCGGTGGCTCGTAGGACGAGGAGAAGCTTTTGACTAATGCAACCTCTCCCTCGCCTGGGAAGTGGACGTGCAGCAGTTCATTCGGTGTCAGATTGCCAGAGGCATACACTGTAGTACCGTCATTGTTCGACTTCCCCAAGAGGCGAAGAGCCAAGCACAATGTTTTAGTAGTACGAGTAGTACAACTTGCTAGTAGTAGTAGGGCCGCCTAGTAGTAGTATCCAGGTACTAGGAACCCCATGGTGGACTGCTTGCACTCTTATTTTAATTTTATCTGTAGTAAAGTACCTGTGGTATACAATTATTCAAAAAACATCGAACATGTAATGATGACATCGATCATGCTCTAATATTTCTTGGCCTCCGTGCGACACCTAGCCCGTCTGTGTTCTCGCTCCTCGTGTCTCTCAAGGAGCAGCGAGTTGGCCATTTTGCTGTCAATTGAGATCGTTTTGCTCACACTCTGGTCCCACATGTCAATGATATGCTAAGAGGAAGCGCGTTTACCGACATACCATATGCACACTTGGTTAGTACTACTCCCTCCGTCTAGGTGTATACGGCTAGTCATGGTGGGAGTAACATAAGTAGTATTGCCTCCATTCCCTTATATAAGGCCACTATGAAAAATACATTTTGTATCTATACAAGGCCACGAACAGTAATTGAGGCAAAAATTAAGGATGTTTTCTTGTACTACGAACTTATTTTATACTTGCATGCATGTAGTCATAATGACACTATGCTATTTCCTTCCCATTCCTTCCTTTCATGCATGTGGGCGTATTAATGATCCCGATTAACGAAAAGGAAAGTTGGCTTGCAAAGATGTCTAAATTTTACCTCAGTACCTGTAATATGAGTTTGTGGCCTTGTATAAGGGAATGGAGGGGGTAACATAGATGACACATAAGCAGAAAAGATGATGTGTCATGTAATTAAAGAGGAGAGAGACAAATAGAGTAACATAATATGTTACCATCATGTAGCAGTTCCCAATACAAAACGAGTCTACAAAGCAATAAGCGAAGATATGCACGTTACTACATGTATGACACTTCCCACTATGAATGTGGTAACATGTACTAGTAATATATGTATGTTACTACACCCTCCGTCTAGGTGTATAAGTCACCTTACAAAAACTAAATAATCCCAAAATAATTAGGCGTGATGCATTAACTCTCACCTCGTTTATTGTTTTTTGACATGATTAAAGCAATCGACAAATAAGAGATCTGGGGTGTGTGTGCTTTCGATGACTTGGGACTACCAAACACGGCATGCAATGGTCAGTTCATTGCATGCAAGCTATTAATTAGCAAATAAACATTAAGTTCTCTCGTTTTTCCCTCCGCCTTGGTTACGGTACACAATCTAAGATGACTTATTCATCTAGATGGAGGGAGTAGTCTAAGTTACTCCGCACTATAAATAGCCTAAGTCACCTTACGAAAATCAAATAGTCCCAAAACACATAGGCGTGGTGCATTAACTCTCACGTCGTTTCTTGTTTTTTGACATATATAAAAAAAGCATCCAATAAGAGAAGTGTGGCGTGTATGCTTTTATTGACTTGAGACTACCAAACATGGCATGCAGTTGATACGTCTCCAATGTATCTACTTTTCCAAACACTTTTGCCCTTATTTTGGACTTTAACTTGCATGATTTGAATGGAACTAACCCGGATTGACGATTGTCAGGACCCCGATCCTAAGTCACACAGGTCTAGCCGGTAACACATCATATCACTTTGTGGCCTCACGCACGGTATCCCCACGGGTGCCACCTTACCTGGCCCGGGACCGTTTGCGCATTTTGGCACACGTATATGATAGTGTCGCTAGCATCCATATGACAGAGAACCCGGGCCAACATGACTAGTTGTAAACCAAAAGTGGCACTAAATCACAGGGACATGCATACATGACCCAGCAACGAACATGTCGGTCATCAACGTATGAACCCAAGTCGTAGCAAGCTACAAGGACTTAAAGGAACAACGCGTGACATTTCCCCTAAGGGACAGACACAGGAACGAAGAAGGACACATGACGGCCAGCCTAAGTGTTCCGGAGCAGTAGCAAGCTACCAAGGCTCAGTGGAAACACTAGGAGACATTTCCCTGTAAGATAGGCTACCAAAGGTAAACAACTAGGTGTCGGATCCCACACATAGCAATACACATTACACGTACGCATAACATGCAAGTATGTGCTGAACAGCAAGGCATCACAACATAACTCAACAACTCATATAGATAAAGGCCCAGAAGAGCCATCATAGCATTTATTACAATCAGAGGTCACATGACCCAACATACAGAGCATACAGGCAACGGAAGCATTACATGTCTGAGTACAGACATCTACAAATGGAAAAGACTAAGAAGCCTGACTATCTACAAGACCCTCCCAAGGGCACAAGATCGTAGCTGAGGTAACAAGCTAAACGTCGAAGTCCACGGAACCACTAGCGAGACTGAAGTCTTTCTGCAAAACATAAATTAAGCAAACGTGAGTACAAAGGTACTCAACAAGACTACATCAGATCTATCTACATATGCATCGGTATCAACAAAGGGGTGGTTGAGTTTGACTGCAGCAAGCCAGCTTTGACTCAGTGGCTATCCTAAACTATGACTGCAAGTAACTCTTTTGAGGTGGCGCACACGAGTCCACATATTCACCAATCAATACACCACTATGGATCCGCTCCCTTCTCCCTACGAGAAGGCCATCCATAGCACTCACGCTTATCTTGCGCGTTTTAGAGTATCCACTTTCACTTGTCTATGAACTGTAGAGGCAACCCAGAAGTCCATTTCCGCGGACACGGCTATTCGAATAGATTATATATAACCCTGCAGGGGTGTACTTCTTCACACACGCTGTCACCACTTACCGCCGTCTACACGACATGTACTCGGAAACCTTCAAGCGGAGGCCCAGCGAGGGTATCAGCCACGACCTGACTAACCACACAAGTCTCTCGTCCAGGTTTATCGCCTATTTGGGTTCCATCCGTGGGGAGATCCGGCCGGGGTGTCGCTCACGGCCCCAAACGATGTGTACAGGGTTCCCGCATCACCAAACGGGCAATCGGTACACCGTGCCACGTACCTGCCGCGTCACAGCCCACCCCGAGGGTCAGCGCTGCGCACGACCTCCAGTAAACTACAAACACCAGAAACTAGTTGCAACTCCTGGACAGAGATCATGCTGATTACTAAGTCGAGAGAGTCAATTAAGGATCCCAATGTGTGGTAGTAGCTGTTTCATGGACCAACCAACACAGAACTCAGTTCCTGAGGACGGCTGCAATGAGACAACCCACCATGTACTCCTACATGGCCTCTCATCGCTACCTTTACCAAATCGTGTTCACACACTTAGCTCACACACCGTAGGACATGTTCATCACATTCCAATTCATCCCCGATGAATCAGACCTGACACAACTCTAAGCAATAGCAGGCATAACCAGAAAGCATGAATGAGTAGGCACAACATGGCTCAAACAACTCCTACTCATACTAGTGGGTTTCAACTATTTACTGTGGCAATGACGGGTCATGCAGTGGAAAGGGGTTCAACTACCGTAGCAAGTAACAGTTGAAGCGTTGTTGTCCTAATGCAGAAAAGAGAGCAAGAGCGAGAGAGTGGGATTGTATTGGAATGCTCAATGGGGTTTTGCTTGCCTGGCACTTCTGAAGATATCAATGAGTCTTCATCGATGTCATCGAACTCATCGTCGGAACGTCGTCTACTGAGAGGGGACAAAACCGACAAACAGGGAAGAACACAATCAATGCAATGCAACAATATGATGCATGATCATGACATGGCAACTGTTGATTGAGCTAATGCAACTAGCAACACAATTAAATGAAGTTGGTTTGAACCAAAGGTTCAAATTCAAACTCCATATGTGATTATTTAATTGTCATTTAATTGATTTGACCTGATCAGCAGGCTTAGCTTGTTCAAACATGCATGAAAGTGTCATAAACAGATTCCTTGAATTTTTCTGATCATTTTTCATATATAAATTATTTTCATCTGAGCTACGGTTGATTTTATATGATTTTTACAAGTTTTGGCTATTTTCTGAAATAAATAAATCATTTAAGATTTATTTTAAAATCCAGAAACACTTTACTACGTCAGCATGACCACATGCTGACGTTACCAGGTCAACAGGGCTGTTCGGGTCAACCTGACCAGTGGGTCCCACTGGTCAGTCTCTCAGGGCTAACTAAACGTTTTAAAACTAAACTAAAGATTAACAGAGTCTGGGCCCCACGTGTCAGTGACACATCTAACTAACAGGGTTAGTTAGCCTTAAGTTAATACTAACTAAACTGTCAGTGGGCCCAGGGCCCACATGTCAGTGTCCAATCTAACTAACATAGATTAATAACACTAAACTAAATCTAAACCGTAATTAGTTAGGGACCTGGGTCCACCTGTCATTGAGAGAGAGGGGTCAAACCTCGCCGGTCAAAGCGGTCAACCCGCCGGCGTTTAGCCGCCGGCGAGGCTAGACGCGGCGGAGCGCGTCGGGTTTCACCTACAGGGGTTCTTTTGGCGCGCAGAGAGCAGCTACGGGAAGAGGGCGGAGTGGCGCATCCAACGGTGGTGATGCCGGAGGCTGGGGTGGCCGGAGTTATTGCCGGCGACGAGGTCCGCGGCGGCTGAAACTCTGGTGGCGACGGGTTCATCAAAACGGTGCTCGGGAGGGGCTGAGGTTTGCGCCTACGGCCTCTACGAGTGCTCGCGAACTCGTTGGACTAGGTGGTGTGACCAAAAGGTCACCGGAGTGGCGCCGGAGACCAGCTCGAGCGGCGGCGAGCTTCGGCTTCAGTCGAAGCAGTGGCTACGGTGGTCAGGAGGCAAGGGGAGGAGGGGCAAACGACGGAGGAGCTCACGGTGGGTGCAGAGGCGTCGACGTGGGCTCGGGGGAAGCTCGGAGCAGAGCAGGGCGTCGAGGAGGATCTCCGGCGGCCGGAGCTTCAAGACGAGGCCGGGGAAGACGCCCAGAGGCTCCCGAGCTCGCGTGCGTGGGCGTGCAGGTTCACGGGTCCGTGGCGGAGCTCGTAGACATGTCGAGGGGACGTGGGGGAGGCGGTGGCTGCGGCTACGGCGAACAGCGGCGATGGCCGTGTTCGGTGGGGGAAAACGAAGGAGGGGGAAAGCGTTCTAGGGCGAGAGAGAGAGGTGCAGGGGGTCCAAGGGTGTCGTGGCGCTCGTTCAGAGGCATCCAGGAGGAAGGAGGAGGCAGGCACGCAGGGAGGAGCTGGCGCGGCTCGGCGGCGCGCCTGGCACGCAGCTGCTTCTCCTCCTGGCAGGAGGAAGAAGACAGCGCTGCCCCTGGTGGGCCGGGCCGCTACAGCGCTGGGCCAGCTGCAGGACAGGTAAGCATTTCCTTCTGTTTTAATTATGTTTCTGTTTTCTATTTTGTTTCTGTTATTCTATTTTGTTATTTTGTTCTGGGCTTTATTAAAAATACTTAGGCACTTTCAAAATTCACCAAACTGCTCATGCCCACTGTTTAGCATATAACCAACATGGAACATTTCAGTTTGGGATTATTTGAGCATTTAAAATAATATATAAAATTTAAATGCCCAAATGCAAATAAGATATGATTTAATCGAAAAATCCAGAATGGTCCTAGAAATGTGTGCAGCATTTTTGCCAGTGGTTTTTAATCAATCCAAAAATGATGAACTTTTCCAAGGGCATTTTGGGTTCATTGAAAAGATTTTAATTGACCCTAGTTGAATTGCTTTACTGCTAGGGTTTAGGCAATCACCATTTCAAGTTTCTTTCAAGATTAAACATGATGCACACATGAGGCTAGCCTAGGGCATTACCAGAAGCTAGGGATGTGACAACTCACCCCTACTAAACAAGAATCTCGTCCCAAGATTCAGGACGTGAGATAAGATATCAGAGGGGACACTATCTAACACAATCTTCTCGATCCCGGTTCCCTCCTCGAAAATGTTGATTCATTGCATCCTGTAGATCTTGGCATCTTTGATTTCAAAGCTTCATGCAACACGATAACAAAAGAACGTGAGTTCTACAGGATTTGATCTTCTCGAAGATCGAGCAATTCAAGATCAACTCATGGATTGAGACGTCGAAACATCTCTTGAGCTGAGACACGGGACACACATCCAAAGGAATGGGATGAAACAAACGATGAAGATTCACTTGACGGCAATAATTCCACACCTAAGGTGATGGTAACAATACCACAAGACGGGGCACCTTTAGAGAAGGTGACTCGTAGAGTTATTCCCTTAAGTGGCAAAAAGAATTACTTTTGATATAGAGATCATTGAAATTCCCTATATCAACCTAAGGCAAGCACAATCGATCGTTTGACGGAGTCCGAAGAAATGACATTCTCGGCCAAAACGGATGATGTGAACTTCCTTGATGAAGCCAACACCACAGATGATTTTTCTTATCATCGGAAATGGATGGAACCTATGGTAGGACCACTCTTGAAGATAATCCTAAACAGCAGTTGCTGAGAAGGGCAACCTATGGAAAATTGGCACATTGGCGGTGCAAGCTGGGAACAAATGCAAATGCTGGGAATGATTCTGGTAACTGGGAAGAATCCCAACAGTAGAGAGTAAATCTACTCTTGAGGGGTTATAGCATAACCAAGAGCACTGGGAGCAATCCCGGTGAGTGCCGGTGATAACACCTAGTGTTTGTGCATGCTCTCAAGAACTTGAGTATTCCCATATTCATCAAGGTTTTACCAATATCCGTGTCAAGGATCCTGGCAACATCACATACTACCATGATGAATAACGAAGGATGATGCAGATGCAAAGGAAGATAACACTTCTCAGATTTCACCCTAGCGGAGTCAAGGGACAAATCTGGATGATCGACCGAGAGACATTTAGCACTCCGCTTCTAATGTTCTCCTTGATGTGTTAGCGTAAACCATTCATAGATATGTTTGGTATCTTGAACATCAGGTAAAGGTCGGACTTCGGAAGCACAAGAATCCATAAGGAACAACTAGGGAGTAAATCCTACGAAGTCCTTATGGGGAGGTGGCCAACTTCTTCAATCAAGATTCTACAACAATAGGTCTTCCGGCTGGGTGTGTTGGCCACGACATCCACTTTACCAGCTATCGAGAGACCAATATTATAGTTCTTGGGAAAGGCTCCAACCATCATATCTGCCTGAGATTCAGTTCTGGTTGGTGTCAGGATATTCCAGACTCATCGAGTCCAGGAGGAAAAATGAAAGTTTACAACACAAATCGACGAGATGGCGTTGCGAAATTCTCGGGGAGTGAACTACGATAGCAAGCTCCAAAACATGAGCTGGTTCTGCTGCAAACCTGTGAACACGTTGTCCAAGACAAGCATGACCACATAGCAGTCTTATGATAAAACACTACCGAGTTCTGGTTGGGAACCATCATCTAGGATATCGAAGTCCTTACATAAGTCATATGATTAGCTCTTATGATGGAACTTTTCTCCTTGAACAAATCAATCAGTGGCTTGGTGTGCCAGGGACACATATAGAGTGAAGGTTGCAAATCTTCAAACCACAGAATACTTCGCACGTATGCATGACTGACTTGGGATGATTCCACAGGAAGCAAAACTAACTTTCTCGAATTCACGGCGGCAACTTGCATCAAATGCACATGAATTAGAGGAAGTCACTTCTTTCTTCCGTACCTATGCTTCACGAACGGGTCATGAAGATAATGCTTATGAAAGTTTCCAATACTCACTGGATGTTCAACATAGATCATGGAGAAGATAACAATGTTGCTGATGTGCTCAACAACAATTCATTCAGGTTTCCATGGAGATGGAATTCCATAATTATGTGAACAAGTGATAGTATTGGTCAGACCCAGAAGATATAATGGTGTATGCTCGAGGGATCAACCACGAGTAAGACAACATTATGAATTTCGTTGGTTCTGATTTGATTTGGTAATATCCCACACTCAAATCAAAGTTTTGACAAGACAATAGATCCACAAATGATCACGGGGATCAATTGGAGAAGATATCATCTATCTTCAATACACACGCAAGATATCCCTTTGGAGTGAGATATGTGGGTTAAGCTTTTACCTTCCAGCTCTCCAAGTTGTTGTTTATTTTAACCAACTAGTTCGGGGTATCCGACACAGATTCTTGGAGAAAGAATGGTTTACCAGAATACCAACTTGATCACGAGCTCCACATAACAGTCAGGGAACAACCCGGTAATATTTCCGAGAAGATATTCGGAAATCACGAACCACCGATATGTTACTAAGCTCGAGATCAATCTTGCTTTTCAGGGCAAGACGATATGATCAAATGAGCAAGGACTTAACAAAATCCTAACTCATCAATCAAGGAGTGCACCAGGAAAGTGGACTAGGTAGCACAATCAATCTTAGAAGGGTGATTCAGTAATCATCACGCTAAGAATGAAATTGTTGTCCTTTAACTACCAAGCAACGAAGTTGCTAGGAGTATTGATTTCACACATCACAATCCACTTGTCAGTATTCCGGTTATAATAACACGGAGGCCGAGAAATAAACGATGATGGCGAGAAGTATCACCTTATCAAAGGTTCATAGGAGGTTGAGCAATTCCCATGACATTCTTGACATAAAGATGGTAATACCCCAGGATAGAACAGATTAGAAGCTGCAATAGCATTCTTCACCTATGAGGTACAATTCCTTTGACTCAATCCTGGATATGGATAAGGTACTGGAGTTTGTTTCTCCTAGTCATTCCAGAATAGAATGGCTTGACGGACCACAAGAGTAAAAGGCATCGATGAACACAAGTTCACGACTACTCCTGACTATCAACTGATAGACGAAGGTCATAAAACAACTGAAAAGGGACAACTCAAAGGAACATATATCTTTCTGAGTTGTGGATGCATAGGTTAGTATGTCGAACGAGTTCCACATATTTCTTCCGGATAACCCATGTAGAAAAGTAGGACTGGCAGAGTCACAATATGAATGGAGTACCACTCAGGAGCACTCTGGTTGTGATCTTTTGGTTCGGGAGAACTTCTGCCAAGATGGTTCATGGTATTGGAAGAACGATAACCACGGACCTCGAGGACTATCACAAGGTTACTAATATCCTAAAGGGACAAGCAAATACTATCAACATGAAGTAAGTAGAGTGAATCTTGGGTTCAAGAACCCAGGAATAGATTACCTACCAACTAATTGGCATCACGGGATGCTTTCGAGAATAATGGCCAGAATCATCACACTGAAAATATAAAGCATTGCTAGCTTACTGGATGATCTTCTAAGACAGCTAGGGTCATAATAATAGTTCCAACATATATGTCGAGGTAGCAGAGTACCTCAACATAACGACTAGTGTGGTTAATCTGGCCTAAAAGGACATTAAGAACAGATAGGAATGGTTTGCAAATGCATCAGACTATTTAGAAACCTGGGATGACTCGGACAGCATAACGGCTGCAAATGCTCGAAAATACTTTTGAGATCCAAGCAATAGGGTAGCATATCCACTTAACATCATCATGTCAAGGTTCTGAGACCAATAGTTAAGCAAACAGAAGTAGTAGAAACTGAACTGAGGGTTGAATCCATAATAACGTGATCCTGATAGACATAAGAGAAAGCCTAGTTCTTAATCCCCGTGGAATAGAAGAAGGTGACTCAGATCATAAGGTCATAAGGTAAAGGAGTAAAAAGAGCTTT
Source organism: Secale cereale (assembly GCA_902687465.1). Classification (NCBI taxonomy): domain Eukaryota; kingdom Viridiplantae; phylum Streptophyta; class Magnoliopsida; order Poales; family Poaceae; genus Secale; species Secale cereale. Next base: position 388,478,844 of record LR738712.1, read on the forward strand.
ACGTTCCCTTCCACAATCAATTCCCTTATATAACTAAAGAGTTTCTAGACACAACTTCGACCAGTTGGGCTTGCTAATCCTACAGGTAGTCAGGCTCTGATACCAACGCTGTCAGGACCCCAATCCTAAGTCACACAGGTCTAGCCGGTAACACATCATATCACTTTGCGGCCTCACGCACGGTATCCCCACGGGTGCCACCTTACCTGGCCCGGGACCGTTTGCGCATTTTGGCACACGTATATGATAGTGTCGCTAGAATCCATATGACAGAGAACCCGGGCTGACATGACTAGTTGTAAACCAAAAGTGGCACAAAATCACATGGACAGGCATACATGACCCAGCAACGAACGTGTCGGTCATCAACGTATGAACCCAAGTCGTAGCAAGCTACAAGGACTTAAAGGAACAATGCGTGACATTTCCCCTAAGGGACAGACACAGGAACGAAGAAGGACACATGCCGGCCAGCCTAAGTGTTCCGGAGCAGTAGCAAGCTACCAAGGCTCAGTGGAAACACTAGGAGACATTTCCCTGTAAGATAGGCTACCAAAGGTAAACAACTAGGTGTCGGATCCCACACATAGCAATACACATTACACGTACGCATAACATGCAAGTAGGTGCTGAACAACAAGGCATCACAACATAACTCAACAACTCATATAGATAAAGGCCCAGAAGAGCCATCATAGCATTTATTACAATCAGAGGTCACATGACCCAACATACAGAGCATACAGGCAACGGAAGCATTACATGTCTGAGTACAGACATCTACAAATGGAAAAGACTAAGAAGCCTGACTATCTACAAGACCCTCCCAAGGGCACAAGATCGTAGCTGAGGTAACAAGCTAAACGTCGAAGTCCACGGAACCACTAGCGAGACTGAAGTCTTTCTGCAAAACATAAATTAAGCAAACATGAGTACAAAGGTACTCAACAAGACTTACATCAGATATATCTACATATGCATCGGTATCAACAAAGGGGTGGTGGAGTTTGACTGCAGCAAGCCAGCTTTGACTCAGTGGCTATCCTAAACTATGACTGCAAGTAACTCTTTTGAGGTGGCGCACACGAGTCCACATATTCACCAATCAATACACCACTATGGATCCGCTCCCGTCTCCCTACGAGAAGGCCATCCATAGCACTCACGCTTATCTTGCGCGTTTTAGAGTATCCACTTTCACTTGTCTATGAACTGTAGAGGCAACCCAGAAGTCCATTTCCGCGGACACGGCTATTCGAATAGATTATATATAACCCTGCAGGGGTGTACTTCTTCACACACGCTCTCACCACTTACCGCCGTCTACACGACATGTACTCGGCAACCTTCAAGCGGAGGCCCAGCGAGGGTGTCGGCCACGACCTGACTAACCACACAAGTCTCTCGTCCAGGTTTATCGCCTATTTGGGTTCCATCCGTGGGGAGATCCGGCCGGGGTGTCGCTCACGGCCCCAAACGATGTGTACAGGGTTCCCGCTTCACCAAACGGGCAATCGGTACACCGTGCCACGTACCTGCCGCGTCACAGCCCACCCCGAGGGTCAGCGCTGCGCACGACCTCCAGTAAACTACAACACCAGAAACTAGTTGCAACTCCTGGACAGAGATCATGCTGATTAATAAGTCGAGAGAGTCAATTAAGGATCCCAATGTGTGGTAGTAGCTGTTTCATGGACCAACCAACACAGAACTCAATTCCTGAGGACGGCTGCAATGAGACAACCCACCATGTACTCCTACATGGCCTTTCATCGCTACCTTTACCAAATCGTGTTCACACACTTAGCTCACACACCGTAGGACATGTTCATCACATTCCAATTCATCCCCGATGAATCAGACCTGACACAACTCTAAGCAATAGCAGGCATAACCAGAAAGCATGAATGAGTAGGCACAACATGGCTCAAACAACTCCTACTCATACTAGTGGGTTTCAACTATTTACTGTGGCAATGACGGGTCATGCAGTGGAAAGGGGTTCAACTACCATAGCAAGTAACAGTTGAAGCGTTGTTGTCCTAATGCAGTAAAAGAGAGCAAGAGCGAGAGAGTGGGATTGTATCGGAATGCTCAATGGGGTTTTGCTTGCCTGGCACTTCTGAAGATATCAATGAGTCTTCATCGGTGTCATCGAACTCATCGTCGGAACATCGTCTACTGAGAGGGGACAAAACCGACAAACAGGGAAGAACACAATCAATGCAATGCAACAATATGATGCATGATCATGACATGGCAATATGCTGTTGATTGAGCTAATGCAACTAGCAACACAATTAAATGAAGTTGGTTTGAACCAAAGGTTCAAATTCAAACTCCATATGTGATTATTTAATTGTCATATAATTGATTTGACCTGATCAGCAGGCTTAGCTTGTTCAAACATGCATGAAAGTGTCATAAACAGATTCCTTGAATTTTTCTGATCATTTTTCATATATAAATTATTTTCATCTGAGCTACGGTTGATTTTATATGATTTTTACAAGTTTTGGCTATTTTCTGAAATAAATAAATCATTTAAGATTTATTTTAAAATCCAGAAACACTTTACTGCATCAGCATGACCACATGCTGACGTCAGCAGGTCAACAGGGCTGTTCGGGTCAACCTGACCAGTGGGTCCCACTGGTCAGTCTCTCAGGGCTAACTAAACGTTTTAAAACTAAACTAAAGATTAACAGAGTCTGGGCCCCACGTGTCAGTGACACATCTAACTAACAGGGTTAGTTAGCCTTAAGTTAATACTAACTAAACTGTCAGTGGGCCCAGGGCCCACATGTCATTGTCCAATCTAACTAACATAAATTAATAACACTAAACTAAATCTAAACCGTAATTAGTTAGGGACCTGGGTCCACCTGTCATTGAGAGAGAGGGGTCAAACCTCTGGACAGACAGGGTCAAACCTCGCCGGTCAAAGCAGTCAACCCGCCGGCGTTTAGCCGCCGGCGAGGCTAGACGCGGCGGAGCGCGTCGGGTTTCACCTACAGGGGTTCTTTTGGCGCGCATAGAGCAACTACGGGAAGAGGGCGGAGTGGCGCATCCAACGGTGGTGATGCCGGAGGCTGGGGTGGCCGGAGTTATTGCCGGCGACGAGGTCCGCGGCGGCTGAAACTCTGGTGGCGACGGGTTCATCGAAACGGTGCTCGGGAGGGGCTGAGGTTTGCGCCTACGGCCTCTACGAGTGCTCGCGAACTCGTTGGACTAGGTGGTGTGACCAAAAGGTCACTTGAGTGGCGCCGGCGACCAGCCCGAGCGGCGGTGAGCTTCGGCTTCAGTCGAAGCAGTGGCTACGGTGGTCAGGAGCCAAGGGGAGGAGGGGCAAACGACGGAGGAGCTCACGGTGGGTGCAGAGGCGTCGACGTGGGCTCTGGGGAAGCTCGGAGCAGAGCAGGGCGTCGAGGAGGATCTCCGACGGCCGGAGCTTCAAGACGAGGTCGGGGAAGACGCCCAGAGGCTCCCGAGCTCGCGTGCCTGGGCGTGCAGGTTCACGGGTCCGTGGCGGAGCTCGTAGACATGTCGAGGGGACGAGGGGAGGCGGTGGCTGCGGCTACGGCGAACGGCGGCGATGGCCGTGTTCGGTGGGGGAAAACGAAGGAGGGGGAAAGCGTTCTGGGGCGAGAGAGAGAGGTGCAGGGGGTCCAAGGGTGTCGTGGCGCTCGTTCAGAGGCATCCAGGGGAAGGAGGAGGCAGGCACGTAGGGAGGAGCTGGCGCGGCTCGGCGGCGCGCCTGGCACGCAGCTGCTTCTCCTCCTGGCAGGAGGAAGAAGACAGCGCTGCCCCTGGTGGGCCGGGCCGCTACAGCGCTGGGCCAGCTGCAGGACAGGTAAGCATTTCCTTCTGTTTTAATTATGTTTCTGTTTTCTATTTTGTTTCTGTTATTCTATTTTGTTATTTTGTTCTGGGCTTTATTAAAAATACTTAGGCACTTTCCAAATTCACCAAACTGCTCATGCCCACTGTTTAGCATATAACCAACATGGAACATTTCAGTTTGGGATTATTTGAGCATTTAAAATAATATATAAAATTTAAATGCCCAAATGCAAATAAGATATGATTTAATCCAAAAATCCAGAATGGTCCTAGAAATGTGTGCAGCATTTTTGGCAGTGGTTTTTAATCAATCCAAAAATGATGAACTTTTCCAAGGGCAGTTTGGGTTCATTGAAAAGATTTTAATTGACCCTAGTTGAATTGCTTTACTGCTAGGATTTAGGCAATCCCCATTTCAAGTTTCTTTCAAGATTAAACATGATGCACACATGAGGCTAGCCTAGGGCATTACCAGAAGCTAGGGATGTGACAACGATGTTTTCCGCAGAATTGCCATGGTGTTGTTTTTGTGCAGAAATAAAAAGTTCTTGGAATGACCTGAAAATCCACGGAGAATTATTTTGGAAAATATAAAAAATATTTGCGGAAAGATCCAGACCAGGGGGCCCACACCCTGTCCACGAGGGTGGGGGCGCGCCCCCTCCCCCTGGGCGTGCCCCCTGCCTCGTGGGGCTCCTGTTGCTCCACCGACATACCCCCGACTCCATATATTCACTTTCAGGGAGAAAAAATCAGAGAGGAAGAATTATCGTGTTTTACGATACGGAGCCGTCGCCAAGCCCTAATCTCTCTCGGGAGGGCTGATCTGGAGTCCGTTCGTGGCTCCGGAGAGTGGATATCGTCGCCATCATCATCATCATCAACCTTCCTCCATCACCAATTCCATGATGCTTACCTCCGTGCGTGAGTAATCCCATCGTAGGCTTGCTGGACGGTGATGGGTTGGATGAGATTTACCATGTAATCAAGTTAGCTTTGTTAGGGTTTGATCCCTAGTATCCACTATGTTCTAAGATTGATGTTGCTATGACTTTGCAATGCTTAATGCTTGTCACTAGGGCCCGAGTGCCATGATTTCAGATCTGAACCTATTTTGTTTTCATGAATATATGTGTGTTCTCGATCCTATCTTGCAAGTCTATAGTCACCTACTATGTGTTATGATCCGGCAACCCCGAAGTGACAATAATCGGGACCACTCCCGGTGATGACCGCAGTTTGAGGAGTTCATGTATTCACTATGTGTTAATGCTTTGGTCCGGTACTCTATTAAAAGGAGGCCTTAATATCCCTTAGTTTCCACTAGGACCCCGCTGCCATGGGAGGGTAGGACAAAAGATGTCATGCAAATTCTTTTCCATAAGCATGTATGACTATATTCGGAATACATGCCTACATTACATTGATGAACTGGAGCTAGTTCTGTGTCACCCTAGGTTATAGCTTTTACATGATGAATCGCATCCGACATAATTCCCCATCACCGATCCAATGCGTACGAGCTTTTCACCGATGGAGGGTAGGAGCAGATTCAAAGAAGAGTGCATTGTTGGTTGCTTCGTCCAAGCAACTTACTGTGGGAAAGGCGGGGCTTATGATTTGACTGCTCATTACTACTGCTCACTATTGGTGCGGCACGACGATCGGGGTATTTGGTGCATGGCACATGGACCCAGACCAACATTTCTTTACTTATCTAGTCCTTATCTCTACTCTTATAAAAACAAAGTTGGTGATGATGGTGTGCCTGCCATTCTGCAATCTAGGCCGTTCGATCTATATCTGATGGATTGAAAGGAAACTATGACAATTTTGTAAAAAGATACCCGCACTCCTCTCCATATTTGCAGATAAGGCCTTCGCTCGTTCATCCTTATCTCCCACATGATAAAGTACTCATATAAATGCATATTGATGTTCCGTGCAATGCACGGGGCATCTTGCTAGTGTTTACATAATTGACGTACACATAATATTCCAGCAACATGAAATTGTACAATGCTTTCAAGCTTTCAGCTTTTGTTTCATGAGTCTTGCTATCCGGAAGGTTGTTTTGTTACAAGATCAATCGAATTTGGAAACTAACATCCAAGCTCTTTCGCATAAAAAACTAACTACCCGCTAATGCATCTCAATGATTAGCAGATCAGCGATAATAATTACATCACAACTGAAGCCAAAGTTTCGAGAAGGTGTTATAAAGAATAAAATTAAAATTGATCCATGCTTTGATTGGCAGCAAATTTCCCGCAGCTTTGTCTAAATCAACAAGACATGTTGGGAAAAAAGTAGAAGCCAGGAGCATGGAACATTCCGATCATTTTGTGCAGATCCACTAAAATAGAGCTGACCGTCCCAATTCAAAATATTTTGAGTAAGTGTGATTACAATAATATAGGACTGTTGATGAAACTATAAACACACAAATGGAAGCCGGTCACCTTTGCATGTCTCTCTTCAGACTAACTAGTTGGAGAAGATTAAGCAAATAGTTGGAGAATATTAGCCTTGGAGTTGGATGAGGAGGACAGAGCCAAACCAATCTCCCGTTGTGCAGTCCAACTAAAATATATAAACGTTGCCCGCGTGACATTTCAGCAAAACTGCACAAAACACTATTATGAAAAAAGTGATTTGTGCAGTTCACCAAAAGATCACAATAGCAACGAGGTGAAATGGATAGCCCTGTTTGCAAAAGAGGTAGAAAGGAAACAATTACCGGCCAATAACATTTGAAGACACATACGCCGACAAAAAAGAAGCATATTCCTTGTCCTAAGGGAAGATGTCAGTACGATTGTTTATCTAAAAAGGGTGTGAGGACGAGATTGTAACATGGAAAGTAGACCGGCCGAGCTACGATTTGGGCGAAGAACTAGGGAAGATCCACATGCAGGATTTTCCACCTGCAACAACGTGGGGAGATGCCAAGATGGGCTGTGGAGCAAGGTCGGAGGGGTGGAAGATGTACCCGGGGGTAGTCTGAATGTAACTAGGAGGGTGCCGGCGGGAGGGATCTGCCCTGCCGCGACAGAGCTTGGTCAGAGAGAACGGCCAGTATCGAAGACCGCGACGTGTTGCCTCGACGCCGTCGGACGGAGCAACGATGCACGTCCTCCCTTTCCGCCGCCGGACGGGATCGGGCTGGATTCTGTGACCAGCGGTGAGAGAGAGAGAGGCCACTGCCGTCTTGTGTGAGAGAGTGTGAATACAGACCAGCGGTGAGAAAGCTCCATTGTATATTGTGGAGCGGATTACCTTTTCTTCATAACAATCATTTTACAATATGTACGTGCCACTGAGCAATGTAACTTTATTTAAAAATAACACACCGGCGTGTCTAGTCGAACTTTGTTTCGTGCACACGTGGTAGACGACCCTCCTTCAAGTAAACAAATGCTAAACGAGTCAAATTAGCATGTGGGATGCCTTTTCGTACAGAAATGAACTCCACCGTGTGTACCCACGCGGGTGTTGCTGGGAACGAGACGTGAGTACGTGCACCTCTCCTCTTCCTGTACATACCCCGCCTATGTCGGTGTGTGTGAGGGAGATGGTGTGTGGGTTCATGCGTGAGAGATAGACACGGAAGATGTGTCGATGATATCTCAAACAACAAATGTAACATATGTAATGTGTGTGAAATAGAGGCATGCATATATTAAATCTAGAGGCGGTGATCCACCAGAAGAGAGTGGAGGGATCACCGCCGTGAGATATCAATAGAATCGAAGAAAGGGATGAAGTGTATGGGTGCACTAATGACAAAGAAAGCCAACGAGATTGTGTGTGCCCACGTCAAAGATATAGGGCGGCTGGCCTACTGGAACGTTAGAGGGGAGAGCTACAGTTTTTCTGTGTGTCATGGATACCTACCTACAACGTTCGACAGTCGGTGTGTGTGTGAGAGAGAGAAGGGTGGGGGTAGAGACCTGACTATATAGAGGTATATCGACTCGTATATGTGCAGAGAAGGAGAGAGACCCGGCTATGTATTGAGGGATATTGATCGACATCCATGCATATATGTAGGAAAGGAACGTGGTTAGGAGAGAGATAGAGTTAGTGTCGGAGAGTAACAGAGGGGACGGTTGCAATAAAAATAAGAGATGGGATGTGTCTCTGCTTGTGCACGTGCTTGTGAGAGTTGTGTTGGGAGGCATGCGTGGATGACGAGGGCGGATGATGTGTGTGTGTGGTAAGCAGACCTAGCTAGATAGGTAAATCAATCGATGTGTGTCGGAGAAAGTGAGAGACATAACCAGTGAGTAGTGAGGTACATCAGCCAGTGCATGGGTAAAAAGAGCTATAGTCGACCTTGCTATATGTAGGGAGATCAATAGGTATGCATGCATATGTTAGAGGCAAACAAGGTCCGGAGAGATGGACACAGAGAGAGGTGTGTGGATAGATGCTGGCTGGTGTGAGAGACCTACTATGTCAAGGTGGGAAGGCGTATGCGAGTGCGAGACCGATGAAAAGAGGGTCAAGAGTGTGCATTTGTGTGGGACCATATTAGACACATGGAGGCATGCATGGACTCTAAGAAGAGAAGAGGGAAAACATGTGTTTGTGGTACCCATACATGGCTAGAGAGGTATGACGATCGGTGTGTGTGTGCCGAAAAGAAGGGGTGGGGAAACGTGCAGACACCATGAGAGAACGACCTAAGAAAAATAATGAACGTGCGTAACGAAGAGGATGCTGAGGGAGGATTCAAATATTAAATTTCAGTAAGAGATCACCGTGTTTTTAACCCACGCATGCATGAATATAATGGTGATACACATTGTGTGATTATGAGCATGTTATACTACATAAACATTTTTTTTGGAATTTCTGATAATGTGTGGCTTTTGCAGCTCATGGCTAAATACTTGTCATAATGTAGGGGGCGGGGCACTATACTTTGTGTGATAAACACAGTGTACGTATGAAACATGGTTTAAATTATGAAGATCTAGTTAGTTCAACAAATGTACTATTATTTGGAGTCGACATCAAGTGTATTCAAATATTTGAATTCGAGTTCATATAGTGCACATAGTTCATATCCATCTCTATCGCAATCATGTGGTGTGTTGTTAAGATAATATACAAATGTTGTTTAACTTGGCAACAATCATGATTGTAGATTCTTATTCAAATAGAAAAACAAATTCAAATTTAGTTCGAATTGCAGCGGTAGTATAGACATTTGGAATGCACTAAAATGTTCGTATGAGTAGTTTACATGCATTATACAGCCCGCAAAAAAAAGTAATTGGACAAAACATGGATTCAAAGTGTTGAACAGCATTTGTAACAATCCATACAATGAGACGAGACAAGACTCTCTCTCTCTCTCTCTCTCTATGTGGTGCTGTAGGATCGAAAGTATGGGGGGGTGATTAGAGCACTTGACTAAATAAAAATCTAGCCTTTTCCCAATTTTAATTCTTGGCAGATTTTAGCAACTCAGCATAAGTCAAGCAATCATCCTACACATACAATTCTAAGAGTGTAGCAGCCGAAAGTAAAACAATTGCATATGAAGGTAAAGGGAGGTGTTTGGAGGGAGCAAACGCAAGTGAAGACAACGATGTTTTTTGTCTTGGTTCCGATAGGTGGTGCAATCGTACATCCAAGTTGATGGAGACTTCAACCACGAAGGGTCCACGAAGAAGCAACCTTGTCTATCCCGCCATGGCCATCGCCCACGAAGGACTTTCCTCACTAGCGGTAGATCTTCACGAAGTAGGCGATCTCATTGCCCTTACAAACTCCTTGGTTCAACTCCACAATCTTGTCGGAGGCTCCCAAGTGACACCTAACCAATCTAGGAGACACCACTCTCCAAAAGGTAATAGAAAGTGTGTTGGTGATGAACTCCTTGCTCAAATGGTTGGAATGATAGTCTCCCCAACACTCAAACAACTCCTCTCAGATTTGGATATGGTGGAAGAAGGATTTGAGTGGAAAGCAACTTGGGGAAAGCTAGAGAACAAGATTCATATGGTAGGAATGGAATATCTTGATCTCAACACTTGAGTAGGTGGTTCGCTCTCAGAAGATGAATGATGGAAGTGTAGGTATGTTCTGATGGCTCTCTCCACGAATGAAGAGTGGGTGGAGGGGTATATGTAGCCTCCACACAAAATCTAACCGTTACACAAAATTTACCAAACTCGGTGGGACCGATTCAGAGAACTCGGTCAGACCGATTTAGTTCATCATGTGACCGTTAGGTATTTCGGTGCGACCGATATGATCAACTCAGTGGGACCGATTTCATTAGGGTTAGGGCCGATTTTTGTAATGAGCACACACAGAGTTTTTCAGGCAAACTAGGTGGGACCGATTCGCTCATTTCGGTGAGACCGAAATGTCACGAAGAGGCAACAGAGAGTTTGCATTACAAACTCGGTGGGACCGATTGCACATCTCAGTTAGATTGACAATATTGCAACAGGCAACAGAGGGTTTGCAATCCCATCTCGGTGAGACCGAAATGATTAGGGTTTCTGGCAGTGGCTATGTCAAATGAACTAGGTGGCACCGGATAGATCTTTTTGGTGGGGCCAAGTTTGACTTTTGGTTTGGGACATATGTAGATGTGGGAAAATGGTTGAGGGTTTTGGAGCATATCACTAAGCATTTTGAGCAAGCAAACTGTAGAAGACTATAGGATGCAACTTGGTTGTATTCCATCGGAGTCGGTTGCAATATATACAGGTGGTGTCTTGCGTGACAAGCCAACTAACCCTACAATATCTCTAGAAGTCAATCCATACAAGGCTAGAGATAATAGGAGAATCAGTCGGAAATAATTACAAAGATATCACGTTTCAA
>LR738712.1:388495702-388552148 GCA_902687465.1 Secale cereale
GGCGGCGTGGAAGGGTTAGGGTTTTGTTGCGGCGGCGGCGGCGATGGCTGTAGGAGACGTAGCGGCGGCGGCGGCGGCGGCATGGAGGGGTTAGGGTTGGATGCGGCGGCGGCGGCTTGTAGAACAAGAGGCAGCGGCGGCAGGGAGAGAAGGGCGGCGGCGACGTGAGACGCGGCGGCGGCCTAGATCGAAAGCGATGGAGATCGGTAGAAAATTGATACCATGTAGAAGACTATAGGATGCAACTTGGTTGTATTCCATCGGAGTCGGTTACAATATATACAGGTGGTGTCTTGCGTGACAAGCCAACTAACGCTACAATATTTCTAGAAGTCAATCTATACAAGGCTAGAGATAATAGGAGAATCAGTCGGAAATAACTACAAAGATATCACGTTTCAACACAAACCATTATGCAACACCTGATCCCCTTTTAATAGTATTGGCTTTCCTATGGACTCAATGTGATCTTGGATCACTAAAATGGAAAATATAAAGTCTTGAGCTTGAGCCAATCCTTTGTCCTTAGCATTTTGAGGGGTCCACATTTCTAATCCATGCCATGCCAATCATTGAACTTTCCTGAAATATCATCTTGAGATAGCATTAGTTCAATGAACTATATGTTGTTAGTAATTACCAAAACCACCCAGGGGTAGTTGCACTTTCAATCTCCCCCTTTTTGGTAATTGATGACAACATATAGATCAAAGCTTCAACAAATGCTAATAAGATTTAAATGCATTGTCTCTTTGAGAAGTATGTGATAAACAAGAGGTCCCCCTAAATTTGTGCATTATTTAAAATTTTCGTTTGAATGCAAATGCACAATCGATTAGGATCATGGGTTACTCTTCCATGTCACATACATCTTGGTGGAGCGCTCAAAATGTTATACACTAAAACATGCACTCATCACCAAGCAAAGTGAATGATCATATGGAGATATAGAGATAATATCATCCAAGCAAACATTAAGGTAGCATATGATCAAACACATGATCACATAAGTATCTCACCCACACACATAGAGTATGAAGCAAACACACAATAAAGTTCAACCAAAAGCAAGAGAGACCAAAGAGGCAAAACACTGTTTCTCGAAGCCTATGGTCTATACATATTTCTCCCCCTTTGGCAACAACTTACCAAAAAGTTCGAAAATGCATAGTGCTATGCGTCTCTCAGGCTTGGTCTTCGGGAGGCGGTGTAGAGAGAACTCCAAGGACGAAGGCTTCAGACGAAGTAGCTGGAGCTGGTGGTGTGGCTGCTGGAGGTGGCACTGAAGCTGTGGCTGCTGGTGTAGATGTAGTAGCTCTAGTATCTGGTACTGGCACTGTAGCAGATCTCTGACCTCGAGGCACTCGCTGAAATGCATGTGTGGTAGCATGTCCTCCTCTCTCCTCTGCTTCCTCCCGAAGCTTCTCAACTGCAGCCTGGATCTCTGTCACCTTTAGATCAAGATCATAGAACTTAGTCTCAATGATCCTCTCCAAGCTCCCCTGATTCTGAGTCAAGGTGGCCAAGCCCTTCTCAATCCTCATAGTTGCTTGAATCAGATATGCCATTTGATCTTGTTTGGACTTGAGAGTCATTTGAGATGCTTCTTATGAAGTTGACATCTTGGCAGCTTTCTCTGCTTTGGCTTTCTCTCTCCTTTCATGAGCTTGCACTCAAGATGGTTCATTCTCATCCATGACAACTGTGTTGTCCTGAAAGTCAGGCACCAGGGGTAGATATTCTCTGTTCAATGAGTATGTGCATGTGCCCATCTTAGAGTTGATGAGAATCTGGATGTGTGGAGCATACCCACATGATCTCTTCTGGTCTGCAACAGTCCTCTTGATTATTTCAAGAATGAGACTCATGACTTTGAACTTCTTAGGCACATCAAATATATGCAGCAAGTTGATCGAATGTCCTCTTATCATCTTTGCATCTCCAGATTTTGGCAACAATGTATGCCTCAAGATTGTGTTGATGCTGGCCAGACCAGACTTCGAGTGATGTACAGATCCAGACTTGTGTGTTTCCAAATCATCACTAGGGATCACCATGTACATATTTGCCATGGAGTTGTGGTCTTGCTTCTTCTTGGCATAGACATCTAGATCATCCTCATGATCTTCAGGGGCTTTGATCAGCTTGGCCCACTCATCAACAGTCGACTGGTACCTTGTACCTTCAGACATCCATACAATTCTACCATCAGGATAGAAGTGAGCTATGGAGTAGAATTGCATGATGAGTTCATCATTCTAGTTTGTCAACTTTTGAGCCACAAACTTTTCAACTCCACATGCTTTGAAGCTTTCATGCTCATTGGGAAAATAATCTGCATTGTCATCAATGCACTTCTAGTCCACCCTTCTCATATCACACACAATGGGCTTCTTATCAAGCAGGACTGTCTCATAGAAGTCTTGTTGTTTCTTGGTGTGAAACCTATAGTCCATAGAAGTCCTTCTCCTTACATCATATGGATCAGTCTTTCTCCACAACCTGAGACCTGCATCCTTCCTCAGCTTCATGTCCTCAACAACAATGTGAGTGTTGTCATGGTCAGGGATCTTGGGCTTCAACTTTCTGAGCACTTGGGACTCAGCTTCCTCAGCAACTTCAGGCACTGGGGCCTTGCTCTTTTCTGAAGCAGGAATATTTCTTGTGCTCCTCTTGGGTGAAGACTTGGTGGCTTGAGCAGCTTTGGGAGCAGTCTTGGGCTTAGAAGGAGCAGCCCCAGACTTGATAGCATCTGCCATAAGCTTTTGAGCTTTAGGAGCTGGTGCAACAACTTCTTCTTCCTCAGCTTCATCCTCATCATCATCCCTCATGGACGGCTTGCCAATCACTCGAGCTGTTGTCTTCCTAGCTCTCTTCTTAGTACCTCCAGGCTCATCATCCCTGGATTCAAATGTGAACACCATAGTATCTTGAGTATAGGCTCTGGCCTTTGACATGGGAATCCTCTTGGCAGGGATCTTGCTTTTTTGACCTGGCTTAGTTGCCTCAGCTGTGCCATACTCCTTCCTGAGCACTTTCTTCTTAGAAGTGGCCTCATCAGCCACAAAGTCCTCATCCTCAGTATCTAAAGTTTTCTTCATCCTTGACTTGGTAGCAGCCTTTGGAAGGTCACTGGGAGTGCTTCTGCTGCTCTCATAGTAGCCGGAGTTATTGGAACTAGAGCCCTCACTCAAGTTGACTTGCTCCTCTGACTTGTTCTGACTGTCACTGCCCTCAGACATCTCTGACACTGCAACTGAAAGCTGACCCTGTGAACAGACGTAGATGAGGTAGAGTGGATGAGCATCACAAAGCACAAATTTTTTGCAAAACAGATGACAAGAAAAACTTAGTTTTAGTTCTCTACAGAAAGCATTTCGGAGCTACTGATTTGTTAAACTCGGTGACACCGAAGCAATTCTGGAGCCTGAACTAGTGAACTCGGTCAGACAGAGTCACAGTTCGGTGGCACCGATATTGCTAGGGTTTCACAAAGTGTTGAACTCGGTCACACCGATTTGTAACTTTCGGTCAGACCGAAAAGAGCAAGTGCACTGGCCTAACCCAAATCGGTGGGACCGATTTCTACAATTCGGTCGGTCCGAGATGAGTTCGGCGGAGACCTAACCCTGAATTTTTTGAATCAAAACAACTTTCTACGGAGTTTTTCCTGGATAGGAAGATCTCATACGTCGAAGGGAACATGGCAATGCAATGTGCTAGGAATTGGAGTTAAGGAATAGCACAAAGAATCAAGCTCATACCCTAACTCGGCGGTGAACTTGCTACGGCGGCAATGGCGGTGAAGATTGTCATTGACGGTGGCAGAGTCTAGTGGTGGGAGGTCGCTGGCGGCGAGGAGACGATCCGGAGACCCGAAGAGGTAGAGCAAGTCATGCACAGGCTGGAGGGTTTGGAAAGTTTTCCAAAATTTGGCATGTTGGTATATATAACCTAACACTGTTGGTGTGCCAAGTGGAACAACTCGGTGGCACCAAGATGCAAAACTGCTAGCAGTTACTGCAACTCGGTGGGACCGAAAAGTTCAAATCAGTTGCACCGAGATTGAAAACCTAGATCAACTTAGTGAACTCGGTGTGACCGAAGTGGATGACTCGGTCATACCAAAATGCACAAAGAGGTTTTAGATGTTTAAGCCTATGACAAATCGGGGACTCCGAGTGCTCCTCACACAGAGTGGTTCGAATCTGACTTGATCAAGCTTTGTGATGTAGCATGAATAGAGTTTGAGACGAGAAAAACATATATAGCTAGAGGGGGTTCTTAGGCATTCTTGTCCATCCATTTGGCAAAAGAAAAAGAGCCAAACAATCAAAGCAACAAATGGATGTCCTTGAATGAGAAAAATATGCATTCAACATGCTCACACAATAAGATAGGAAATGAAACATGTGACAAAGCATGCACAACCATTCTAGCATTTATCAACCAATTAGCGATGACTAGGTCATCTATATATGAGTATATTGACTTAGGAGCCAAATGAGAACATTTGATCATAGGTCATACTCATCGTTTAAGCACAAGTGGGGTTACCACTTTTACATAAAGCATTGTTGTGTTCACATCATTAGAGTTGCTTTAGCACAATTGTTGGAGTAAAGCTCCCCTAGATGTGATTCCCCCCCCCCTAAGAGGGATGAACTAACCTTGGGTTTTGTCGATGATGACTTCATGTAGGTGTTGAAGATGTAGATGCTCAATGTTGATGTAGATCATTTGGAGCAATCCATTGGAGTGAGTTGTACTTTCAATACCTACATGGGTTAGTTCCACAAGGAACAAACAAGGATATCCATAGACATAGAGTGAATTGCACACATGATGATGTCCATGAAAGCATTAGTTACCTTGTCCCTTGTCTTACCAACAAGAGGGTTTGTGACTCCTTGAGCTAGTGCAAGAATTGAAATTTGTTTGCACTTGTCCTTTGCCAAAATGATATGAGTGAAGTGTGTTGGCGGAGTCACCCTCAAGAACTTTCTAGTTCTTTTTCTTCGGGATCCACACCATCTTGATGGGAATCCTTTGAGTTGTAGTCTTACTTGATGAAGTAGAACTTGATGTAGTCTTGGGAACCCACTTGACCAATGCCTTAGGAGCTTCTTCAAATGCATCAATCTCTTCTTGAAGCTTATCCTTGCCCTTTAGCTTGTGGTCTTGTGGTGGAAGATCATCTTGTGCTTGTGTCCCTTGAAAAGAAGTAGGATCATACTTCTCTTGTTGAGGAACAAACTTCGTCTTGGGGTATTGATCTTTCTCCCACTCAACTTGATTGGCATTGAACTTTCGTTCAAAACCAACACCTTGATTCTTCCGGTGTCTTCCTTGCTTGCGTACAATCTCCTCAAATTGCTTACTCCCGGCAAGACTCTTGTAAACACCTTTCTCTATAATTCCCTTCAATAAGCTATTTTCTTGCTCAATTGTAACTTGGCTAAGAGAGTTATTAGTGGAATCAAGAGAACTACTAGAAGCAACATCATTGGATTTAGTATGATTGTTGTTACTACTAGAGAAAGAATCTTTCTTGTTCTTGTTGCTAGGTTTTACTTGTGGCATGTAGGTAGACAAGAGTAAACGCTTGGCAATGTAAGAAGAACTTTTCTTGCGAAGATCATCATTGATTTCCTTTAAGAACTCATGCTCTTGCTCAAGGTTGAGCTTTTCAAAGCGTAACTTCTCATGAGTCTTTAAAAGTTCTCGATGATCTGCCAAGGTAGTTTCATGAGCTAACTTAAGAGTCTTTAGTTGTTTAGTTAGATGCTCAATCTTCTCCTTATCATTTTCATTCGTTTTATCTTGATTAGCATGATTAATCTCAATTTCATCATAGTTTTCATCAAAAGTTTCATCACTATTGCTACCAACAAGTAAATCATCATATCCTAGCAAGTCATCTTCATCACTATTGAAAACAAGATACTCGGGGTGTGATACCTTAGGGCCTTTAGCCATGAAGCATCTTCCAATTCCTTCATTTGGTGAGTCAAATATGTCGTAGGAGTTGGTTGACACAAGAGAAATTCCGGCAACACCTTCATCTTGAGTACCTTCGGAGTCGGAGTAGTAGCTTCTCTCGGAGTGGTTATCGGAGTCAGAACCGGATGCCCATTCACCAACATGAGCGTGATGTCTTCGTCTTGTATAGCTCCTTGATGATTTGTCCTTCCATTTCGAAGCTTTGCTTCTTCGAGAAGGTCTTCGTTCATAACGATCATCTCTACTCCTTCTCTCTCTTGGTGGTGAATCTTCTCTTCTACTTCTCCTTTTAGGTGAGTCTTCTCTTCTCTTGTGGGGGGCCGTACACTCATTGGAGTAGTGTCCGGGTCTTCCCCAATTGTAGCAATTCTGATCATGGCTTGAAGATCTCATTGTAGGACCTTGACTTGGAACTTCTCTCTTTGCTTCTACTCTTGTAGAACTTGTTGAAGTTCTTCACCATTAAGCTCAATTCTTCATTGAAGTCTTGTTTCTCACTTGATGATGTAGGAGCATCACATGAGGCTTTGTAAGCACCACTAGACTTGTTGTGAAGCTCTTCTTTATCTTTGAGTGACATCTCATGAGCAACAATTCTTCTAAAGACTTCCGTTGGCTTGAGATCTTTGTAATTGGGCATCATTTGGATCAATGTGCACATGGTATCATATTTTCCATCCAAGGATCTTAGGATCTTCTTGATGATGAATCTGTCGGTCATCTTTTCACTTCCTAAGCAATAAATCTCATTTGTGATGAGAGCAAACCTAGAGTGCATTTCAGTGACACCTTCACCACCCTTCATCTTGAACTTTTCAAGTTGACTTTGAAGCACATCCAACTTGGATTCCTTGACGGAGTTGGTACCTTCATGCATATCAATCAAAGTATCCCAAATTTCCTTTGCATTCTCAAGATGGCTGGTTTCATTGAATTCTTCGGGCCACAATTCATTGAAGAGGATATCGCAAGCTTGAGCATTATATTGCAGCATCTTCAACTCTTCCGCCGTAGCTTCACGATTTGGTTCCTTCCCATCGAAGAATTCACCTTGCAAACCAATACACACAATAGCCCAAACGGCGGGGTTATGTCCAAGAATATGCATTTTCATCTTATGCTTCCAACTAGTAAAATTAGTACCATCAAAATAAGGACCTCTATGGTGGTAACTTCCCTCGCTAGATGCCATACTCTCCTAGGTTGTGAGACCAAGGCTATGATCACCAAAGCTATAGAAATCACGAGAAATGGAGACCAAAGCTCTGATACCACTTGTAGGATCGAAAGTATGTCTAGAGGGGGGGGGGTGATTAGACTAATTGACTAAATAAAAATCTAGCCTTTTCCCAATTTTAATTCTTGGCAGATTTTAGCAACTTAGCATAAGTCAAGCAATCATCCTACACATGCAATTCTAAGAGTGTAGCAGCAGAAAGTAAAACAATTGCATATGAAGGTAAAGGGAGGAGTTTGGAGGGAGCAAACACAAGTGGAGACAATGATATTTTTTGTCTTGGTTCCGATATGTGGTGCTATCGTACATCCAAGTTGATGGAGACTTCAACCCACGAAGGGTAACGGCTGCGCGAGTCCACGGAGGGCTCCACCCACGAAGGGTCCACGAAGAAGCAACCTTGTCTATCCCACCATGGTCGTCGCCCATGAAGGACTTGCCTCACTAGCGGTAGACCTTCACGAAGTAGGCGATCTCCTTGCCCTTACAAACTCCTTGGTTCAACTCCACAATCTTGTTGGAGGCTGTCGGCGTCCTGGGAACCAGGGTACCTAGACTTGCCTATCTGCGGGCCGAGACACGCTCCTACAAGCGGCCTGGTACGGCCCAGCTAATCGACCAGCTGCTCAAGACCCTCGCGAGGGGGCCAAGCCTCGCGAGGAGAACGACGTCAAGACCTCCTCGGGAGCGGCCTCAGCAAGGCATTCCGGAGGGGCAGAGAATCCAAGGCCGAGCCTGCCTCAGGAGGAGGCAGTGATGTCAGCAGTGATGCACCGCGCCAGCGGGTGCCAGCGTCCGCCAGCGGCGCAGTTTCCATTTCGGTGCAAAGGGGACAACGCAGCCGTTGCTTCCCAAGGAGCGGGGCAAAGGCTTCCTCTTTGGTGCAACAAGACCGAAGACCGCAAGGACGACAAGCGGGATGTCACCGTCGAGTCCACCACCGTGTCACCGCCTGATCCTTTTGCAGGCGAAGACCCCTTTTGTCAGGATAAGAACATCCTTGTGTTCCCGCTCAAAAATGGCCGTTGTGGGATCCCTTCCCGCCTAAACATTTCGGGGGGAGAGGACCGTGGCCGCCTATATAAGTAGCTAGGACTCCCACTTCAAAGGGACAGGGGACGAACAAACTCTGCCACCACACAAGGAGCAAGAATGCTAGCCTCCTGGCCCTCCTATGCTCGCCTCCTGAGCCCAGGAACCGTTGTACTAGTTCATTTTCTAGCTCGCCCAAAGCCAATCCACCAAAGCAGGAACTAGGGTCTTACACCACATATTGGCCCGAACGTGGATAAACTCTTGTGTGTTTTGTTCCTTGTTTGCTTGAATCCTTCCACCGAGACGAGAGCGAGGCGCTAGGTAGACGTGAGTGGGAGAGATCTTCGTTCACGCCCATGTGTTCGAACTTAACGGGTTTTGCAGAGCCCTGAATCCGACATTTGGCGCGCCAGGTAGGGGGTGTGTCGAAATTTGCCTCTCCGACGACCTCGTCGCGTTCTCATCACCGACCCTGCTCCACAGCCATGGTGGACACACGCCGAGCTTGCGCTGCCCGCCGCGCTATGAATGTCGCTCAGACGGCGCCCACGGGCAATGGCGCACCGCTCCGCCCCAACTCGCCGGTCGCCAACGCCACCACCAACCCGGCTGTCCAAGAGCAGCAGGACTCCTCACTGCCGCTGTCCGTGCGGCAGGATGGCCGCACGGCAACACCTTCACCCTCGCCGACCGCAGTGTCGTCCTCGCTGGTCCGTCGCGGTCCGGTCTGCCAGCAGCTTGCGCTACTGATGGCGCATGAGCTCTATGCTCCGCGCTAGTTATAAACAACTGAGGGTGGCCCCCAGTGGTCCCACCAACCTCAGGGAGCATTTCAGCTCACGACGCTCACAGCTTCTCCTTGGATGGGTGTCGCGAGGGGGGCTAGGCACGGGGGCTATGCTCAGGTCACGCCTGGCAGACGCCACCCTACCAGGTGCCCAAACACCTGGCCTTCTCGTGCCCCCATCCCAGGCTAAGGCTCGTGGGCAAGGTATGGTGCTCGTTCTCCTTCATGAGAGCCGTTCGTACGTCAAGGGGGACCCCTGGGCATCACAACCCAGGGGCCTAACTGGCCACGTAGCCCCTCATCCCTTGAGTCTAGTTATGATGACAACCCCGGTCATCCGGAGGGCTCAATGGAGATCGAGGTATGCGCGGGGTTGGGCCCTGCCGATGCAGAATGCAAACGGGATCGCTTGAACGTCAAGGGGGACCCTTGGGCATCATGACCCAAGGGCCTCACTAGCCATGTAGCCCCTCATCCCTTGAGTCTAGTTACTACGGTAACCCTGGTCATCCGGAGGGCCCAATGGCGAGTCTAGTTACTACGGTAACCCCGGTCATCCAGAGGGCTCAATGGCGGTCGAGGTATGCGCGGGGGCCCTGCCGACGCAGAGCACCTAAGCAAACATGAAAGGAAGCAAGCATGGAATCATCTAGGTATTACAATAATGCCAAGTTTTTCAAATTCAAACAAAGTTCTTACGCCTCCCCGAGGCACTCGCACTTCTCTCACTAAACAGGACGGATCAGGCATCGCCGAGCACAGCATCACCGGTCTTCTCTTCTTCGGCTACGGTAGCAGTAGCCTGGAGGAACGCCTCCACCAGCGACGTGACCTTCACCCTCACGGCCTTGGCAGCCGTGTTCTCCATGACTTCGGTCACTGGCTCGGACAGCGAGGCTAGGTCAAGGGTGGGGTCGCGAAGACTTAGGTGGCTGCACACCTGCGTCAGGACCAAGGTAAGTAGCGTACAACTCTCGACGTAGGCTAAATGGCCAATTGCGGCCGTAACACCGCGTAGGGACTCCACAAGCGCAGCAAGGAGCCCGGCGGGGCCTCCATCCAGGGCGGTCAGCGGCTCCTTGAACCCTTCCCCGTAGGCGGCTTGCAGCGCCTTGCGGGCCTCAAGGTCAAAGGCGGCAAGGGCCTCGGGACTCACCGTTGCCGAGGCCGCAAGGCCTTCCTCCTGGTCGCGAGCGGCTTGGTTCGCCCTGGCCTGCTCAACTTCAACCTTCAGTTTCTCAAGGGCCGCGCGGTCAGCAAGTTGCTCCTGTTGCAGCCGAGACATCTCAGTCTTCTGTGCCTCGAGCTCCTTCTCCAACCTCTTGAGCTCCTGGGCACGCCTAGTGCATTCCTCGTGGAGGGCCCCCAACTCGCTCTCTAGCTTGAGGCAGCGCTTCTCGAAGGACGCGACATCGGCTCGCGCGGCTTCGCGAGCCAACGTGGCCGCCGCAGCTTCCTCTCGACCCTTGGCAGCGACCGCCGAGGCCCGATCCCAGGAGGTCCGCGCATACTCGTCTGCCAGGAGCCACCCGTGGATCATCCCCAGGCGCCCTTCTGTCAGGTGGCCGTCACCATTTTGCAGATCAGCGCGAAGACGACCCAGCGCGGCAGAGGCAGCATCCAAAGCCTTAGGACCAGGCTGCGCCGGCTGGCGCACGGGCACCAACAAGACCGACTGCTCGACCAGGGGCTCGGGGGCTCCGGCCTCCCTCTCCAGAGCAGCCGGAGCAGAAGCCAACTCTGCAACCTCACCGGAGACGGGGACGTCTTCGAGCGACACCATCGCCGCACGCTCGGTGGCCCGGCCGACCGGGGCACCCAGCACCGCGGCATCCTTCCCCGAGGTCGCATCAGCACCCGGAGGAGCAAGGCACCGCAGCGTAACCTCCCCCTTCACCTTCTTCCTCACACCCCCAGGCTGCTGCATCAGGGAGAGCGCATTAGGGGCACGACAACTAAGGATGAGTGAGAAATTGCACACTTACTCGTCGGAGGCGAGGCGCGCCCTTCTCTTCACCAGCAGGTCAGCAGTAGCCGCTGGCGCCCTGGGCGTGCCGATAGACTGGGCCTGGGCGAGGCGCGAGGCCACGGTCCTGGGCGCGGCCACAGTCGCCAGGTTCACTGACATGGTACTCTTCGGCGGAGTCGTCGCCTTGCTTCCCCTGGACGCAGTGCGTCCGGATCGATGTGGAGCGGTCGCCTGCGACCGTCCGGCGGCACCTGTGCCTGGCGTCATTGCTCCGGCAAACGCCTCCAAGGAGTCCCCTTCGTCGTCCAGGGTATCCTCTGAGCCCCCTTCGCCGCTCTCGTCGTCAGCACCAGAAGACACGTCGAACGTGGGCGGAGCGCCCACGGGCGCACCAAAATCCGGCATGGCCATCAACAGCTCGGCCTTGTCAGGGCGGCTGTACAGCGGCAGGTAGGCCCCAGGGAGATCCTCCTGAACCATCCCCAGGTGAGCTCTCGAGGTGAAGTCCAGATCGTCCTCGTCTAGCACTCCTGGGTGCAGCTGGAGCCTGTCGTCGTTACCATCAACTCCCACATGGGGCGCGAGTGATCCTGCAGCGGAGCCAGACGCTGCTTCGAGAACTCCTTCACGATCTGGCCCCCTTCGAGCTTCGAGCTCAGGTCGGCCTCAATCTTCGCCAAGACAGGCCTAGCAAGGGGGGGCGGTGAGCTTCACGTGGCTCCAGCCGGCAAGCTTCTCCGGACGGGCAGTAGGCAGCGCCAGCAGAGGATGGATGCGCTCGGCGTCCAGATAGACCCACCTCTTCCGGTGGGACTCTATCTTCTTCCCGGCCGTCATCAGGCGACAGCCCTGGCACTGGAAGACGAAGGAAACACAGCCCGCGCACGGGCCATCGTCGTACCGACGCATGGAGAAGAAGTAGCGGAAGAGGGCGACGGTCGGCCTCAGCCCCACGAACGCCTCACAATAGAAGGCGAAGAGCGACAAGACGAAGATGGAGCGAGGTTGGATATGGAGAGCGTGCACCTGGTAATGTTTCAGGATGGCGTAGAAGAACTCGGAGAAGGGGGGCACGAGCCCCACGGAGATGTTGTGGAGGAAGAAGGGGTAGCTTGACTTTGACAAGGTCCGCGCCATGGTGGATCCGGCCCAGATCCGCGTCGGGCCGTGCACATTGTGGGAGCTCGATAGGAATGGTTGGACCTCTGAGTAGTCCTCCTCCCTGATAATGGAGGACTTCTCAAGCGCCACATCAAGAGAAGAAGCAGATCCAGACGCCGGCGCGGCACCTTTGTTCCTCTTCGCCATGGTCAAAGGAGCCGAAGGACGCAGAGAGGCATGAGGCGTAAAGGGAAGAAATCCGAGCAGGAAGGAAAGAGGGCGATAACTCCCCTAGCCGAAGAAGGCCCCTTTTTGTCAAGACGCACGGTTGCCGAGATGGTGTGGGGAGTGGGGTCACTCGCATCCCATCCAACTGTCACGCGCCAGCCTAGCCCGCAGCCTTTTTGGGGCCCGCGGCGCTTCGTCCTCGACAAAGGCTTTGCCCTGAAGCCAACTCCGTGCGCACCTTGGGCCCGGGGGCTACTGTCGGCGTCCTGGGAACATGGTACCCAGACTTGCCTGTCTGCGGGCCAAGGCGCGCTCCTACAAGCGGCCTAGTACGACCCAGCTAATCGACCAACTGCTCAAGACCCTCGCGAGAAGAACGACGTCAAGACCTCCTCGGGAGCGGCCGCAGCAAGGCGTTCCGGAGGGGCGGAGAATCCAAGGCCGAGGCTGCCTCAGGAGGAGGCAGTGATGTCAGCGGTGATGCACCGCGCCAGCGGGTGCCAGCGTCCGCCAGCGGCGCAGTTGCCATTTCGGTGCAAAGGGGACAACGCAGCCGTTGGTTCCCAAGGAGTGGGGCAAAGGTTTCCTCTTTGGTGCAACAAGACCGAAGACCGCAAGGACGACAAGGGGGATGTCACCATCGAGCCCACCACCGTGTCACCGCCTGATCCTTTTGCAGGCGAAGATCGCTTTTGTCAGCATAAGAACGTCCTTGTCTTCCCGATCAAAAATGGCCGTTGTGGGATCCCTTCCCGTCTAAACATTTCGGGGGAAGAGGACCGTGGCCGCCTATATAAGTAGCTAGGACTCCCACTTCAAAGGGGCAGGGGACGAACACACTCTGCCACCACACAAGGAGCAAGAACACAAGCCTCCTGACCCTCCTGAGCTCGCCTCCTGAGCCCAGGAACTGTTGTACTAGTTCATATTCTAGCTCGCCCGAAGCCAATACACCAAAGCAGGAAGTAGGGTCTTACACCACACGGTAGCCCGAACCTGGATAAACTCTTGTGTGTTTTGTTCGTTGTTTGCTTGAATACTTCCACCGAGACGAGAGCGAGGCGCTAGGAAGACGTGAGTGGGAGAGATCTTCGTTCACGCCCCTGTGTTCGAACCTAACGGGTTTTGCGGAGCCCTGAATCCGACAGAGGCTCCCAAGTGACACCTAACCAATCTAGGAGACACCACTCTCCAAAAGGTAATAGATGGTGTGTTGATGATGAACTCCTTGCTCAAATGCTTCAAATGATAGTCTCCCCAACACTCAAATAACTCCTCACAGATTTGGGTATGGTGGAAAAAGGATTTGAGTGGAAAACAACTTGGGGAAAGCTAGAGAACAAGATTCATATTGTAGGAATGAAATATCTTGATATCAACACTTCAGTACGTTGTTCTCTCTCAGAACATGAATGATGGAAGTGTAGGTATGCTCTGATGGCTCTCTCCACGAATGAAGAGTGGGTGGAGGGAGTATATATAGCCTCCACACAAAAGCTAACCGTTGCACACAATTTACCAAACTCGATGGGACCGATTCAGAGAACTCGGTCAGACCGATTTAGTTCATAATGTGACCATTAGGTATTTTGGTGGGACCGATATAATCAACTCGGTGGGACCGATTTCATTAGAGTTCGGGCATAACGTAATCTCGGTGGGACCGATTACAGAAACTTGGTGAGACCGATTTTGGTAATGAGCACACAGAGAGTTGGTCAGGCAAACTCGATGGGACCGATTCGCTCATTTCGGTGAGACCGAAATGTTACGAAGAGGCAGCAGAGAGTTTGCATTACAAACTCGGTGGGACCGATTGCACATCTCGGTCAGACCGACAATATTGCAACACGCAACAAAGAGTTTGCCATCCCATCTCGGTGAGACTAAGATCCCTTTCGGTGAGACTGAAATGATTAGGGTTTGTGGCAGTGGCTATGTCAAATGAACTCGGTGGCGCCGGATAGATCTTTTCGGCGGGGCCGAGTTTGACTTTTGGTTTGGGACATATGTGGATGTGGTAAAATGGTTGAGGGTTTTGAGCATATCACTAAGCATTTTGAGCAAGCAAACCATTATGCAACACCTCATCCCCTTTTAATAATATTGGCTTTCCTATGGACTCAATGTCATCTTGGATCACTAAAATGGAAAATGTAGAGTCTTGAGCTTGAGCCAATCCTTTCTCCCTAAAATTTTGAGGGGTCCACATTTCTAATCCATGCCATGCCAATGAACTTTCCTGAAATATCATCTTGAGATAGCATTAGTTCAATGAGCTATATGTTGTTAGTAATTACCAAAACCACCCAGGGACAGTTGCACTTTTAGGTGCAAATTATTTTATTTTATTTTTTTTCTCATAGAGGGAAGTGCGATTGGATTTGTTAGTCTCTGAAAACTCGCTCCTCGCAACTTGCTATCCTGAAATTACAACACGCGTAAACTCTCTACTGCTGCCAAATCTCAACATGCGAAATCCCCGTTCTAACCCTGAGTCGAAAGGACAACTAGTTCAAATCGGTGGGGGTACTTTTGTAATACACCCTACATTTCAGACAAGCACATCCCTAAGTCATTGTTCCCCCCTCCCGTCACCTCCTTTTCGCCATTCGAAAAACCAGGCCACCATAACCTCTCTGCTCCAGCCGTGAAACCCCACCTTCCCCGGCGACGTCGTCCATCGCAACAACTTGACGTCTCTCATCCACCTCCCCGATTGAGGGTCCGTCATAGATCTCGTCATCCCGCCGGTTCAGCCACCCCCTCCTCCTCCTCCAAGGAGCTGATCCATCTATCTCAGCGATTCATCCCCATACCGCTGCCTTAACCTGCTCCACCAGAACCGCGGCATCCTCATCGACTCCTCGGACGAAACCGAGGCCTACTCGGCACCACCAAAGAGGTTATACTCTCATCTCATCGCACCTTCTGCTTAACTCGACCTCCCGGCACCAACCATGGCACGGCAACCTCGAAGCCGGAACCGCTGGCGACATCTCCATGGCGGCTCTCCCCCAGTGTGAGGCTCCCTCGGCGGCGGCGTCCATACCAGCAAAATCTGCTACTGCTGCTCCGGCTCTCGCTCGCTCACTCGCGCTGCTGCTGATGCTCTGTCTCTCGCTAGCTCGTGCTACAGCTGCTGTTGTTCCAGCTCTCGCTAACTTGCGCTGTTGCTGTTGCGTTGCTCTTCCCCTCGCTCGTGTTGCTGCTCTGCTCTTGCTCTCTCTCCCGCTACTGATGCTGGTACATGGGCTGCTGTAGCTACATGAGTTGCTGCTCTGGCTCTAGTTCGTGATGCTCCTCCAGGCACAACTGCTCCATCTGCTATCTGCTATTGTATTCCATGTCGATCGCTTGCTTATTTAGATCAGCCGCGACATGTGAAGTGCCTATCTGCTACCAATACGTTCCGTTTTGACAGTAACATTTAGATACCACAGTAAATTTTAGTTTCGACAGTTAAGTTCAGAGTCAACCGTTTTTACCTCATCTATTGTAGTCAGGTGTTTTTTGGTGATGTAAATTTTACATCTATCATTTTTTGGTAATGTATTTTACATCATCTATTGGAGATAATATTAGAATCCCACTTGAGATTAACAATGTCTGTATTGTACTGCTTCTGTCTTACGGCACGCCGGAGCTACACCAACGACGGAACCATCCATCAAAATAGTGCAGTACCCTGGACACCATCTACAGACACCTCAGATCTTCCTCCACACCTCCGACAGCCACCTCTACCGCAACTTCTTCAGCGAGTAACCCAATGATGCTGAGCTCGACACGGCTACGCCAAAGAGGTTGTATACTTGTCGCATCACTTATTACTCTATATTCATGTCTATCCACTAGGGCTATTTTGGGTCAAAGGAAAAAGTGAAGGAAAAACATAGCAATAGGAAATTTTCCTATTGCACTCTAGTATTCAATTATTCATGCATTTCATTGAAAGGAATGGAGACAAACCATCCAACTGGACCTACTTTTCAAAATCCTATGCATGAAAACAAGACTAAGGCCTTCTTTGATTCATAGGATTTTGCAAACATAGTAATAGGAAAAGTATAGGGTTGGAGTGGCATGACCACTTGAATCCTATAGGATTAGCAATGAGTGTTTGATGCCATATAAAAAAGAAAGGAATTGTAAAAGGAGGTTGGAGTGGATGTTAGATTTCCTATGAAATGTAGTACAAAAGATTCCATAGGAAAAATTCCTATGGAATCCAATCCTATGAATCAAAGGACCAATATAGAAAAAAAATCCTAAGGATTTCAGTCCTTTAGAAATCCTATAAAATTCCTTTGAATCAAAGGAGCCCTAAGTGCATCAGTGGCAGAATAACATTATAACTGTACACACTTTCCTTTGGTTCCACTTTAATTTGGCCATGTTCCTTTGCATTCCTCTGCTCTTCCAATTCCTAAGAACCAAACATCTAAGTTGACAGAAATCATGTGTTTACAAATGCTCTGTTTCCCATGTGCATTCCTATCCTATACTAGTGTTTTTCCTATCCCAGTGTTTTTAAAATCCTGCAAACCAAAGGAGCCCTTACAGCATTACTTTAGTAACAGATAGGTGTCGAAGAAAACTTTGTGTGGTTTGTCCTGCTCCTTTCGCGACGTTGTTCACCTCATCTGAGCCGCTCCATCGACATAAGCATCCACCATACCAGACATCACGAATCCTGACAGTCTTTCACCGCCTCAGATCTCCTTCCCTGCCGTCGGCACCCACCGCAACTGCATCACCATCATCGACTCAACAGATTAACTTAAGGAGTGCACAGGTCCGCAAGAGAGGTCACACTTTTTTGTTTCTCCTTATGTTATGCACTTCTTAATATTACCTGCTACTTTATCGTCCTGTTCACATCTTAGACTCCAAGTCAGGTCCAAATTAATGTTCAAACTTGAGTTTTAAAATGCTTGTGGCCTTGTGGGGGCACATATCGAGGCAACAATGAATAATATCTCTGTCGATTATCTGGTTGTTCATCTTGGGTGGGAAACAAACAGTAAAGCGATCATCATGTGTGTTTTTATTAAATTAAAGCTATCATGAGCCTGCTATCATTATTTTTGGATCTATCCATTGGTTGTTACCATCACTCTGGATTTTGCATGCTCTCTTTACATAATCTCACTACATTTTTTGTACATATGTTAGATATTGTACACAGTCATGCTGAACATGTATAGAGAAAGAGAAGAGTTTTGCGCGACAATACACTGTCATGCAGGCATCGCTCGATGGTGGGTGCAATGGCAAACCCTCCCCCCCCCCCTCCAGATTGTAATCCAGAGGAAGATATCTGTTCTGAGGCTGATTCAGAGGGAGCTGACCACTCCTATTTACCCCCCGAGGTGTTTGCTCTAACTTGGCATGACGATGTTGGTCATATCATGCATATGTTGCCTTGTAGTGCCTACTTTCGACATCTTGTATGTCATCTGCTTAGTTTAGACATGTTCTGTAATGCCACCATTTTAGTTTCTATATCATATATGTGAATTATGCAATCTCATCTCTTTTAGGCAGACATAATATATGTGAAATATGCAATGCCATCCTGTTTAACCAGTCATCATATATTTGAATGATATCTTGCCAATCATTTTCTTCATTACATTTCCATTTGTTGGCAATGTTTGTATATTCAACTACTCGTTCTGTGAATCGACCATTTGAGTGGGTGATGGAAAATCTGGAGTGAAAACAAGGTCTTCAGAGCAGACAGTGCTACTTGTCAAAGCAGATCTCTTGCTGGGTCTCGATAGCTCCTTAGAGATGGATTCAGATGACCAGTCCTATTCCACCACTGAGGTGTATGATCTAACTTGGCACGGTTATACTGCTCATATCATGCATATGGTGTCTTGCATTGCATAGTTTAGACATCATATACACAATATTCAACACCATGTTCTTAGTTCAGACATCGTATATGTGAATGCTCTCTGCTTAGTATATAAATCATATATGTGAATTATATCATGCGATCCTGATTACTTAGATAACATGTATGTGAATTATGTCATGTGAACATGTTTACTAAAAACATCATATAATTATCTCATGCCATCCTATTTAGTTAGTTATCATATCTTTGAATTATGTCATGCTATGCTATCCTGTTTAGATACACATAATATAGTTGAAATTATGTCATGCTATCCCTTTTAGTTAGACAATATACATGTGAACTATTTCATGCCCTCTTTTTTCCACACTATCTATCGCATTTGTCTCTCATACAAGGTCCGTACATTCAACTACTTTTCTTGTTTATCGGCCATTTGAACTAGAGCAGGTGATGGCAGTATCAAGTGGAGTAAAAACATGGTCTTCAAATAAAACATTGCTACCTCTTGGTGGAGATAGCATCCCAGTTGTACATGCACAAGAACTAGCCCAACCACACATAACCTAGACTCTCACAGAATGTACCCCTACCGCATTGGACAGAGAACCAGCTTCACCCAATCTAACCCCAACACCAGCAGATTGTAACCCAGTTCCAGTTGACACATCACCATCTCCACCATAGAGCTCCCAAACAAGAGCAGTTTGTAAGGCAGCTCCAGTGCCCAAAGCGCCAATACTACCACGGCGAACCCCAACTCCACTGGTTAGTCATATTCCTGTGGATGAAGCACAACCAGCCATTCGTAGTTTAGCATCTATCACATTTGATGTTGTTAAATCCTTTGTGCGTATCTTCACATCATGGAAATATTATACTGAAGATGAAGGAAAATGCCAGTTGCAGGTGTTCATCCAGGAGTTATGTGCAAGAAATGTTATTCATGGCAATTACTTTGCTTTATCCCATACATTCTACCTCCATGCTAGTTATAATACAGTAAATGTTCCCATTTTTCTCTATAGAGAAGGACTGATTTAGAAACTCGGGGTGAGGTAACCTGTGCTCATACCTCGGTTATCTTCAAGAATGCTTGGTGGCAGTATTGGAATTACCTGAAGAAAACATACTTCACTGGCAAAGAAACTCATCAAATTCCCTTACGTTCTCCCGAGACACATTTACGGGACAATGACTGGGAACGCCTTGTTCTTTACTGGTCCCAAACCAAGAATGTGGTAAGGTATATGAGCTCATTTTTTTATTTTGAAGTATTGTATCCTCCATCTTACTATACTCTGTTCGTGTAGAACAAGTGCTTAAGACTGAAGAATAATTGTTCTCATTTAATATTCCATTACATAGTGCATACTGCCTTGCTCTTGTATCACCGTATTTACTCATACAAACTTAATTTTAACTTGAAGGAACCAATCGAAACTCCAATGGCACAACATGTATGTTTAAGCATGTTTCCTCTTCTCAATTGCTCTGTTGATTTCAATATCAATTGTGTATATAGTTGACTTCTCATATCGTGCACATTACTAGCATCATAACAGAGCCAATAGTGTTGTTGTACATGTTCACCCGTGGTACCCATCTGAAATCTTATTGTGCCGTGTAGTTTCCCACACTTGTATTGTTTCAATGCTACTTTGTCTTGAACTGATATGATTTGAACAATTTTGATTTGTCAAGACAATGAAGTGACCATAGGACATAGATATATGTTTGTTTGATGCTTTTATTATGTAATACTTGGCAATAGAAGACTTGGTAGTTTAATCCTATCCACTATACTACTGAACTGGTTCATCGAAATGAGTTTCATATACTACATGCTAAACATGTTATGTGTCTGCTTTTTTCTTCTTTTAGAATGCTGACAGAATATTGGGGAAGAGTACCTTATTAAGCAATGGTAAAGGAAGTAATGCACATAAGGTTCAGGATAGTGAGACATCCCTGTTGGTCTCCATAAAAGTTGATAAAACAGCTAAGGAAAACTATCTTGAAAACAGTGAGACAACCCCAAAGTCCTGTCTTGGTGTAGTGTTCGAGTTACCGGCCACTACCGCTGGCACAAGATCCTTAAACTCACTATTTGAATCAACTCAGTTTCATGAGTCTCAACTAGAAGCTAAAAGACATCGATCAGCTGTGCTGCAACAAGAAGCCGAAGGACCACGGAAGTCCTTGGAGAATTCAGATGCATACTTTCTGGTGCAACACCAAACGCTGGAGGATTTAACAGCCAAACAAGAGAAAGCTAATAAGCTTGCAAAGCGTCTTGCCACCATGGTGGATACCCAGGATATTGTTTCTTGAGCTCTTGTGAAGTGGTTTCAGTTATGGACTTATTTTGTTGCAATGTTTATCTACACTGGCTGCCAACTTTGACAACCAGTGTATGTAATATGCTGCTTTGTTCCCCATATTTGCACTGGTGGCGAACTTTGATGCCCAGTGGTTGTAATATGTGTAATAGTCGTAATAGCCTAGTGTATATTGCTTACTTATTTATTTTCTTGTTGTCTTGTTTATTTGTTTGCTTGTAGTCAGTGCAGTTCTTTTTCTGCGGTTTGCTAGTGGCCGCAATAACCTATTTTTTTAAACTAGGCCACAATAACCATGTGCAGCATGTGGACCGTTGTCACCATGGCCTTCTACAAGCTTTCTACGGGCCGTAGACTCAATGGGCCTTCTATAGGCCATATGGTCGATTGGGCAAACATGGGCCAATAATGGACCGCATTATGGCTTGTAAACGGGCTAGACTGTTAGCCGTCCGTTCATGGGCCGACCATAACGAGCCTTTAAGAGGCCTACGAGTATAACGGGCTTAATCCATTGACAGGCATAACGGGCCGTGATAGAGGCGAGGGGCCCGATCTTTCGATGAGATGGTAACTATCGATTTGGTGGAGATGACTTTGACGATCCTACTACAAACGTGCATGACGTTGCGCCTTAGCAATCGCTAAACCAATCTCCAGGGGTTACTGACGATGCCAGAAGCAAGATCAGCCTGACCACGAAGGTCTACTCTTGCATGCAATTGAAGAACAAGCAAGAATATGATAAAGCAATCTGAATATTGCAAACATAAATAATGTATTTATAAAGGTGGGGATCCGTAAGCGGTCTTGGTCTGGTCGTTGGACACAAACAAAGTACACGAAGTTGCAATGGCTAACTTTTGACTAAACAAATCCCAAAGAAAAAGCTACTAGATGGATTTACTTATATAGGATCAAGGGGTGGCGGCCAAGGAGGTGGAAGGACGTCCCAAGGCAGCCTAAAACTAACCCTAGGTCGTACAAGGCTCATGGGCCCAAGTGGAGGTGATGCAACACCTTTGGATTTGAAGTTTGACTCGGATTCTGCTGCAGCGTCAGATTGTTTCATCGGTATCTCAACGCTCCGGACGAATTTGAAGGTGAATCCAATTGGGTTGGAAATTGTACGAAATCTAGTTTCCAACAAAAAAAGAATCACCCAATTCGGAGTCGGTATGAAGGAGTTCTTGCCGTTTTGAGTCAGGTATGTCTGTGCAGTCCGAATCTGGATGCAGAATGTGAGAGACTTGGACTCTATCTTCTCTTGGTCCAAAATTGACGTGAGAGAACTTTTTGAACAACACCTAAACTTCTCTTTTTCCCTTATCTTCATATGTGGATTGTACAAATGTTCCATACACCTGGAATTAGACATGGCACAAAAGTCTGTGAAGTATTTTTGTCCTGGATGACATAAATAAATGGTTGCATAGTTTGCATTAGAAATCACCTCACAAATATACATGTATGCAATATTTTTGGTCGTATCCAAGGTACCCATGTCCTCATCATCCTCCCTTTCTTGAAAATAAAGCCGTCCTCGACGTTGCTTAATCTGAAATGTGGGTAAGAAGATAGACAAGGTGTACATGTTGTATATGTATATGTCATCCATTTTTACTTCCCTTAATTTTCGCACATATGACACATGTATAGATGAGTAACTTTCGTAGTTCATAAAATATAAAGCCAAAATATTATCACAAGAAGTAGAAGGCATGAAAATATTGCAACTCAATTTGCACATATAAGTGAAGCTCTTAATCGTTACAAAAGATTGGCAATGCTCATCATTAAACCATCCCAACCTTGATGAACCATCACCAAGATTAGAGGTCATATCAAAATGATTAAACATTGGCACAACTATTTTCACACGCATTTGATCCAAATCTGATTTATTCCTTGATTCAAATGGTTCTTTCGCATCAATAGTTAATTCAATTGGTTCACTCACAATTGTTTGATCACATGGCAAAGTTAAATCACGAACATATTCCTCTAAAATAGTTGGTGTGATCAGAGTAGTGGATAGCTCATCGCATGGTTCATTTAAATTGACAAGGCATTCATCATACTCATGCGGAGGTGGAAGATCGGTACCTTTGTCATTACCTCTTATGATCAACTCAGATGATATAGGCACCGTCGGAGGTGATGTGTCACATGGTGGAGGTGATGTAGTCCTCACAACAACGGATGTGTCTATCATAGTATGCCTAGTAGTGGAAGGAACAACCATATCATCTCTTGGAATGTGCACCTGGCGCTTATTCTCCTTATGGACAATACGTCGTTTTATTTCATGTTCAGCACTACAAGCAAGACGAAACAAATGGTCCATAGGATAACACTCTTCATGAATTAGCATCTCCTGAATATCACGGTTTAATCCTCCCCAAAATCTATCCATAAAATCATCTTCACTTTCCTCTAAAAAGGAGTGCAACAAGGTAGTTCCTAAATCATCATAATATTTTGTTACGGTGTCACTACCTTGTTTCAAATGTTGTAGTTTTTTAACCATGCCACGAGTATAATAAACATCGGAAAATCTATCTCTCATCACAAGTTTTAAATCATCCCAAGTAGTAGGTACATGATTAGGGTATAACCGACAATATTCACTCCACCAAACTAAAGCATAACCAGTGAAAGAACCAACCGCAACCTTAACTTTTTTACGTTCATCAAAACTATGGGAAGCAAATATATTATTGATGTTGAACTCCCATTCAATATATAAATCAGGTTTAAAACGACCATGAAAAGGTGGCATGGAAATAAGAACCTGTTTGTGCGCATTCTGATGTCTTTGTACCTCTTGTGATGGTGGTTGTATTTTCTGAGGTGATGACACGTCTCCCACGATCGATGAAGCCCAACTGACTCTTGAACCTGCCATGATTAGTAGAAACAAGACACAAAATCCAAAAATAATGTTGCTATGAACTACTAGGATGTGGTGGTAAAGCGCTCACAGTAAAGCAAATATCAATATCTTACAAGTTCTTACCATGCATCAGGTAGTGATAGGCAACCAGCGGTGTCAAATAACTCCAAAGATTGAGTAAAGCGATTGCTAGGTGAACGTACGTAAACACGGTGTAGAAATATGAGGAGCTGGGTTGGCTTTATATATGGTAGAAAAAGATTAGCAATAATCAATTCAGAGATGCAATGTTGAATAAACGTGTAACGACGGTACTCTGCTGGTCCTATCCTAGAGCGGACAAGAGACGCGAGCCTAGAACACTAATGAGGTCACGGTGTAGCACAACTAGCATCAATAAAGGATACGAAGTAGCTCTGGACAGCAAGATATAAGTGAAGATCACAACGGCAGTAAAGATAATGATGAAAACAACTGCCAAGCAGAATATACAACAACACTCTCTCCAACTTTCTTTTCCTTCTTTTTCTTTTTCTTTTTTCTCAAACTTTTTTTCTTTTTCTTTCTCTCCTCTTTTTTTTTTTACTTTTTTTTCTCTGTCTTATTTTTTCTTTCTCCCTCTTTCCAAGACAAACTAGATAAGATGCAGATTGGATCAAGCAAAGATGCAAACGACTTCAACTATGATTGTGACAATGAACGATGGGTAGCACGAGGTGGAAATTGATGGATGAGGTGGTGGACAGCGGAAGGGATAACGATGAAGCGGTGACATGACTAATGTGAACAGAACTCGAAACTCTAACGAACTAGACACTAAGACTAGCAACTCGACATGACGATGCAACCGATAATTCAATAATGCAAACAATGAAAAGAAAATTGCAAAGGCTCAAACTGGCTTGGACAAAGGATGAATAGATCTAACTTTTTTTTGGACTTTTTCTTGGACAATAGGTAAGAAAATAAATCTAATCTAGGAATAGCTTGAAATTCTCACCGAGCAACCTGAAAACTGATACCACTTGATAGAGGCGAGGGGCCCGATCTTTCGATGAGATGGTAACTATCGATTTGGTGGAGACGACTTTGACGATCCTACTACCAATCTCCAGGGGTTACTGACGATGCCAGAAGCACGATCAGCCTGACCACGAAGGTCTACTCCTGCATGCAATCGAAGAACAAACAAGAATATGATAAAGCAATCTGAATATTGCAAATATTAATGATGTATTGATAAAGGTGGGGATCCGTAAGCGGTCTTGGTCTGGTCGTTGGACACAAACGAAGTACACAAAGTTGCAATGGCTAACTTTTGACTAAACAAATCCCAAAGAAAAAGCTACTAGATGGATCTACTTATATAGGAGCAAGGGGTGGCGGCCTAGGAGGTAGAAGGACGTCCCAAGGCAGCCTAAAACTAACCCTAGGTCGTACAAGGCTCATGGGCCCAAGTGGAGGTGATGCAACACCTTTGGACTTGTGGTTTGACTCGGATTCTGCTGCAGCCTCAGATTGTTTCGTCGGTATCTCAACTCTCCGGACGAATTTGAAGGTGAATCCAATTGGGTTGGAAAGTGTACGAAATCTAGTTTCCAACAAAAAAAGAATCACCCAATTCGGAGTCGGTATGAAGGATTTCTTGCCGTTTTGAGTCAGGTATGTCGGTGCAGTCCGAATCTGGATGCAGAACGTGAGAGACTTGGACTCTATCTTCTCTTGGTCCAAAAGTGACGTGAGAGAACTTTTTGAACAGCACCTAAACTTCTCTTTTTCCATTATCTTCATATGTGGATTGTACAAATGTCCCATACACCTGGAATTAGACATGGCACAAAAGTCTGTGAAGTATTTTTGTCCTGGATGACATAAATAAATTGTTGTATAGTTTGCATTAGAAATCACCTCACAAATATACATGTATGCAATATTTTTGGTCGTATCCAAGGTAGTCATGTCCTCATCAGGTTGTTAATGGGCCGTATCTGACGATGCTTTGAAAATGGCCCAACGGGTCAACGGGACCCAAACGGGCCGACTTTAACCACGGGCTCAATTTGGCCCACAAGCAGAAAATGTCAGTAACGGGTCGTAAGCTACCGAATGCTACAAATCAGGCTAAGAATAAATGGGCCCTTAAAAGGCCAAAAGATAACACGGGCTGAGAGCGGCCCAATGGAGTAATGGGCCGTTAATGGGTATGAAGCCATATACTGTTCATTATGGGCCAGTTTCACTACGGGCTGTTAACGGGCAAGAGTTACGAAGGGCCTCATATGGGCCGAAAGACGTCATGGGCCATACATGGGCCGGAAGTTACAATGGTCTGGAATCATATTGGATGGCCCTAGATGAAGCTAGTGGGCCGAATTAGGAAAGGACAAGATGGGCCGTGAGTTATCGGGCCTAAATGGGCTATATGCGAGCAGGCCGTTAGCAGGCTTTCGGTGGGCCAGCCCGTTATCCTTTGACCTAGTCAAATGGGTCGGCCTTTTGACCATTATCGGCCACAATTGGGCCTTGGAACGTGTCAACGTATCATTAGTGCCTCCTGTTCATTGGTTGGTTGCCATCTGCCCGCACGTGGAGCTGACACGTGGTTCCTTCGGGCAATGAGAATTTTACACGTGGAAATTTCCCAATGGTCCTCGCTGTTAGCGGGTTATCCGATCCAAAACCGAACCTATTAGCTTAATGGCGACCCATTACGGTGGATGCCACGTGTCAGTTACCCTTGATGAAATCACTTCCATGACGCGCCATTTATCGTGATGGAAGTGAACACTTCCATGATGATAATTTTGGTATTGTCATGGAACACTTCTACGACATCACATGTATGACTATCTTGATTCTGTCATAAAATCGTCATGGATGTACATGCATGACAAAAAAGTGACCTAATGTGACAAACACGTATTATCACGGAAGTGGTTGTTTTGTAGTGCGGCCATCCGCGACGGGCGCCTCAGTCGTCACCCCAAGCACGGTGACCGAGGCTACGGCCGCGGAGGTGGTCGTGGTGGAGGAGGACGCTAGGAGAACCGAGACTCTCGGTAAGGCTGGCGCGATCAGCCTTGTGAGGACCACCTGCAGGGCCAGCCTCGTGAGGGCCCTTGGAGGGACCAACCTTGTGAGGGTCCCTGTTGGGACCAGCCTCGTGAGGATCGGCCTCTGGGTAACGCTGGCCTTCCTCCCCTGCCATCACCGCCAAGAACGAACAATGACCGCCACCAAGATGATGGGGCCGGGGGCCTCGTGCCATCGCTTCCTACCTAGGTGGCGCTCAGGCCCCGGCATCTCATCGCGTCTTCAAGCAGTTTGCTCGTGAGGTGAACGCAGTCCTCCGCTAGCTCGAGGCAACGCGTCCGCTCAAGTGGTCCAAGTATGCTGTCACCTTCGACTCGGCTGACCAGCTCAAGTGCGCGGCTGCGGCTGGTGCCCTCCCGCTGCTCTGCTCGCCTACCATCATCAACGTGCTCATCACCAAGACACTCATCGATGGCGGTGCAGGACTCAACGTCCTCTCTGTCGAGACCTTTGACACGCTCCAAGTGTCGTATGTCCAGCTTCAACCTACCAGGCTCTTCTCAGGAGTGACTGTCGGATCTGGGGTTCCGGCAAAACCCTCGAGGTTCGAACACTGGGTTGCGCACAAAGATCTCTCCTTCCGCCCTAGCTCGTCTACTCAACAGCCCTAGGCCTAGCTCGTCAGATCTGATAAACCGGAGACACAAGATGTATACTGGTTCGGGACACCGTTGTGGTGTAACACCCTAATCCAGTGTGTATGGTGGATTGCCTTGTAGGCTGAGGAAGAACTAGTACAAGGATGAACTGCCTCCTGAGGAGAGGTGTTCTTGGGTTTGGGTGAACCCGTGGTGTATGTGAGGTCTCGGTGATCTGTTTCCTTTTATGATGGTGGCTAGGCCCTATTTATAGTGGCCAGGGTCCTCTTCCCAAATATTGAGCGGGGAGGAATCCCACAATGGCCAAATTTGAAGGGGACAACTAGTACAAGCTATCCTGACAAAAGGTGGTCTTCGCCTGCCAAAGGCTCTCGTAGTGATGCCGCCGTGGGCTCCGCGATGACCTCCGTCTTACTGGTCCTGGTCTCGTTGCACCGATATGGAAATCATTGTCTGACGCCTCGAGACTCCTCGCCTGCATCTGCTCCTCTAGCACCAAAGAGGAAACTGGCACTCTGCGCCCGCTGGCGCCCGCCTATCATCGGTCGTCACTGCTCGCATCGTGAGGACCTCGTGAGGTGCCCCTTGCCTCGATATCTTTGATCCTCACGAGCCGGCCTGGCGAGGCCGCCCCAGAGGATGCCTTGTGTCATCCGCCTCGCGAGTCTTGGCCCCTCGCGATGGTCTTGAGTGGTTGCTGAAGGTGTTGGGCCGTACTGAGCCGCCTTGTGAGCCACGCCCTGGGCCGCAGGCAGGCAAGTCTGGGTACCCCCATTCCCAGGACGCCGACAGTAGCCCCCGGTCCCAAGGTGCGCTCTGGCTTGGCTTCGCGGCGAAGCCAAGGGCCAAGCGCGGAGCGCCGCAGGCCCCAAAACCTACGGCCTTGTTTGACGTGTGGTGCTTGATGGGATGTGGGCGTCTCCAGTTCCCCACGTAGCCTCGGCGACTGCGTGACTCGTCAAGTCTCTGCGTGCACGGCAGACCATCATTACCTGCATTTATGGGACCAGCGGTTGGCTTTCCTCTGGCTATAAAAAGGGGGGCAGGCTGAGCACTTGTCGCCCATCTTCTTCCTTCGTTCCCCTTGCTCCTTCGCTTGACCGAACCGCCCATGGCACTGCCCAGGAAGTACTCGTCCATGGAGAAGGGGAAGGCTCGGCGGGAGGGGCTTGGCTCACCACCAGCCAAGAGGCCGAGGCCGTCCTCATAAGTGTGTCATGACCCCCATCGGGGCCGCGAGCGGGCGTGGGCGGACCCCCACAGCGCCCTTAGCCGCCCTTGGTAGCCACGGCGGCGGTCCTTTGAGTGGCGGGGGCCGTCGTGACGTTGGGGATCTGGTGAATGGAGGGAGGCGATCTGGGGTTGTCAGGCCTCCCCAGTTGCACCCCACCTGGCGGAGGCGGCGCTGGAGTTCATCGTGTGGTCGGAGAACCCAGCCGGCACCAGGCTGCAGCTCCCGCACTCGTTGGCCGGCGAACTCCTTGATGCGAGCTCCGATTGCTTTTGGATGCAGGCGGATGGTTGTTGCAGTAGGGCATCATGGGTCGTGGTGGAGTTCTCCGCCTCGGGTGCCGCGGCTGGCAGATGTTCGCCCCCGCGCGCGGTTTGGGCGGCCGATGCACCCTCACTCCGAGTCCGGCGACGACTCGACCCTCTTCGTGAGGGTGTTTGGAGAAGACGGGCACCGCCCCGAGTGCTGCCCCGAGGACAACGGTGGCGGCGAGGTGCTTGGCCTGGGCGATGGCCGCAGCTCGTCTAGTTACGGCGGCTCCTCCTTCAGCGGCAGCTTCAGTAGCGGTGGCTATGACCAGCCGCCACGCCTCTGCGCCCGCTTGGAGCGTTGGGTCATCTCGTCATCGCACTCAGGTGAAGCGTGAAGAGGGATCTGCCTGAGCCCATGGCATAGGTCCTCGCGAGCAACCATGTCCCGAGGGTCACTGTCAGCCGCCCTTAGTCTCTCTTCTTTTTTCCTGCATCGTTTGATCAAACAAGGATGGAGCCCTAGGGGGCATGTAACGAACT
Organism: Secale cereale; assembly: GCA_902687465.1. Lineage (NCBI taxonomy): Eukaryota > Viridiplantae > Streptophyta > Magnoliopsida > Poales > Poaceae > Secale > Secale cereale. The sequence goes on from LR738712.1 coordinate 388,524,887, forward strand.
ATGGCTTCATGACATTTAGCACCATGCATAATGTTCCTGACTATTGTTGTGCGACCCGTGTTTTACATGTCCTTAGGGTGAGGAGACTTATCTTGATGCGTTCGGGATTGCTCTCATCACGTGTCGTTTGACCCCTCGTGGGGATACAAAAACTCGTTTGGTTATTATCTTAAGAAGGCGCTGGATCGAGCGTGATCGAGCCCTTTGACGCGGGTCGAGCATGATCGGCTGCCCCTTATCGCGGTACCCGTGCGGCACGGACGTAAGAATGGGGGGCGCATCAGTTACAAGCCCCTGTTCGAGCGCCTCATGAAGGCTAAAGAGGAGGGCACGCCGGGGAGAGCGTCGTGCAATTGCCGCTCTCCCTGGGCTAGCCCAAAAGCTAGGGGAAGAACCACAAGGAATTTGAGATAAGAATCACAGAAGGAGATCAAAGCCAAGCAATCGAGGAACACCAAAACCTTCAGTACCCATTAAAGAAGAGAAGACAGGAACAAGCCAACTCCAAAAAGCAAATGAACGGCCGCGTCCGGCACCTAATCTTGTCTTCTCACTAGCGCGGAGCTAAGTGCTGCCACTAGGACGTGGGAGGGAGCCCCCGAGGCCCGAGGGCGGCTCTCCGGAGACTTCAGGGCGTGTACAGCCCCACTCATTATTACATGAGAGTGTCACGAGCGGAGATCTTCACAGGCTAGAGCCTTGCTTCACAGGCACCGGGCCTTGGCTTCTCAGACGCGAGGGCATTGTTCCTCGCAGGCACGGAGCCTAGTCTTCTTAGGCGCAAGGGCCTTGTTCCACGCAGGCACAGAGCCTAGTCTTCTCAGGCGCAAGGGCCTTCTTCCTCGCAGGCATGGAGCCTAGTCTTCTCAGGCGCAAAGGCCTTGTTCCTGGCAGGCATGGAGCCTAGTCTTCTCAGGCGCAAGGGCCTTGTTCCTCGCAGGCACGGAGCCTAGTCTTCTCAGGCGCAAGGGCCTTGTTCCTCGCAGGCATGGAGCCTAGTCATCTCAGGCGCAAGGGCCTTCTTCCTTGTAGGCATGGAGCCTAGTCTTCTCAGGCGCAAGGGCCTTGTTCCTCGCAGGCACGGAGCCTAGTATTCTCAGGCGCAAGGGCCTTGTTTCGTGGGTAGAACCTCCGGAGGTGCCGGATATTCCATGCGTTCGTGACGGGGATGCCGTCTCCTGTTTCCAAGCGCACAGCGCCGGGTCTGGAGACGTGGGTGATCTTTAATGGCTTTTCCCAAATGGGCGAGAGCTTGTGCAGTCCTTCTCTGGAGAGGACTCTCCTTAAAACAAGGTCACGTACCTTCCCAAATGTTGCGGCAATGGTACTGCCGCAACGCCTGCTGGTATGTTGCTGCTCGGAGTGAAGCGTTGCGCCGGTGCTCCTCCCCCAGCACGTGGTATGTCCCCTGCACGACGCCTTGTTGTGCCTCGTCAAATGCCAAGACCCGCGGCGACCGGTGCTTGACCTCGTGAGGGAGGACCGCCTCAGCTCCGTAGACGAGGAAGCATGGGTTCTCCCCCGTCGGCTTGGTGGCAGTGGTGCGGATGGACCACAGCACAGACGGGAGCTCGTTGTGCCATCCTCTTCCGCAGGATTCGAGATTCTTCTTGAAGGTCCTGGTCTTGAGGCCCCTTGGGACCTTCACGTTGGCGCGCTCGGCATGGCCATTGCTCCTGGGGTTCGCTACAGAGGCGTAGCAAATCTGCGTTACAAGATTAGCACGGTATGTCTTGAAGAGGTTACTAGTAAACTGTGAGCCATTGTCGGTAATGACGCGGTTAGGGACCCCGTACCAGTTTACGAGGCCCTTGATGAACTTGACTGCAGAGCCGACCAGGATGGTTCGGACTGCTTCCACCTCTGCCCACTTGGTAAACTTGTCGACGGAGACGTAGAGGTACCGATAGCCCCCGGGCGCTCGGGGGAAGTGGCCCAGGATGTCCAGCCCCCAGACCGCGAATAGCCAGGAGAGTGGGATGTTTGCAAGCCCTGTGCCGATTGGTGGATCTGCTTGGCATGGAACTGGCAAGCCTCGCATGACCTTACTAGCTCGGTGGCGTCGTTAAGTGCCGTGGGCCAGTAAAAACCACTACGGAACGCCTTGCCGACCAAGGTGCTCGATGATGAGTGATGCCCGTAGTCCTCGGCGTGGATGTCGGCTAGCAGCTCGCCTCCCTGCTTCCTGGAGATTCATTGCAAAGAAAAGTCATTTGGCCGTCTCTTGTAAAGCTCACTGTCATGGATGTAATATGCCGTGGCCAGCCGTGCTACGTGCTCGGCATCTTCCTCTTTTTCCAGCAACACTCCTCGCACCAGGTATGACTTGAATTCTTCAGTCCTGCACCCCTCCTGAGGCTCGAGCGCCAGCAGCAAGCGAGCTCCTGAGGCCGGGCCGCAGGCCGGTGCTGCTAAGGTCAGCGGCTGGGGGAGTTCTTCCCAAGGCTTTGCTGGTCCTTCTCGCGGGGGTGACGCCGAGGTCCTCAAGAGCCTTTCCTCAAAGACGCCGGGTGCCTGGGGCAGTCCCCTGGACGCTTTCTTGGCGATGTCGTCGGCCTCCTTGTTAGTGCCGTCGTGCACGTGCTCCAGCTCCAGGCCCAAGAACTGCTTCTCCATCTTGCGTACCTCTGCGAGGTATGCCTCCATATGCTCGTCCCTAAGCTCATACACCTTGTTGGAGAAGTTGACAAGGAGCTGGGAGTCACCCCTGATGACGAGGCATTTCACCCCTAGGGCTATCGCCGCTTTGAGACCTGCGATGAGGCCCTCGTATTCCGTGATGTTGTTGGAGACCTTATCACCTGGCTGAAAGCAGAGTTGCAAGGCGTAGTAGAGCTTGTCTTGAGCGGGCGAGATGAGCACAGCCCCTGCTCCAGCGCCCTGGCAGCTGAACGCGCTGTCAAAGTACATGACCCAGCCATCAAGTGCTTGGCTACCTGGTAAGAGGGACTGGTTCGGGCTTGCTTCAGGTCCTGGGGCGTCGGCCCATTCAGCCACGAAGTCAGCAATCGCACCCCCCTTGATGACTCTATTGGTGCTGAACTCTAGCTGTAATGCCTGCAACTCTATGTTCCATTCCACAACCCTTCCTGTTGCGTTTGGGTTCCGGAGTACCCTTTCTAGGGGGCAAGCTGAGACGACCTTGATGGGGTGGCCTTGGAAGTAGTGGTGCAACTTGTGTGAAGCGACGAGGAGCGCAAGCAAGAGCTTCTGTGGCATGGGGTAGCATGCTTGGGCATCACGGAGCATCGTGCTGACGAAGTATACCAGGTGCTCGATGAGGGTGGAGTCCAGACTCTCCTGTGGCTGTGTGGTCTGGAAAGGTACCCCAGGAGGTTGGTCGTGAGTTGGGGCAGCCGCGGCTACAGGGAAGTCGGCTTGTATGTCGCGGCCATCTTCCGGCCCTGACGGGGCCTCGGAAGCGCCTCTCTTGGGTTGCAAGGCCTTATCTTGATGCTCCTCTCAAACGGCCACTAGCGCCGCACTAGCTGAATGTGGCATCGCGGCCAAGTAAAGCACCAATGGCTCTTGAGGCTTGGGTGCCACCATTACTGGCAGGCTGGTGAGGTATCTCTTGAGGTCTTCGAACGCTGCATCAGCCTCAAGGGTCCATTTGAACGGGTCCTTCCTTTTCATCAGCTTGAAGAAGGGGAGGGCTCTCTCCCTATCTTGGAGATGAAACGCCCAGCGACGTTATGCAGCCAGCCAGCTTCTGCATCTCCGTGAGGTTCTTGGGTAGACTCATCTTTTCTACGGCCTTGACCTTCTCGGGGTTTGCCTCGATTCCTCGGTTCGACACGAGGAAGCCCAAGATCTTGCTTCAAGGGACTCCGAACATGGACTTCTCCGGGTTGAGCCGCAAGTCTACCATGCGTAAGTTGGTGAAAGTCTCTTCCAGATATGTGATAAGGGTTGAGGCCTCCTGACATTTTACCGCGATGTCTTCCACATACACCTTAGCGTTCCTCCCTAGCTGCTTTCCTAGTGCGATGTGCATTAACCACTAGAAGGTTGCTCCTGCATTACGTAGCCCAAACGGCATGTAGGTATAGCAGTACACCCCACATGGGGTGAGGAAGGCAGTCTTCTCGACGTCTTGCAGCGCCATCTTGATCTGGTGGTAACCTGAGAAGGCGTCCAGGAAACACAGCAAGTCGCACTCGGCGGTGGAGTCGACGATTTGATCGATGCGTGGCAGAGGGAACGGGTCTTGCGGGCAAGCTTTATTGAGGTTGGTGAAGTCGACGCGCATGCGCTCTTTCCCTCCTTTCTTTGGTACGAAGACGGGATTTTCCAGCCACTCCGGGTGCCGGACTTTGCGGATGACACCCGCCGCCTCTAGCTTACGAGTCTCCTGCACGATGAAGGGCTGCATCTTCGTGGATTGGCGCCCGGCCTTCTGCTTCACTGGGCACATGTTAGGGCATACGTTTAGGTGATGCTCGATCACCTCTCTTGGCACTCCCGCCAGATCCTTGGGTTCCCACGCAAACATGTCCCTGTTCGCACGCAGGAATCCAACCAGCACCTCCTCCTGAGCTAGGGGAAGGCCAGCTCCTATGATGAAGGCGACGCCTGACGGCTCATCTTCATCCACTGGCACCTGTTTTGTCTCAGCTTGGTCTTGGGAGAAAAGTTGCTTCTTCTTGGCGGGGGCAGCCCCCTTGGTCCCTGGGGCGGCATCCTCGGCAGGGCACGCTGGCGCAGCGGTCCGAAAGACGTGCTTAAGGGCCGCTAAGGCTTCTTTGGTGTCCCTCGTCACGGTAATGACTCCGCGGCTCCCCAACATCTTCATGAGGTTATAGGCCGGGTGGGTCGCAGCCATGAATTGAGCCAGCGTCGAGTACCCGAGGATGGCGTTGTACGGGAGACTGATTCAGACGATGTTGAAGTCGATCCGCTCGGTGTGGTAGTTGTCTCGGGTGCCGAAGGTGATTTGGAGGCGGATCTGCCCTAGGGGGCTGGTAGAACCTCTGCCGACCCCGGAGAAGGGCTTGGTGTGGCGTAGCCGCTCGAGTGGCACTTGGAGCAAGCTGAAAGCTTCCACCAAGAGCATGTAGAGGCCAACCCCGCCGTCGATGAGGGTCTTGGTGACTGCCATGTTGCAGATGGTGGGGGTGCAGAGCATCGGGAGAGCGCCGGAGCCTGCGGTAGAGGCCGGGTGGTCTCCCGAGTCGAAGGTGAGGTCAGCCTTGGGAGTCACCCACCCAGGAGGAGCCCCCTTGCTAAGGAGGCGACCCCCGTCTGGCGAAAGATCTGCTTGATGTGTAGGTCAGAGGGTGGTGCTCGGGAGCCGCCGAGGAGGGCCGCGACGGCGTGGGGCGCCGGCGCCCCGAAGCATCCGACGAAGAGGCCACGTAGATCTTCCCAGGATGCCACAGACAATTCTGGAAAGCTGAAAAACCAGGCACGTGGCACACCGTTGAGTGCCATGGGGAGCCAGCTGGCCATGACCTTGTTGTCGCCGCTGGCCGCTGAGGAAGTCAAATGGGTCGGCCGCTCCGTCGTAGCGTGGTGGTAGATTCGGCCTGAACCTAGGCGGCCACTGTACCCGCCGCAAGGCGGGGGTGAAGGCCCGGTGGCTAGGAGAGACGCTGCGCGCAGCCACCAAGCCCGTCGGAGGAGGGACGCCCACCATGGGAACTTGATGAGCGGAGAGTGGAACGGACGGGGAGAAAACTTCAGCACACCCCTTCCTGGTGCGCCAAATGTCGGATCTAGGGTTCCGGCAAAACCCTCGAGGTTCGAACACTGGGGTGCGCGCGAAGATCTCTCCTTCTGCCCTAGCTCGTCTACTCAACAGCCCTAGACCTAGCTCGTTAGATCTGATGAACAGGAGACACAAGATGTATACTGGTTCGGGCCACCGTTGTGGTGTAAGACCCTAATCCAGTGTGTATGGTGGATTGCCTTGTAGGCTGAGGAAGAACTAGTACAAGGATGAACTGCCTCCTGAGGAGAGGTGTTCTTGGGCTTGGGTGAGCCTGTTGTGTATGTGAAGTCTAGATGATCCGATCCCTTTTATGATGGTGGCTTGGCCTTATTTATAGTGGCCAGGATCCTCTTCCCAAATATTGAGCGGGAAGGAATCCCACAATGGCCAAATTTGAAGGGGGGCAGCTAGTACAAGCTATCCTGACAAAAGGTGGTCTTCGCGTGCCAAAGGCTCTGGTAGTGACGTTGCCGTGGGCTCCGCGATGACCTTCGTCCTGCCGTCCTGCTGGTCCTAGTCTCATTGCACCGATATGGAAACCTTTGTCTGACGCCTCGGGACTCCTCGCCTGCATCTGCTCCTCTAGCACCAAAGAGGAAACTGGCACTCTGTGCCCATTGGCGCCCGCTTGGCATCGGTCGTCACTGCTCGCGTCATGAGGACCTCGCGAGGTGCCCCTTGCCTCGATATCTACGATCCTCATGAGCCGTCCTGGCGAGGCCGCCCCAAGGGATGCCTTGTGTCGTCCGCCTCGCGAGGCATGGCCCCTCACGAGGGTCTTGAGTGGTTGCTGGAGGTGTTGCACCGTACTGAGCCGCCTTGTGAGCCACGCCCTGGGTCGTGATACGTCTCCAACGTATCTATAATTTTTTATTGTTCCATGCTATTATATATTCTGTTTTGGATGTTTAATGGGCTTTATTATACACTTTTGTATTATTTTTGCGACTAACCTATTAACCCAAGGCCCAGTGCAGATTGCTGTTTTTTTGCCTATTTCAGGGTTTCGCGGAAAAGGAATATCAAACAGAGGCCAAACAAAATGAAACCTCCGCGAGAGTTATTTTTGGAACCGTATCTACCCAGAAGACTTGGAGTACACGCGAGGCAACGAAGGAGGCGGCCACGAGGGTCCAGGGTGCGCCCCCTCCCCCTGGGCGCGCCCCCCACCCTCGTGTGTCCCCTCTGGCTCCCCCGATGCCCTCCTTCCTCCTATATATATATATATATATATATATATATATATATATATATATATATATATATATATATATATATATATATATATATATATATATATATATATATATATATATATATATATATATATATCCATATACCCCAAAAACATCGAGGCAACATAGAAAACACTAATTCCACAGCCGCAACCTTCTGATCCCGTGAGATCCCATCTTGGGGCCTGTTCCGGAGCTCCCCCAGATGAGGGGATCTACCACGGAGTGCTTCTACATCAACGCCATAGCCTCACCAATGAGTTGTGAGTAGTTTACCACAGACCTTCGGGTCCATAGTTATTAGCTAGATGGCTTCTTCTCTCTTTTGGGGTATCAATACAAAGTTCTCCTTGATCTTCGAGGAGATCTATTCGATGTAATCTTTTTGCGGTGTGTTTTTCGAGATCCGATGAATTGTGGGTTTATGATCAACATTATCTACGAGAAATATTGATTCTTTCTGAAATCTTTTATGTATGATTATAATATCCTTGCAAGTCTCTTCGAATTATTGGTTTGGTTTGGCCTACTAGATCTATAGTTCGTGCAATGGGAGAAGTGCTTGGCTTTGGGTTCAATCTTGCGGTGTCCTTTCCCAGTGACAGCAGGGGCAGCAAGGCACGTATTGTATTGTTGCCATCGAGGATAAAAAGATGGGGTTTATATCATATTGCTTGAGTTTATCCCTCTACATCATGTCATCTTGCTTAAAGCATTACTCTGTTCTTATGAACTTAATACTCTAGATGCATGTTGGATAGTGGTCGATGTGTGGAGTAATAGTAGTAGATGTAGAATCGTTTCGGTCTACTTGTCACGGACGTGATGGCTATATATAATGATCATGCCTAGATATTCTCATAACTATGCGCTTTTCTATCAATTGCTCGACAGTAATTTGTTCACCCACCGTAGAATTCTGCTATCATGAGAGAAGCCAGTAGTGAAACCTATAGCCCCCGGGTCTATTCTCAACATATTAATCTTCCATCTACTTTACTTTGTTTTATTTACTTTCTGTTCTTATATCCAAGAATACCAAAAATATCATACTATCCTTCTCTATCAGATCTCACTTTCGTAAGCGACTGTAAAGCGATTGACAACCCCTTATCGCGTTGGCTGCAAAGTTCTTATTTGTTTGTGCAGGTGCGAGGGACTCGCGCGTGGTCCCCTACTGGATTGATACTTTGGTTCTCAAAAACTGAGGGAAATACTTACGCTACTGTGTTGCATCACCCTTTCCTCTTCGAGGGAATACAACGCAAGCTCGAGAAGTAGCAGGCAGCAGGCAGGCAAGTCTGGGTACCCCCATTCCCAGGACGCCGATAGTGACCGACGGATCCACCACCCCGTTAGGGTAGATCCGCCTTCCTGTCACTTTCGGCGACCGCAAGAACTACCACACCGAGCTCATCGACTTTGATGTCGCCCACATCCGTATCCCATACAATGCCATCCTCGAGTACCCGGCCTTGGCCAAGTTCATGGCGGCGACCCACCACGGCTACAATGTCCTCAAGATACCAAGAAGCAGTGGCATCATCACAGTCACCTGCAATGAGAAGGATGCGGTGTGCTTCCTCGAGCACGCCTACCAAGCTGCGGCAGTTGAGAACTCAGATGCCGAGGGATTTTCCTACCCTCTGGAGGCTATCCCAAAGTAGAAGAAGCAGTTGCTCACCTTGGGGCCGCAAGAGGGCAGGGCGCCCGACGGTCGTGCCTCAGGACCTGCGCCCATGGACAGGGCGTCTTCCCCTCTCGCATAGGAATGAGCTCCCGGCGCCACTCTCAGGCTATACTCGGGGGCTCTCCTCTAGAGGGCCTCTGACCTAGCCAACATCACGAGGGAGGTGCTCAGGCACCATGTGGAGGCATGTGCGCTTCCGTGAGGAGAGCATAGGGCGCGAGGCGCCAGGTGCTCGGGAGTTCATCGCCAAGGCGATCAAGGATTTTCAGGAGGCAAGGGCGATGCGAGGCGAGCGTCGCCCTGCGCCACCAAGCACCGCTCCCTCTATCGATGAGGGTAGGGGACTGCGCGTCTGCATCAACATCCTAGGGCTCAATAGAGCCGCATCTCAGGAGGTTTTCTGGCCGTCTTGAGTGGGCCGGTGCGAGGGTCCCCCTCACACCTACGTTCGCATGCCTTTCGGCTTGCTGAACAGCGTTGTCCTCCACCAGTGCCACATGCAGAGCATCCTAGCAGCTCACGAGGCCAAGCACTAGGAGATCCTGGTGGAGGAGGCACTAATCCTTCGGAAGACTCCTAGACAACAGGAGCCTCGCAACACATAGGAGCGAGGCGACTCATGAGGAGCGACTTCACTGGCATGCGCCTTCAGCTACCCCAATAGTTCATCTGCGACGGTGCCAGGTGACATTTTCGTTTTGTTCAGTTGGGGGCGGCCCTCGGGCTGCATCATCCCCAAGCCGTGTGGGTCTGTCCCTACGGTGTGTATCGTCTTTTCGTTTCGTTCAGTTGGGGGCGCCCCTCGGGCTGCATCATCACCAGGCCGTGTGGGTCCGTCCCTACGGCATATATCATTTCAGCATCTATCAAAACTTCCCTTATGTTGAGCTACTTCATGATTATCGCATGTTCACCTGGTGCCCCAACACCTATAGCGGCTCCCACATGTTACTGACCAGCCGGTTGCTCATCCCAAGGAACCACTAGCACGGTTCCTGTGCTCGGGTCCGTCCCTGCAGCGCCGAAAAACCTGAGAGACCGAGCTGTGACTCACGGCTAGGCCCGCGCACGTCACCTCACCGGGTCCTCAGTGCCTTCACGTTCTTCTGGAAATATCATCGACAACAAGGCAAGCGCTGCCACGTGCAATGAGCTCTTTCTCAGATTGATACGCAGGAACCTCTGGAGTCGAAATAGGGTGGCGTCCCCGGCCACTCCCCTCAATGCAACCCGCTTGCATGTTAAAGCGGGGGCTCCTGAGCATCACGTGTTAGGGGCTCATACTGGCTCTCGATCCGTCACCCCCTGGCCATGACCACGGCATCATGACCTGGCATACCAGCAGCGGCTGAGCTTCGCTCGAGGGCCAGGACCCAAGGACGTAGAGCACCTATCTGAGCTAAGGGGGAGAGACCGGCGCGAGACTCGCCTAGGAGCGCTATAGTAAGGGCACATCCAGGCATCCCGCAAGGAATTAATTGCAAGATAAGTCACCACCGCGCGCTAACCACAACCGGATGACCCGGTGTTTTTACCTTCGCAATCTCGTTAAGGCAACATCGCTTTCCTTTTTCGGCCTCCAGGAAGCCGCTTGTGCGCTAACGGGGACCTCATGAGCATCGCGTCTCAGGGGATCTTACCGAACCTCAGGCCGCTCACCTCCTGGCCTTGACCACGGCATCACGACCTGGCATACCAGTGATGACTGAAGCCTTCCTCGGGACTGGCTCATGTCGGCGTAGAGCACCAAGGTACCACGAGGATGAAAAAGAGCACAATGCCCAAGCGAGACATGCAATCACAGTACTAAATGAGGAGCGATGACATTAAGGAAAAAGCATTACAACCACTTACATACCCCCACGGGTCTTAAGTGATTCTATGCAGGGAAACGAAACAAGAAAGTTGGGAGAACCCCAGCCGGGAACATCACCGATGATGCCGGGCGGACACCGACGCCCTGCTCCGGGTGTGGACAGAGCTTGGTGGCTCATAGCCGTCGTCATCGCCGGTCTCCAGAGAATTGCTAGACTCCAAGGACTTGCTGCTGCTGCTAGAGGAGCTGCTGACAAGGCCAAGGGCAAGTTCAGCGCCCACAGCCATGCCGCGTAGATCGCCCCTCCCGGGGCAGCATTCTAGGCGTTGACCATCCTCGCCGAAGACCTTGAAGAAAATCATGGAGGCTCTGTCGTACTCAAAGTGGATGGCGGAGGCCCCTCCTGGATGACAAGCCCGAGCAATCTCGCCCCATCCACAAGTCATGAAGACGTCGCTTGGGGGGAAGACCTCGACCTCCGCCTCGGCGGCTTGGCTGCAGCATCCGGCATGTTGCAGCCACAGCTCGGAAGGCCCCCTCGGTGGCATCAACTCAGCGAAGAACCTCGGGAGCTGAATCATTGAAAGCGGAGGCATTGCCACCCACAAGACGAATTCGTGGGGTGAGGTTTCGGCGTGCGTTCGTGCATTGGCCTGCTGCGTAGTTAGGGCCTGTCCTCTACAACCGCTGCTGGCAGGGGGCTCGACGTTGCCCTCCTGCCCTGTGCCCTGCTCATGTGCGTATAGAGGGATCGGGAAGCCAGGTGGAGGCCGCTTGGTTCAAGGCCGCGTCGCCTCTAGACCTCCGTCGGTGTCATGGGGGCGACCGAGCCTCTTCTTCGGCGGGAGTGGCTCAGGCTCTTCTTGGGGAGCCTTTCCCATCTCCGCCACATAGAACCTCCTTATCGGCGCCATGGACACTTTGGCAAGATGCCAAAGCGAGAAGGAGGAAGGAGGAATGAGCAGCAAGGAGATAGAGATGAGTAGAGGGGGCTCCGCCCCTCCTCATTTATAGCAAGAGGGACGCAAACCGCTAGCCTCCATGATCGCATGTAATGATGATCTTTTTCTGCATGCAGCAGGCTCCAGTCAGGTCGAACGGTTGGTGAGGCAGCGTGGGAAGCGGAGACGCCCAGGTCCCATCCAGGCGCCGCGTGTCAATCAGGTCCGCACGCGGTTGGGGCCCACGGTGCTTTGCCCTTGCCCTTTGGCTTCACCTCGAAGCCAAGTCCGAGCGCGCCTTGGGCCCGGGGGCTACTGTCAGCACTCTGGGAACCAAGGTAGCAAGACATGCCTGTTGCAGCCCATGATGTGGCTCCTTCACCGGCCTGGTATGGCCCATCTTCAGCATTAGCACTCAAGACCTTCGCGAGGGGCCAAGCCTCGTGAGACGGACGAGACTAACACCTCCGGAAGGAGCAGTCTCACTAGGCTGGCTCCTGGGGAGCGGAGATCTCTATGCAAGCCCCCACCTCGCGAGGTTCGGATGATGCAAGCCATGACGCCCAAGGCCAGACGGGCGCCAGCGGGCGCAGGGTAGCAGGTTTCCTCTTTGGTGCTAAAGATACAAGCGTAGGGGCGGAGGCCCAAGGAATCAGCCAAAGGTTTCCAGTTCCATGCAACAAGACCAGGACTGCCAGGATGGCAGGACAGAGGTCATCACCGAGCCCACCATGGCGTCAGGACGAGAAGCTTTGCAGGAGAAGACCACCTTTCGTCAGGATAATATGTACTAGTTGTCTCCCTTCTAATTTGGTCATTATGGGATCCCTTCCTTCCTACATTTTTGGGGAAGGGGACCAAGGCCACTATAAATATAGTTTAGAACACTTGAGGGGGAACCGGATCCATTGGATCAACCAACACCCTCACACTCAAGAACACACCTCCTAAGGTTGTTCAACCATTGTACTAGTTCTTCCTCAGCCCACCTTGAGGCAATCCACCACAAAGCAGGAGTAGGGTATTACACCGCGGGGTGGCCAAAACCTGGGTAAACTGCTTTGTGTCATTTCCTTCCTGTTCATCGAGCTAGATCGTGGAGACGGTGAGTAGGCGGATAGAGGAACCAATCACCGGCGAACAAGAAGACGTTAATGTTGTCATGGATATGGGGCCCGATGATCCTGGCTTCCTGAGTGAGCAGCGGGAACTATATCAGACCATCCGTAGGGCTCGTGAGGCCCTCTCCATTGACCTTAGAGTTGTTATGCTTGTCGTGGTGCTGCCGTCTCACATTGTCAACATGGTCAACGAACATGAGGAATCGGGAGAAGACTTTACGTGGAGAGGATGACCGTAGGGACACACCAGGGCCATAGCCATACGTATGCAAGTGCCTCATTATTACAACTATATATAAAATTACTTCCTCCTAGTTTCCTGACATCATGGTCCCACACCATTTTCAATGTATATAGGAAATAAACGAGAGAATTGGACAAGGAGCGACCGACAGCCCGAACCTAGCAGCTTGAGTAGTATTTGTTTTTTTGTGCGCATAATTATTTTCGAGCTTTGCTTTTCTTGTTGTTCAAAGGAACAGGGTTGTGGCCCATCTAGCCTAGGCTAATTATTTTATATCGACCAATTATCCAGCCCAAATATTAATTTTTCAATGTGAAATTGGCTTGCCAAGTGATACTTTTTTTTGAGGAATACCCAACCAAGGCCAACCTGTTATTCTCTGGCCCGCTGGGTTGCAAATCTTTCCTACAAGGAGCGCATTAGGCTTGCGAACAAAATGGGCTTTAAGAAATAATAAATGGGATGTAATTATAAAAAAGGCTGTTGTAACTATAAAAAACGCACCGAAAAGGTAATTAGTTTCAAAATTATCATTTTTGGATTTTTTTTTATAGAACATCATCAGAGGGCGGGAGCTCCAGCATTGTATTTTTTGCATTTTAATTTTTTAGTTTCGTTACTTGTTGCACGCAAAAATTCGTTGATTTTTTACCTAATATAAATTTGTTTTGAAATTTGATTTAATCTGACTCGAAATTTCTGGATAAAAATTATTTTGGATCCCATGAAAATGTGGGGAATTTGGTTGAAATTATAAACCGTAGTCCTGGCTAGAAAATGGGTTGTACTGTTAAGAAACAGTAAATGGGCTGCAGTAAATTCCATTATAATCATGAAATGGGCTATAAATTATTGCGAATCGCAAATGTGTTGTATGCTCTCTGCCACAGATGTGATGCTCACCTATTGGCCTACTAAGTTGACGAGGATGCAAGGCTTTTTTAACTCATAGTTAACACGCGATTCTAGCAGCAGTGGCCGCTGGATGTTCATCTAATGGCTATCGTGCTTCTTCAATTTTGTATATTCTTGCTTCAGCCACCCAAACGACCGCCGGCGATACCGCCAGCTAGCGCCTCCTCGTGGCCGGTTGTGCTGCCGCAGAGGCCTCATTGGCTTACCCTAGTCCCATCACCATCAAGGTCATTCCTCTACTCACCAACACCTCCTATTAATCTCTGGCGACAGCACCCTCACAGCGCAGCCGAACCAGTCAACCCTCGTACTCCCCTCCGTGTGGGCATCCACTACCGCAACTTCCCCGGCTCCGCGTAGTTCCCTTCCCAGGCCTCGCCTTCGTCCACCGCCTTGGCGCTCTCGGCGCTACGTGGTCAACATGGCGATGAATGACAACTATCAGAAGATGGCTGTACGCGGTGACGCTGACACCTGGACCCACTAACTACATCTTCGAACGAAAGGAAGTGCCTCCATATTATGCGCAAAAAATGATTCCTCCCACTAACAGCTAGGACCCATCAGCTATATCTTCGCATGCGAAGAAGTGTCACCTTATCCTCCTGACAGCTGGGATCCCCCCGATCGAAGCGTACGTAGCGTTGTTTGTCTGGTCGCCAACGTGTACGTACATACTGGTCGATCAGTGTTTCTACAAGGATGAACCGTGGCCGAGCGAGCAGCGGCACGTGTCCTAGTATAGTACGGCCCCTACGTAGCAGTACACGCAGTCCCGTCTAAATGAAGTACATGTACGTACAACCAATCTCCAAAAACTACGAACATGTACATACATACGGGCGGGGTCCCGAGCACGTACTCGTGCATATGTATGGCCATGGCTCGTGTACATGGAGACGGCAGCAATGGTGTTGTGTTAATCAGTAGCCAACCGGCTAGGTCGGAATGGAGAAACAACATCGTGTTCACCGGGAGGCAACGAAATGCGTCGTGTTCATCGGGAGCCTACCGGCTAGGATGGAACAGCCGAAACAGGGTCCGGCGTACCGCAAAACGTAGGAAAATGGCCTTCTGTTCGAGCATGTATGGTCGAAACAGGGTCTAGGTCATCGGGAAGGGTCTAGCTTACCGTAAAACAGATGAAACATCCTTTTGCTCGACTAGCTACATTCTAAACGGGATCCAGTTCATCTGTAAGGGTTTGTCGTACAGCAAAACGGAGGAAATGGACTTCTATTGGAGCGCTACGGGCGAAACTGGGGTCCTTTTCATCGGGAGGGGTGTGGCGTACTGCAATATAGGACTCCGTGGGCTACTCTTCATCACTGACTACTGCCTCGCTATAGCCTCCACGGGCTACTCTTCATCCACCATCGACTTCCTCCAGTCTCCACCTGCTACTATTCATTCATCGCGGCTTCTTGCTACCTCCACCAGCTACCATTCATCCACGGGCTACTGTTCATCCACCTCCACCGGCTCCTATTCAAACAGCTTGCCACGGGGTCCTGTTTATCCACCCTAACCGGCTTAGCTATGGCGGCCTCCTCGGGGTCCTGTTCATCCAGCGGCAAAAACCTACTACCACGGGGTCCTGTTCATCCAACCCCTACTAGGAACTGTTCATCCAACATGAACCAACCGGCTATACTCACCACGTCTTGACTCATTCAACCAACACCCCATGTTCACTATTCATGAAGAGGCTGGTTCGATCGGCTTCAGTAACTAGCTACAGCGATTGATCGATTGGGTCCAATTAGTAGCAGTAGAGAAGGAATAGCTCGGGTTCATTTAACAGCCAAGGGACCGATCACTTGAGTTCAGTAACGTAGGTAGTGCAATCACTCGGGTTCAGTACGCAAATGACTCGCTCGGGTTCAGTTATAGCTGATACGTCCATTTTGCATCGTGTTTTCTTACTATTATTTTAATTCATAATAATGCTTTATGGAGTAATTCTAATGCCTTTTCTCTCATAATATGCAAGGTTTACACAAAGAGGGAGAATATCGGTAGCTGGAATTCTGGACCTGGAAAAGCTATGTCAGGCACCCTATTATGCACATCTCCAAATGAGATGAAAATTTATGGAGAATTATTTTGGATTATATGAAAAATACTGGAGCAAATAACTACCGGAGGGGGCCACCTGGTGAGTACAAGACACTAGAGCATGCCAGGCCTGGTGTGTCGTGCTTAGCCCGGACCACCTTCGGTGCCCATCTTGTGGTATATAAGTCATTTTGACCCCAAAAAAATAAGGAGAGGACTTTCGGAAGGAATGCTATCGTCTCAAGGCGGAACTTGGGCAGGAGCACTTTTGCCCTTCAGCGGAGCGATTCCGCCGGGGGAACTTCCCTCCCAGAGGGGGAAATCAAAGCCATCGTCATCACCAACAACCCTCTCATATTTGGGAGGCCAATCTCCATCAACATCTTCAACATCACCATCTCCTCTCAAACCCTAGTTCATCACTTGTGTTCAATCTTTGTACCAGAACCTCATATTGGTACCTATGGGTGACTAGTAGTGTTGATTATATCTTGTAGTTGATTACTATATGATTTATTTGGTGGAACATTATATATTCAAATCCATTACGCTATTTAATACCTCTCTTATCTTGAGAATGATTATCATTTGTGAGTAGTTACTTTTGTTCTTGACGTCACTTGAGAAATCTTGTTGCACGTATTTATGTGAACTTGTTATGTGTTCGATATTTTGATGATATGTATGTTGTGATTCCCTTAGTGGTGTCACGTGAACGTCGACTAGATGACACTTCACCATATTCAGGCCTACGAGAATGCATTATGGAGTAGTTATTAGATGATGGGTTGCTAGAGTGACAGAAGCTTAAACCCTAGTTTATGCGGTACTTCGTAAGGGACCGATTTGGATTCAAATGTTTAATGATATGGTTAGACTTTATCTTAATAATTTTCTCATAGTTGTGGATGCTTGCTGGGGGGTTAATCATAAGTGGGAGGTTTCTTCAAGTAATAACAACACCCAACACTACTGCAGGATGCTGCTAACGCGACACTATGATCAGAGACCCTTTGAGGAAACTGTGTGCTATGCCATAATCGCAAACAGGGGTGTAAAAACCAGTCAAAAAAGGTGCAAAATGTTTGCGATGGAGGATGCATCAAACACGGTTCAGATTTTAGTTGCGTGTGTGATGCAGGGCATATGGTTCAGTTCAATTAACTGTTTGCGATGAGGAGGAACAAAAGATCGTGCAGCCAGATGAAGGTGTGTGCAATATACATCATACGGTTCACTCGGATGTACCGTTTGTGATTAGGCAACACAAAAGAAACGATCAGCCAGATCAAGGTGTGTGCAATATACAACATGTGGTTCACTCAGATGAACTATTCGCTTTGAGAGATGAGAACAGAAACGGTTCAACTTAACAAGATGTGTGTGATACGCGGCAAATAGGTTTGAAATCGGAAACATGTGTGAAGACCTATAACAACACAGACGATCACTGCTAACAAGCCGTGTGTGTTGCGAGCAAATGATTGCTGGTATACAATTATGAGTGATTGATGGAAACATCACCGACGGGTTCCATTGTTTGGTCCGTGTGCGATGTGATTTTCTTTGTCCACACGACATCTATGCCTGTCTACAGAGCATCAACATATATACTTGAAAAGACAGCATTGCATAACCAAACTAACCATACAATTACACAAGTGACTAGACACATAACATTTCCACACACCAAATAAGAAATTACATGCATACTAAAGTAGGAGAAACGAGGATCTAATCATCTACTTATATTTGTGATGACGCTTGCCATGGATATGCTTCCGGCAGGATCCCTGGCCGTTTTGGGGAAGGAGGTACTTCGTAATGTCAATGATCCGCCTGCACATGTCGTAGCTTGTGTACGCCTCCTTGGCCGCATACATGACGTGAGCTTCGTCGAGTTTCTCCATCCAGGCCGAGTGCCAGGCACGTTTGTCCTTGTTGCACGAATCCTTCATGTCTCCGTAATAGGGGTCGATGATGGCCTCCGTGAGGTGAACTAGTGAGTCATTCTCATGCTCCTTGCTGCCCCAGATCTTGTATTGGCCCTGGATGTTGACAAGATTCTGGCAGGCGATGCCGAAATTCTCAAGCGCATTTACATCGTCCGTGATGTCCGCCGTAGTGAACATGTAGTGGGGGCTGTTGACAAACCTAGAGAAAGGCTTGCAAGGCCTTGTGGCCAGGCAGTAGTGGTAGACAAGGACGTGGTGGTGCACGCACATCTGGGCGACGGTGACCTTGGGACAAGACCCGGCACGAGCGCATGTGTATTCGAGGTTGAACCCAACTAGCTTGTACTTCTCCTCGACAAGCAACAACTCCATGATGTGGATGGAGTGCTCCACCCAGACCGGGTCGTTGGTGTACACCACCGAGAGGTCCAAGAACCTTCTGTGGGTGTCCACCATGGCACGCATGGTGAAATGCTGCTCGTTGTCGATAGCTGCTCGAGCGCCATTGGAGCCGCGCATGATACCCTCTAAGATTTTCTCGTGGTGGGTGTGCTTCTTGCAATGGTGGGGCACGATCGAAAGGTTGGCCGCTGTAATGAATGGGGGCCGGCCAGCCTGTAATTGTCACGTCTTGTCATGCCGTTTATAGCGGACGATTCCAGTGCACGCTTGACAACACCGCACCGCACGCGTGGGCTCGAAGAGGCACCAAATGTATCTTCAGTGAGCCTGTTCCCACGCTATCGCGCAGTTTACCATGCAAGGTTCCCGCTCGGCTTGTTTGGCCACGCATCGGCTAGAAGAGGGACAAATCATGGGTGTTTATTGGCGAAATGCTTTGTAAAAACTAAGTGTGTGGAATGACTTCGGCCATAAGTTTACTGTGGGTGATAAGGTCACAGTTACACAGAAGGGTGATGATGGACACTCGAGTGCGACAATTAATTATGTGCTCTACAGGGCACACGATGGAAGAAACCAATTGTGTGCAGTAATGTCGAAGATCACAGTCGAGTTGGCTATACAGATCGTGTGCTGTGAGATCGACAAGGTAAACAGATTCGAGAATGGTTAATAAAATATAAGACCATTGCATATTAAGGTCAAAATAGTGCTACCAATATACGGGTCTCATACGATGCCATTTCAACAATTGTACCACAATAGCTCGAAATATTACAAGGTTCAAATTCTAGAGTTATATGGCTCAAATTCGAAGATTACAAGGTTCAAACTGATATTAGAAATGAAATTCAGCTCATCAGTTGCAAACGCTTGCGCTGATCCGCTGAACATGGATATCAGAGAGGTTCAAACTAATATTACCACTTCTTAGTCTGGTTTCGAAACCTCACAATTTTCGCAAAGGGATCAACCACTGAGAAGTCATGTATGGGGTTGACACGATGACTTCTGATTACGCTGTCATTTGAAGTTCCAAAATGAAATTCAGCATTTTTGGAGCCTATTCCATTCTGCCGCAGGCGCCGGCGCTGATTAACAAACCATTCATTTTTGCGATATAAATGTAGGGCAAACCTCATTTCCTTCAGCACCCTGGCTCTGAGAACAAAGAACCTGACGAATATAATCTCCGGTAAGGTCCCTCGGTAGGAGTTCAAAGTAATTTTTGAGAGATGCAAATCTAGGCAGTCGACGTGATTGTTATATTCTATCACATTATCCACCACTCGGCCTAATCTTATCTGCAAAATAAGAAAATGTGTTAGTGCCTACATGCAGTTTTGAACATTACTACGGGCCTATTTGGTTTGCACGATTTCTAAAATGCACTAACATGCCATCTATGTTCTGACATGATTTACATGGGCATTTGATTACATTCTAGAAAAATGTAGCCTTCTTCACAAGAGGTTGGACTGGATGAGAAGTTCCCTAGGAAAGCTAGTACAGATGAATCCAAAGGAGAAATGCTTATTGATTGTAACCATATGGATCAAGCAACCAATATGAGGGCGTGGATCATGTATGTGCTGAAATCCTCCAAAAGATCTTCAGAAGTCATAGTACATTGTAATCGTAAACTTGGAAAAAGGTGTCACAAATTGAACTCCCTTCTGGTTAATATTTAACAGGAAAGGAACATCACCTCGATATATAGCTTCTACAGGCACGGAAAGCATCTCAGGAAACTGACAATTTGCTCCAGGCTGGGGCCGATAGATTCTAGTGCCAAGACCTTCACTATGCGCAGTTTTGGGGTCAAGCTTGTCGGAATCATTTTCTGAATGACAGATGAACAAACATACTCCCTCCATTCCCTTATACAAGGCCACTATGAAAAATACAATTTGCATCTATATAAGGCCACTAACTGTAACCGAGGCAAAAATTAATGATGTTTTCTCGTACTACCAACTATTTTAATACTTGCATGCATGTAGTCATAATGACAATGTGCCACTTCCTTCTAATTCCTTCCTTGCATGCATGTGGGCATATTAGTGATCCCGCTTAATGAAAAGAAAAGTGGACTTGCAAAGTAGTCATTAAATTTTGTCTTGGTACCTATAATTTGAGTTTGTGGCCTTGTATAAGGGAATGGAGGGAGTATTCAAAATTACAAATAATGTGTATTTGTATAAGGTGAGCTAGAAGGCGGCTATTGTACCTGAATGGGTGTGGATCCAATAACAAGTTTAGAGTATTTGTCGGACGAGTAGCCCACCACTGTCAATTTCGGCTTAGAAATGATATTGATTCTTGTTGGACCTTCTTGATCAACTACAAGTAATCTCTCAAGTGCAGGTGTGTCCTGAGTGACCATACCATGGTACACATCTTGTGATGTCTTCCTGCCGCACCAGCAACAAACATAAATAGTCCGAATAGTGATGGAGGTGATGTGGAAGGTACTCAATCCATTGATCGCCTGAAGACGAAAGGTACTCGAGTGCAGTACTGCCACGGAGCAGGCGCTCCATGTCACCGTTTGAGAGGTAGACGGCGACAAGCTCAAGGTGCTTCAGTCGTGGTAGAATAAGAGCGGGCACGTCATTAAGGGGGATGGCAGTTCCTGAACTTGGCGACGCGCAGCATGGGCGCGAGGCAAAGTGCGGACGTTGGCAGCGACCACATGTGCCCATCATCAAAAGTGAGCTCCTCGAGCTGGTCTAGGGCGTGGGATCGAAACCAGTTGTCAAGCTTGGCTCGGTGCTTGCCGTTGGAACGGAACTTTCCCATTCTAAGGCCTCTGGTTGGGCCAAGGTGACTGCCGAGGATCTTGGAGAAGGAATCGAAGCTTTTGCGATAGCCATGGCAGAGCTCGTGGGTGTCGATGAGGCCGACAGGGCTGGAGTTCCATAGGGGGCGCCACCACCAGGAAAGGACGATCGTCCACAACCCATATTTGATTGGGAGGAGGGAGATGATGACTGTCAACATATCATTTGGGAGGCTGCTGATGAAGTCTAGGCCGGCTGGAGTCGCTTGCGGTTCTAGCTTGCCCCGCCTCCTCTTGTTGGCAGCCCCGTTCCCCACCTCCGAAGTCTCCTTGTCGGCGGCGCTTTCTGATATAAATGGGAGTACATGGAATATTTAGTTAAAACATGGCAATAAAAAAGTGTATTGGTAACTAGAAGTTATTAGGTAAGAATATAGTAAGAAAAGGGAATAACAATTGGTTTCTTAAATACTACACAATTCATTTGACATTGCTAGGTAAGTCAACATGCATATAGTTGAAAAGGAAACTTACTTCGAACAAAGTCTGGACAGATGATTTTGTCAGGGAAGTTAGCATATATCTCATGAACAGACCCTTTTATGTGCAGTGCAATTTTAGTGCCAGCTTTCAGTACATATAACTTAGAAATTTCTTTTCAAAAGCCAGTGTCAAAATAGGAGTCACCATGTTCGTCAAGTCCTAAAGTAGGAATGATTGTAAATCAATGGTTTGTGTGCAGGATGACATCCATGCAGCCTTGAATATTGTAAAGGGAAAGATTGTGCACTACATAAGTTGTTGCATAGCAAGGGATGCGCTGCAGAAAATGGTAGGATTGTTAAAGAAAATATGGTAACATGCAAATATGGGCCCAAATTGAAAGAACTGTACAACAATTGAAATAGAAGGACAAAAATCTATAATTAAAAATATAGGGTAAACATGATGTTATGGAAATATGAGAGTAATCGAAAGAACAATACATCATTAATTTGCCTAATATAGAAAGAAGAGGGGGGAATCCCCTTTGACGTATATGGTGCATGTGGCACCTTTTATACAAATGTAGCAATATTTAGAATATGTTCAGGAAAGTAGCCCATGCCAACCAATTTAGGGTGAGATTGAACATACCGCGCGTGTCATCAAGCGATCTGGTACGGTGAGATGGAATCTCTGGTGGAGGTCGCAAAGTCCTGATGTGTTGGCGCACTATACATTCTATGAAAGAAAGAAAACCCTCAAATCAGCTCGAATAAAAATGAATTCACGGCGATTTCCACCGGGTGATTAAAGGAGGCAGATGAAGTGGGATAAGAGATGAGACAATATCTCATTAAAATAGTTACCTTGCCATCCATGAGAAAGAACCCTTAGTATGGCAGATTCCCCAACCGAGCTGAGCTGGGTCGACCGCGAGCAGCGTCGAGAAAGTTGATGGCGATAGGCGGCGGCAAGCGGAAGTGGCGAAACGTGGTGGGCTTTGCCGGCATCCTAGCGGCGGCGGCAGGCGTCGAGCTAAGTGTTTACCACCGTGATAGCCTGTGCCATGGCATAGACGCAAAGGAGCTTGTGCAAGTGTGAATGGGGACCGGAGGGGGTAACGAGCGGGGTGAGGGTTTTGTGACGTGGGGATGGTGAGGGTTTTATTTTTTATTTTTTGAATTAGGTGGTGAGGGTTTTCCGTCCCACAAAGAATTTTGGAGGCGACGGTTTGCTAGAGCGAATCGTGTGTGATTGACGCAATAGGCAAAATGAAAGTCATTGCACACGGTTCCAACTTTGAGAACCGTGTGTGATCGACGCAACGGGCAAAATTAAAGTCATTGCACACGGTTCCAATTTTAGGAACCGTGTGTGATTGATGTACTACCTCCGTCCTGGTTTATTGGTCCTCCTTTGTATTTTTTACCAAATTTTGACGAAATTTACCAAATTTTGACCAAATATTTAATTAAGAAATGCTTATGCATGTCACCAAAAATTATATCATTGAACACTATGCTCAAATACCCATCCAACGATATATTTTTTGCTGACCTGCCCTAACATTTTGTCAGTTAAACCTTTGGTCAAAATTGAACACGAATTACAAAGGGGACCAATAAACCAAGTCGGAGGTAGATTCCATCAACTGAACTGGTTGCATCCATATCCCACGGTTAGACATAAGTAAACCTAGATTAAACATACTCAGACATAGATAATAAGCCTACACGTACACAAGCATAGTTCAACCATAAGTACATAGTTCAACCGTCATTAAACATTGCTCAAGCATACATAGTTCGATCCCACATCTCATCTCACATACCGGCACGATCCTGAAGCTTCTCCAGGTACTCGGCGTATGCGTCATGCTCCAACCTACGAAAATACTTCTACTTGAAGGAGCTAACGGCCCATCCTTTTGCATGCGCTAGAACACTTTGATACGCGTCATGAAGCTTGTGGTAGCAAAATGGGCTTCGATAACCGCCGTTCGAGGTCCTAATACACCTGTTATGCATTCCTGCATAAAGCTCCCTCATGATTTGCCTCTTGTACCTCCTCTGGACATCTTCATCCTCGCTGTCCACATTGTCAGACAGCACCTATATAAATAGTAAAAAAATGTGGTGTCAAATTAATGGCTACAAACTAATCTCTAGCAAACATTTGGCAGTTGCCAAAATATGGCGTCAAATCAATGATTACATGTCGTGAAGTAGGATTAGGAATTTATGGCTATTTATTTATACATATCCATTGATTATGGTTCGATTTTTAAGCACATTTCTCTATGTACAGGCCAATCTTGAAGAAAATAATGGCACAATCATATGTAGGTCATTCAAAATCAATTGTCAAGTCCTGGCTAGGTATTATTAGCACGAACACTAACCCTAGTTGGATTACTAGCAGAGATTATTTGCACTAATGAAACAACTAATCACTTATCACTTGTACCATTCAAACAATCAATAAACTACACGGGTCTAACGAAACTTACTCGGATTTCATGGATTGGGAGAACATAACCATAGGATTTCTATTCCAAAAGGGGGGGGGGGGGCAGGAGTAACTAGAGAAACCCTATGGTCTATTTGACACAAAAATGGGTATAACCGGTTGTCCATCGTCGCCGGAGTCATCGCCGGAGTGGTCGTCATTGGAGTCGTCACCGGAGTCCTCACTAGAGTCGATGTGGAACTCTGCCTCCGGCTATGGAAGCTCGACGCCGTCGACAACTTCAGGGTGGAGCGATAAGCCACCCGCAGTGACAACAACCTCTGTCTCCATCTCCACGCCATGCTCTGGTGCTTTAGCAGCCCCGACGTTGCCACTCCCTCCGATGGGGCGCTTCGGCAGTATCCTCATACACTGACGATTTTGAGGACTGAGAGCGGCGTCGAGGATGCAAGCGGAGAGAGAGGATTGTGTGTGTGGCGAGGTTGGGGGGTGCGGCCGCTCGGGCGCATCGTTAATATGGAGTAGTGGGAGTTATGGGAGAGAGACGGGCGACGGTCAAACCGATGGCTCGCCTCCCGGTGAGCCTGCGCACCAGACTGCTGGCGTGCCTACCAAAGTTTCACACAGCTACTCGCACCTCCCGATGACATTGCGCAGCGAGCACGCCTCCGTCAATTCACACACCTGCATGCACGCCTCCCCGTCTTCCTACGCGGCGGACTGCTCGCATGTGTCCCGTCAACTCATGCCTGCTCGCACAACACACGGGTCGCGCGGCAACACGTATATTGCTTTTCTATTTGGATGATTAATGCTACTGCTTTATTGCTTAACCAAAGCATGGCACGTATCCATTGTTGGTCTAACGCTCACGGTTCGAATAAATAATCTGTTTGGGATATTGGTTCCCAATTATTAATTATCTCCCGTTTGTAAATAGATAAAAATTACATCAAAACTGGTCTCAAATTTGACAAAGAAGTACAATGCCACTTTGTATTGGTGTCCATATGACAACACGATAAGTTTCATGAACTTCAAATAAGTTTTGGATGTACTAGAATTTGAAAATCATGATTCTCAATATTTGAAATTTGTTGCACCGGGAGTAAACATGCACCCAGTGAGACACATGTGTTTTTGCAATCCATTTTGGTGCACTGTCACGTGTGCATGTAGCTCAAATTTGATTTTTGCACATTACCCGTAGAAAATCAATCAATTAATGTACTAAAACGTCTTAATGATCTCTATGATTTTTTTCGAAATTAAAATGTCCCTCCTTTGATAACATATGTTCACCGCGGGATAATTAATTTAACATGCATCGTAGTTGCGGTGGATTCGCGGTGTGTGCGTGGGTGTGTGCGTCTGGGGGTGGCGGGTGGCTCGCAGTACACTACGAGTTGTGAGCCACCGTGTGATATCCTGGCTTATTAGGGATGATAGACTGCTCATATAATAAGGAATTCCTTCTTTTCCGGGAGCCCATTCGAATAGAACTCCAAAGTTAAGCGTGCTCAGCTTGGAGTAGTATCAAGATGAGTGGCCGACCAGGAAGTTGGTCCCGGGTGCGCACGAGTGAGGACAAAGTGCGCAGAAAAGACAAGTTTTGATATGTGGGGCTAATCTAGATCCCGCTAGGAGTGACGACCACCAGCGGGTGGGTCCGGGGTGTTACACACCGTGTGGGTTGGCCGTTTTGTTAGGCAGGCTGGTGCCACATCAGAGTCGTGAAATCATTATTTAAAACATTACACAACCCTTTCATACATACATGTTTTGGCCACATGCAGTCGATAGTTGTTCTACACGACACTCGATACTCGCGTGTGACACTTTCTGTGGGCCCGCGAGGTCGTCGTCCATCACTTTGACAAACAGCCGGTAGTGAGGTTAATTTGACCAGCAAGGTAGAATCTTTTTTGTTTGTGTTATGGTGGGATATAGTACGCGTCGAAGAGGTGGGAGGGGACTAGCATATATACTATACGTAGGCATCCGTGAACAAGTATACCTCACTCAATGTCGGGACTTTTTGGTTTCTGAGACACGTACCACATCAAAATTGTGAAATTGGCTATTCAAACATCACACAACACCTCTTTGGGCCACATGCATGCACGCGGTGGTTATACAAGCTAGCTAGGACACTCACGTGTGACGCTTCCACCGTGGGCCCACATGGCCATCGTTGATACATGCATGCATCACTTTGACCTACATCGGGAGAGGTTAATTAATTTCACCATTGATGAGGATTCTTTTGGGTTGTACACATTACGGCAGGAGCATATAGTATGCGGTGAAGAGTGGGGAAGGGGACCATCATATGTAGTACGCTTCATGAACCTCGCTCTATGTGGGTGCATGGTTTACAGTTTTTGAGCCATGTGGCACATCAAAGTTGTGCATTTTGGGTATTCAACATACATGTGTTTGGCCCACATGCAAAGAGGTGGTGGTTGTCCTCTCGCACCCACTTAAGCAGTTATCAGCGATATCGATGCTTTCCATCTATGGCCCTGCTTGTCCATCACTACTTTTTGCCTGACAACAAGAGAGGTTCATTTGACTTAGGAGGGGATTATTATTTTTGTTTGTAATACAGTATATATATAGGTCATGCTCTGGGATGACATGCATGCATGATACAGTTTGAGCACACACACATGCATGTGTACGGATGAATCCGTCCCATCGAGTTGAAGTGGCTAGTCCAACGACATGTCATGAACCGATCTCGCTTTGTGTAGGGAGCTAGTGTACGAATTTTGACGCATGCGCCACATCAATGTTGTGAAATGGTATTCAAACATGCACGCACATCACGTCCATACATATGCATGTAGTGGTTGCCTTCGAACGGTACACTCCCTTGCGTGGTTACCGGCGACAAGCCTATATATTCGGGCCTGAGTGGACATCCATTATCACCTTGACCAACAACAATATAGGTTACCATGGTTGATTCTTCATTTGGTTCGTGCTATCGTAGTATAGGTCATGGTTAGATTCAGACCTTATGTTTGAGCGCATATACTATGCACGCATGCATGCATGAATCCCCGTCGTTGGCTTGAAGTGTGGTGTAACATACATATGCATCATCAACCTAACCCTCACTCAGTGTGGGGATTTCTAGTTCGAAATTAGGGTGCCACATCAAATTTGTTCCATTGTTACTAAAAAACACACCTCTTCATTCATATGTTTGGGCCACATGCATGCAGTGGTTGTATTCGAGGACTAGCTACTTGTGTGATTAGTCGCGAGCTAGCCCATCTCCGGGGCCGCATGGACGTCTATCACTTCGACAAACAACAAAAGAGAGGTTGTACGACCAGGGTGCATTATTCTTGGTTCATTTTACGATCCATCTTGGTGAGATATGCCTCTCTGGCCCGCCGACTAAAAGTGTGTGTGTGGGGGGGG